>JANRFK010004149.1:120405435-120438063 GCA_030068395.1 Apalone spinifera | reverse complement strand
TGTGGTCTCCTCACCTCAAAAAAGATATTTTGGCATTAGAAAAGGTTCAAAAAAAGGCAATAAAATGATTAGGGGTTTGGAACGGGTCCCATATGAAGAGAAGCTAAAGAGTCTGGGACTTTTCAGTTTAGAAAAGAGGAGACTGAGGGTGGATACGATAGAGGTATATAAAATCATGAGTGGTGTGGAGAGGATGAAGAAAAGTTATTTACTTGTTCCCATAATATAAGAACTTAGAGGACACCAAATGAAATTAAAGGGGTAGCAGGTTTAAAACTAATAAAAGAAAATTCTTTACACAGCGCACAGTGAACCTGTGGAACTCCTTGCCAGAGGAGGCTGTGAAGGCTAAAACTATAACAGAGTTTTAAAAAGAGCTAGATAAATTCATGGAGATTAGGTCCATAAAAGGATATTACCCTGGGGGTAGGGAATGGCGTCTCTGGCCTCTATTTGTCAAAGGCTGGAGATGGATGGCAGGAGACAAATCGCTTGATCATTGTCTTCGGTCCACTCCCTCTGGGCAGTGGCCACTGTCGGAAGACAAGCTACTGGGCTAGATGGACCTTTGGTCTGACCCAGTATAGCCATTCTTATCTTTTACAGCTCCACAGGTACTTTTTCATGTTTTAAATCACCTAAACACTTGTCTTTTATTTTAAGCTTATTCTCAGCCAGTGGATAACCATATGAGTCCAGCTAGCTACTTGGGACAATCTTTGCCACCATCATCACCAGGAAGATATTCCCCAATTCCCAAGGAAATGGTTGGAGATGATGAGATTACCAGGTAAGGCGTGGTTAATCCAATTGTAATTGACAAATTCAGATGAGTTACGTGGGAATGTTAATATTTTGTGTGCAAAATGATCAAAATGTCAGTGCGTGCTATTTCAAGAAATCAATATAAATCTAAAAAATACTGTAATAGTAGTGATTATTTCTATAAGACCTAAAAACTGTTTAGTTGATTTATTCTAGTTGCATTAATCCTGGTAGGGTTGAGGTCATACAGACTGCATTTAGTGTAAGGTATATAAGGTTGCCTACTTCAAAACTGGATCAGATACTGTGGAGCCATCCCATGACCATGTACCAAAATTCATAAAGTGTCCCCCTGTGACAAATATTGCCAGTTGCTGATTTCAATGGAAGTCTTCAAAGACACAGGAATGTTCCAAGAGTAGTTACTTAGTGCACTCTAGTGATCATTTGAATGTACTGCAGAATTTTCCACTTAAATATTTGTAAAAATCCATACAATCATGGATCTATGGGACTGGAAGGGACTTCCAGAGGCCATGCACTCAAGCTGGACCAAGTATTCCTAGACCATCCTTGACAGGTGTTTCTCACCTGTTGTTAAATTTCTTGTGTTCAGTTGAAATTCTCCATTGCCTTGCTACTGAATCCATTGGCAGCAGTAAAACTAATACCATGACTACACTAGAAAGTTTTGCTGATAGCATTTGTGCTGGCATACAGCTGCCAATATTTCAGTTTTGCTACAGTGTGCACACATGTGGTTGCCTTTCCAGTGCAATGCAGTCTCACAACAAAAGACTCTCTGCATTATATAGGCAAATTAGTGTAGCCTGCGCCACTATCTAGCACACTGCCACTTCTGGGAAGTGGTGGCAATTAGGGTCAAATCCCCATACTCCCTTAATGTCCATTCCATCACATTTATGCACCATTTTTTATCCATGTTCTTCTTGCTGTTCTTCATGCTATTCTTCATGCTGCTTCATGGATACTGAACAGATCATCTGAGTCATTTTCAGTAGAAAGCAATGGATATTGTTTAACATTTACTAAAACAGGAGAAGAGTATCATCAGTATTTACCTCTTAGTATCTTCTCTCTCAGGATCTCTGAGTATCTCGCAAATAAGGATTAGCTCCACATTTTGTAGATGAAGAAAAACTGTCTTAGGTCATGCAGAGGGATTGTGACATAGCCAGAAGAATACAGTTCTACAAGTTCTTTCTCAAAGTGTTCGTAACTCGGATCCCATAGAGTTACATGGCGACTGCGCTGTTCGTAAGCGCGGATCGCCGTTCGTAACTCGGATCCGCATTTACGACCGCTTTGGTCATAAGTGCGGATGGTCGTAATTGGAGGTGGTCGTAACTCGAGGAGCAGCTGTAGTTATCTTCAGTAGTTACATACCATAAAAAAAACCAAGTGGTCCTGTAGCACTTTAGAGATGAACAAAAGTATGTATATATATATTATCATGAGCTTTCTTGGGCTCAAGCCACCTCTTCAGATGAGAAGTGGGTTGTTCCCAGAGACGCTAATCTCTCTCTATATATACAAAACTTGTCCTGCGGGAGGACAGAGTGATGTTGTCATGTCACTCCGCGTCCCCAGGAGCCCTGACCATGTGACCACTCCATGAAATAGTGGGTTGGTGGTTCCATCCCAGTGTCTGCCTGCCTCTGTGCCCTACCCCCAGCCTGCCCAGCCTATGCACCTGCCGTGCAGCTTTGCTCTGTGCGGCCCAGCCCGGCCACAGCACTTGAGGGTCATGCTGCAGGTCTCCCCCCAAGCAAGCGGCTCTGGCATGTGCTGGTGATCCAGGCCAGGACCCTTGATCAGGAACTCAGTCTTTGCGTGCTCCCTGGAGCAGTATCTGCCTGCCTCTTGGACCTGCCACCAGCTTGCCCAGCCCACGCGCAGCTTTGCTTTGTGTGGCCTGGGCTCAGGCACACTCTCTTAGGAGCTCCATCCCCATGTTGCTTCCTCAGCATCCACCTACCTCTGGGCCCTGCACCAAACCTGCCCAGCCCATACGCCTGCTGCACATCTTTGTTCTGTAAGTCAGGGCTCAGGCATGCTCTCTTGGGTCTGCCGCAAGCTGGGCAGGCCTTGCACCCCAGCCATTTTCCCAGCTCTCCGTGGCAGCTGCTCTGCACTCTGGGCCCCCTAGGCTCGTCACAAAGCAAAGGTTTCCCAACAGAACAGTGTGGAAAGGCTGGGGTGAGTATGGGATGTGGTCTTGCTGCAGTGGCTAGGACTGTGCTGTTCAGCCCGCTAGTGCTCCTGGGGGGAAAGGGGCATGCAGCTCAGCAAATTCGTGGGAGGGGTAGGGAGCATGTAGGGAAGGGGGATAGGGGGTATATGGGGATGTGCAGTGCAGTAAGAGGGGAATGGTGTGGGTGATGAGGATGTAGGAATTGAAAAGCAGGGGGTGGGCAGTGTGGGGATGGGGTGGGGTTAGGGAGGGATGGGGAGAGCCAGGGCTGGCCTGAACTTGGCGACTGGGGGAGGGGAAGGGGTAGGCCGGGGCATAATGAGCAGGAGGTACCGCCCCAATGATACTATACATATATTTGTTGGTCTCTAGGGGTATGTCTAGACTACAGGCTTTTGTCGACAGAAGTTCGACAAAGAGCGTCTAGACTACATCCAGTTCTGTTGACAAAGCAAGCCACTTTGTCGACATGAGAGTGTAGACGCAAAGGACAGTGTAGATGCAATAACGCCTTCTGTTGAGAGAACTCTGTCGACAAAAGGCGTTATTCCTTGTAGAATGAGGTTTAGAGCCGTTGACAAAACTGCCGAGTTCTGTCGACGTTATATCGACAGAACTCGGCAGTAGTATAGACGCAGGTATAGTTTTGTCGATAAAAGTCCACTGTTGTTGACAAAACCCTGGAGTCTAGACACGCCCTAAGATGCTACAGGACCACTTGTTTTTTTTAATTTTCAGACTAATATGGCTACTCGTCTGAGATTAATTAAGTATCTGAAGAAGTGGGTTTTGCCCACAAAAGCTCATGATACCATCTTCATTTTTTGTTAGCATCTAAAGTGCTGCAGAACTATTAATTGTTTTTTAAGCTTTTCCAGTTACAGATTAACACGGCTTCCCCTCTGAAACGTCTAAATCGTTCTGTTAGTGTTTGGATTCATCTTAGAGACCTCACCTTGGGGAACGGGGCATGCCTCGTTCTCCTGGCTTCAAAGCCTGTGCCACATGCTATCCACATGCTGACTGCCTTAGTTGTCTGGGTGAAGGACACTTATTGGAGAAGTGTCACATCTGAAGGTCCTTCTGGCTCAGAATTATTAAAGAAAGGGAAATTTGGCTGTGGGTGTCCACAAGACCAGCAGTTGGACTCGGAACCAAGGACCAGTGCAGTGTCCTCTGTGTCAATGGCTCAGCACCATTCATCACCACTGGCCCCAGTAAAATGCCTGAGGAAGCTGGGCAGGATAAGTTCCCTCATGAAGACAAGGGGGAAAAGCAGCAGGAGAAGGCCCACATGGCAGCAAGCTCCTCTGTCACCATCCGGTCACCATCCACAGTTCTGTAGGTTCATGGCCCCTCCATGCCAGAGGCCTTCCATGCTGGTCAGGATATCTGGACCTAGAGGGAAGCTGCCATTTGGCTCTTGTTGGCTGAGGTCCTGCTCCCCTCCTCAGTCTGAGAAGAGAGAGCCTCGAAGCCCGCAAAGGTCTGGGAGGGAGAGACCAGGGCAGGATGTGATATCTCCCACGTCACTGGAGTCAGTATGCAGACTCACAGATCACGTTCTCCCAGGCACTAGTGGCACTGAGCAGAGAATCAATCCCCTTACTTGCTATGTCAACCTAGGTATGTTTCTCTAGTCGTTTTGGCTCATCCAATTGCTCTCGATCCTCTTCACAGCACCGGTGTTCACTTCCATGACACTGGTCCTCACATATAAGCTGTAGAGCCTCTGAGCGCCACAGTCCTCACAGGGACATACGATGTTCCCGATTGCTGAGGTCTCTGTTGGTCGTAGAGTCCTGATACCAAGGAAGCCGCCTCTCTCAATCCTCATCATGGGCGTCGGGCAGCATTTGGTCCTGAGGTGTTGTTTCAGATTCGGCCTCCATCCCTTGGGCACAGACCTCTGCGGCACTGCTCTCTAGGCCAATGCCCTATCCCCTAGGCCACTCCAGAACCCCCCTCCCCACCTTCCTACTTTAAGATGCCATTGCAGGGAATACCATGGCCTCAGTCACAGTGGCATACTCAATGGTGCTCATGGACCATCCTGAGGATTTCTGGTTCAACCCCAGCTTAATTGGTAGCTGGAGCATCTCACGCTTCCTGATTGCCCTCAGCTCCTCATGGGCAACCAGGTGATGCAATGCAGCCGATCTTGCTCCTCGTTTGGTCTTGAGAGGGGCTCCTGGCCACATGCCTTCCTGTTTCAGTGGTCAGAGGGCCTCCTCTCCGCCTTCCCTCAGTTCCCCCTCGTCGGCAGAGTCCTGTAGAAAGTAAAGAGGGACTGGGCAACTGATTCTCATCATGGCAGCCTGCCCACCAGCACTAGCTTGGCACTCTCATGAGCCTAGTGTCACATGCACACTGGCAGCGTTGATCAGGGCCCACTCCATTAGAGCTGAAGCTTCTTCACAAGCTTTTCTCACCCATGTCCTGATCCAGGATATCTGCTGAGCAGCAACATGACCATCAGTCCATACTTTCATGTCATGCTATGCCATCACACAGCAAGATAAGGAGGATGCTGCATTTGGTGGGACCTTGCTGCAGTCTGCATGTCCTTTAGTCCTACCCACCTTTGCAGACTGCTTGCAGTCACCTATGGACACGAGCAAGCACTTGAATAAGAAAAGACAGTTCTCTGTTCTGTAACTGGTGATCTTCAAGATGTGTTGCTCATGTCCATTCAACTTCCCATTCTCCTCCCCTTTGTCAGAGTTCCTGCAAGAAGGAACTGAGGATGGAGGGGCCAGTGAGTGCCCTTTATAGCATGGCATATATACGCCACTCCATGGGGTGCTGGGACCCTGGCCCCCTAAGGGTACTGCTTAAGGAAAAAAATTCCAGTACCAGTGCATGTGGCAGGCACGCACAGCTATGCTGAATGGACATGAGCATCACATCTCAAAGAACACCAATTACGGAACAGAGAACGGTCTTTTTCCAGTACTGTACCTTATCCAGAAAGCTATGCTACTTCTTGATGATGTCAGAGTAAGTAGATAACAAAGGAGGGGCACAAGATCAGGAGCAGAATCAGCCAGGATGGATAGGCTAAACAGAAAGTGGATTTGTGGGAAGAGAGAACATTTAGAGCATTAGAAAAGGAAGAGCACTAATCCAAGGACAGAAGGAGCCTTTAAAAAAGACTTTCAATTCACATTCAGAATATGATCTAAAAAAGTGGGTCTGCCCCATGAAAGCTCATGATCTAATAAACTATCTTGTTAGTCTTTAAAGTTGTACATAATTTTTTTCCCTTTTGTTTTATCAAGATCAGACTAACACGGCTACCACTCTATTACTTTTTAAAAAGTCAACAGAGAGGAGTAGGAGATGTGAAATAAAGAATGGGGAAGAGTGATGTGCTGTTGCATTAATTTTCTTGGAATAAATGGGCACAGAGGGTCAGAAGTGTTAACATGGCCTTTCAGAATATAACCCTAAAAAGTTGAACTCAGTGAAAGGCTTCAAGTACAGAGAACTTGGCCTGCTTAAGTCTTTGAAAATCACACCATTACATTTTTAACCTTTTATCAAAGATACAGAAAAAGAAGGAATAACTGTTAAGGTATCTGAAATATAAATTATTAACTAAAACCTTCATTTTAACAACATTCCTTCTTTTCTTTCCCTTTAGCTGTACCAAGTTTTCATAAGGACTCTCCCCCCTCCACCCACACATTTGATAGTCATTTAGATGACTCTTAAAGGTCAGAAATAACTGTTCTTTTGGTGAAAAGAGAAGTTAGTTGAGATGGTCAGTTAGAGCTGCTGCTGTTAAAATCCAGACATACTTTCTTAAAGACAAATAAGGCAAACATACACAATTGGTGACAGAAAAGAACAGCAAAAAATAGAAAATCCAACTTCTGTCTTTGGTGGTGACATTTACTTGCAACCTTGCTATTGGAAAAACTGAGGCACAGCACATGCTCTTACCAGTCCCCCCCGAGACATGGTAAATTTGTACCAGCTTCAGACTGTTTAGGCATTTGCTTTTAGCTACCTTGCAGGTCACAGTGTTACAAAATGTGTAGTTTTAGCCAGCTAGGCCAGACTTTTATTACACAGACGGGAAAAGAGCAACCGGAAAGAGAAGAAATAACAAGACGATGGAAAATTATGTGGGACATAGAAGGTGACAGCAGAAACCTAAGTCTCACATTCCAAGTGGTGGTTGAGACTGAGCCATAACCAATTAAGCTATTGATGATGTTAGGATCCCTCTTTCTATCTTGTTCTGGTCAGCACATTTCTCAAGATCAGGAAAGTGAAGGTGTGACAGTGACAGGTCCCTTGTGGGGTCCCAATAGATAGTAAAGAGTGCATCTTCCAGTTCACCTGTCTTCTAGACAACTGCTTGTTTGTTGTTTCCCTTTATGTTTCTTTTTTAAAAAACCCTGAAAGGGTGTGATTGGGGGAATGGCCCATCCCCTCATAGTCTAACAGTATGCCTAATTCTAACCAATTCTGATACTTTGGTCTCAGATCACACACTCGTCTCATTTACCAGACATGATATTAACACAGTCACTGAGTTGTAACTACAAGCCTTTTTGTTGGGCATATAATTCTTTTGTATCTCTTCTGTGCCTTTCCCATTGACATTTCTTATAGATGATTGGACCATTTTATATTTTTTTTAATCCAGTTTCCCACAGTTAAGCATATAATTGGAGTAGGACTGTCTGGCTGCATTTATTACATTCGTGCCCTCTGCTTATCAAGATGAATTGTATGATTCCCTTTTTTAATCTACATGTTAGCTCTTGTCTTACAAATTGTAAGCTCCTTGAGGCAGAGATCCTCTTTCTGTTGTGTTTGTATAGTGCTTAGAACAATGAGGCTCTGATGCGTGACTTAAACTCCTAAGCACTACAAAAATATATGTAATAATTAATAATTGATAGTGTAGTGGCAAGTAGAAGTGTAGGATTATGTGAAATTTGGAATTCATATAATATGTTAATAAAAAGTCAACAATTATATACACTGCATGGTAAAAACTAATATGAGTGTATGCGTATAACAGATGGGTATTTTTATCTATGCATTCAAGAAAAGAATATGCATGGATTCTTATGATGAGAGGTGTGCTCTCTGAAAATCTTCAGCAATTTTTTTTCTTAGAAAGGTTGTTTTAATAAACAATATTATTCATGAATAGTGTTTATAATCTTATCATTCCCTTCTGTCTTTTAGAGAACCTAGAAAAGTTGTCCTACATCGTGGATCAACAGGGCTTGGCTTCAACATTGTGGGTGGCGAAGATGGAGAAGGAATTTTCATCTCTTTCATTCTTGCAGGAGGGCCTGCTGATCTGAGTGGTGAGCTCAGGAAAGGAGACCGTATAATTTCGGTAGGATTCAATTTAATTATTTCCTCCTCTTCAGTCTATTTTACTTTGATGGTTTATATAACACCTTTCAAGGGAATCTAGTGAACTGGTTGGTCTAATTTTGAGAATGTGAGAAAAGGAGTAAGTATTCTGTATCATGTTATCTGATGTAGAGACCTAATTTAAAGGGCAGACATTTTGGGGGCATGTAGTGTAATGCACCCCACAACTGATGAAGTAACCCAGATGTTAGCCAGAAAACTATTGATCTTAATCTGTACTGACTTTCAGGCCCGTCCCCAAACTCGCTTCTGTCATTGGGAGCTATTAGGCTTTCCCCAAGGACTAGGATAGACAGTCGAGGTAAACTAACAAGGTTTATTAAATAATTTCAAACAAGAGAAGTATAACTCTTAAGTAGAACAAAACAGAACCCCACTACATGGAATACAACAAAGGTAGCTTGACTGCGACTCAAGGTAAGTAATAGGTAAGGACCCACGTAACCTGGAGAAATATCACAGGGACTGTACCATCTCTCGCAGCTGTGGGACCCTCACAGCGGTGCCTTGATTTCGGACTCGGTCTCAGATGTCTGGAACAGCAGGATCAGAACAGCTGGATCCTCCTTTGGCTAAACCCCTTTTCCCTGCACTGTCGTGGGTGTGAGTGAGTCCTGACCGGAGAGGAGTGACAGATGGATGTTCACTCCTTGCATAAGAGTATTTTGCCTCCCACAATGCTAAACCTACAATGTGTGGTACTGGCGTACCCATCTGAATGACTCCTGACTCTTCCACTCAGATGGGCAGCCCTAAAGAGCACCTGAGGCAGCCTTAAATAACCTGCTGTCACAGGGCAGTTTATGATCACGTGTCTGCTGTTACTGGGCAAACTTAGTTCCCTGACATTGGGTTTCCCGCCAAAACACAGAAAAGGGTGGGAAAAGGAGGGAGAAGAAGGGCGGCCAAAATGGAATCCTAGTTGTTGTTTGTACTCACAACATGGCACCCGTGCCCAAAATGGCATCTCAGAGAATTTAACCCTACACTGATACCATCTTACTTGGGGTGGAGAATACTAAGTTTAAAATTAGGAGGAAATCAATTTTTATTAGTAAAACTAAAATTGGTGAGTGTACAGGTCATACAAGTGGGTTTGCTCTGTGGGTAAGCAGAGAAGAAGGATTGTACAGCAGTTAGGGCGGTGTGGCAGGTTAGTCCGGGCGCGAGCCCGGGGCACCCCCAACAGGCGCGGCCCTGGCCCAGAGAGCCCTCTGCCTTGCTGTTCCCCTTCTAGCCCGGGGCGCGAAGAGCCCCCTGACCCTACCTCGGGGCAGAGGTGTTCAGCGAGCCCCTTATCCCTGGCTGATAGCCCCGGGACTCTCAGCTTACTCTCACTGACACCGTCCATCCGTCGTCGGTGATTGCCTTCACTCCGTGAATACCTCTCCAATATTCTCTCTGCCCGGCTTGCCCGGGCCTTGTCCAGGGCAGCCTGGGGGCTAGGGGGACCTGGGCCCGCCCTCTCCTCCGGGTCCCAGCCCGGCGCCCTAAGGGTTTGGGTTAACACCCTCGCCTGGCTGATGGGGTCCCACCACGTAACACGTCAGCCCCATGGCCTCCAAAATGGCCCTGCCCCGGGCTGCTTCCTAGCTCCCCTTCTGTCGGCCGCCTCCTCGTCCTCGGGGTCGCCGTTGCTTACCTCGCTCTGGGGGTGTCCCCGGTGGCTTCCCGGTCATTCCCCCGGCGTGAGGGTCAGCTGTCTCCACCGTGGAGGGAGGAACCGCCTCCTCCGCGTCTCCCCCCCTTCGGCTTCCTGGGCGGGCGTTTTTAAACTGCCCGTCGGCATCCACAGCCCCGCCCCCACCGGCGTCCTGCTGGCGGGGCACCCCAACTGAGGCCACGCCTCCTGGGCTCCGGCGGCCAGGGCGCTCGCCTCGCCCTCCTGCACTGCTCCCTGCCGCTCTGCCTCTGGCTCTCCGGAGCTCGTGGGGGGGGGCCCCCCGAACTCGCTACTCCCGGCGCCGCCCTCCCTGCGGCGACTGCCGGAGCGGGCGGGGCTCCCCGGGCGTCTCAGGCGGTAGTTTAGAACTTTGGAGTCATGGATTGTTCTGTGCTCTGCCGCAGATTTCCTGAGTGACCTTTAGCAAGTCACTTAGGCTATGTCTACATGGGTATAGAAAATCTGCAGCTGGCTCAGTCAGCCAGCTTGGGCTTGCAGGAGTGAAAAATCACTGTGTAGACATTGGGACTGTAGCCTGAGCTCTGAAGCTCTGTGAGGGTGGAAGCTCCCGGGCCAGTCATGGGTGTGCAGTGAGCATTTTATCCCTGTGTAGAGGTCTGTGGGTCAGCAAGCATTCCTAACTTTGGTTCAAGGACCCTTCTGGGTGGGGTGAGTCAGAGCCCAATTCTTGCTTTTACTCAGGTAAAAGCCCTGTTGTTTTGCAGTATGGTGGCAGGTCCAGCACAAGATGTGCAGACTACAGTATGGACACATGATCATGGCTGTGAGATCAGGATCCAATAATTGTAAACCCAGATTCATGACACAATGGGGATGCTGAAGCATGGAAATAGAAACACCAAGTCCACAAGCCCGGTGTCCCCCAGGCTGAGGTTGAGTGGAAGAGGCATACCTTTAGTGCCCTCATTCCCTATCTGTAACCTGGGAATAATGGTTCTCCCCTGCCTTATGGAGATGTTGGGATGAGCCATTAAAGATTGTAAGGCTCCAGCATTGTGGGTCATATAAATATGAAAGAAGAGAGAGACTGAAACTTTTGACAAACTTCAGCACAGGTCGTGCTTGCTTGCTGGAGAATCTGATATTTCTGAAGGTGGAGAGGCCTAGCAGTAGTGCTCCAAGAATGGTCATGTAATGAACATGAAATCTAGGAGAAGCCCCAGAAAGCATGACAAAGCCAGTGTGAAACTAGTATTTGAGGAGATCTCAGGCACCAGCTCCCCAAAATGTATCTTAACAAATGTTAGTAAAACAGCCTACCCCTCATCCCTCAATCATTCATAATGTTCCATCTGCCAGAAGAAAGCTGGCTACAGCTACCTCCAAGTCAGTCAAAACGCTCTATATGCCCAATAAAATGGCTCACTAAAAAGCAGTACATTTCTTCCTCTTAGGATCCCCCTGAGCTCAGCAATGGGGAACCTTTTTCTGTCATGGGACAGTGACCCACATGCAAAAATCAGTCGGGGCTATACTTCCTTGGACTGGAGGGGAGGGAGAGAAATAAAGGCTCAGGACTTTCACATAGCTCTGAGGGGGCCAGAAATGAGGGGTTCAGGACAGTGTTCACTTTAATTTTTCCCACCCCGAGCAGAATGAGTTTTATGTGAACTGATATGGAGGGCATGTGTGACACATCACCTTCATATTATAAGAATCATAGAGCACTAGAACTGGAAGGGACCTTGAGGGGTCATCGAGTCCAGTCCCCTGCCCTCATGGCAGGACCAAGCACCGTCTAGACCATCCTTAATAGATGTCTGTCCAACTGGCTCTTAAATATCTGGAGATGGAGATTCTGCAAGTTCCCTAGGCAATTTATTCCAGTGTTTAACCACCCTGACAGGTAGGACATTTTTCCCTAATGTTCAGCCTAAACCCCCCTTGCTGCAGTTTAAGCCCATCAGAGGCCAAGGAGAACAATTTTTCTCCCTCTTCCTTGTGACACCCTTTTAGATGCCTGAAAACTGCTGCTATGTCCCCTCTCAGTCTTCTCTTTTCTAAACTAAACAAGCCCAATTCTTTCAGTCATCCCTCATAGCTCATGTTCTCTAGACCTTTAATCATTCTTTTTGCTCTTCTCTGGGCCTTCTCCAAGTTCTCCACATCTTTCTTGAAATGTGGTACCCAGAACTGGACACAGTGCTCTAATTGAGGCCTAACCAGCGCAGAGTAGAGCGGAAGAATGACTTCTCGTGTCTTTCTCACAACACTCTTGTTAATGCATCCCACAATCATGTTTGCCTTTTTTGCAACTGCATTACACTGTTGACTCATTTAGCTTGTGGTCCATTATGACCCCTAGATCCCTTTCTGCAAGACTCCTTCATAGACAGTCACTTCCCATTCTGTATGTGTGAAACTGATTTTTCCTTCTTAAGTGGAGCACTTTGCATTTGTCCTTATTAAACTTCATCCTGTTTACCTCAGACCATTTCTCCAGTTTGTCCAGAACATTTTGCATTGAGACCCTATCCTCCAAAGCAGTTGCAACCCCTCCCAGCTTGGTATTGTATGCAAAATTAATAAGCATACTCTCTATGCTAATATCTAAATTGTTGATGACAATATTGAACAGAACAGGTCCCAAAACAGACTCCTGCAGAAGCCCGCGTTATGCCCTTCCAGCAGGATTGTGAACCATTAATAATTACTCCTGAGCACAGTTATCCAACCAGTTATGCACCCACCTTATAGTAGCCCCATCTAAGTTGTAGTCCCCTATTTTACTGATAAGAAGATCATGTGAGATTGTATCAAATGCCTTACTAAAGTCTAGGTATACCAAGTCCACCGCTTCTCCCTTATCCCCAAGACTTGTTAGCCTATCAAAGAAAGCTATCAGATTGGACATGATTTGTTCTTTCCAAATCCATGCTGGCTTTTACCTATTACCTTATTTTCTTCCAGATATTTGCAGATCAGTTCCTTAATTACTTGCTCCATTATCTTTCCTGGCACACAAGTTAAAGTGACTGGCCTGTAGTTTCCTGGGTTGTTATTATTTCCCTGTCTATAGATGGGCACTATATTTGCCCTTTTCCAGTTTTCTGGAATTTCTCCCGTCTTCCATGATTTTTCAAAGATGATAGGTAAAGGCTCAGATACCTCCTCTATCAGCTTCTTGACTGTTCTAGGATGCCTTTCATCAGGCCCTGTTGACTTGCAGACATCTACATTTTCTAAGTAATTTTTAACTTGATCTTTTTTTATTTTATCTTCTAATCCTACCCCATTCCCACTAGCATTCACTATGTTAGGCATTCCTTCATCATCAGAGTTCTTGATGAAGACCGAAACAAAGAAATCATTAAGTACATCTGCCATTTACAAGTTCCCTGTTACTGAACAATGGGCCTACCCTGTCTTTGTCTTCCTCTTGCTTCTAATATATTTATAGAATGTCTTCTTGTTACCCTTTATGCCTCTAGGTAGTTGGAGCTCGTTTAGTGCCTTTGCCTTTCTAATCTTGCCCCGTATACCTGTATTGTTTGCTTATAGTCATCCTTTGTAATTTGCCTTAGTTTCCACTTTTTATATGGATTCCTTTTTGATTTTTAGATCATGCAAGATCTCCTGCCAAGGTGGTCTTTTGCCATACTTTCTATCTTTCCTAAGTAGTGGAATAGTTTGCTTTTGGGCCCTTAATAAAGTCCCTTTGAAAAACTGCCAACTCTCTTCAGTTGTTTTTCCTCTTAATCTTACTTTCCATGGGACCTTACCCACCAGCTCTCTGAGTTTACTAAAATCTGCCTTCCTGAAATCCATCAACAAGCAGGGTGGTGTCCATTCTTACCACCTCTGTGGGGAGGCAATACAGTTATGGGAATGGTGCATCCTTTGTCACATCCACATTATAGCCATATACATCCCAGGGAGGGACAATGTATTAGCAGACGACCTCAACAGAAATTTATCTCTCAATCACCAGCGGGAGATCAACAGGTCGGGCATCAGTCATCTGTTCTGCAGATGGGGGTTTCCTATGCTGGACATCTTGGCCACACACAGAAACTCACAGTGCCCTCAGTATTGCTGCAGAGCGGGATTGGGCCCAGGATCTCTGGGGGACGCTTTCAGCATCAGATGGGTTGCACCTCTAGCATACGCGTTTCCACCAATCCCTCTCATCCAGAGAGTGATACTCAAAATAAAACAGGACAGAGCCAACGTAATACTGCTAGCGCCATGGTGGCCCAGACAGACTTGATATCTGGCTCCTTCTGCACATGGCTAGGCATCCCCCTCACCACTTGCCTCCTGTTCCGTCACTGCTCATGCAAGAGAACAGGAAGATTTGGCACCCTGCCATCAAGTAGCTTTACCAGCATGCATGGCTCCTTGCTGATTAACCACGACAGCGATCCAGTGTCCTCCAGAAGTTCAAACTATACAGGGGCAAGATTAGAACAGCTGCAGACCTACACTCAACAAGGAAAACCTACACTCAGAAATGGCAACAGTTCACTAGCTGGTGCTCGTCTAGATGCTTCATTCCTACGCAGATGGAAATCCCACTCATACTCACCTACCTACTACACCTTCACAAATCCGGTCTCTCCTTTAGTTCTATCAAGGTCTATCTCGCAGCCATATCTTCATTCCACCCGCCTATTAAGGACCATTCCATTTTCACTCATCCATCAATCAAGAGGTTTTTTCAGGACCTACACAATACATTCCTACCAATTTAAGAACCAGTCCCTGCATGGGACCTTAATCTCGTGCTAAGAGCATTAATGGGCAAACTGTTTGAACCACTAGCTACATGCTCCCTTCTCTAACTATCCATGAAGGAGACGTTCCTTGTGGCTATTACCTCAGCATGAAGAGTGGGAGAGCTGGGAGCACTTATGGCCGACCCATCTTATATGGTCTTCCACAAAGACAAGGTGGTCCTACAGACCCATTCTAAATTCCTTCCCAAAGTACTTACCTCGTTCCACTGTAACGAACAGATTTACTTACCTATCTTCTTCCCCAAGCCTTATAGCAATGACAGGGAACGGACTCTCCATACCCTTGATGTCTGTAGGACAGTGGCCTTCTATCTGCAATGAACACGCCTATTCCGCAAAACGCCTTGCTTGTCCATCTCCTCCACATAAAGATCTTAGGGACAACCGATCTCTGAACAGAGACTCTCCAAGTGAATTTCAGATTGTATAAGGATGGCTTATACCATATTCAACAAACAGCCTCCCTCGTTTGTGTGCGCCCATTCCAAGAGGGCACTGGCTACTCCCACAGCATTCCTCTGCAGTATCCCCAGGGACGAGATCTGCATAGCAGCCACATGGGCTTCTGCTCACACTTTTACTCATCACTATGCCATCCAGTCGTATGCAGACACTCACACTCGATTTGGCTGCACAGTACTTTCAGTAGCAGAAACAAGCCTTCCAAAGTTCCCACCTCCAAGCACTGATACTGCTCGGTAGTCACCTAAAGGTGGAGCACCCACGGGACACTTCTCGAAGAAGAAGAAGAAGAAGAAGAAGAAGGGAAGGTTACTCACACTGTGCAGTAACTGGAGTTCTTCAAGATGGTTGTCCCCGTGGGTGCTCCACCACCCACCCTCCTCCCCTCTGCTTCGGATTCTGTTTGGGGTCTTTATCAGAGAAGAACTGAGGAGCCAGCTGGCTGCGCATGTGCATTACACACTCCAGGTGCCTTGCGCCCGAGCCTCGCACACATGGCCAGCCGGGTGGCACTGCTACCAAGAATATCCGACTGGTGGGCGTAGCAGCACTGGTGCACATAAAGGTGGAGCACCCCTGGGGACAACCAACTCGAAGAACTCCAGTTACTGCACAGGGTGAGTAACCTTCCCTTCCATCTCAATCAGACAATAAACCTTCCTACCATTTTTCCTAAACCACATGCCAACTCATTTGAGATGAAAATGCACACCCATGACCTGTGCAGAGCACTCTATTTCTATCTGTAACAAACTAGACCAATTTGAGCATCTCTGAGACTGTTCATGTCAATAGTTAACCACAATAAGGGCCAGCCCTCTCATCACAAAGACTCTCCCACTGGATTTCTGACTTTATTAAGCTCTGTTACTCCCAGTTGGAAGTGGTCCCTCCAGACAACCTAAGGGCCCATTCCACCAGAGCCATGTCTACCTCAATAGCATTCCTCCGCAAAGTACCCATAAGAGACATATGTGCAGTTGCTACATGGTTATCAGACCACACATTTATAAAGCACTATGCGCTTACGCAGGGACCTTTCTCCAACCTGAAATTTGTTAAGGCAGTCCTTTCCACCGCATTTCTGCCAGATTCGAAGTCCTTACCTCCTTCATCTGGAATAGCTTTGTAGTGACCTAATGTGGAGCACCCACAGGGATATCTCTCTCAAAGAAGAGGAGATATCAGTTACTGCTGAGGTAAGCTATTCTTTGAGATGAGTGTCCCCATGGGTGCTTCACTACCCTCCCTTTCCTCCCCTCTACTTCGGAATTCTGGCCTCACTGACATCATTCGGGTATAGAGAAGGAACTGGGGGACGGGAGGGGCTCGCGTATGTGCGATGCCTGCCACCTGGGAGTGCGCAGCCGCAGACATGTGCATGCACAGCGCCAGGGACACTCTGATCAGTGGCTCGGCAGTAGTGTACTCATCTCAAAGAACATCAGTTACTGCTGTGGTTAGTAACCTCCTCTTCTCTACCTTTGGTGTTGCAGCACAATATGATGGTACATTTCATAATTGCTCTGTTTCAGTACAGAGCATTAGAGAATACTTTGGATGGTTTGGATGATTCTTTTTTGCTTGGGAAAAATTTGGGGGAGGCTGATACTGTGTTTGGACTATAGTAACTAAAGTTGTGGCTTTTTTTAAAAGTAATTCTGGAGCGAAAGTGAAAAAATACTGTACATTTTCATAATTTTTTTAGGTCTGAGAAATAAGTTTAAATTTTGTGATTATTTATACATTACTTAATGGATGGTTACGTATGAAAAATGGGCACATATACCTTGGATTTCAATATCTTATTCAGTAATATTTAATATCTGATTTGTAAAAAACAAAATTGGAAAAAGTGAAATAATTGTTTCTGTGGAAAAAATAGGTTACTTCATATGAATTTTCATCTACATTTATATTAAAACTGTTTTGTCATAAATGTATAGTAACATGATTGTTTACTCTGATAGAGACTTTTACATTTTGTTTGTAGGTAAATGGTGTAGACCTTAAAGCTGCAACCCATGAACAAGCAGCAGCAGCCTTGAAGAATGCAGGCCAAGCAGTAACCATTGTTGCACAATACCGTCCTGAAGGCAAGAGAATTGTTCTTATTCATATTACACCTGTAAAGTATGACGGTTTTAAAAATTAACTTTCTATGGATGTCGAGATTCTACAAGAAAACTTGTACCTGCTTTGGGGGAAGGAGAGAAAATAATGTACTTATAATTGATGTATTACTGCTGAAGGAATTCTGCACCAAAACATTAAAAATTATGTGCATGGTATTTTAAAATTCTACATATGTTATTTTCAAAATAACACAATATAATCATATCAATTTCAATTATTTTGGTAATTTATTTCAAAATTCCAGTTGGTAAGAATGTCTCTAACAACACAGACAAGAAAAAAAAAATCAGAAAATTTATTTTGACAAATAGATTCTTTGCTCTTCAAATTAAAACAGAACTTTGAGTAATAATTCATTTAAACTACAATATAAAAACAGATTTCCTGCACCCCTCAGAAGGGAGACATGGGGTAATGGAGGAGCTGGGGATGAGAGAAGTAAATGCTGGGAAGGAGCCTGAGAGTGCTCTTGGGAACCTGGCAAGTTGTTGGCTCCGAGCATGGGGGAATAGGGAACAGGTGTTTTGAGGGGCAATGGAGGGATTGTTAGGGAGTTGAGGATTCTTCCTCCCCCCCCCCAACACACACACAGAGTGTCAGTATCTACTTTGTAGCCATGTCTGGGAGCCAGTTCTCTTTGTCAGGCTGCGGCTCAGGAAAAGCTGCAGCTCCAAAGCAGAGCCACTCCTCTAGACTCCAACAGCAGCCACCTCTGCTCTTCCTGCCTCTGGGGGTGGAGGCTGATTACTGTGCTAACTGGACATTGCCAGTATCCCTTTTCAACCAAGGTTCCTGCTAAGCTGTGTGACAGTGCAACTGCTTCATGAGCCCAGCACAGAGTTGCCTGGCTACAGGAGAGACACCTCTCCTTCAGCTACAGCAGCTCTATGTTGGGGACAGAGGAGCGCACCTCTCCCAGTCAGTAGGGAAGGGACATGAGGAGGGAGGGAGAAAGGAAATGAGTAAGTGGCTGGTGGGGATATGAGGGGAGGGGAATTTGGGGTGTCACGTCTCCTGGTTGGGAGAGGAGACAGACAGACTACCCTGATTACAGGAAACCCTTGACATTCATGGTGGATGCGTTCTTGGAACCACCGTGAATGGCAAAATTCGCGAATCTGGGAGCTTTTGCCCCCTCCCCCCGCCCCCGGTGAGATCCCCGTAGCTCCTGAATTCACTCAGGGGATGGAAGCTGTGGCAAACTCCCCACAGCTGCTGGGAGCCAGGGAACTTACTATGGCTCCCAGCAGCTGTTGTGAGTTTCCCATGGCTCCTGGCCCCCACCGCACTGCCACCCCCCGCATGCTGGTACAGGAAACCCTCAAGAATATATGGTCTCCCGTACCGTAGCTGGGTTACGGTTAAGCAGCGGAGACTGGAGCAGCCCAGCCAGAGCACCCCTCTTTCCATGGCAGGGGGTCCGGGCCGCTCCAACCTGGCCATGGCGGGCGGGCTGCAGCCCCCCTGCCTATCCTCCATTTATTGGGTTAATTCACTAACCATAATGTTTAATTGGGTTAACTAATTAAACAGTATTTTACATCCCTAGTAAGTGGGATAAATAGGGGTGTGTGTCCTGGCATCAATGACCTGGGGATGGGGAGTTTTTTGTGGTGTGCCCTCCTGATTCCCAACCCAGCTGCAGGTTTTAACCTGAGGCCAAAATGTGTGGTTTGAGTATGTTTCAAGTGTTGTAAAATCCACATGTGTACTGGTTGTCCTTTAGAAGTTTTGTTGAAGAAACTGCTGTTATTTAAACAGCATGAAGCTGAAAAAATCTTGTAGAGAGTAAAATAGTGTCTTCACCATATCTTGATCAGTGCAGTTGGCTGTGATGAAAGGAAAGCAAGTCATTGAGTCATTTCGTCCTATGGGTGGGTGACTCATATGTGTACCTTTGAGCACGTGCTGTTTATTGCATTTCCTGATTTGTATAACTTTCTTATAATTATTTTGTTGCCAGCTAGGGAATAAGTGAGGGAAGAGATTCTGTGGAGTGAGAGGATATGTGGGGAGGGGAAAAAATTGACTAGAAGGAAAGAAACTTGTTGCTTCGGGGAGGCGGATAGGTGGTAGAGGGACAGGATTCAGTAGCTGGAGGACTGTGGCAGTGCAGAGTTGTAGAAGGGGAGGGATAAGGAGCCAGGGACATGGGTATGGGTGGTAGAGAGAGTGGGGGGAGATGTAGGTTCAAGTGAGCTGTCACATACATTTTCCCCTCTCATTTGAAGTTCCATCTGCCACTCTCCTTCTCTGGGCCAGAATGTGTGGTGACAGGAAATGTCTCCACAGCTCCATATCTCAGGGTAAGGGTTGGGGGGGTCATAGGAAGACCATCAAACACAAAGGAGAAAGGGGAGAAGAGAAATGAGGTAAGAATGGCCTCAGCAGGGGGAAGGCCCGCATGTGTGAGGCAGGGTTGGAGTCTCCCTGTTCCTGCCTGTGTGAGTGAGGCAGGAACAGATGTGTCCCTGCTTCTCTGAGAGGGTCTGAGGCCCCTCTCCCTACTCCAGGAAGGGAGATGAGTATGGCTAGTGAGATTAATTAAGCCCTTGTTTCAGACTATTCATTTCCATGGCTACGTCTATACTAGAATCCTCTTCCACAAGAGGAAATACAAATGGAGCGCTCATTTGCATATGTCGCACTCTCATTTGTATTTCCTCCTTGGATCCCTTTTGCGCAAGAGGTTTTTGCGCAAAAAGCACTTTGTAGACGGCTGCTTCTTCGAGTAGTGTCCCCATGGGTGCTCCACTGTAGGTGTCAGGCTCATCCCAGCACCACAGATCAGAGATTCGTCAGTAGTAATCCAGCTGGACCACACATGTGCAGCAGGCATCTCGTGCCGTTCGCACCGTCTCTGAACGTGTGTGGTCTGGCTCCCACTAGTTCCTCCTAACTGTCCACGGTCTCAGAGTGAGCTTCTTCTCCTTACATCCTCAGAGAAAAAGATAAGCATCGGCCAGAAAGTCAGTACCAAGAATCCTTTCACACTCTCCATCACCGGTGTTCTCACCAGCACCGTCCCCATCACCCCGCCGCACCGCTCGCCAGACAGGAGACCTCAAGCCTGGGCCAACTCTCGATACCGAGGTAGTCCCCGATCCCCACAACGGCAGTCGAGGTCTCGTTACACTTATGTGTACAGGCATTCTTCACGTCGGGTCTCACCCCACAGATCTCGTTCACCAAGCCGTTCTCCCTCTAGATCCTATCAAAGCAGGCATGGGATATTTTTCCAGGAGATCGTCCCCGGAATATTCCAATCGCTATTATGGAAGTTATCATACTTCCTATAGGCATGGCAGATCACACTCTCACTCCCAGTCGTGTTGCTGTCACTTATCCTCCGGCAGACAACATTCACTATCAGTTCACATCCAACAGAAGGCCCTATCACCAAGGCCCCCTCCGAGCACCCCTTCGCTTCCAACGCAATTATCCGAGCCAGAAGAAGGGCAGATTTTATACACTGATGATCAGCCACATGATGCTCCCCCGGCTGATCTCTCCTCATCCTCCCCAGATGAAGCCGTCTTTGCGGGGGATGCATCACCCCCAGATGATGTGCGGGAATTTCAGGATCTTTTTTAAAGGGTGTCGGAATCACAGGACGTACAACTGACAGAGGTACAAACTAAGCAGTACAAGCTGTTAAAAAATCTGTACCCAAGACAGCAATCCAAAGTTGCTTTCCCAATTGATGAGGCAATATTGGAATCAGCTACAGAAATCTGGCATACTGCGGCATCGACCACACCAATCTCGAAGTGAGCAGAGAAAAGATACTTCGTACCATCGAAGGACTTAGAATTCTTCTTCACCCACCCCCAACCGAATTCACTGGTGGTGGACACGGCCCTGCAAAGAGCCAAAAATCCGCAGGTAAAAAGCATGGGAGTGGATAAGGATGCGAAGAAACTTGACATCTTTGGTCGGAAAGTGTATTCATCCTCCACGCTTCTCCTCTGTATCGCGAACTATGCTGCCCTGCTGTCAAATCATAGTTTTGACCACATCGCTAAACTAACAGATATGGCACAGAGGATATCAGAGGCCGATAAGGTACTATTACGGGCGATAGTACAGGAAGGTTGCGCATGTTCAAGGGCAGTTCTTCAGATTGCTATGGACGTGGCTGACATGGCAGCACGATCTGTAGCAACTGCGGTATCTGTGAGAAGGGCTTCATGGTTAGCGTCAGCGGGTGCATCCAGGGATTTGCAAGCTAAAGTTGAGGATCTTCCCTTCGACAAGCTCAAATTGTTTGCAGAAAAAACTGACGAAGTCCTCCACACAGGCAAAGACTCACGGACCAGCTTACGCACGCTTGGGATGTAGGTTCCCTCATTCTGGTGTAGACGATATTTCCCATATCAAAGACGGTATGACTATCAACTCCATAGACAACAGAACCGTCCATTCTTCTTCGAGTGGTCTCCGTGCGTGCTCCACTCTAGGTGTTGGGTCCATCCCGGTGCCGCTGGTTGGAAGATTTCTCAGCCGTGTTCGGCCGGACCGCGCACGCGCGCAGTAGTGCGCGGCGTTCGCGCCCTTTCTAACTTGTGCGGTCCGGCCCCTCTGCCAGTTCCTCTCAACCGTCCTCAGTTGCTGGCGGAGCTCTGCGATCTCTCCTCAGAGTCATAGCCGTTCTGTGAAGAAACGTTGTAAATAATTAAATCTCTCTTAGTTAATTAGTTTCTTGTTATTTGTTAGGTAGTTAGTGTTTCTGTTAAACAAACAAACAAAAAAAGATCGTTCTCCTTAGATAGGTTATTTCGTCAGTAGTTAGTGCTGCGTATCAGTTTCAGTCAGCATGCCTGGTTCACCGGGATTTAAGCAGTGTTCTCAATGTAAGGAGGCAGTGCTGGCATCTGATGGTCACGCAGCTTACATTCGTTGCCTTTTTGAGTCGCATGTCCCGCAAAAGTGCATTCATTGTTCCAAGTTGACTCCTAGAGCATGCAGGGATAGGGACATGCGACTCAAACTTCTTTTGTGTGATAGGGCTCTTCAGCCATTACAAGCCTCTCAGCAGGAGTCAGTTGAGCCTCTAAAGAGGAAGGCATTATCCCCCGGGACATTGGCGGTGAAGAAGAGAAGAGCCTCCCCGCCCACTCTCTACCCACAGTTCCCCAGTCTCACGTAAGCCAAGGAGACAGACTGGGTACATTGGGGATCGGCCGGCAGACAGCCAAGTCAGTTTCATGCGCTGTGCCAGGAATAGCTGAGCCACCAATGCGTACAGCATCAAGCCACCACTGTTCTCTCCTCCCCATATGGGGCACAGGCAGAGTGTGACTCCTTCAGGGCATAGGCGCTTGGCACCCCGATTGCCACCACTGCAGCCGCTGGAGACGGCACTGCGCCCGGAACTGCAGGAGGCGGCTGAATCGGCACTGGAGATGGTACCGATGCGGAGCAGTGTTGCGGCACCATCAGAACCCTCAGTAACCGCGCCAGACAAAAGGCAGTGGCTCCGGCAGGACAGCTCTCCTTGGGACACTGATGCAGTACCGACGTTACAGTCGGTTCCATTGGCAGGCAACCGTTCCACATTACACCCGGTGCTAAGCAAGCAGTCGCGCTCAGCACCGTGAGCTCACTCCCACCCTGTTCTGGTACTGGCACTGGGGCAGCAAAGAGTCTCTCCAGCTTCCCTGGCTTCACATTTCTTCTCGGGGGAAGAAGACCATTGCGGCACAGCAGGAGATCTCCCGTCTGCTCACGCTCATTCTGCAGCATCAGTTCCCACAAAAGCAGCTCGTAAGTCGATCCCTAGGATCCACTCAATATCTCCTTCGCCAGTGTTCTCCACAGAACCTTCCCCATCTCCACACCGCTCCTCAAGAGAGAAGGGTTTATTCATCTACATATGGACATGTTCTGCGGTCCCCATGGCGATGGTCAAGGTCTTGCCATTCCTATAGGTACAGCCGAGCCTCTACACACAGATCTCGTTCTCCGAGTTATTCTCCTCCCAAATCCTATCATAGTAGACATGGGAGCAGATATTCCTCCAGGAGATCGTCTCCTGAATATGCCTATTGTTATCATGGGAGTTACCATGCTTCTGAGAGGCATGGCAGATCGCAATCTCACTCCCACTCGTGTTGCTGCCGTTCATCTTACTACTCACAGCACTCACCACCTGCTCCCACCCAACAGAGGATGCAATCCCCGAGACCTCCTCGAGACGCCCCCTTAGTGCCAATCCCTTCTGAACCGGAAGGAGGCAGATTTCGGACCCCGACGATCACCCACATGCTGTTTCCCTGGAGGACATTGCATCATTTTCTCCGGATGACGCGGTTTTTGCTGAAGATTCGTCACCCCCGGATGATATCCGGGAATTTCAGGATCTCTTCAAGAGGGTGGCGCAATTGCAGGAGGTTCAACTAGCAGAGGTGCAAGCGAAGCAATATAAATTGTTAAAGAACTTGCACCCTAGACAGCAATCCAGAGTAATGCTGCCGCTAGATGAGGCAATTTTAGAGTCAGCCGCGGAAATCTGGCATACGCCGGCCTCCACTACCCCAACATCAAAGCGAGCCGAGAAAAGATATTTCCTATCACCTACAGGTTCCGAGTTCCTTTTTGTTCACCCTCAACCTAATTCATTGGTGGTGGATGTGGCCTTGTAGAGAGCAAAAAACCCGCAGATAAAAAATTCAACGACAGACAAGGATGCAAAAAAACTGGATATATTTGGGCGAAAAGTGTACTCATCCTCCACACTGCTCCTCTGTATTGCAAATTATGCTGCGCTTCTTTCAAATCATAGCTTTGATAATATCACAAAGCTAATGGAAATTGAGCAAAGAATTTCTGAAACTGATAAGGTGCTCCTGCGGGCAATATTACAAGAAGGTTATGCATGTTCCAGGGCGGGTCTGCAGATAGCTATGGATTTTGCTGACACAGCGGCGCAAGCAGTGGCAACAGCAGTGTCCATGAGAAGATCTTCATGGCTCGCCACAGCGGCTGTGCCCAAAGAACTTCAGTCCAAAGTCGAAGATCTTCCATTCGACAGGATTAAGCTGTTCTCAGAAAAGACGGACGACATGCTCCACACCGGGAAAGACTCACGTGCCACCCTACACACGCTTGGGATGTATGTTCCACCTTTCCGGCATAGACACTACTTTCCATATAGAAGATGTTATGATTACCAATTTCGTAGGCAACAAAACAGTCCATTTGACCAAAACTGCCCCAAGCAGAGGCCACAGCGCAGACGTCCTCAGGCACCTAGGGCGAGCAACCCAGTGACACCTAAGCAGCAGGTTTGACTCTCCTGTCGAGGGCATGACGAATATTTCAGTTGTTGTTGCAGACACCAATCCCATATTTCATCACCAGCTGCGACCATATTACCACCAATGGGTCATGATAACTTCAGACAAATGGGTATTGGAGGTGATAAGATCAGGATTCACCATTCCTTTCACATCCCTTCCCCCTACCACCCGACCAACCCCGTCCCTTTTCAGGGACCCATCTCACGAGGACCTTCTTCAACAAGAAACCTATCGCCTTTTATCCATCGGAGTGATAGAAAAGGTCCCAGATAGGTTCAAAGGAAGAGGGTTTTATTCGCGTTACTTCCTAACACAGAAGAAAATAGGGGTTGGAGACCCATTCTCGATCTACGCCGGTTAAATCGTCGCCTTCGAAAACAGCTATTCAAAATGGTAACTCTCTCCACAATCATTCCAGTTCTGGACAACAACTATTGGTTTGCTGCCCTTGACCTACAAGATGCCTATTTCCACATAGCCATACACCCTGCGCACAGATGATTCCTGCGCTTTGTCATAAACAACGAATATTTCCAGTATCGAGTCCTTCCGTTCGGGCTAGCTTCGGCTCCAAGAGTATTTTCGAAGACCTTCGCCATCGTTGCCGCTCACCTTCGCGTCTTCGAGTCGTCATATTTCCTTACCTGGATGACTGTTTAATAAAGTGTGTATCACAACAAGAAACGATGCACATGGTTACCATTGTCAGACAAACGTTCAACTCCCTCGGACTGATATTGAACCAACAAAAGTCAATGCTGACTCCAACGCAAAACATAAAGTTCATAGGGGCAATTCTGGATTCCCGTACAGCAAAAGCATATCTACCCATGGACAGATTCTGGGCGATCAAAGACCTAGTCAGCTCACTCAAGACCCCAGCAATCTCAGTCCATACCTGCCTTCATCTGCTGGGCCACATGGCTGCCGCCACTTTCATCGTCCCTCATGCACGACTCCATTTGAGAAACCTACAGCACTGGCTGGCAACTGTATATGCTCCCACAAATCACGACATTCACAAACTGGTATCTCCTCTATCTCATGTGCATATCTCCCTGCACTGGTGGACAAACGCATCGAACATCATGACGGGAGTACCGTTCCATCAATCGAACCCATCCATTCGGATAACGTCAGATGCCTCGCTCATCGGCTGGGGGGCTTACATTGGCGAAGAACGCGTACAGGGCCAATGGTCTCACAATGAGAGACATCTTCACATCAACCAACTAGAGCTGCAAGTGATCTTTCTGGCATGCAAGCATTTCCTCCCGCACTTAAAAGGCAAGACAGTCAGGGTGTTGACAGACAATGTAGTGGCAATGTATTATATAAACAGGCTGGAGCAAGATCACGCTCCCTATGCGCCGAAGCGGTACAGTGTTGGAATTGGTGCATACAGAACAACATCACCGTAACAGCATCCTACTTACCTGGCACAGTCAATGTCATTGCCAACTCTCTCAGCAGGCGTTTTCCCATAGACCACGAGTGGGAAGTAAGAGTGGACGTATTACAAACGATTTTCTGCACATGGGGAACACCCCTAGTGGATCTGTTCGCAACAACCAGCAACAAGAAGTGTCGCCTCTTTTGGTCCAGGGCAGGGATCGGCCAAGGCTCTCTCGGTGATGCATTGCTAACTACTTGGAGAAAGTCACTCCTGTACTCCTTCCCCCCAACGGTCCTCATCCCCAGGACGTTGGAGAAAATCAGAATGGAAGCAGCAACTGTAATCTTAATAGCTCCAGCTTGGCCCAGGCAAGCATGGTATCTGTTTTTGCACGGAATGTCACTACGGCCACCTTGGCCTCTACCTCTTTGCTGAGATTTCCTTTCTCAAGAGCAAGGCTCTCTCCTACACCCAAGACTAGAAGTATTACACCTAACAGCGTGGCTGCTGACTGGCTTGTACAAGACGAAAACCTTTGTTCAGAGCAGGTCAAGTCAGTACTGATACACAGCAGAAAGGCATCCACACACAAATACCTACCTGGCTAAATGGCGCAGATACTCTCACTGATGCCTCCATAATAATGTCCAACCTTTGTCTTCTCCTTCACATCAAATCCTCGAATACATTCTTCATTTGCGGAATTCGAACCTTTCGCTGTCGTCCCTGAAGGTACATCTGGCATCCATTAGTACTTTCCATTACCACATAAAGGGCTTCTCGGTGTTTTCTCACCCGACCACTAAATGGTTCCTCAAAGGCCTGATGAATCTAAGTCCACCTCGAAAACCACCTCCACCGTCCTGGAACCTTGACTGAGTGCTGGATACCATTATGTATCCTCCCTTTGAGCCTCTAGCTTCGGTGCCTCTCCAGATGTTACCGATGAAAACTACTTTCTTATCTGCAATTACATCAGCACGCAGAGTCAGCGAGTTGGGGGCTCTAATGGCAAACCCCCCTTTCACTTCTTTCTCAAAAGACTCAGTGACATTGTGACTACACCCAGTGTTCATTCCCAAGGTCTGCTCGTCCTTTCACATCAGCGAGCCTATTGTCCTTCCGTCGTTTTACCCTAAGCCGCATGCGTCAAATAAGGATGCCTTGCTCCATATGCTCAATGTACGCCACGCTCTTTCCTTTTACATAGACAGAACCTGTCAATGGAGGTGAACGGACAGGCTCTGGGTATCAGCGGCACAGCAGTCCAAAGGTACCGCGCTTTCCAGTCAGCGCATTGCCAAGCTTATTATTCTATGCATAACCACGTGCAACTCCAGTTGAGACAGACCCCTGTCTTCTCAACCATGAGCGCACTTCACTAGAGCGGTTGCAACCTCCACGGCCTTCACCAGCGGTTGCAACCTCCACGGCCTTCACTAGCAGATATTTGTAGGGCAGCCACATGGACTTCCAGTACTTCATTCATGAGACACTACGCTATAATGCAACACTGGGCTGCAGACTACACGGTAGCTTCGGCAGTCTTATCTACAGCAAAAGTTAATTGACCCGGAGCGCTTTCCGGCCACTGCTATTCAGTCACCTAGAGTGGAGCGCTCACGGGGACCGCTCAAAGAAGAAGAGGAAGTTACTCATCTGGTGTAGTAACGATGGTTCTTCAAGATGTGTCCCCGTGGGTGCTCCACGTCCCGCCCTCCTTCCCGCTCCGGGTCTTCTCTTCTTTCTCGTTTCAGAGACGGAGCGGTGAGAGGAACTGGTGGGGGGGCCAGACCGCGCACGCATGGTCCGGCCGAACACGGCTGTGAAATCTTCCGACCAGCAGTGCTGGAATGGACCCTACACCTAGAGTGGAGCACCTACGGGGACACATCTTGAAGAACCATCATTACTACACGAGGTGAGTAACTTCCTCTTTGATCAAGCGCGCCCCAAGCAGCGTCCACAACGATGACGCCCCCAACCATCTCGGGCAACCAACCCACCGAACTCAAAACAGCAAGTTTGACTTCTTTGTCGAAGGCACACATACACCAATCGCTGTTATAAACACCGAAAGCACCAATTCCATATTTCACCATCGTCTATGGCCCTATTACCACCACCAGGCCGGAATAGTGTCCGACAAATAGGTATTGGAGGTCATAAGGACAGGATTCACCATCCCCTTTACTTCCCTTTCTCCCACCACTCCACCAACCCCGTTTCTTTTCAGGGACCCATCTCACGAGGACCTTTTACAGTGGGAAGCCTATCGCCTTCTTGCCATCGGGGCAATAGAGATGTCCCAGACGAGTTCAAAGGAAGAGGGTTCTATTCACGCTACTTCCTAACACAAAAGAAAACGGGGAGTTGGAGACCTATCCTCTATCTACGCTGGCTGAATCATTACCTTCGGAAACAGTATTTCAAGATGGTGACTCTTACTACAATAATTTCATCTCTAGACAACAACGATTGGTTTGCTGCCCTTGACCTACAGGATGCTTATTTTCACATCACTGTACATCCGGAACACACACGATTCCTGCACTTCGTGATAAACAACAAACATTTCCAATATCGGGTTTTACCCTTCGGTCTCGCTTCAGCTCACAGAGTTTTTTCAAAAACTCTGGCTGTCATTGCAGCACATCTCCGCCATCTATGAGTCGTCATTTCCTTATCTGGACGATTGTTTGATCTAAGTTGCGACGCACCAAGAGGTATGCAGATGGTATCTGTGGTCGGAGGAACGTTCGACTCCCTCAGCCTCATAGTGAATGAGCAAAAATCAACATTAAATCCAATGCAAAGCATAAAGTTCATAGGAGCAATCCTTAATTCCTTTGCGGTGAGGGTGTACTTTCCGCTAGACAGATTCCAGGCGTTTCAAGACCTAGTGAACGTACTCAACAAAGCTCCAACTTTCTCGGTACATACCTGTCTACAGCTACTAGGCCACATGGCTGCTACCACCTTCGTTGTTCCTCATGCACGGCTTCATTTCAGAAGCATGTTCCTCATGCTGTGTTTTGTGGGCTGGCAACTGTATTTGCGCCCACAGAACACAGCAGCCACAAAATAGTAACTCCACCATCTCACATTCAAATGTTAGTACGCTGGTGGACGAAAGCACGAAACCTAATGACGGGAGTTGCGTTTCATCAACCGCAGCCCTCCATTCAGATAACAATGGATGCTTCGCTCATCGGATGGGGCGCTCAAATGAATGAAAAACGCATACAAGGCAAATGGTCTCCCAACGAGAGATGTCTGCATATCAACCTGTTAGAGCTATGAGCCATCTTCCATGCATGCAAGCATTTCCTCCCGCACTTAAGGGGCACGTCTGTCAAGAGTCCTCACAGACAATGTAGCAGCGATGTATTACATAAACAGACGGGGAATAAGATCACGCTCCCTATGCGCCAAAGCGGTGCAGTGCTGGAACTGGTGCATGTAGAACAACATCACCATAACAACATCTTCCTTACCTAGTACTGCCAATGTCATTGCAGACTCTCTCAGCAGACGTTTTCCCCTAGATCACGAGTGGGAAATAAGAACATACTACGATTTTTTTCAGAGATGGGGAACACCTGTGGTAGATCTCTTCACCACCACCACCACCAACACAAAATGTCCCCTGTTTTGCTCCAGAGCGGGTATCAGCAGAGGTTCCCTTGGCGATGCTCTTCTAACCACTGGGAAGAGGATGCTCCTCTATGCGTTTCCCCCAACTGTCCTCATCCCCAGGACGCTTGAGAAAATCAGAACGGAAGCAGCAACGGTCATCCTGATAGCCCCGGCCTGCCTGAGACAAGCGTGGTATCCGTTTTACACAGAATGTCACTACGGCCACCCTGGCCTCTCCCTCCTCACCCAGACCTTCTCTTGCAAGAGCAAAGCTCTCTCCTACATCCCAGGCTGGACGCGTTACACCTGACAGCATGGCTGATAACTGGCTCGGACAAGACAAAACCCTTTCTTTGGAGCAGGTCAAACCAATACCGATACACGGCAGAAAGACATAGACACAAAATATTTACCTTGCGAAGTGGTGTAGATACTCGCAATGGTGTCTTCATGACATCCAACCCCTCGCTTCTCCTTTACATCAGATCCTCGATTACATTCTTGACCTGCAGAGTTCAGGTCTTTCCCTGCAGTCCTTGAAAGTACATTTGGCAGCTATTAGTGCTTTCCATTACTCCTTAGACGGCTCCTCAGTATTTTCTCATCAAACCACAAAAAGGTTTCTATGCCCACCTCGAAGGCCACTACTCCCATCATGGAACCTTGATTTGGTACTAGATACCATCATGTATCCTCCCTTCGAGCCATTAGCATCGGTCCCTCTGCAAATGCTAACTATGAAGGTAGGTTTTCTGCTTGCTATCACATCAGTACGCAGAGTCAGTGAGTTGGGGGCACTAATGGTAACTCCACCTTTTACTACTTTCTCTAAGAACTCAGTGATATTACAGTTCTACCCTGCATTTACCCCAAGATCTGTTTGTCTTTTCACATTAATGAGCCCATCATTTTTACCTCATTTCATCCCAAGCCTTATTCTTCATGTAACAACGCCTCGCTGCACATGCCTGACGTCCGCCAAGCACTTTCCTTCTATATAGACAGAATCCATCAATGGAGACAGATGGACAGGCTGTTAGTATAAATTGCACAAGGTTCCAAAGGCAACGCATTCTCTAGCCAAAGTATTGCCAGACTCATTACTCTCTGTATTACCACATGCCATTCAATCTGAGGCAGACCCCTTCCTTCGCAGCCTATTGCACACTCTACAAGAGTAGTGGCGACCTCCACGGCCTTTGCCCGCGGGGTTCCCCTAAGTGATATTTGCCGAGCAGCCACCTGGTCTTTCAGTACTTCTTTCATGCAACACTATGCTATAGTGCATCGTTGGGCTGCGGACTCTGCAGTAGTGTCTGCGGTCCTGTCCAGTGCGGAAAATCACTGACCCGGGCGCATTCCTTGGCTACTGCTTTACAGTCACCTAGAGAGGAGCACCCACGGGGACCACTTGAAGAAGAAGAAGTTACTCACCTTCGTGCAGTAATGATTGTTCTTCGAGATGTGTCCTTGTGGGTGCTCCACGTCCCGCCCTCCCCAGCACTGATGCCTGTCTAGTCCTGGAGCCCCAGCGTGGCACATGCAGTTGCCCTTGGGTCCTGGAGCCCCAGCGCAGCACATGCGGCTGCTCAGCAGGGTTGGCAGGGCAGTGGGGCCAGCAGGAGGTGGGGAGCCTCCCAGGAGACCAGCGGGCTGGGATGGGGTGGCTAGTGGCAGGGATCCAGAAATTACCTCCCTTGGTCCGACAAAATCCGTCACCCGAGACCAGTCAGATCCCCAGGGTGCTGGGCCAGGGAGGTCCAACCTGTACTAGAAAGAGACTGGCTTTGGTACAAAGGTTTGTCCTACCCTCTATAACTTGGAGGGTCCCTCGTTTTCCTGTGCTGGCCAGTGATGAGAGTAGCTCAGCAAAAAGCAAGCTGTTGTCTAAATTGAGGACTGCTGAGAGCTTCTGAGGCAAGTAATCTCCCTGAAAGTGCAGGAACCATGAAGGCAAAGGAGGAGCTTTGTCATAATTTTATACTGTTCTATTTTTTTATTAAAAATGTCATGGTGTATCAAGTCAGATGCATTATAATTTATTAGTTTATTACATCAACACCATTACCTTTATCAACTACATTGTAATCTTACTGAAAAAATATATCAGACTAGTTTGACAGGATCTATTTTCCATATGCCCATGTTAATTGGCAATAATTATATTCTCCTCCTTTAATTCGATATTAACAGAGTCTCATGTCAGCCACTCTGTTATCATTTCTGGGATTCATATCGTATTGACAGGCTTATAATTATCTGAGTTAAACCATTTACTATTTTAAAAATTTGGCAAAATATTAGCATTCTGTAAGTCTTCTGGAACGTCCATATTGTTCCAAGATTTATTGAAAATTAGTGTGAATGGGCCAGTGAGCTCCTCAGGCATCCAGTAAAGTGTTCTTAAACAATTCCCAATTATCATTCATATTTTTCTGATTATATTCTTCCTTCCAGCTGATTTGCTTGCTCCTTGTTTTAAGTTTTGTGAAATCTGTCATTTCAGAACACTGCACGTGCGTGTGTGTGTATTTTACTGGCCTGGACATCGTTATGTTACACATTACAAATGTGATAAAAATCCTGATTTCCTGTACCAAAGCAACCATTAATTTTTAGTTCTGTGACCAGTTCCTCCTCATCTATCCAGATGAGGTCTAATAGAGAATGCTCCTCTGTTCCGATGCAGAAATTGTAATATTTAGAAATTCCAAACATCTTTTCATTTTGGCAGCATGAGATTTCTAACATCACTTCAGTTTAATTGTTAGTGTGGGTCACTTGTCAGGATTATCCAAGTATAACTCATTTGATCATTTCTCTGCCATTGCAGGTGTCTTGAAGCAATGATACCAATCAGTCACTCCTAGTTCTCACTCTCT
>JANRFK010004149.1:120379430-120403786 GCA_030068395.1 Apalone spinifera | reverse complement strand
ACCCCTAATGTCATTACCTCACAGACACTAACCTTCCCCCCTCTCCCTCACTCTGTCCTAAAATTTGATTTGTCAATTTCACATGCATTCATTTTTTTGATTGTATCACATTGGTATATATGGTTGTGCCAATTTTCTTCCACATATTGATCTGAGGAAGTGGGTCTGGCCCACGAAAGCTCATCACCTATAAACCATCTTGTTAGTCTTTAAAGTGCTACATAGTTCTGTCTCTTGTTTCAGATACACCAGACTAACACGGCTGCATCTCTGTCACTTCTCTGCCTATAGTATCCGATAGCAAGAATGTTCATATAAAAGTGTTTCTGTTTGCAATTCTACTGAACAAGTTGACCTCATTTCTAAAAGAGAAAATAAGATTAAGTGATCTCATTAGTTGAACGTTCTTAGGTGCTTGATGGATCAGAATGGGATTAAGAGAAGATGGATCACAGTGATGGAGAGGAGACTGGAAGGTGGCGTATTGTAAAATTGCATTTTAAAATGTTTTTTTCACATAGCTGGACAACATTTCTCTCTCGGATTTTTCATCTCTCTGTATTAGGTGCAAAATATATTCAGAGTTGAGTTTAAATGTGTACTCAAAACCACTGATAGATTCAATCAACAATGTTGCTAGTGAATACTAAATACTAAGAGTATTACAAGGAGGTATTAGTAATTACTAGTAAAGTATTCTTAGTAATACTAAAAAAGTGTTACAAGGAGGAAGGAGAAAAATTGTTTTGCTTGGCCTCTGAGGAGAAGCAATGGGCTTAAACTACAGCAAGGGAAGTTTAGGTTGGACATTAGGAAAAGCTTCCCAACTGTCAGGGTTGTTAAACACTGGAATAAATTGCCTAGGGAGGTTGTGGAATCTCCATCCGTGGAGAAATTTAAGAGCAGGTTGGACAGACACCTGTGAGGGATGATGTAAGCAGTGTTTAGTCCTGCCATGAGGGCAGGGGACGGGATTCAATGATCTCTTGAGGTCCTTCCAGTTCTAGGTTTTTAGGTGTCTATGAATACAGATATTCTCCTCCCCTCCCCCTGCAGTATTAGATACAATTATCATATAATATCCAGAAGGGCATGATATTCAATTCTGACATCAGTATTTTGGTGAGCAGTGTTTGAGAGAAGTACCATCTGTGCTGTATTTCATGATCATTTAAAATAATTAACTGTGTGTGTTTTATGTCTACCTTACCTTGTCAAATGCTTCATGAAATGGAAGGTTTATTATTATTGGGAATTATATTTTATTGGGTATTAGCTCTGTTATGTTGGGGTTTACACGTTTCGTTGTATACACATATGCATGTTTAAAAAAATGCTCTTGCCTTTGAAATTTGGTCCCGGCGTTGTCCTAGGTATGTACAAGTTGAACCTCTCTCTTCTGGGACTCTCTGGTCTGGCAGCATCCGTAGTCTAGTAGGACCACAGATGTTGCTAGACCAGAGAGCCCCAGTCACAAAGGTTGAGAGCAACTGGGAGTGGAGCTGTCTGGACAGTGCCAGCCTGCATGTTGAGTGACCTAGGGCTTGCAAACTCCCGGAGCAGCCACTGTTGTCACCACTGGCACATGGAACTGGGAAACCCCGGGAGCAGCTGCCGCTGTTGTCACTGTCATGTGTGGGGCCAGGGAACCTCGGGGGCAGCTGCCATTGTTGTCAACACCAGCACATGGGGCTGGGGAACCCCAAGAGCAGAGCCCTTGGAGCAGAAGAGCCAGGCAGGTAAGCCGGAGAAGGTCAGGCCTCTGGGTTCTCCTAGGGCGGCAGCTAGGAGGTGAGCCCCCGGAGAGACCGGAAGGCTGACTTCCCCTTGTCTGGCAAATTCCCTTGTTTGGAACTGTTCTGCTCCTGAGGGTGCTGGGCCGGGGAGGTTCAACCTGTAGTTAAAAGAAACAACTGAATCTCGTTCTCTGAACATCAGTATTTGATTCGTGTGGATTTCCTAGGATTGCTTCATGTACAGATGCTCTGAAACATTTTGCATATACTTCTTGAGACTCTAATCAAAGCAGCACAAAGGCAATGGTGCCTTAGCAAAATTAAAGAGATACAAGTATTTGTACATTGAATGATTTAACGTCACTGACTTTAGGTTATTTACTCACAGCTAGTGCGCTTTAAACCCACCCTATAGTATTAATATGTGTACTTATAGCAGTGTTGATGCTTATATGGCTACCTCTGGATCTCTATACTCGGCGAATGGTTTCTCGTGTGGCTCATATTAAAGAGCAGTTAAATAGGTATATTCCTGACCAAATGTTTTATCGCTGCAGACTCGACTTGATCGAGAGGGAGAGTATTAGGGGAGCCTGGATGGCCCTCCCTTGACAGTAAATGATGATGTCTGCCTTAACCACAGTGCGTGTCTCTAAAAAGGAAAACCCAAGCCTTTCTCAAGTCTGGTGCACACAAGCACTCAGGCAAGGCCCAGGGAGAACCTTTGAGAGGCAGAAAATGCAGATTAAGCAGTACGGCGAGACCATGTCAAGAACACATGACAAGCAATCTTGTACTGGTACTTCTGTTTGTGATCAATAAAAATTTCAGATGCAGCCATAAAACTGTCAACTATGCATGTAATTTTTTGCAACATCCCGAGTAGTAGGATATACCCCAAATAGGGCGTTGGGCATTTTAGGTATCCTATATGATACGTCATCATTTGGTAAATATTATTAGAACGACCAAATCTCACTTTGCTATAAAATGGGCTTAGTAAGAAGAATCAATAGAAGGGATTGAGCAGGATTGACCCACAGGTCCTGCTCATGGTAACGAGAAATAAATAGGCCCTTCATACCGGCTACATCAGTGCATGGCATTCCGTTGGGTAGAAATGACCTCCTGCCTGGTACTGTAGGTAGCATACAGGTGAAGTGCAAGTGAAGTAGGCTTAATTATTGTAATATGGTAGATCTTCTATTAATTGCTTTTGCAATGCTTTGTGCTGTATTAATTGCTTTAGAATATATAGTATTTAAGGTTTAAATTATATAGTCATTGTTTTTAAGGCTTGTAAAACAACTATATTAACTGCTTAAAGAGTTTAATAAGTAAGAAAGTGGTTAAGTCTCTCTGGAGTGTTCTGGTTTCCCTTGGATCTAAAATAAATGGAATCACACAACAAACTGTTAATTTTTAACTTTTAAAACTAGATGGAAAGACTGACATTCATTAACTGAAACAGTCTCTAAAATGATGCAGTCTCCCATTGTTCTCCTGTTTATTATACGTGGTTCTGTTCATTTTTGAGTATTGCAGATTAGGGATGTTAAATATTGATTAATTGAATACTCAAATAACTTCATGAATTCTTCTCAGTGAGCTGCTGCCTGTCGCCCTGTGCTGCTGCCTCTGATGGACAGGCAACAGAGTGGGGTGGCAGCAACCCCTGTCTAGGGAGGGTCTGAGCTCCTGACTAGCCTGCTACAAAAATTACTGGGGGGAGAGGGGAGAGAGGTGAAATGCATGTAGCCTATAGCATTAACCTATAAGCTTTTGCTTATTGGTTAATCAACTACACTATTACATCCATATTCCAGATGAGTCAATTGGTGAGACAGATTTGAAAGGTACTTGACTGGGTTCTGTTAAAAATAGTCCTGCCAGACAAAGGTATAAAGGATTACTGTTTTTAATCTTTTCAAACTTTATTTTCTAAATTTTCTATTTTTGTTAGTCTCCTTATTTATATATATGCTTTGGCCTTTAACAAAGTGTAAATGCCATTATAAAAATGTGTAATAAACACAAGTGTACAGCTGTTATTGTTCATTTTAGCATTGAACAGATTTCTCATCTCCATTTCAAACTGAAGGTGCTATAGAAACTATTCCTTAGAATATGCAAATGCCATCCTTGTCTGATTTGAACCTAATGGCCCAGCCTTTCTAAAGACTGAGGATTTGTCTACACTGGCAATGGAAGGACACAATTTTTGGCTTTCAGTCGTGTTAAAATACACACACATCCCCCAAAGACAAAAGTTTTGCCAACAAGAGGGCAGGTATGAACAGCGCTTACAAAGCTAATCCTGATCAGTGGGGGCCAACAGCGCTTCTCTGCATAGGTTTTAGCAGCACAACTTTATTTACACAGTTGCGAATTGTGCACGTGAGCTTAGCCTACACTTGAAATTGAATGAGAAAACTTTTGTTGTTCATGGATGCTTAACGATCACATTCAATCATCCTCTCTACTTCTATTGCAAGTGTAAATTGTTTTGTCAGGAAGATCGCTCCCCTGCCAGCAAACTGAAAGCTGCTCGCGGGGAATAGACATATTTTTTTCAGCAAAAATGCCAACAGACAGTATTTACAGGACTTAGAGCCCTGTTGCTAGATCAACACTGCTTTGTCATTAAAAGCTGCATAGTGAAAATATAGCCCTAACATCATTATAATCTCAATAAGTGTGGTTTTCATCTTTCATGTGTGCTAATTGGTCTCATCTATGTGTGAAATGTATAGTTATCTCTTACATTAATTTGGTGGTAGCCCTCACTCCCTCCTGCACCCGAATCCCTCTGCTCTAGCCCAGTGAAAGAGAGTGAGGGTGGGAGAGAACAAGTACTAGGCAGGTCAGAGAGAGGGTGGCAGGGATTTGGGGAAGGCGTGAGGTAGAACCTGGATTTCCCTTTAATTTAGAAAGTGTAAAAAGTTTGGAAACCACTACCCTACAGCATTGGGCAGTTCAGAGCAACGTGTTCCACATGTTTCCTTTGGTTGTCTTCCACCAGAATTACAGCTACCAATCCCTAATCATCAAATGATCAACCATCAAATGATCAATCCTCTCTCACCCTGTGTCTGCAAGTCACCAGATCCTGATGAAATGCGTCCTAGAACACTTAAGGGGCTGATAGAAGAGGGATCTGAGAATTTACCTATCATCTTTGAAAAATCATGGTAGACAAGAGATTCCAGAAGACTGGGAAAGGGCAAATCTAGTGCCCATCTATAAAAAGGGAAATAAGAACAACCCAGGAAACTAAAGACCAGTCAGATGTGGAGAAATTCAAGAAGGTCCAAAGAAGAGCAACAAAAACGGTTAAAGGTCTGGAGAACATGAGCTATGAGGGAAGACTGAAATAATTGGGTTTGTTTAGTTTAGAAAAGAGAAGATTGAGAGGGGACATGATAGCAGTTTTCAAGCATTTAGAAGGGTGTCACAAGGAGGAGGGAGGAAAAATTGTTGTCCTTGGCCTCTGATAATAGGAGAAGAAGCAATGGGCTGAAATTGCAACAAGGGAGGTTTAGGTTGGACATGAGGGAAAATTTCCAAACTGTCAGGGTGGTTAAGCACTGGAATAAATTGCCTAAGGAGGTTATAGAATCTCCATCTCTGGAGATATTTAAGAGCAGGATAGATAGACATCTATCAGGGATCGTCTAGAGGTGCTTGGTCCTGCTATAAGGGCAGGAGATTGGACATGATGACCTCTTCCAGTTCTAGCAATCTATAATTCTGATATTCCCAAACAAACCAAGGCTAGGGACACCAGCCCTATCTGTCTTGGCAAATAGCTCTTGGTGAACCTATCCTTCATGAATTTATCTAGTTCTTTTTTGAACCCTGTTAAAAGTCTTGGCCTTCACAACATCCTCTGGCAGGGAGTTCCACAGGTTAACTGTGTGTTATATGAAGAAATACTTCCTTTTGTTTCTTTCAAATTTGCTGCCTATTAATTTCATTTGGTGATCCCTAGTTCTGATGTTATGGAAAGGAATATATAACTTTATTTACTTTCTCCATACGAGTCATGATTTTATAGACTTCTATCATATCCTCCCCTTTAATCATCTCTTTTCCAAACTGAAAAGTCCCAGTCTTATTAATCTCTTCTCATATGGCAGCCATTCCATACACCTAATGATTTTTGTTGCCCTTTTGTGAACTTGTTCCGGTGCCAAGATACCTTATTTGAGATAAGGTTATCACATTGGCACACAGTATTCAAGATGTGACCATATCATGGATTTATATAGAGGCAATAACATTGTCTTTCTTATTCTCTATCCCCTTTTTAATGATTCCCAACATTCTATTTGCTTTTTTTACTGCCACTGTACACTGAGTGGATGTATTCAGAAAACTATTCACAATGACTCCCAGATCTCAGTCTTCAGTGGTTTCATCTAATTTAGACCCCATCATTTTGTTACATATTGTTGGGATTGTTTTCCAAAAGGCATTATTACACATTTATCAACATTAAAATTCATTTCCCATTTTATTCCCCCTCATCCAGTTTTGTGAGATCCTTTTGAAGCTCTTTGCAGTTTGCTGTAGAGGGGTTGTAACTGCTTTGGAGGATAGGGTCATAATTCAAAAGGATCTGGACAAATCGGGGAAATGGTCTGAGGTAAACAGGATGAAGTTTAATAAGGACAAATGCAAAGTGCTCCACTTAGGAAGGAACAATCCATGTCACACATACAGAATGGGAAACGACTGTCTAGGAAGTAGTATGGCAGAAAGGGATCTAGGGGTTATAGTGGACCACAAGCTAAATATGAGTGAATAGCGTAACGCTGTTGCAAAAAAAGCAAACAGGATTCTAGGATGCATTAACAGGTGTGTTGTGAGCAAGACACGAGAAGTCATTCTTCCGCTCTACTCTGCGCTGATTAGGCCTCAGTTGGAGTATTGTGTCCTGTTCTGGGCACCACATTTCAAGAAAGATGTGGAAAAATTGGAGAAGGTCCAGAGAAGAGCAACAGAAATGATTAAAAGTCTAGAGAACATGACCTATGAAAGAAGACTGAAAGAATTGGGCTTGTTTAGCTTGGAAAAGAGAAGATTGAGGGGGGGACATGATAGTGATTTTCAGGTATCTAAAAGGGTGTCACAAGAAGGAGCAGAAAACTTGTTCTTCCTGGCCTCTGAGGATAGAACAAGAAGCAATGGGCTTAAACTGCAGCAAGGGAGGTTTAGGTTGGACATTAGGAAAAAGTTCCTAACTGTCAGGGTGGTTAAACACTAGAATAAATTGCCTGGGGAGGTTGTGGAATCTCCATCTCTGGAGATATTTAAGAGTAGGTTAGATAAATGTCTATCAGGGATGGTCTAGACAGTATTTGGTCCTGCCATGAGGGCAGGGGACTGGACTTGATGACCTCTTGAGGTCCCTTCCAGTCCTCTTATTCTGTGATAAGATTCTAAGCTCTCTTGGCAACCATTAAGTAGTACCATTTTGGCCGTAAACTTATTCTTACTATATACCAAGATCAACAGTATAGTTCTCATCAGTGGCACAACTGGTGAGGCATTTCATACCACTGTTGGAGTCTGGCAAAGCCACCTTCTTTTGCTCACATTGTTCAACATCTGTTTGGAGCACATAGAGACTAATGCCCTAAAAGATCACACATGCACAGTCAGCACTGGGGGGTGAACAATCTCAATTCTTTGGTTCGCAGATAACATTGATGGCCTGGAAGGTAGCAAAGATTAAATTGCCAACCTTGTGAAATGATTGGGTGAAATTTCCACAAAATATGACCTAGAAATCAGTGCAGAATATAGGGCATCAATGCAGCTTGAAAGCTGATGGCGAACAAATGTAATAGAATGAGCTCACATATCAATGTCAGTGGAAAAGGGTTGTTGGAAACAGTAAAACAGTTCAAGTATTTGGGGACAGTCCTCACTGATAAAGGATCCAAGGCAGAAATTTTTCTGGCAAAACTGCTGCAGCAGGAATGGCAAAGCTAAAGCCAATCTTTAGGAACAAGAACATTTCTCTAGACTACAAACTGAAAGTGTTGCATGCACTGGTCATCTCTATTTTTTTCTTTATGTATGTGAGACAAGGACTTTTACAGCAGAAATTGAATGGAAAATACAGGTTGTAGAGATGAGATACTTCCATAAAATCCTGGGCATCTCCTACTTTGACCACGTCGTGAATGAAGAGGTCCACAACATCATCATTCAATGTGCTGGGTCACATGACCTCCTGATGTCTGTGAAGAAGCGCAAGCTGAAGTGGTGCGGCCATGTAATAAAATAATCTGGTCTATCCAAGATCATCATCGAAGGGATAGTATAAAGAAAGAGAAGAAGAGGTAAACAGAAGAAGAGATTGATTAGCTACATAAAAGCGTGAACATAATGGATTTCACAGAGACTCTCATCACTGGCACACAATCCTCAGGGGTGGAGACAGATGCTTGGTTGCTCACCAATGATGGTGCCCCACGACCAATGTGTGGAGGTGATGATTATGTGGATTGAATGCAAGAGTCAGAACAGTTTTTGCACAGATGATTTCCAGATGGATAATTTCCTGCATTGCAATGGCATATGTTATATCTTATATCGTATGTCCCTACAGCTTATGTACATTTAATGAGCGTGCAGGTAACACTGATAACATTCTCAGTGATGATTCAGTATTGGACATTTGCAGGCTATGTACATGGTCTTCTGCACATACTATTACCAAGCACTATGTGATTATTACTATGTGTAGGTCAGATGAAAACTTTGTGAAGGCAGTTCTGCAGTTGTTTAAGTAAACAATCAGCCTCAACTCATATGTAGATGGCTCATGAGTCAGCTCAGAGAAATGCATTTGCAACCACTTGAAGAAAAAATGACAGATCCCTACTTGCACTTGTTCTTTGAGACTTGACAAGTATGTGTATTCCATAATGATCCTCTGTTCCTTTTACAGTAGAGTGTTAACTCTTAACAGTTGTTGCTAAGGAATTGAGAGAGACCAGGGCAGTGCTGCCCCTCAGTTGCGAAGATGGGACCTAAGGGTCAGACTGTGCTAGTTCTATCCCTGCAGGTACTGCTAGGAAGCTTCAGTGCATTGGGCAGGCAAATACCTGAATGGAAAAGATATCCACCCTGTAGCAAGGTCACACTCACCTGGCCAAGTACATATGCTTGCACTCTTTGTCTCAAAAGTCCCAGCAGCACATTATCCTGGGTTCTGCAGCTCTTCCTATCAGCTAAATCCTGGTCTTCCGTAGTCACTATGGTCTACAATCCAGTCTGCACTAAACTCTCCACACCAAAATGTCCATGGTACTGCAACTGCCTCAGTCAGCCAGAGACCCAGTATGCATATTTGGGCTCCAAAGACAAGCTGCCTGGCTCTGGCCCAGCTGCTTTTTTTTTTTTTATAGTGACCTACCAGGCTCTGATTGGCTGCCTCTCACATTGCTGCTTCAGGTTGCTTGGAAGTCTTCTCTACTGCTCTCTTTCTGGAGCAGGGTGTGCCAAGGCCTCAATCCTCTAACAGTGCTTTAGGGCTTGCTCTACCCCATCCCTTACACCTTGAAGAACAAGTTACCATCTAGATAGATAACTGTCAGCTTCCTAGCTACAGCATTTTCATGCGGAAGTGCCAAAGACTTGGCGTATCACAGCTATCACATACTAGGTGGGTCAGGTTATTCATCATTTGAGGTATACAAGACCTCCAGTGCATCAGAAAGAGTCAAGCTGATTTTTACAGTAGTCATGATAACCACATGAGCCAAAAGGATATGCACTTCCACTGCCGATATCTAGAGAACAGTCACATGGTCACTAATATCTCTTTCAGTTACTATGAAGTACACTTTTAGTCTCTGCAGAGATGTCCTTTAGGCAATGGTTCAGACATAAACTTTTTACTTGAGTAGTTTAAAAAGGGAAGGAAGAAAAGGAATCTTTCCTATTCATTGTCACTTTTCTGTCCCTTCTTACTCTTTTTCACAACTGATCCATCCCACGCATTTCAGAATTGCTGTAGACACTGGGCTGCAGAATGGAAAATTTCTTACCTGATAATTTCCTTTTTGCTAGCACACACAATGTTACTTATCCTGAATGGCACCACTGCCAAGGGTCAGCATTTTACTTAGTTTATTAATTGCAGTTTTTATTGCATTGATAAACCTTGCCAGAGCAAGGGGTCAGCTGGGGGCAGTGGGCAAGAGGGGAAGGGGCAGTTCCCAGAGTGAAAGCCTGGCTGGGGGTAGTGAGGCATAATGAGGGCAGGATTCCTACATCTAAATTGGAAACAGGATGGGAGTCACTTGCTTTCTCCTCTCTAGCCTCTCCCTGCCCTCTAGAGATGGGTTTGGTTACTACACCTGACAGGACACTGTCAGGACCCCCCACAGTTGTTGCTTCTGTACTTGCCCAGAGTTTATGTAAGTATCAGGCATTAATTGCAATTAATTGACAGCTTTACTTATCAAACAATAAATGTATATCAGATGCCATGTGTAATATGGTCCTATTGCTGTTTGTTCTGGTTTCTGTGGCTGTGCCAGTGTATTTTTGGAAGTCATTTATCTAAATTAGATTATTTTTATTTTTCCTAATGCATTATTAGTATAGCAGGATTTCAGTATCTGACTTTATAGTAGAGTGCACTTCTCTTATGAATTTTTGTAGATTTATACAGTCATGAGAGCATTTTAAAGATCTATATGAAATAGAATTATTTCCATTTTATGGTTTGGGACTAAGGCACAGAATGACCATGTGATTGGCCCTCACTCATACAGGAAGTCTGTGGTAAAAGAGGAAGTTAAACCATATTTCCAAAGTCCTAGACTAATGCCCTAATCCTGGGACTATCCTTACTCTGAAAAATTCACTGATTTCTGTTGGCTGTTCTTTCTCTTATAAACTATAAAACAAATCCACTTTAGCAAAGACCAACTCAAGGAAAAATACATTTATAAATTGAGAGTTTATATGCTTTAAAATCAATATGGAGCATTTTTTATGAACAGTGTTGATATTGATAGAATCAAACTATCAAAGGCATTTAAAACCATTAATTGTAAAGATCTTTTGTGTCTGACTCATCATGTTTAAGATGATGATTTAACACCAAATGAATTTTAGCTTAAAACTGAGGATTATGTATCTTTCTCATTTTGTAAAAGGACACTATAATTTTATCAAAATATTTATTTTTTATTAATTATGACTAAATCACAAAGAACTTGCCTTCTAAATAGACAGTCCATACAGAGGGAAAGGAAAAAGGTGTACAGGGGAGGAAGAGATTTGCACAGGATCACACACTACATCAGTATCAAGCTGGGAATAGAACACAGCTGTCTTTGCAGTCTAGTGTCCCTTCCACATTACAGTGTCGCTTCATTAGTGTTTAGTTCCCCTCCCCACTACTTTGCATTGTATTACTTTAAACAAGGAGAGCTGCTGATAGGATTTTGTTCATCTTATTGCTAGGGATGTTAAATTTAGTTTAATCAACTAATCGACTAGTCAATGGATTTTTCCATCCGTTAGTTGATAAATGGGAGAGCCGCAGCGGGGTTAGCTCCTTGCCCTGGGAGCTAACCCCACTGCGGCTCTGCCTTTTAAATATATTAAGAGCTAGCAGGCTTTCAATACATTTAAACAGCTGAAGCGCAGCAGGGGGGACCCAGCATGAGCTGGGCCAGCTGATGCTTGGTTCGTACCACGTACCCCCAGCTGCGCACCAGCCTTCATTATAAAAATGCTGAAGCGCAGTGGTATAGAGGCAGCAATAGGGTGGGAATTGACTAGTTGAGAGACTCGTCCAGAGGTGGCCAACCATTTAACAAAGAGAGCCAAAACAGCGGCGGAAAAAATGTGAACAGCCACACCAGAATGGTCAAGCAAAAAATAAATAAAATAAAAAGCCTGCCAGAACAGAATTGTCAAGCAAAACAAACACAAAAAAATGTTTTTTAATTTCTTTAAAGGAGCTGCCCTTTTAAGAAAGCCACCATCTTGGGTGTTATTTTTTTAAAACCCCACATCTCTGACCCAGTTAAGCAGAGGGAAGCTGGGCGGGGGGGAGGAAGGGAGGGATCGGGGGGGAGTGTTTGGGGGGTCACAGAAGCGGCTTCGGAAGCCACACTTTTGGGAGGCAAGAGCCGCATGTGGCTCGCAAGCCGCAGGTTGGCCATGGCTGGACCAGCAACATCCCTAGTCCCAGCAGGACCACCCAGGAGCAGAGAGGGCTGGTGGCTGGGAGGTCTGCAGCAGGGCTAATGCCCAGTAGCTTATCGGATAGTCAACTAGTCGCTTACATCCTTACTTATTGAAAACAGCTGCATCTGAATTATGGTTGGTGAACTATTCAAGTATGTATCTTATCCTTGCCATTTAAAAAAACTACTTACCACTCCTAAGGATAATCAGACTAGTGTAGGAAACCAGTTTTCTGATATCATTATTCTTATATGATGTAGGGTTGAAGTAGTAGCCATGTTGTTTCCAGGATATTAGAGAGGGAAGGTGAGTGAGGAATGATAGAGATTAGTTCAATAAGAAATTACCTCACCCATCTTGTCTCTCATATCATTATGGTTAGCATGTTGATTGATTAAAGTGATAGGAAGCTGTTTCTTAGTTTGGCTAACAAGGTCAATTTGCTACAGAAAAAGTCTAAAACTTAAAAAAAACAATGAATAGTCTAGCAGCACCTTAAAGACTAACAAAACACATAGGTGGTATAATGAGCTTTCATTGCTACAACCCACTTCTTCAGATAAATGGAGTATTAAAAGTCCAGTTCCAAAATAAATAGCGGATGGGAGGGGGGAGAAAGAAGGAAGGGGAAAAAACGTGAATTAGAATGTTCATGTTACATGAAGCTGGTAGAGAACTTGCAAATAGTTCTTAAGTACCAATTGTTTGGTTGGTCTTTAAGTCATTATGCTGTGCAAGGTAGTGTGCTAGCCAGGTAATGTCTTTATGGGGTCCTAAACTTGTAAATAAAGTCAAGTTCCAGTGCTTCCCTGTGTATTTGGCTTGTGGAATTGGCCTGAAACAACAGGGTTACTTCGAGATCCAACAACAGGGTTACTTTGAGATCCTGGGCAGGTTAGTGTTACTAAGAAAAAGCCAGTGAATTTTCTCTCTCAAAATATTCCAAGTTGCCTGGTGGTTATTATTTTTCTACTGTCTGTAATTACACTAAATACCTTGATTATTTATGACTGTATTTCTGTAAAGAGTAATGCTCTGAAAAAAATTCTGTAGACTTTTAATGAGATCATTCACATAACATTTAATAAACTTAAAAACCAACAAATAGTCTGGCAGCACTTTAAAGACTAACAAAATATGTAGATGGTATCATGAACATTCGTGGGAACAGCCCACTCTTGTTGAAGAAACATGGGGGGAGGGGGGAAGAAAAGTTTGCACTGTCCACATTGGGGAAGAGTTCTTTATTATTCTTATTTCATAGGGCAAATTTGATTTCCATTGTGATAAGGGAGGAGAGTGAAGGGGAGAAGTTAAAAAAAATCAGTTAAATGACTGTACCAGCAACATGTAATAGCTCTCCCTCTGTAGACTTGCTTTAATCTTAAGTCACGTGGTGTTTCAGGCAAGGTGCACAGTGTTGCTGTGGAACATTTCTTTTTATCAGAAAAGGTTTCAAAGTGATCTGCAGATAGTGAAATTCAGACTAGTCAACTGAAAGAAAAATTGCCTTGTTTTGTCTGGACATGTTATGCCGATAATGTGTAAGTACAGCACTTCAAAAGCTGATGTTAATAGTGAAAAGGACTGTTATTTTTGTCTCTATTTGTAGGTAAAATCAAGTGCATTTAGCACAGTTATACTGACACACAGTGCTGCTTAAGAACACAATCCCTTTATAGTAGGATTAGCATTGTGCATAATTATATAAATGGAATTTGTGTTTGTAATACAGATTACAAGTGGATCAAGAATTTGTAGCAAAATTCCTAGATAATTTTTTCCTTGTCTTTTGTTATTATTTCCCTCTTAAACATTACTTTAGGAAATATGTTCTTTATATTGCTCACTTCTGCTGAATGCTTTATACGGAATATAGTAAGTCCATATAATACCTATCCAGTGTTGTTTTCATTTCAGACCTACCTTTTTTTAAATAGTGACTTCATATTTATAACACAGATCTTTTATTAGGTTAAAAGAGAATCTTTTATTCAGTAGTCTTGATAATACAATTTGAGTTTTTCTTTTGCTTATGGGATAAACTTTATCTGGATTAATTAAACATTTTTTTGTTAATACAAAAAGTAATTTTTATATTTAACGTAGTTAATTATTTTAAGTAAAAACAGTTGTCTTTATGGCAAAAATTCCATATACTTTAGTGAACTAGTATGCATTAAAATCACCCACGTAATCTTTATGTGAACTATTTGCATTTGCTTTCTTTCAGAATTCTAGAATCCAAATTCTATTAAACTGATGAAATCACAAGACATTAGACAAGCATAAATATGTTTCTTATTGAAAAGATTTTTTCATTATTTCCTTTCATATTTTAACTAATGTGTAACTGTTTTCATAGCACAAAACTGCTAGTAGTTAAAGTATCATTTTTGTTATTTATTCAGAAGTTTAATTATATTTTAAAATTTGACAAAAATGAATCTTTGTTTTAATCAAGCTTGCAACGTCTTAACAAATAATTGCTGATATGTGGGGGAAATAAATGATTCTGTATTTTTCCCCTTGTTACAGAATATAGTCGTTTTGAAGCTAAAATACATGACTTACGGGAGCAGATGATGAACAGTAGCATTAGCTCAGGATCAGGATCTCTGCGGACCAGCCAGAAGAGGTCCCTATATGTTAGGTAAGCGTCTTCCTCCCCAAATTTCTCTCTTAAGTCTTTTCAGAAAAAAAAGTATTTAAGCTTATTCAAGTGTGCATAATGTTCTATTTAGACATGATGAAATTGAACATAATGCAGCTTTTCAAAGGCTTCAGTGAGATTTCATTTGCAGAAAATAAAATATACTTGCTAAAAAAGTAATTATATATGTCAAGCAAATTTTTTTACTTTGCAAAACTACAATAGTCTTTACCTTTTCAACTGTTTACCAAGAGGGGGAAAAAAGCATAATTTCACTATTTATCTTAAATATTTTGGCAGTTGTTTTCAGGTAGTCCAGGCTGGCTTAAATATGTGGACTCTTATACTGATATCAAGCAAACAATTTATCTTCATCTGCAATTTTTATACTTTGTTATTTGGAAAGCTCTTGAATAAGTGAAGTTGAAAATATTTTGAAAATACAGTTTTCCTTGTAATTTTATGTGAATACAAATTCATTCCAAATCACTTTTCGTGTAACATAGTTCCTTAATCCTGATTCAATTATGTCTTGTTTGTATTGAGAAATTTTAAATTCTCCATTATTATTCATAAGGATAAGAAGCCAGTGCACTGAAAGTAGTGAGCACAAATATCTTCAATAAAGATAAATATCTGGAACAGGAAAAACAAAAAAATGCAAAAACCAAAATGGAACCATGAAAAAGAGTTTCAAATTATTATTAAATGTGTGGGGATTGTGCTGAAATGCAGGTTTATTAATATGCAGCTAAACTTTGATAGCAGTTTGATACTGTGACACGCACATTGCAGAATTTAGATATAAAAGCTTGTGCTAAAAACAAATTAGACTTTTTTGACTTGTTCATTTTGTAAGGGGTAATAAATCAATATTGGATTAGTACAGCAAATTTCTGCTTGCCCATGGCAATTTACTTTTAAATAGGCGAAAAAATATATCGTTTGTCATTATTATCAATAATGACTATAAAGGGCAGGCAAGTACATTTTATGTTTTTACTGGCAAAATTTCTTCACTCTTTTGCAAGGCTGAACTATTACTGGTTGAACCTCTCTTAACCGGGCCTTGCTGGTCCAGCAACATCCCTAGTCCCAGCAGGACCACCCAGGAGCAGAGAGGGCTGGTGGCTGGGAGGTCTGCAGCAGGGCTAATGCCCAGTAGCGGGGCTGCCCTGTGACAGCAAAACCGGAAGCCCCGCCATAGGGTCACTGCCTGGTGCCAACACTACAGAGGCTGGGGAGGTGGGAGGCAGCAGGGCTGGAGCCCAGCAGCGAAAGTGCCCAGAGAGACTAGGAGGCAGCAGGCCCGTTACCTCCAAGCGACTCAGCTGCCTGGTGGGACTGCGAGGCAGCATGGCTGCATCATGGGGTCAGGAGCCTGACCTTGGGGCTGCCTGGCAGTGGGGCCCGGAACCTGGGAGTGGACTGCCTAGCGGTTCAGCAAAAAGCCTGGCAGCCCTGCCCAGCAAGGCTGAAGCCCAAGCAGGGCTTGTCACCCAGCAGTGCAACTGGACCCAGTACCCCACGGGCATGGAGCCCAGCAGTGGGGCTGTACATGCCAGCGGTGGGGCTGCCATGGTGGAACCAGAGCCCTGCACACGGAGAGGCCAGCAGCAGAAGAAAGCCAGCTGAGAGGCTGGCAGAGAGTCGATGGCTTGAGGGGGCAGAGACAGGGATGGTCCCAGAAATGACCTTCCCTGGTCTAGCAAAATCCCTCATCTGGGACCGGTCAGGTCCAAATGATGCAAGACGAAGGAGGTCCAACCTGTTCGACATTGCATAATTAAGCCTAACTTAGAAAATGGTAGTATTATTCTAACTGCTCCTTTTCTATTTTGTGGTACGAACCGTAGCCCAGCCCTTCCTTCTGTCTAGTTCATCCTTCACAGTTCTTCACTAAATGGTTCTCTCTTTATCCCGTCATATTATTATGAGAGGATAGTCCTTTTAGAGCAGTGATTCTCAACCAGGTGTATGTGTATTTCTGGGGGTATGGAGAGGTCTTTTGGGGGTACATCAACTCATCTACTAGGCAAATACTTGCTTAGTTTTACACCAGGCTATGTAAAGAGCACTAGCGAAGTCAGTATAAACTAAAATTTCATACAGACAATTATTTGTTTATTCTGCTATGAATACTATACACTGAAATACAAGTAGAATATTTATATTCCAATTCATTTATTTTGATAAATGAGAGAGTAATTTTTCATTCCAGGACAGCTGTGTCACTGAACTGTCTCAGAAAAGTATCAGAGGGTTAGTCTGGATCTGCAAAAGCGACAAGGAGTCCTGTTACACCTTATAGACTAACAGATGTATTGGAGCGTAAGCTTTCATGGGCAAAGACCCACTTCGTCAGATGCATGTAGTGGAAATTTCCAGAGGCAGGTATAACTATGCAGGCCAGAATAAGGCTAGAGATAACGAGGTTAATTCAGTCAGGGAGGGTGAGGCCCACTTCTAGCAGCTGATCTAGAGGTGTGAACACCAAGAGAGGAGAAACTGCTTTTGTAGTTGGCTAGCCATTCACAGTCTTGGTTTAATCCTAAAATGATGGTGTCAAATTTGCAGATGAATTGTAGCTCAGCAGTTTCTCTTTGAAGTCTGGTCTTGAAGTTTTTTTGCTGTAGGATGGCCACCTTTAAATCTGCTGCTCTGTGTCCCCGGAGATTGAAGTGTTCTCCTACAGGTTTTTGTATATTGCTATTCCTAATATCTGATTTGTGTCCGTCTGTTCTTTTGTGTAGGGACTGTCCAGTTTGGCCGATGTATATAGCAGAGGGGCATTGCTGGCACATGATGGCATATATTACATTGGTAGATGTGCAGGTGAATGAACTAGTGATGGTGTGGCTGATCTGGTTAGGTCCTTTGATGGTGTCGCTGGTGTAGATATGTGGGCAGAGTTGGCACCGAGGTTTGTTGCATGGATTCAGAAAATAAATGTGTTTGAGAAAATAAATCTTCTTTCTCCGGCTTCGGAGAACCCATTCACAGATTATTGCCATGTATGCTCTGTTGTTCTTCAATGGGGAAAAAGTTTCTGATGACTCCATGAAATCTTGGGCCTGTCAAGTCTCCCAGACAGCATATCTCTGCTCCAGCAATGCTGCAGCTGAAGCCTTTGTAGAGTACATCTCCAGACCATCTGCAAGGACTCCTATCATCCGTGTCTGTTTTTCCCCACCATCTTGCAGCAGAACAACACTTTCCCATGTGTTCAAAAGCCCTCTATGTTCATAGGTTCTTACATATTAAGGCCATTTTCATCATATAGCCTGACCTCCATAACACATGCTTATATATCACTTTCCTAAATTAATTACTATTTGAACTAGGGATGTTAAATATCAATTAATCAGCTAATCAGTAGTCGATGGAATTTTCATAGATTACTCAATAAAGGGTGGGGCGGGCTCTCGCTATCCTGACTACGCCTCTATCTTTTAAGTGTAGTAAGAGCCTCCCGCAGCTCTTACTACACTTAAAAGACAGAGGCGCAGTGGGGAACCTGGAGCGAGTGGGACCTGCTTCAGTTCTCGCTTGCCCCGGGTTCCTGACTGCACTGTCTCTGCCTTTGAAATGCATTGCTACATTTAAAAGGCAGAGGCACAGCAGTCAGACTGGCATAAGTAGGGACTGCTTCAATTTCTGTTCATGCTGTTTCCCACTGCGCCTCTTCCTCCCTGCCACCTTCCTCACCTCCCCCCTCCCCCTACGGAGATGCTGGGGGGAACCAGCTTTTAAGCCAAAAGCAGCAAATGGGGGAGAAGCAAGCAGTTGACGCAACTGGCCGACTAGTTGCTTACATCCCTAGTTTGAATTAAAGGATACCATTAGAAAAGCATCCAATCTTGACTAAACAGTTATGGAAAATCCACTATTACCCTTGGTAAATTGTTCAGGTTGTTAACTTGCATATTTTTAAGATAGGACAAATTATTTCTAGTCTGAATTTATCTAGATTCCACTTCCAGATATCCAATCCTGCAATACCTTCGTCTGATAGACTGAGGAACCCTTCATTATAAAATTTCGTCCCCCTAAGATGATTATATATCTGATCAAGTCACCCCCCCAACTAGATTATGCTCCTCTTCTCTTTCATAGCAAAGCATTTTTTTAAATCCTTTAATCATTCTCATGGCTTTCCAATTTATTAACATCAATTTTGAATTGTGATCACTGGAACTGTATACAGTAATGTAACCTCCCTACACCTACTTTCGCCCTTATACTGGTATAACATAGTGTAGAGCTGCCCTTAGTTTGGTAGAATGTGATAATATTTACAAAAATAATTAAAAGAATTAATGGAAATTGCAGGATAGCAACACTTAAGGAATAGGGATCCAAGCAACTGCTACTTTTAATTACTGTGATGCTAGTAGATTTGTAAACCACTGAGTACTGTAAACGTATGATTATGATAAATGTTTGGTGATAATAATATTACAGGAGGGAGATGAAAAAATTGAACTATAAAACAGGAAAATGTGGAGTGATGAAGTATGTGTATATGAACAAAATGGAATATAGATTGAATAGACTTACCATAATAATATTTTTCACTAATGATAATTATTATTTTTAATGATATATTTAACCATACATTGTCAAGAAACAAGACCAGATATGGACTTTGGGGTATCTTTCCCCCCTCATATTTATAATTGTATTATTTTCCAGAGTAGCCATATCATTTTGGCCTTATATATCAGTCAGTTATTTTGATATGTATAGCTAGCTTCTTGTTGTATAGGATTAACTATTTTGCAGTTAGACTTGTCCTAAATACAAAATGAATCTTGTTCTTTGTTCATATTAGTTATAAATTTAAACATAATGGATTAACGTCCTAAATTCGAAGGACAAGTCTGTACTGAATAAAATGGTTATCCTTCTAATATGTGTCTTATCATAATTCCAAGATGTATTATTCAACCTTCATCATGCAGCTAAGCCCAGTAAGTTCTAAATATCTTTCTTTTGCTGGGTTACCTATAGCACTACATAGAATAAAACCTGCTTATATTCATATACGCACTTTTTCAAAATGGGTTTTGTCACTTATGTTGTGCCTCAATATCTGTCATAAGTTTATTTACTTATATAGTTTACATTTAACCAATGCAAGTAATTATTTATAAATGATTGAAGCTGAGCTTTTAGCTTTGGCTGTGAGCTCTAGAAGATACATTTCTCCATGATACTGACTAGAGCTGTCTGGAAACAGTAATTCAATTTCACTGAGAATTTCCCAAGTTCTCAAAATGTAGTTTAGTTCCAGTTTAGAATAAAAAACTGGACTTCTCTTGAATCAGAATTATCATTCTCCTCCCAGCTCTGCTGTGTGCCCGAGCTCCATGATAGTCTGCCTGGTTGGACTACCCAAGAGACAGGGATCCTGGAAACTCCAGCTCCAATTCTATTAACCCAACAGGGCACCCCAAAATTGGGGAGCCTGGAAACTTAGACAGCTGCAAGCAGGGGAATGTAGTAATGCTGCAGAGGAGTTACAAGTCTGGAAGCCTAACCTTTGGTACAGCTAAGGAGCTGGGCAAATGAGCTAGAAAGAAGGCAGGTAGATTTCCAGTGAAAGTCTACCTGGCTTCCAGCAAAATTTAGCCAAAACTGACACGATCTGAAGGAGCATTAGAGTTTCAACTAATAGCAAAAAATGTTGAGAAAAATGTGTTAAAATGAGTTCTCAAGTTGAACCATTCAAGGCTTGCCATTGGCCTCTGTGTATGTCTTAACCAGTGACAATTGCAACAGATTTTTTTATTTAAGTGTAGTCTCCTTACTAAAGAGGCCTCTTTCTGGACTTCTTCTGGGAGGATTCCTTGTGCTGCAGTCTAGCCCTAGAGACTGTTAACTCCCATGAGCCCTTGAGGAAAAAGGAGGAAGCAGGGCTTGTCCAGGCATTTTGGGATAGTAAGAGGGTCGTCATTTTGGGGGAGAGGAGCCAGGCTGCAGTGGAGGAGCCTTTGTCCAGTCCAGGAGCTGTTGTGTTGCAGCTACAGCCTGGGACTGGGAGCCTGCGGGGTTTGGATCTAGCAGGCTGCTTCAGAGACTGCTGATTGCCCTAGAGGGGAGAGACTCTGCCTGTGCTTGTGGCTGAGGGATTTTGCAGCTGGCTTTACAGTTTGGACTAACAAACACAGGACCTGCACAGTGCTGTCTCCACTCCAGCTACAGATCTTCAAGTGCAGCCACACAAGCAAGTGTCTGGGACTCTGAATCCAGAGGAGTACACACTTTGGGGTGGGATAAATGGTGGCAGTGCAAATGCCAAGTAGATAAGTTCCATTTATTTCTGTGACTTTAATTGATTTTATTCACTTTTAATCTGTTAAACCCTGTTTTCTTTAAATTAAGTAAAGATATGTTTTTCTAATTTAATCAGTGAGATGTATATTATTTATAATTGTTGTTCTCGAGTTAGATCCAGATTATTGCTGGAATAATTTTATTCCTGGAGGCTCCCAAGGCACACCATTAAGTGTGTACTGGGCCAGCCAGGTGGAGGCACTGCCATTGCATATTCTTTAGGTGCAAGGGACTGCAGCAATGAGGTGGATAGGGAATCGCCAGCTAAACAACATCACCATTGGGGTACTCAGGATCTCCTTTTATGGTAGAAACATCAGGCGCTCAGATACACATGAGTATGACCTGCTCCCGAGTAACCCAGGGAGGGAAAAACGGAGTTACATAAGTCAAACTTTTCACTTTAGAAAAAAGTCAGAACTAATTTGTTTTTGAAGTTACTTTAGCTATTTTACTGATTTTTATTCAAAATAATTTATTTCGATCAATTATTCCATATTTCTGCATCCTTACTAAGGGTTATTGTGGGTTCATGGTATGTGTTTTTGATTGTGACCGGTGTAACTGTATCAGTTACAAGTTAGGTATGTCTTGATATTGACTGCAGAATTATTATTTTTAATAGTCTATTTAATTCCATTAAAATTTAGATGGGTCTTATCAATGCTTGATTAACAAAAGAGATTATTGGAGGATAGAGACAGATAAGACTGCTGCTAGGGATGTGAATGACTAGTCAACTAGGGTTGCTTTGTATTTCTGATTGACTGAATAAGTGTTGATACGTGGGTTCCCATACAAATACACAAGTTTTGACCACAGTCACATTAGCTTATATTACACTACTTATCCATCAGCCTTGGGAAAGGGAAAGCTTAGTTAGCATTAAAAGTGCAAGTTTGTTTACAGCAGTGGTTTTCAACCTATGGTCCATGGACCACTGGTAGTCCATAGACTATGGCTAAGATTTCAATAGGGATCTGCACTTCCATTCAAAAATTTTTAGGGGTCTGCAAAAGAAAAAAGGTTTAAAACCACTCATCTACAGCATACTTGAATGAGACTAGACAGTGGTTACATTTCAGAATGGCAGGAAAGGCTACAACTTTGAAATAGTAAAGAGAAGTAATAAATCTGGGGGTGGAGATCCTGGTATTAAAGGATTGAGTGGTATGCATGGAAGTGCCCTATATTCCTTCCTATGGAGGGGGGGCTTCAGCCTTCCTGCTCTCCCTAAATGGTGCCAGGGGGAGGAGGGACCTCAGAGTCGGGGTAGTCCCAGACTTGTGAGGGAGTGCACTGCCAGCTGGCCCCTTTAACGTACCTGGCTGCCTGCTGCTTAGCATGCCAGCCTACAGAAGAAAGCCCTGGAAGCCTGCTGTACCTTCTCCTACAGCAGAGCACCTCACATGTCCTCGCATAACTGTCCCTAAGGATAGGTTAGATTCCCATTTAATGAGAGAAGGCATATAGTCACTTTCTCATGGCTAAGGCAGGGCTCAGAAATAGGCTTCCACTCATTATTCTGTTGAGCAAAAATAGCATAAAAGAAGTAATCCTTAAGGAGAGGTAACTTGCAATAGTTTAAAGGAATGGTACTAGACTGTGATAGGCAATACAACCCCGCTGGATCATCAGGGTTAGCTCCTGGTGGGCTATTTCTGCTATGTTTACCTGCTCAACGCAGGTCAGGGTGATCGCACCTCCTATTGGCTGGCAACGGCGATCCATGGCCATTGGGAGCTGTGATACCCTGTACCTGCAGAGGTGTAGGTAAATACAGCAGTGAGGGGGCCAGTCAGGGACTAACCCTGACAGACCAGATCTGGCCTGTGGGCTGTTATTTGCCCACCTCTGTACTAGATAGAGGATATGGTTATTTAAGAAAACTAATAACATCCACTTGCATTTATCCAATATATACTTTACAATTGAAAGCTTGTATGTCAGTCTAAAGTTTCTATAAACTTAGAATTGGAAGAATGTCATTTGCCATTTCTGATGCTGTCTTAAGTTCTTGAATGATGTATGGTGAAACAGAAGGATGCATTCTATGCTTGTTTTTGTAAATAGACTGTTAATCCTTAGGCTGAAATAGACTTGATAATCTTCCAGGATGTCTGTTCTGTAGGGATTTGGGGTAAAATTGATGGTATGTTCTCAGATGCAAAGGATGGATAGAAAAAAGCTGCTGTTTAGTTCTTATTTACTGGTTGTCTGATTTATCCGTCACTGACAGTTTATTGTTGCTGTGGGATTTGTTAATGTTTGCTGCATTGTTGTCCTTATGTTGGTCAGGTTAATTATTAGAATACTTAGAACATTTTGTATATGTTTTTTCCATTATTTCCTTGTATTTTTTTAAATAAAATTGTTCCACCCTTACCCTATCCTTGACAGAGCAATGGTATTTTGATTATACAGAATAATTGGCCTAACCATTTATTAGGTTAAAGTAGTGCATGATTATAGTTGAAAGGTTTTTGTTGTTTTCTGCTTTTGTCCCCTTGACATGTTACTCCTCTTTAATCCTGTTATCTTCTTGGACAGTGACCATATGGAGTAAGACCAGCTCAATGCTGCTACAATTGTATAATACAGCTGCTCCCCGAGTTACGACCACCTCTACTTACGACCATCCGCACTTACGACCAAAGTGGTCATAAATGCGGATCCGAGTTGCGAATGGCGATCCGCGCTTACGAACAGCGCGGTCGCCATGTAACTCTATGGTATCCGAGTTACAAACACTTTGAGTTACGGACCCCAAGCATCGGTCCGTAACTTGTTCGTAACTTGGGGAGCGGCTGTAAAGCTGAAACTTAGAAGTTAAAGGAAATGCGGGTAGTGTTGAACATAATTTCTAACTGGAATTTTATGTATTTATTATTTTTTCATCTTGCATTAAAGTATTCACATCAAAGTACAAATAAAATGAATCATTCATTTTAGGAGGTATATAATGGAATAAGGGTAATTTAATTTTAAGACCATGAAACAGAAAATGATCCAAGAAACTTTTGGTCTAGATAACCTGCCCTCAGTCCTGGGCAAAATCATGGGAAGGCTGCTATGGAATGCTGTCAATACAGACTTAAAAGATAGTATTATTAATGCCAATGCCAATCAGCATGGTTTTATGGAAAGTGCACTTCAAATGTTATAGTGTTGGATGATGTCACTGATTTGGTTGCTAAAGGTCACTTGGATATAATATACTTCTGTAAAGAATTTGGCTTTGTCCTCTGTGTAGTTTTATACATATTTAAAATATATAAAACATTCAAACATCAAACAAAACAGTGTTGGCATATTACATAGATTTTTAATTTGTTTGATTTCATAAAGCTAGGAGTCTGACTAATAAGATAGGTGAACTAGAGTACCTCATATTAAAGGAG
>JANRFK010004149.1:120364617-120379330 GCA_030068395.1 Apalone spinifera | reverse complement strand
ATTGGCCACTGTCGGCAGACAGGATACTGGGCTAGAAGGACCTTTGGTCTGACCTAGTACGGCCGTTCTTATGTTCTTAATTAAAAATGGAGTCATCCAGTGAGAATGTTGTGGTAGGATACTGGAGGTATCTATTCTTGGCCCAATGATATTCAATATTTTTATCAGCATTCTAGAAGAAAATGCAAAATCAGTGCTGGTAAAATCTATAGAAGATAAAAATATGGGTAGAGTGGTTAATAATAAAGGGGCCAAATCATTATACAGACTAACCTGGAGCACTTAGTGAGGTGGGATTATTTGAAGAACATGCCTTTTAACAAAGTCAAATGCAGCGTTATACATCCAGGATTGAAGAATATAGGTCATACTTATGGGACCATATCTTTAGAAAGAGTAACTATGAAAAGGACTTGAGTCACGGTAGATAACCACTGGACTATGCAGCGTGGTAAGTATGACTCTCTGATGTAGCAGAAAAAGATATTCTGTGATCCAGTGGTTGGAAGCTGAAGCTAGAAAAATTCAGAGTGGAAATCAAGAATAATGAACATTCTCACCAATTTACATGATTGTTTCCCTGGAATACCTATGGTTGTGAAGCACCTTCTTAATGTCTGCCCTTACTGTGTTCAGCCTTGTCAATGCCCGCTAGGGTTCAGCTCCCCAACTCCACCCACCATTGGCAAAATGAGCACTCCCGCTAGCCCACACAAGCTCCGCTGTGTCTCTACAGGGTAGCAATACACACATTCCAACCCTCAGACTGTCTGAGCTTCTCCCTGGAGTGTCTAGTCCATTGACCACTCATAGTATTTGCAAATTGGCTGCTTCCAGAGAACGGTATATGTGAGAGAAAAAAACAAATGACCTGGTAGCACTTTCTAGATGAACAAAACACGTAGATGGTGGTATCATGAGCTTTCGTGGGCACAGCCCGCTTCTTCAGATGACCGGAGTTGTGAGTCGTAATTCCTTAGGCTATGTCTACACCGCAGCGTTACTTCGGAATAATTAACGTTATTCAGAAATAACAAAGAGTGCATCTACAAGCCATTATTTTGAAATAATTTTGAGCTGGAGGACTTCTTACTCCAACTCCTGTAGCCCTCATTTCAGGAAGAGTAAGGGAAGTTGAAGAAAGAGTATTCTTCCTTTGACTTCCTGCTGTGTAGACAGTGCCAAAAGCTGAGTTAAGCTATTTCGACTTAAGCTACGCAACTGATGTAGCTCAAGTTGTGTAGCTTAATTTGAGTTTTGCCTGCTGTGTAGACGTACCCTTGGAGACTGACAAACATATATAGGATCATGATCTTTCGTGGGTAAAATCCACTTCTTCAGATGAGTGAATTGGGATTTACCCATAAAAGCCCATGATCCTATATATTTTTGTTAGACTCCAAGGTGTCACAGGACATGGGCTGTTAAAATGCATTTAATTAAGTAACCATATAACTGCTGAACATTTCAGTAGTTACATGCAGGGTGGTAGTCAGCTCCCCATGAGCCGGTGCGTGTCGGCGTACACTGGGAGCCTGCATGTAACCGAGAACATTAACTCATCAGTACATGGTGTGTTACACTACAGCATCCCTACCCAGGACTACTCATTGTCACACAAAACTTGTTCAACCATTTTGCAGTTAGGAAAAAAATTAAAATTATTCAGTAGTTCTCTGTTGTTAAAATACAAAAAAAAAACCCAATATTTTAAAATTGACTCCGAGTGATTTGTTTTGCTCCTTCTAGTCCTCTATACTTAATGGTTTTCTTCTAAATTTAGAGCTCTCTTTGACTACGACAAGACTAAAGACAGTGGCCTTCCTAGTCAGGGACTGAACTTCAAATTTGGCGATATCCTCCATGTCATCAATGCTTCTGATGATGAGTGGTGGCAAGCACGGCAGGTGACACCAGAAGGAGAAAGTGATGAAACTGGAGTGATTCCAAGCAAACGGAGGTATATTTAATGGTCTTTGTTCAGTTTGAGATCTTTGCCATTAAAATATGGTTGTATTCATGCCAATCAAGTAATGTGTTCTCTCAATTTAATTGTGTCAGCCATTCCACCGAAGTGTTTTTATGAGAAACTAGAAAAGTATGCTAATCAGCACTAGATAAGATTATTATTTATTAGCAACAGGCATTTGCACCCTAGGGGTTAGAGCTCATGGCTGAAGACAAGGAGATCTGGATCCCATTCCCAGCTCTTACTTAGGGAATGTCATTTTAACCTCTTTGCCTCCATTAAAAAAGGGTTTAATCATGCTTCGTTTCCCTTAACTGCTTTCACATCTACAAATTAAGAAGAGAAGGGTAAAATACTGTTTCTTGTGGAGTTGTTTGTCCAGAGTTAGTTGAGTCCGAAGTTTTCAATTTAACAGAGGTTTTAGTCCTTTATTTTGTGAAAATCTCAATAAAATGACCCAAACAATAAAACACACATAGTAAACTTTGCGTACTATTTTAATTTTTCATGGTGGTTTGATGAAAATTGGGATGATACAGAAAAATAGTAATTCTAAAATGACCCTTTTTCAGAGTTTTTCATGGGATTTGTTTTTGGGGGCTGGGGAGGAGGAGAAGATATCCTTTGCAAAAAATCTATTGCTTTGATCTCTATGAATCACCCCACATGTTGTCTCTTGTGTGCTGAATAATATAATATACTTTATATTGAAGGTGTTTATCAGTGACATGAGTTTGAATTTTTTTTAATAACAGGAAAAAATCAAGCTGAATTTTCTATATTTAGCAGTGATGATATAACATCTCCACTTTAGAAGGGAAAGAGATGTCTGCAGGAAAGTTCATTGAGATGGGAAACAGGTGCCCATGGGTTTAAAATATCTGTCAATTTTTTTTCTTTCCTCATACACCTCATTCATCTTCTTATTTCCCTAGACCATGAAATACAACCCTAGAAAGCAATTGTCTCATCTCAGTTAGAGAGACAATATAGATTTGCTGTGGGCAGAGTCAGGAGTAGAACCCAATGGTGAAAATCCTGTCCATATTGAGGTCAGTGGTAAAATTCGCATAGGCACCCTATGGCCAAGATTCCACAAGAGGTGACTGACATAGTCGACTCAAATCTTCTCTCTTAAGACAAACTGCTTTTCAGCTTATCTTATATCTGACCATTAACGCACTATCTTCTCCCAGAGTCAAGGCTGAAACCAAGATTCATGCTGTATAATATGCTATGCTGTCTCCCAGGCAGTTGTGACCCGCTAGGAAGCTGTGTATGAAGTCCTCCCTCCTCTGATAGCTGAATTAAATTTAGATTAGCACTTCAGCCACAGGAATAATTGCTAGAAACCTGGACTGGAGATGTCAGGGTCCACAGATCAAAGTTTACTGATGATTCATGTGCAATGTTTTGTGGCTGAAGATGACACTTGTTTCTTCATTCTATTTTCTAGTTTATTTACAGAATGAGAGAACGTTCTGTAGCACACATCTTTAATTAAACAATTATTATAATCTGTAAATTATGACTGCCACCAAAAATACAGCTACAAAATACATTTGACTTTTCTGTGAACAAAAAGAATATCCAAAGTTGTTTTAATAGATGCTCACATAGATTTTGGAAGAGAGATTAAATCTAAGGCTTCTGGTTTTAAAACCATATTAAATTAAAGGGATTAGAAAATCTAATACAAGTGGCAGATTATTTTACATTTCCTGTTGTGAGGTTTCTGGCACCCATCTGGTGCTGGGTACTGTTAGAGGCAGTATAGTGGACAGGATAAGGTATGGAGTGCCTTAAGATTTGCTTTGGTTTAAACTAAAGAATAATGACAAAGCTGTGGCCTCATACCAAAATATTTTAATTCATCCTTACTGGATCCCTGCTGTTTGAGAATTAAAATGTATATTGTCCTGTATAGACTGACAGTATGTGTGTGTGCACACCTCATGATATCATGCTGCAAGCACATCTTCAACAGATTTGTAGAATGATAGCTGTAGTATTTTATAGCATTAGGTATGGTAGTATAAGGATCTTGTCGAGAGAGTAACATTTTTCCCTTTTGCATTTTTCTTGCAGAGTTGAGAAGAAAGAGCGAGCCCGCTTAAAGACAGTGAAATTTAATTCCAAAATGAGAGGAGATAAAGGGGTGAGTTTATGAAATGTTAATTACATTTTTCGTTGACATGGGTAGTAACATGTTTGAATAGCTTATGTATGTGGATTTAACTTTCCTTATTTAATACTAAAAATTGAAACTGTCCATTAGATAATAAGTTTATTCTAAAATTTGCAATTTAACAAATGGTAATTTTATAAACAAATCAGATTCAGTTTTGCCACAGTGTTCCCATATGCGTCTGAAAAACTAGGTTAGGAGTGAATGTTACTGCTAATATTATAATATACAGAGAGCACCATAAACATAAATGGTCCTATATGGTGATAAAGTAATGCCAAAAATAGTGTAGTATTTGAAAGCTATGGGTCTTTAAGGTGGATCACAATCATAATTATCGTCTTAGGGAGAGAGAGTGACTTTGCTCCTTTATCTTAAAAAGTGGCTACTCTCTACAGTATTTTTTTAATAGTTACGAAATTTAAACAGTTTTTGTCATTGGGTCTGTCTGATGATAATTAACCTACATAAGTCAATTAAGGGTTGTGTGAGAGAGATTCTCATTGTCAGTTAAGTGTTAACCTAGAGCTTTTGTTATTGGCTCATCAGAAATTGAAGGGTAGTTGATGCATTTAAAAAACTGTTGTTTTAGAGGGAAAATGGCAAATATTAACACAGAGGTAATATTTCACCAAATTATTACAAATGACCCAAAAAAGAATTGGAATACATAGCCTTCCAAAATAATCTCAGGAAAAATCCATTATTACTGTTTTTAATATAATCTAACCTTTTTTTCAAAATTTAGAACAATTATATTCTGCAATGATTTTGATCATTTTGAGCCCCGAGTGATTCATAGAATTCTAAAACTGGAAGGGACCACAAGATGTCATCCAATTGAATCCTTTGCACTCATGGCAGTACTAAGTATTATCTAGACCTGGGGTGGGCAAACCTCCCCCCAGCACCTCTCCCCTATCCAACCTGCCTGCTCCCCACTTCTGATTGCCCCCCCAGAATCACCCCAGCTCACTGATTATGCTGCCTAGCCAGACCTGTAGCCACGCCACCGTGAGCACCAGAATAGGTGGTGCTACAGCTATGCAGTCCAGTCAGAGCTCACATCTGTGCCGCAGCAAGTGACCTGCCCAGGTGCTGGGGTATCTGAGGCTGCCGGGAAGGAGAGACAGAAAAGGAGGCACCAGGGATAGACTCCTTGAGTAGGAGCTCAGGGCCAGACAGAAGGGTCTGGCAGGCCCGATGTGGACTACAGAGTGCACTTTGTCCCTTTCTGATCTAGACCATCCTGATAGGTGTGCACACCCACTTGAATAGTTGTTGGAGACTTTTACCTTTGCATTATCCATCAGGTTGGCTGTGGTGCCCCCTTGAGTGCCACGCTCATGCATCCGTATCTCAGGCATCATCAGCCCTCAGTTCCTTCTTAGTGCCCATGGTCGTTATCTTTGTTTTTTTCTTACTCTTCAAACTTCATGTTCCAGCTCTAAATAGTTGGTTTTTCTAGCAGATTACTAGCCTCCTCCCTCTCCCTCCCGCCGCTACCCTAAGGCTCTGGTTTGCAAGGGTAATGTGGAGAATGTGTCTCTCCTTTTCAGTCGGTGGCTGCCTCAGTGAGGTTTTTTTTCCTTCTCACTTGTGTGGCCTCCTCCTGATTTTTCTGTGGGTCAGCAGCCCCCAACCCAAAAAAGGTTCCCCACTCCTGTATTACTATCAAATGCCTTCTGAAAATCAACAAAGCAATTGTAGATGTTCTTGTTCTTTCGCCAAGCTTTCTCCACTATCAATCTTAGTGCCAATATCTGCTGTATGGTACTTCTGTCTTTCCTGAATCCCTCTTGCTCATCTGCTAGATGTTCTTCTGTCTGTGATCTCAATCTCTCCGTCAGTATCATCATGAGCACCTTGCCTAGATGACTCGTTCAGGCAGTCATTCTGTAGTTCTTTCTCTCCAACGAGCTTCCTTTCTTGTGTATTGTCACTAGCACAGATCTTGTCCATTCCTTAGGTGCCGTTCCTTCTTTCCACTCTATATTACATAGTCGGTGTGTTTCCTGAATCATACTTTCTCCGCCATATTTGATCATCTTTCCCATGATCTTATCATTTTCCGGGCTCTTATTGTTCTTTAGTCATTTCACTGCTCTTTCTACTTCCTCCTTCAAAATGTCAGTTTCTCTCTCGATGCTCGGTGGTAATATCTCTTTCAGTTCTTCTATCAATCTCTTTGAGACACTCAGGTCCAACTGTGCTTTGCATAGATCGGTACAATATCTCATCCATCATTTCACAACCTTCTCCATGAGCACCTTATCATTCTCCTCTTTAATCGCCATCTGCTTCAGCTGCCACTTCCTATTAATATTCCTAATCATTTTATACACCTCCCTGATCTTACACTCACTGTAATACCTCTCTATATCTTCACACTTCTCCTCTAACTACTTCACCTTATCCATTCTGGCCGCTTTCCTTACCTCGTTGCATTTGACAGTATAGATCAGAAAGTGACTTGGGTGGTGTTGGAGTCATATGGAGTGGATAGCAGACTGATACGGTTATTGAAGGATATCAACGATAATGCTGAGGCAGCGGTGTGAACATGCGGAGAGTTGGGAAGTTGGTTTAGAACGAGACAAGGAGATCCAATATCGCTGAATATCTTCATCACACACCTAGAGAGAGCGATGGACAAGATCAAGGAAGAGGTAGAAGGGATATCGGTGCACGGGATGAGAATTAACAACTTGAGGTTCGCGGATTATATAGTTATCATCGAGGAAGATGAAGAGAAGCTAGAGAGAATGGTGCAGGTGCTAAATGAGGAAGGGAAGCAGTATGGACTGATTATGAATATCGATAAAACAAAGACAATGGTATTTGGAGATAAGGAAGTAGGAAGGAAGATCAGTGTAGATGGGATCGAACTAGAGAATGTAGAGAAGTTAATGTATTTGGAGAGCAACATGACGTATAATCTAAACTGTAAGAAGGAAATAGCGACTAGAATAGCGAAAGCAAGAGTGAGTTTGAAGGCAATGGATAAGATCTGGAAAAGTAAAGCAATTAGCTTAGGAACGAAGCAGAGCATCTTGAAAACGGGTGTATTTAGCAGCATGTTGTGCGGATGCGAGACGTGGGTGATAACGAAAGATTCTAAGAGAAGGATATTGGCATTCGAGAGGAGTTATTATAGGAAGCTCCTGAGAATAGGATGCATGCAGAAGGTCACCAAGGAGGGATTATATAGGAAGATACAGCCGAAAGAGAACCTACTTCAGAAGGTTATACAACGGAAGTTACAGCTATTCGGACATATCTGAAGAATGAACAATGAGTGAAAAGTTAAGACGTTGGTATTTGGCGTAATAGATGGTCCAAATTGGAGAGGCAGACCCCACAGAGAATGGGTAAAGGATATAATAGATTGGTGTGGAGCTAATGTAAAGAAAGAAACTAAGTCACTCTGCACTGAACAGGGAAAGATGGAAGGAAATAGTGAGGGAGGCATCGGACACCAATGGGAGTTGAGCCCATGGTTGTTGATGATGATGATTTCTGTATTAAAGGATTCATCACCATCTCCAAGGAGTGGTAGGTGACCCAGATTGATGGCTCAGCTCTCAGTGCCAAGAGAGCAAAAGACTCTTCCACTGCAGCTGGCACCACATGCAGTGATGGACCTTTCTAAAGTTCCCTACTACAGCAATCCAACCATGAAGATTGCCCAGAAGGCAAGAAGTAACACTGTCCTCTGAAGCCGAGGCAGACCCTTTTGTTGCCATGCCCTGAGTCTCCACATCAGCCCAGTTCACCGTTACTGATTGCCACTAGAGTGACCTACGTAGCCACATGGAAATGATTCATGTGTTGAGTCACAGTCCAAGAGGTTAGGCCTGAGCAAGCCTCTCTGCAGCTGATTCTGGATTACCTTATGTATCTCAAGCTCCAAGGTCAACCCTTTGGTAAGTTACGGTCCACTTGGCCACTATACCAGCCTTTCGCCCTCTCTTCCAGGGCAGGGCAGTGTTCACTGATAGCATGATGGTCCAGTTCTTAAAAGTTCTGGAGAGTCTCTACTCCCAATCCAGGGCCCAGTTCCTCCATGGGACTTGAATCTGATGACTCACCTAACTCATGAACACTCCATTTGAGGCCATGATGCCCTGTTCCTTTCTTCTGCTCTCCTGGAAGATGTTATTCATAGTGGCAATGACTTCTGCTCAAAGGGTCTCTGAGATTAGGGCAGTTGCATCAAAGCCACTCTGTGTTCTTCACCAACAAGGTCCAGTTGTGACCACATCTGTCTTTCCTGCCCAAGGTGGTTTTGCAGTTTTCACACAAGCCAGGATCAATTCTTGCCTGTGTTCTGCCCAAAGCCTCTTAAGTCCGAGGAGGCACACAGCTTGCTCTACTTGGATGTCAGGAGAGAGCTAGTCTTCTACATCAATAGGGCCAAGCCATTTGGCAAGTCAACACAATGGCAAAGAGGATGAAAGATGATCTAGGATCCACCCAGAGCATTTAATCTTGGATCACTGTCTGCCTCTGATATCGCTATGATCAGAAAAAGGTGCCTGCACCAGTGATCAAAACCACCCACTCAATTAGAGCACAAGCTTCATCAGCAACCTTCCTGACCCAATTTCTGAGATCTGCAGGGCCCCCACCTGGCTGTCCATCCATACATTCACAGTAGGATGGTGTTACAAGTTGCACACCTTTGAACTCTGAGCCCACCTCCAGGGACATCATTTGTGAGCCAGTTAGAATAGAATCAACACGAGCAAGCAAATGAAGAAAAAATGGCTACCTATCTTTCATAACTTGTTCTTTGAGATGTTGCTCATGTCCATTTCATTACCCTCCCTCCTGCCCCTCTGTCAGAGTTGCCAGCAAAAAGGAACTGAGAGGGAGCAGGGCTGGCAATGCCTGATATACCAATACGTGAGCGTGGTACTCAAAACGGCACCATTTCTGACCCTACAGATACTGCTAAGGCAAAATTCTCCAACTGTTCACATGAGTACCACACACACCTAGAATGGAAGGAACGTGAGCAATACATCTCAAAGAACAACAGCTATAAAAGGTAGTTAACCATTCTTTTTCCCTTCTTGTAACAACTTTTATGTACTTAAAAAGTGTTATAGCCCCATTCAGTCTCCTCCTCTTAAGACTAAATTAACCCAACCTTTTCATTCTTCCCTCATAGATCATATTTTCTAGAATTTTAATCATTTTTGTTGCTCTTCTCTGGACTTTCTCCAATTTGTCTACATCTTTCCTGAATTGCTCCAGTTTTACAGACAAATCAAACCCCTTAGCATAGGAATTGTAGCAGGTGTTTCCAGATCTTCTGTAACTTAATAAGCATAGATAAAATACATTTTCCATTTAAGACCTTATCTAAATTACAAACGTGTTGACATTTTAGCCAAAATATATTTCAAAATTCTTTGGAAATAAGTACAGTTTTATTTATAATCATTTTAAAAGTGAAGAGAGCTAATACAATATATCCAGAGTAGGCTACTGCTAAAGATCCCAAAGATTTCTTTTTAATTGTTTACTTAGTGTGAATTTTATAAATTTGGAGAATCAAATTAAAAAGACAAGGTAATAAGATTATGCATACATAGTTCTGATAAAATAGCATTTATCTTTTGTTGGACCAACGTATGCTTTCTTTTATTACGTGGTTCCTGTTAGCAGGTACTGTGTCCCTTAAGATAGCTTGGTGTACTGGTAGGCATCTCTTCAACTGAGCAACCTCAAAAGAACTTCGTTTAATCAGGACTTTCACCACAGGGGTTTAAACAGTGCCTGTTTGGGTACCTGTTTACCAGATAATGTATGCTATCTCCATGGTACATACTGAAAGTTTTAATTAGTTGTAATAATGGTAAAATGCAAAGTGTGTTTGTGTATTTTTGACCATAACATGTTTTAGAAGGAAACAAATACCTTTTAGTTACTTTCTGATGGCCAAAGTCAGTATTGTTTATGCGGTTTTTTTTTTTTTTTTTTTAGTTTGTACAGGAAAAATTACATATTGGACTATTATACCATGCCATTTGAATATTATACCATGCCAACTGCATTGAATTTACTATAATTTTATAGTAAATTTTATAATTTTTATTTTAAATTATATAGTAATTTAATAGTTAATTTGAATTTACTATAATTTTGTGACATTTAACATTTTATTACTAAGCAATTTTTTTACAATGATAAAGTTATACGTTACTCTTCAAGTTTTTCACATATTACTTGTAACTGATGTCCTCAACCAGTGAAAGTCACAAAAGAAACATTCTTAGACATTTAAATATTTGTAGGGAATGTTTTTGTTAAATGAAAATAATTTTGTAAAATATTACCATACATTATATACCTTGAGAAGGTAAATGCATGTTTTGTAATTTATCATAAAATTCTAAGCAGTTAACTGAATTAACTGTGTAATAAATCATTATCTTTTATGTTGACTACAACAAAGTTTGTACACAGTCACTGTGTACTAAGGCAGCACCAAAAATATGCATGAAATACTGAGTGGAAAAACAAACTACGCTTGCCATTGATAGAGAACTGCATTTCTTTCTTTATAATAACATTTTCCTGTTCCAAGCACTCATTATTCTTAAGCTGTTCATAATCTTTTGCTTTAGTTGCAAATTTTAATGTTTCAGTTTCTCTTTCAAGTACCCTTAGTACCATTCAGTAATTGGTCATATGGGTTTTTCCCTGAAAGTAACTATATGAAGGTACCTACCTGCAGTATTTCACATATATACTTTGACACTTTCAAATATCATGTATTGACAATTCTTACTAAAAGGGATCTATGTAAGGAAAACTGAAAAACTAGAGCTTGCATGATTACCATTTTTTCTTATTTATTCTTTTAATATACACATTTATCTCATTTTGCTTGTGCTGCTTCTGTTTTTAACAAATTATTGTGTAATCTGTCCCGATTTTGCAACGATCTATTAAACATTTATAAAATTAAAGTGTCTACAACTAATAAGCAATTCTTTCTAGCCTTTAAAATGATATCTTTATTAAAAATCATCTTTTGGCTAATGTTTTGTTTAAATCAGTACATTATTATTATTTATTTTGCAGTGGAACTGACTCTGACCATTATACATGCAGTATATGAAATTATTGTTAAATGGTTTTAATATAATAAAGTTTTCTGTAGAAGTAGTTAACTAATTAGTTAAAAGCACTGTTACATTATTCTAATAAACAAAAATAGCTAAAGGAGCTACATCTTTTTGCTTCATTTGGATTACACCAACATTCTTTGTCACAGCTTTCCATAGTGTTCTTTTGAAGTTGAAACATTTTATTTGACTTATGCTTCATGGTAACCTTTTGCCCTCATGCTGTAGTTGCATTTGTCATGAGAGATCTCCATATATGGAAATCCGTGGTATAGGCATCTCATATTTTCCATCTGTTGTGTAAAATGTGATAATCCCTGAGAGGCAATTCTTAGCTGCCTTCCAAAAGCCGTCTGCATAATAATCCTGATTCACTAGATACAATAAATTGTATGTGGTTGTTAGATCTAGGGTTAATTTCAATTTAAGAATGATTGATGGAGCTCTGTGCTTAAGTAGCCATGATTTTGTGCCATCAGCTTAGGTACAGAAGCTTAGGAGGACCAGAACCCTACCTGTACTATCTGTAGTTGATACAGACATATGATTGGTTAGATGCCAGTTCTTCTTTGAGTGTTTGTTCACATCTATTCCAATTCAGGAGTACGTGTGCCGCGTGTACAAACGTTGGAAACTTTTCTCCTAGCAATTCCTGTAGAGTCGGCAGTGTAAACCCTAGAGTGGTGCCACTATATCAGCGCATATATACCACTGCTGACTCTGCTTTCCCTCAGTTCCTTCTTACCATCCCCGGTGACGTTGGAACTGTCGCTAGCTTTTGCTTAGCAAGTGCCTAGTTCCTAGCGGTAGCTCTCGTTTTTCCCTGGTCTTCGCTTTGTTTTTCTCCATGTAAAGCTCTTCAAGCAAATAAAAGGTCCTGTGTTTGACCACAGTTTTCAAGCTGTGCACACTTTAAAGCCTGAGGTGTTAGGTATGCCCAAGCATTCAGCCTCCTGGTGTGCCAGGGCATACCTAACACCTCAGGCTCTAAAGTGTGCACAGCTTGAAAACTGTGGTCAAACACAGGACTATGACCAGAGAAAATCCCCAGTGCAGGAGGTCCAGGACATACTGTCAACTCTGGCCCCGAAATTGGCACCACTGAGTCCAGCACATGACCATCCACTGAGAGACGTGAGCTTGGTGCAGGTCTTGAACTCCCTTCGCTGGACACCTTTGAAGTGGCCAGAGACCTGATAGAAATCTCAGAGGCCAAGGCATCCACAGTGCACAACAAACCGCTGGGATCACACTGCTCAAGGGGAAAGCCGGCAATGCTCCATTGACCACAGTCCACAGAATGGAACTGGGACAGGTCTTCCTCCTCGGAGTTTCCCCTGTAGCCGGCGCAATGTCCTCCACTGCCAGCACGGCAAGAGAGTCCAGCACCAAGCGCTGGACCGGAATGGAGGGATCAACGCTCGACATAGAGATCGGTCTCCAGATTGAGGTCACGGTCCAGAAGTCCGAGGTGCCACTCTCCTTCCAAGCCTCTGAGGTGCTGATCTGGGTCCCAGACAAGGTATTGGCACCAACATAGCCGGCACCACTGTGGTTGTCCCAGTCTGAATCAGTCAGACTTGGTATCAACTGGGTCTCGACGCAGCCAGTCTCAATGTAGTACAAGGGACCTGCCAGCACAGTGGCAACTGCATTAGCCGCTGCCTGCATAGCAGCCCTTCTGGACCTCATGGGCTTACCACCAGTCCCAGGGCACTCCTTGGTCGATAGTGTCCACAAGTCACAGATCCTGTTCTCTTCGGGGCAGGTGCCGCTTGAGCACGCCATCTGCAGCGGAGTCTCGTCCACCTAGAGGACACAGTCCACCCCCGGAAGCTAAGGAGAAGCCACCGGAAAAAGGCCATCAGATGGGCCCTGAGGACACTGCCCAGACCCAAGCCTATTTATTGTCCTCCCCAGACTTAACAATGGCTGCCACCTCTATGTCTGGGCCTCCACCTATGGACCACAGGGCATATCAAGAGCTGCTGCGTGGGGCGGCACAGAACATGAATCTTCTGGTAGAGGAGATAGAGGAACCCAAGGACCCAATGGTGGACATCCTTGCACATGAATAGTCATCCAGGGTGGCTCTGCCAATCATAAAGACAATAGTCGAATTACATGACCCTATGGTAGACCCCCATCCACTATTCCTCCGGCAGCTAAAGGTGTAGAGGAGGTACTTTTTTCCACACATAGGTTATGAGTTTTTATACTCTCACCCCTCATCAATTGTGGTCTTGACAGTCAACGAGATGGAAAGACAAGGCCAGAAGGTCGCAGGCCCCAAATCAAAGAGGCCAAAAAGACTGACCTGTTTGGCAAGAAAGTCTACTTGACAGGGGGTCTGCAGCTAAGGATCGCAAATCAGCAGGTGATTCTTAGCAGGTACGTCTTCAAGTCGTGGGACATTCTAACAAAGTTTAAGGAGAAGTTGCCCCGCAATGACGGGCAGGAGTTCAGTGCCATGCTGGAAGAGGGCTGCACAATAACTTGAACTTCCCTTCAGGCAGCCCTAGATTTCACGGACTCAGCGACACAAACTCTCTTGACGGGGGTATCTCTGCACTGCTCTGCATGGCTTCAGGCCTTGGGTCTGCCACAGAAGTCCAGTCTACATTACAGGATCTTCCATTTGAGGGCAATAGCCTATTCTCAGAGCAGACTGACAGTAAGTTGAACTCCCTCAAGGACTCTCAGGCAACCATGAGATCCCTGGGGAGGCATACCCCAGCCTCCCAAAGGTGCTCCTTCCACCCTCAACCTCCCCAGCAAAGGTTTGTGCCCAGACAGTGCCAAAGAGCAGCAGCGCAGGCACAATAGAAACAAAAACAGGAGGAGAACCACATCACAGCAGAATAACTGGTGGAATAACTCCTCCAAGCCTCCCCCAGACCCCAAGCAGGCCTTTTGAAGGTGTGCCAAAGAGCAGAGCACCAGACCTATAGGGATCCGTCTCGCTCATTTCGGTCAGATTATCCCACTACTACTGTGCGTGGGCCAATGTTACGTTAAACCGTTAGTTCCTTCACATGGTTGGAATGGGATACTCCCTGCAGTTTGCTTTTCCACCACCTCACAATCCTCCTTCCCCATTCCTCTTCCGGGACCCCTTTCATGAGCATCTCCTAAAACAAGAGGTTGAATTGCTCCTCAAGGCAGGTGTGATTCATGAACTCCCTCAGAATGTCAGGGGCAAGGGTTTTTATTCTCACTACTTCCTTGTCCTAAAAGCAAAGGGCAGCCTAAGACCTATCCTAGATCTAAGGAACCTCAATCGATATATGTGGAAAATGAAGTTCAGGATGGTCACCACAGCTCCTGAGCCATATGCGGCTCTTCCCCCCCTCAAGTGCGGTTCGTGAAGCCTCCCCCATGACTTGCGAAGCTACCCCTGTGCCCCTGAAAATG
>JANRFK010004149.1:120342255-120355018 GCA_030068395.1 Apalone spinifera | reverse complement strand
TATCTTTACAACTCATGCCCATTGCTAAAGTATCTCACTGCTGGTTATTAGAGAGGCGAAGGACATACGGTTAATGCCTTTTATTGGGCCAACTTCTCTGGTGAGAGAGACAAGTTCTTGAGATTACACCGAGGTGGTGTACGGGTACTGGCCCCTACATGGCCAGCATTAAAGTGCTTTCCCTTTTGCTGCTCCTTGCTCCTCTCTCTAGCTGCATGCCTACTGGTAAAATCCAGCAGCAGTACCACAGAAGCACTGCCAGACCCTATTGGCAGGGCTGCTAGGCCTGGTGATTTAAATGGAGCTGGGGCTCTCGACCACCACTACTGCCAGCCAAAGCCCAGGGCTCCTGGCTGCTGTTGTTGCAGCCCTGGGGCTCCTGCCACCTAAACAGCAAGCATCAAGGACTGGCTGGGTAAGTCTGGTCCCCCGCCCCGCCCATTCTGGGGGTACTGGGCCACTCTCCCACCTTGCCCAGGAGGACCTCAGTGTACCAGTAAGTCTGTTCACTTACTTTCACCCCTGCACAGAGCCCTTCTTGAGCCCTGTGAAAGCTCAGGCACTAGTCTCTCTCACTAATAGAAATTAGTTCAAAAAAAGATAATTACTTCACCCATTTTCTCGCTAATATCCTGGGGTCAACATAACTACAACTACATTGCATACACTGCTGATTTAGTCTAACAAACTGGTGAAATGGCATCTCTCACGTTGCATACTGCTTGCTGTATCTTCCGCAGGATGCAATTCTTTCACAACTATAGTTAGAAATTCATCTATCTCACACACACACTTTTCTCTCTTACACACTCACACCACACACACACTTTGTGCTCTAATTAATATAGGCACTTTCTACTAACTGCTAACATGAAATATGTCCATGTAAGCATACACAAACACTTGGGCATTTCATATTCTATTTCTGCAATGTGATTGTACCTGTGTTTGTCCCAGGATATTAGAGAGACAATTTGAGGGAAATAGTATCTTGTGTTGGACCAAATTTTTGTCTGTCTCTCTGTAAAAGATACTATCTTACCCATCTTTTCTTTCTAATATTCTGTTTCTATCATGCAAAAATAGTGTGAAAATTTCAGTTTGCATTGCCTCCCTTTTAATTGTAGGAATCTTCATGTCCTTTTCTGTAGAAAAGTGCTTATATGGAAACCTATTTCAAATACATATATTGAAAATATTAATTTATCTGTTATGCTGTGCATAACTTATTTTATTATATTAATCACTAAAACTAAATTTATGTTTCAGCCATAGATTCCTTCCTTCATAATCCAGTTCCTTTATGATCTTGGTGTAAAGGAGCCGTACTCAATTTGAGATCACAAATACTCCCTAAGGGTACGTCTACACAGCAATTTTATTTTGAAATAACTAGCATTATTTCAAAATGATTTAGTCCGCATCTACTCATCAGGCTGTTATTTCGAAATAATGTCAACATATTGTCAAACTAAAGGATGCTTACTTTGACTCCTGTAATCCTCAATGTATGAGAAGTAAGGGAAGTTGGAAGAAGAGTACTATATTTTGAAATAAGGGCTATGTAGATGCTCCCAATTTTGAAATCAGCTGTTTCAAAATAAGCTATGCAATTGACTAGCTCAATTTCCATAGCTTATTTTGAGTTAAGCCCTGCTGTGTAGATGCACCCTAAGACGACAAGCTTTTGGTATCAGAAGTCCAGGATTAGTAATTGACTGTAGGATCAAGCAGGATGAGAAGTTGAGCTGCGAAGGGACTGAAAAAAATCTTATTAAAGTGTGCATTTTGATCTTTAAGACATAACAAAGGGAACACAGAAAAAGCCTACCTCTATAAACCTTCTTCTGCTTTAGTCCGAACGTGAATCAAATGCTGATTTACATATATTTTGTGTTCTCTAGCCTTCAAGCATTTTAATATTGTAATAATAAGTAAATGCAAAAGTTGTAAACAAAATAAAAGTAAATATTTATCTAAACGTCAGTTAAATACTTCAGTAGTTCAACTGTGTTACTAAACTGTTGCTGTGCATAAGTCTCTAAAAATGGAAAGCAAAGTATATTCATTTTTAAGCTATGTAACATAGAAACTTTCAAATCTAGTAAATCAGTAATTTTTAATTAACATAAACAATGCAACACATTTTTAATTAAGATAACCCATAAAATGGATCGGTTATTAATGTGAAAGGCAAGAGTTCCATATTGACACTCAGCACAAGACTGTTAAGTTTTGACAAGCAAACCAGAAAACAAAGTAGATCTTAATTCTGCAGTGCACCTCAGAGAAATTATAAATGATTAATTAACTTATAATAAAAAATACAATTTCTGTTACTGAACTAATTACTATACGCAGCGTATATTTCAAAAACACAATGTGGAGTTCTGTGGCATTTTAAAGACTGACAGATTTATTTGGATATAAGCTTCTGTGGGTAAAACCCACGGCATCAGATGCATTCAAAAGTGTACATTTCATTATTTTCAGTTGCTAGACTCCATGCAGATGAGTGATATGTCTCTAGAGTACATCCTGCATTAGTAACAAACTTGGACAATAACCTATCTTAAAAATGCATAGAGCCCAGCAAATTTGCAGATAGCTGTGGGTATCCACATCCGCAGAAGTGGATACAAATATCCACAGCTCATTTTTATGATGCGGAGATCCGTGGCTCATTTTTGTGTATACGTATGCGGATACAAAATTTTGTTTCCACACAGGTCTCTAAAAATTAAGTCCTGCAGCTCTTGCACTACAAAATTTCCCCATGAGGTAAATGCACAAGGATTGCAGCACTATGCATGAAATATGGATTCATATTTTTTTCATAGTCTCATTTTTATGTGAAAAATGTTTAACTTTTTATTATTACAGTTCTTTTGGTGTAAAATGGAGCTAAATGATGAGCTACCATGAATACCTTAAAACTTTTATATGCAATATTTATTGGTCTTTTATCCTTTATCAATGTCAGCATTGTCTTTCATCATGATTATTTTTCAGTTTTTCTTTTGAACCCCGTGTCATTTGGTGTTTTTTCCCTTATTTTTCCATTGTGTTGCAATTTCAGAACATGTAACCTCTAATGCCAGCGATAGTGAAAGTAGTTACCGTAAGTGTTATAAGTTCCTTCTTTATTTTCAACCTTCTTATTGTCTTTAAGTTTGGATTTGTCTTAGTATTTTTTCCAGATATTTATTTGATAAATAAAATAAGAACTTCTAATCAGCTGCTATTGAAATCTATATTCATCTGCTCAGATGAATTGCTGAGTTTTTGTGTTTGTATTCTGCTTAGGACTTAACAATACAAAATTGCAGCATTTTTACTTAAATGGATTTTTACTAATGGATTTAGTTAAACTGGTTCAAATATCTTGTGGACATTATTTTTATGTGAGTGGCTAACTTAAATTGAATCAAAATCAACATGGTTAAACTGAAGTCTGAGGGTCCACCCTGAAGTCTGAGTGTCCACTTGATGTGGTTTAAACTACATCAGTTTAAAATTTTCACCCTTGGTTAAACTGATACAACTTTCTCCAATAGACAAACCCTTAGTAAGTTTTGTACTCACGAGGTTAGTTGATATATGTGAAATATTCTTTTTTTTAAAGTGTGATGGGTAAATATCTTTAAGGAAAGTGAGTTAGCGTTTATTTCTTTTTTCAGTTTTTATTCAGTAATTTTGTCAAATATGGCTGGTTATTTAGAATTGTCCTCAAAAGCTGACTAGGACTTAGCACCAGAATTAATGTTGTTGAACGAAATCCCTGCACTGTGTCATTCTCATTGCATGATGCATTTTAAAGACTAGACTGAGTTTGTAGGTATTATTGTTTTTATTATAATAGCATTTATATAATAGGATTTAGGGCCCCATTCTTCTATGTGCTGTTAAAAGTAAATACTGTTCCAGGCTTTAATCCTGCAATTTATTTCATGTAGATAGATGCCCCCCAACAAAATTACTAACACTCCAAGCAGGTACAAGAGCATCCCAAACAGTGGTTTGCAGAGTACAGTAGAACAGAGAGATGAAACTGTTATCTGACAACTATAAATTCCGGAAAGGTATTTTAGGAACTATTGTTGCCAGAGTTTGTACAGAAAGATAAGGGAATGGGTCAATAGCAGATAAATGAGTTTGGAAGGTTTGCATCCTTTTCATAGATGCTGCCATGTCAATTTTGGCACAAAACAAAATTTTACTATTAGGAATATAATTAATAGAAAACTTTTTAAGCAAACAAGTATTCTCTGTGTTTGTGATCCTGATATTGGTGTACCCTTGAATGAATTTGAAAAGAAACTATTAACAGAAGTGACACAAGTCTTTGTATTGTAGAAACAGAGTAACACATAATACAAACAGCAAGGATGAAGAAAAATTAACTCGTTAGTAATCAGTAATGTTAATCACATGCTTACACTTTAAAAACTGTAGTTTTTTTAACCTAACAATATCCTTTGGAAGCTGCTCTTTTCTTAAGTTTTCTAGTTACTCATCAGTGCTTCTATTTTGTCCTTATGGTAGATGGTTTGTTATGTGTGGGTTTCATTCTTCTTTGGTAAAAACTCTATCTCTGCATATTATAAATGTTTTGTGGCCTTGACAAAATGTGTAATTTTAAGCAGTGATTTTATTAAAATTACCTCTTTAATTTCTTCTTACTGCTGTCTAAAATGAAAGCTATCTTGATTACAGATGAGTATGGTTGTTCAAAAGGTCCATTTTATTAATATCTATTTTTCTAAAGTGTTCAACAATATTGACAATATATACTTTTTGCTCTCAACCAATAAGTTGCTTATATTTGCTGTTGCTGTCTGTTTATTGTTTTGCTTAATTAGTTTTGACTTTATAGCAAAGTGACTTCTTTTAAAAAGTATTTGATTGCTTATTAGCTGGAGTCCCTCGTAGCTGAGAAGCTAGTTGAGTGACTTTGTTTCTCTCTCTAGCCTAAAAGAGGTTCTGAAAGTATATACTGTCTTTCTCTAAATCCATTGCATGAGTTACTTTTTGAAATGTTCAGTTATCCAAGTTGCATGGTTCTTGTCTTAATTTGTAGCATGTTTCATAATTTCATCTATAAATTGATGTGCATTCATCTATTGCTATAATGGTCTTCGACCACAAAGTAAATAGTCTAAAATAAGACAGTTCTTCTAGTGATGGTCCCTATGTGTATTTCATATGTCTCTATCTATGCACTTGAGTCCAGAAGTTCAAGCAAGCAGTGTCCATTGGTCCAGAAATGTGCAGTAAATCTCCTTGTGCTCCAAACTAAGGGCATAAAGGGGCAGTGTGGATCAACATCTCTTCTGTTTCTCATTACTGCCACATGACCTGAATTGGAATTCCATGTCCAATTCAGTCTTCCTCTTTTGTGAAACTATAATACAATAGTTTAGTAGTTTAGTTTACACCGTCACTTTTAGTTACTCCACACTCTAAAATGCTTTTCTTTCTGAAAAGGGATTATGCCAATAGTTCCAGGGTTCAGAAACTGTCTCCCTTGTCCTCATTCCTTTTCCATCAAATATGACCACTGGTACTGCTTTTATTGCCTTGGGATATTGCCACAAAGTGCAGCATCTGTCATTCTCTCCCGCCCCCTGAACCTGGGAGGGATGAGAGCTCCATCTGCAGAAGCATTTCATGGAGCAGCTATGAAACCCCATTCAGATTCAAGCTGGGGAGACACCCCACATTCACCCTATACAGCAGTCTCAGACAATGAGTAGTGCCCCTCACAGCACAAGCTCCAGAGTAGAGGCAAAATTTCCTAATACCTCTCACGAGATGGGGACGTGAACATAATCATATTTCTATCCATATAACTTCTGAGAGAGGCTTCCTTTCTGTCTCTAAGTCAGTGGGTTCAAAGCAGTTAGGCCCATATTAATCTTCTGCCCAAGAAGGAAAGGCAAGAAAGAAGAAATGTATGTTATTCTGGCTTGGCTTCATCCTACAAACCTAAAGAGCAGTATACACAATGCATATTTTTGTGATTGGTTCCCATTCAATGGCTCCAACATCCTCCATGCAGGAACCCCCAAACACTAGATCTGTGGATGACTTTGATCCACTGGTACCCTCCTCAGGGGGACACACACACACAGATACCAAGGAGGGCAAAAACTGTCACCTCATTGGACAGTATCTTTGCTTTGCCCTGTGCACAGTCTGTCTTGCCGTCAGGTCCAGCTCTTCATAAGAGACATCCCTACCCCCAAAAAACCATCCTTCTAGCCCCAAGATGTCTATAACTAATGCCCTGACACTGATGTTGCCAGTAAAACAGGTGCCTATCACTCCTGATGAGGCTTCCCCCCATACCCAAAAGGGTAGCAAGCCTGATCAGAGATCCAAGAAGCAATTGGAATTTCCCGTCTCCTTCCAAATATCTTTTTTTTTTTCCAAGAGACTGCTGGTACCCAATAACATTGGTTCCTCCCACTCTAAAATCATAGAATACTAGAACTAGAAGGGACCTTGAGAGGTCATCAAGTCCAGTCCCCTGCCGTCACGACAGGACCAACCACCATCTAGATCAGGGCTACTCAATTTTGGAAGCCCCGGAAGCCACAATGATACTCACAGCACATGCTGAGGGCCGCAACTTAAGTGTGGTTGCATGTACATGCAAATATATGCAAATACCTTATTTCAGTCTGATGGGCATGAATACAAAGATTAAGGCAAGACTACATTACATGTAAGCCCCATTTAAGTCAGTTCTGCAGATATTAATAATATGCAATATTTACCCCATGTCCACCCATATGATAACACTTTTAATGAGAAATGACAGTCTAGGAATTTAACTTCTAAAACACATATCAACAGAAGAGCATTATATTGACTCGCCATTGTGGAATGTGTTCCCAGTGGAGGCCATGTTCAAAGGATCCCACCTGCGAGCTGCATGTTGAGCCCCGCGTAAACCCAAATCGCACCGTGGGCACAAACAAACAGGCTGAGGGCTGTGTTGAGTAGCCCTGAATTAGATCATCCCTGCTAGATGTCTGTCTAACCTGCTCTCAAATACCTCCAATGATGGAGATTCCATAACCTCCTTAAGCAATTTATTCTAGTGTATACCACCCTGACAGGTAGGACATTTTTCCTAATGTCCGACCTAAACCTCCCATTCTGCAATTTAAGCCCATTGCTTCTAGTACTATCATCTGACATCAAGGAGAACAATTTTTCTCCCTCCTTTTCGTAACACCTTTTTAGGTACAGGACGTCCCCACTATAGGTCGCCCTGGCATACATCCAGCCCACACTAAAGTCTTTGACGCTTGTAGGAACCGATGCGTTATAAGTCCTCCCATTCCCCGCTCTTAAGTCACCCAGTCCTTCTCCCACCCCCCAAATTTGAGCAAATGGAAGTCAGCTGAGGGTAAAAAATTCCCCGCTTTAAATTGTTTCGCTTTAAGTCCAAGTTTGAGGGGGTGTGTTGCCCCCCGCACTAGGCCAGAAGTAGTAGACTCCACTTTGAGGGTCAGGGAAGCCACACCCCCTGTAGTCTACTGGGCATGCTCTCGGTGCCCGGGTATAAAAGAGGGATGCTCAGGGCAGAAAGGGCAGACCACTGGAGGGAAAGGAGGCCAGGCGGGAACTCCTGGACAGCCCCTGCATCTGGAGCAGCCGCCGCCGCAGTAGACGCCAGAGCTGCACCAGCTGTCACCAGCAGCTGCAGCTACAGATACCGACGCCTCTGGAGCCACACAAGACACTGCAGCAGCCGCAATGACGATGCCAGGCCAGGGAGTCTTCAGACTGGGAGTGACCACCAGAGCCAAACGCTGTGGCAACGTGGTGCACCGGTAGAATAGGAAGAGTTCCAGGACAGAGGATTGTCCTCCAGGAGCTTGGCATGTTCCGGCAAGCATACCCACCGAGCAGGCAGTGAAAACTGTCGCTGCCAACAGGACCCTGGGCCAGGACCCGGTGGAGCAGGGGGCCCAGGTTCCCCTACCTTTCCATCCCACCATAAACCAACTACCTAGATTTAGAGGAAGCTTACCTGTAACTAGTCCGTAAGCCTGTTTGTACCCTGAGGGAGTGAGGCTGTATTTGTGACTAGGCCCAAGGGGCCATAAATAGCCTAGTAGAGACTGTTCCATGGGGGGGGAGCAACAAAGGGTGCCCCGGGCATTAGGGCACCCCCGTGACATCAAGTTTTTTGGAAGGTATCTTGGACTTATAGTGAGGATGGCCTGTACTTGAAAATTGCTATCATGTCCCCCCTCAATCTTCTCTTTTCCAAAATAAACAAAGTTTTCCCTCACAGGTCATGTCTTCTAAGCCTTCAGTCATTTTTGTTGCTCTTCTCTGAACCCTCTCCAGTTTCTGCACATCTTTCTTGAGATGTGGTACCCAGAACTGAACACAATACTCATGAAGCCTAATCAGTGCAGAGTAGAGTGGAAGAAGGACTTCTAGCATCTTGCTCACAACATTCCTGTTAATGCATCCCAGAATCATGTTTGCTTTCTTTGCAATAGTATCATACTGTTGACTCATATTTAGCTTGTGCTCCACTCTGACCCCTAGAGCCCTTTGTGCAGTACTTCCTCCTACACAATCACTTCCCAGTGTGTATACATGAAACAGATTAGATTATCTAAATTATCGCTGTTTGTCTTTCTTTGGTTTATGGAGTAGTGGGATGTGTACAGGAATCAGGCAGACTCAGCTATCTTAGCCAACAACAAATTCACTTCATCTGAATTTTTGGAGAAAGAAGACATCAAGCCAGGTCTGACTTGAGGGGTGGGGATGGATAGATCAGTGGTTTGAGCATTTGCCTGCTGAACCCAGGGTGTGAGTTCAATCCTTGAGGGGCCATTGAGGGATCTGGGGCAAATCTGTCAGGGATGGTACTTGGTCCTGCTGTGAGGGCAGGGGACTGGACTCAATGACCTCTCAAGGTCCTCTCAAGGTCCCTTACAGCTCTATGAGATGGTATATCTCCATATATGGCATGGCATCTTCCTCATTGGATGAGCCAGCTAGACCTACTGTCCACCTGACTGAGGCATTCTGAGCATGTGACCAGACCATTATAGATGCCTATGGGCAATTATTGCCTCAGTGCTACAGGAATCAGCCTCTGCGATGACACTAACATTGTTCCGTTTGTCCTGCCACGCGTTGCCCAATATTCTTTTCAGGTACCTTTGGCGGAATTTCTCCAGATCTTTAATATGACATCTATAGGGAGTCCAGGTTTCAGCTCCATATAGCAAAGTTGGAATGACTACAGCATTGTAGATGTCGATCTTGGTCTGTGTCTTGATGTCATGGTGACAAAAGATTCACCTCTGTAAACATCCATAAGCCACACTGGTCATCTGCTGTGATGGTTGGTTTGGATAATGGTGTGGCGGGTGTTGGCTGAAAGAGAACCTTGGTCTTTTGTGCATTGAGAGTGGGTCCCAACTTCCAGTATGCTGTGGCAAAAACGTCAACAGTTGCTTGGAGGTCATTTTCCGAGGTGGCACTGACCTGGACATCATCAGCATACTAAAGTTTTACCACTGATGTTGTTGTGGTCTTAGCTCTGAAGCAGCCCAGATTGAAGAGGTTACCATCCATCCTGCAAGTTATTTCATAAACAGATTAGAAATCCCTTTAGCCTGGAAACAGCACTTCCTCCAGTTCAGTCTTTGTTTCTAGGGGAATTTTCTTGTATGGGGAACAAGGCCTCAAAATGATGTCACTCTCCATCTTTTATAGTCTCTCCATATGGTAGGAACTCCTTTGTCTTAAGCCAAGTTTCCCGCCGCTTTGTGACAAAAAAGGTACCAAAATGAAGCTCAGTGTCATGAGTCTGGTCACATGCCTTTACATGCCTTGCTGAGTTATAGCAGCCTTTATCCATAAGCTGTCTGAAGGTCTGCAGTGAGTATATACTCTTCCATGGGTCATTAGCACTGTCTTGTTTGTTTGTTTGTTTGTTTGTTTTGTACCTGAAAGACTAGTTGTGGGTGTTTGCAACTTCACACCTTCAGTAACACATGCATAACAAAACTTTGTGATTTTGCATATGACAGCACATACAATCCAAAAAGATGAATGCTTAGCAAATCCAGACTTTTAGAAAGATACTTCACAAGGAATACTTCGTACAAAACATAATGACATCACCATCATAAATGTGAGGTGATTTGGAGTACAGAATATCCCATCACCGTGAAACCTTACACCACTGTCAAGGTGTGGCCTTATGGCCTCCTGCATCCACATTACCCCAGTTGCTAGGTACCAACTTTGCTGTTTACAGACCTGGCTTCAATCTATCTACTCACCATGAAAAGACCAAGTCAGTGCCAAAATTACAGTTCCAACCCAGGTTTTGGGGGGGTCTCACCTGGTAGACAGAGCTGGAGAAAATTGGGATGGGAGTGCCTTTCCTCACCCCATGTCAGAGGCAACTATAATCTGATGTCTCCATATTGAGTTGGGGAGCTCTTATGAACAATCATACCATAGCATGATCTGGACCCATCAAGAGGCTCGGTGTCACATCCAAGTAATATCAGACAAATGCAACCTCTGGAGTTAGAGTATTAGACATCTCATCACTTTCTTAGTAGTGTATCTATCCTACATGCAGAAATCCCGAGCAGACTGAAGATATTTTTCAGTAGACAAAAATGGAAAATTGATTATTTGGTTCTCAACAGCATCTTCAGCCAGTGAGGAAAACTGTCTGAATTCTGTTTGCTGTGTAAGAGAAGAGGAAACTTGTCTTTTGCTGCTCGAAAGTGCTCTGGGATGAGGCTCAAAGGGCATTTTCCTTCTATTATTCTAGAGGAACATACCATACCATACCATTCCATTCCTCTGATACCAAAAGTCCTACAACTCATTGTAGAGCTCAGGTCATCTTGATTGAGCTCAAATGGACAAGTCAGGGCTGATTCTAAATACCTACTGAGAATTTTGATCCATCTGCCCATAGACATATAACCATTTCTGGATTTGTTGATGTAATACAGCAACACATTAAGGCAGGGCTCAGCAGCCTTTAAGAAGTGGTATGTCGAGATTTAACTTCACTTGTATTTATGAATTTGCGTGCCATTGATACTTTTTAAAGTCAATAATAGTCCTACTTATAGTAACTTCATTAAGAAAGATGCAGATCTTACAATTTTAGTAAGACCGGATTTAAAAAAAAAAGCATTAAAATCAGAGTTTTAGATATCTGTAACACTCCAAAAAATTCTGTTAAAAGATTCTTTTTCTTTCTTACCTTGGGATACGCAGGCTTAATTCCTGGCTCCATCACAGACTTCTTGAGTGAGCTCAGGTAAGCCCCCCAAGGGTACATTTACATTGCAGCTGGAGGTGTAAATTACAGCTCAAGGAGACATGCACACACTAGCTTTAACTGAGCTAGTGCACTGAGAGTAGGTCTGCACTGAAGTTACAAACTCCTGGTAGCACTAAGGGGAGCTGGAGATGTGTCTGAGTGTAACACTGAGGTGGTTGAAATGTTTTCTTTTAGGAAGCAGGAAAGGACTCTTTTTTTTTTTCTAACACAAAACTGTCTCATCCCAAATTGTCGACATTGTCAAAATGGTTCCTCTTGTGTACAAAATGCCTTTTCACTAACTCAAATTCCAAAATAAACTTAAAAAAACAACAAATAGTCTGGTAGCATTTTAAAGACTGACACTAGTTGTAGATGGTCATCTGAAGAAGCGGGCTGTGCCCACAAAAGCTCATGATACCATCTACATGTTTTGTTAGTCTCTGTAGAATAAACTTAAAAAACAACAAATAGTCTGGCGGCACTTTAAAAACTAACTCGGCTACCCCCTGAAGCTTTCAAACTTAAAAGTCTTTTATAACTAGTTAGCACCAGTTTTTGGAAGGTTTTTTTTGTAAAGGAAAAATTTCACTAACTACTTTGGGGGGGCAACAGAAATAGAAAAGATGTAGGACACTTTGAAAAAGGGAAAAAAACTAAAAAAGTCCAATTGGCACACTTTGAAGTGAAAATAAGTTCATAAGTTAATACTTTGTTTTTCCCCTCTGTGAAAATAGGTCATCGTATTTCAGCCAGTTCTGGTAACACAGGGAAAAATCACGAGTTATGCTTTTGTTGACAATTCCTGTCAGAGCCTTTAGCTTTGTTATTTAGACCCAGATATATGGAGGTATTTGGGTGCCTGAGGAGGCAGATACATTCCTAACCTGCTTTGCACTCCAAAAAACCCTAGATGTCTAACTCCCTTTAAAAGTCAAATGAAAATAAATGCAGTTTGCTTTAGGCGCCTATCTTTTTAAGTGTTGGTAAAGCTAAGCCATTAACACCTCCTTATCTTGCTGTTCCATTTAAAGCCTGGAGCAGCTCCCTTTAGCACAGTGGTCACCAACAGTAGATGGGGATCGACTGGTAGATCTTGGCGCCTCTGACAGGTGATGCTAACTCGTTTGGACCAAGAGGTTATCAAGAGGTTATAGATAGCTGCAGCGGCACAGGAGCCAGCAAACAGAGCTGTAAACAGGGGAGTTTGAGTGGGAGTTCTGTTGGAGGAGAAGTTTGTATTGTTTGTATGAGTAGAGGCTTGTAGGGGCAGTGTGCTGAGAGAGAAGCTGAGCCCTGATTAGGGGGCGGGGCTTCACTGATTAGGGGTCCTATAAAGGCAGCCTTCTAGTCAGGCAGCGGCATAGATAGCTGCAGTGGTACAGGAGCCAGCAAACAGAGCTGTAAACAGGGGAGTTT
>JANRFK010004149.1:120321312-120333632 GCA_030068395.1 Apalone spinifera | reverse complement strand
CTCAGTTTGAAATCCCTGTCTGCATTTCTATTGGCTGACTGCTACCTGGCTAGGCACAGTTAACCCCTTAGTCCCCAGGCTGCTGCCCATCCCTCACGGTTATGACACCAGCTGATTCTGGGTTTGCAGAAATGCCGCATTGCAGCCTGGGATCAGCTGGGGAGTCCCCAGCTGACCCTGAGCTCCATGTGGCATTTTAAATTGGCAGTGTAGCATGGAGCCTGGAGTCAGTGGGGTCTCTGAGTCCCCCGCTGACCCCGGGCTCCATTCTGGGCTGCTGCTTTGAATTGCATAAGAGCCCCTGCTGAGGACTCTTGTGCATTTCAAAGCTGGTACACCGCGTGCAGCCCAGAGTCAGCGGGATTTCCTGCTGGCCCCAGGCAGCATGCAGAGTTCCGCATTCCTCCGTTGAAATGTACAAGAGCCCCAGTGTGTGATCTTGTACATTTCAAAGGAGGAATGCCGAAGTGCCTATCAAGTACTCGAGGGAAATTACATCGACTACTCGACTAGTCAATTAACTGCAATTTAACATCCTTAGACTGTACTATATAAAATATTTTGGCTAAATATCAGCTTATGCAATAGATTAAGACAGTCATATACAAGTTTGGGGCCTTTTTTATTTAAATATAAAATCAGCCAACATCTAGACTATAGATTTTCTATCTAGTATATAAAGGATCTCAATGCAAGTGCTTCTGCTCCAAGCAGTGAATGACAGCATGCATACATTGTTTTCAGTAAAACATATATAAGAGCATTTATTAGTGCCTAAAACTTATCTTTATCTCATGCTTGAAATACATTAAACATGCTAACATTTTCCATTAAAAAACTTCATGCTGTAAATAAGGTTTTTACACTTTGTTTTTAATAAAACAGATATGCCCTTCTATTATGAAATTTTTGTTTGGCTTGCCTTTGTGATTTTATAATGTATCACTCCATTGAGAAGTTTCTTCATCAGTATTATTATGGTATATATTTTGTTGAGGACTGTCTGATTGAATTTTTTTTTATTAAAGGACTAAATTTTTTACATGTATGCCAATTTCTTAAAACAAAAATTACTCACCATATTATCAAAGTTCCTTACAAACATTTACCTTTTTAGGTGGCCAAGAAGAATATGTCTTGTCTTATGAACCAGTCAATCAACAAGAAGGTTTGTGGACCCTGTTACATTTTTAAAAATACATGTATTGTGATATCAAAATGTTTCATGTTTCTCTAGACACGAGCATTACACTTAACATGCCAAACAGCTGTTACATAGTTTGAGTTATAATATATATACTGCAATAATACTGTAATGCACCAATACTAATGTTTGTTAATTAGTACAAGTCCCTAGTAATATCTGTATATCATTGATTTTATACAGAGAAAATTTATTTTTAAGAATTTTATCTGAATTTGAATTCTGTCAGATCTTAGAGCTTGATTACGTGTTCTTTAATACTCTCAGTATCTTCCTTTCTGTTCTAATTCCATTTCCCCATTCCAGAGCAACAAAAACGTAGTATGTTAATAAATTATTGATCTGTTTGAATTGCCAGCTAGAGCTGCTAAAATGTTTTTCACTGAATTTGACCATTTTTCAAATTTTTCCACAAAACATTTAAATATTTTTAAACTTTTTGGTTTGAAATATTTTGACTGAAAATTTTTAGTGAAGAAGCTGATTTGTTCCTACTCTAAATATCCCCCACCCTCACTGCAGGATTTTTCCATGATCACTTTCATTAGCTTAATCACATAGTGATTTTTTTTTTTCCAATATTGAAAATTTGAATTTTTGGAAGTGAGGCAGTTTTGCTTCCAAAATGTGTCTGGGAAAAAATGGGGTCAAAATGTTGTAAAACGTAAGAGGATAACAGTTAGTTTTGAATTGGCCAAAATTTCTGCTCAGCATTTTTATTATTTTTAAGTTATTTTTATATGCAACCATTTCACTCTTTGCCAACCTTCTGATCCTTGTGCAATAGCTTTAGATTTTTTGACTGATTTTTCAAGACACTGAGTGGTTACAAAGTGGTTAGAATCTATGCCACATTTTTGGAATTTGAAAGTAAAAAGGGTGTCTGTTCAGAATAGTCTGAATGTGTGGCAGATAATTACAATAGCATTTATAAAGTACATCAGAAATAAAGTGTCCATTTAAATTAAAGCAAGATAAAGCATTTGCATTTTAAAGAATTATCCTCTTCCTTAGAGGTTTTTAGGGAGAGACCAAGGGGGCAGGGAGACTTCTGGAGAACTGAGATTTCTCTGGATCAACATCATGCTCGGTGTGACAGTTTCGAGGTAACTGTATCTGAATTCCCCCTCCATGGTCCCTCAAGGGAACCTGCTTAAGGTTTTAACTCTCAGCCATTACACCTCTTGTGTGGAAACCCATTTTCTCCTTCGAGATATGTCCCTGTGGGTGCTCCGCTCAGGTCAGGGTGTGACCCAGCTCCTTTGATAGATTTTCTCAGCAGTGCCGTCTCCTCCTCCCCCTATCCCCGCACGCCGTGCACGCACATTGCCTGCCTGACGAGCTATCAGAGTATAAATAGCACGCGCATAGTCCGGGCTCCTCAGTTGTTTCTCTATCGTCCTGGGCCAGAGACAGGGTACAGCAGTCACGCTGCCCACCTCAGACATAATTTCTTAGTTATACATAGTTATATAGCTACTTAGTTTCAGTTAATATACAGATTAGTTAATTAGTATCTTTCTTCTTCCTGTTTATTTAAAAAAACAAACAAAACCTCTCCGTTTCAACATGACAAGCTCTCCCGGTTTCAAGAGGAGTTCCTCTTGTAAAGAAGTCATCCCTGTGTCTGATGGCCATTCTCAGTGTGTCAGATGTTTGGGGGAGTCCCTCGTCCCCCAAAAATGTGCTCACTGTCAAAAAATTAAAAGTGCGCACTCAGAAGGACAGGGAGCTGCATCTGAAGCTGTCATTGCTCCAAGACTCCCTCAGACATGCAGTGGACCCTGGACAAAACTCTGCAAACTCTCAGCAAAAAAACTATCAAGTCCAGGAAAAGACCTGCTTCCTGCGCTTCCCCAGGCAGGGAAAGAAGCACAGACTTTCAGTCTCGTCATGTCAGCCATTCCGCGGCTGAGCACTTTTGTCTCTGCAGGCATCTCCGGTACCAACCGTAAGTCAGCAGCCACTTTACAAGGTGCTGAGGCCACGGGCTTTCAGCTGCCCGCCTATTTGAATGCACCCTCAGTGACCTTGGTGCCATCCTCAGGCTCGCAGCAGCCTATTCAAGCAGCAGAAACGGCACTTCCCTTGGAACCTGCTACTCCGCTTGAGCCTTTGAAGTTGTGGAGTCTGCCTGCGTATTCAGCAGGGCAGCAACAAACAGCTGCGACTCACACCGGCACCGACACACTCCTCAGCTTCCATTGCTCGTTGCATGCTCACCTCAGCATGGCACTGCAGTCCCTCTCTGCACCAGAACACACACTGAAGTTTGGCTTTTCTGAGCCCCAGTTCCACAGTGCAGCTGATCTCACTGTCTTCCCCTCTCCGGGGTCTCCTCTTTTGGAGGGGGATATTTCACCAGAGCCACAAGCACAATACTGCCAGTCTACTGTGGCCCCTCTCCACCTTTCTAGTGGGGAGAAAGATGACTTGGAGAACAACGACCTTTCTCCACCTTATTACCCACCTGAGTATAGGGATCCACACCGGCAAAATACACTTGCCATACTGGAGTAACTGGGAACACTACAGAGTACAGCATATTAATCATCCACAGCGCTACTTGCAGTGGTAACAGCATATTTAAGGAAGCAGGACCTGATAATTTTCCCATGTCTGGACGATTGTCTGCTGAAGTCTCCAACCCATTCTCACGCTCTTCATGCAACATCAGTGACGATGCGGTGCTTCCAAAAGTTGGACCTTCAAATGAACAAGAGACAAGTCAACATTAACACCTACCCAAAAAATCCACTTCATAGGCACCTTTCTCGACTCCACTACTGGCCGAGCCTCACTGCCACAGGAAAGATTCAGAGCAATCTGCAGTCTCATACACACCACTCACATCAGTCCACAGGTCACAGCTTGCAACTGCCTCCAGCTACTGGGACACATGGCAGCCTCCACCATTGTCGTCCCCAATACCCGCCTACCCATGAGATGCCTTCAAACCTGGCTAGCTTTGGTGTATAAACCAAAATGGCACAAGTACCTCACAATGCCTTCTACGGTCAAAGACTCACTACTGTGGGTGGACCATCCCACTACACATATGCGAAGGTGTTTCATTTCAACAAGAACCCCCCACAATCACCAACACAACAGATGCATCCCTCACAGGATGGGGACCACACATAGGAGAAACCACAACATGGGAACTATGGTCCACTTCCAAAACAACCCTGCATATGAACCTCCTCGAGCTCAGAGCTATACCCTACACCGGCCTCCACTTCCTCCCTGTCATGAGAGGCCGCAATATAAGGATCATGACAGACAATGTAGCATGCATGTTCTACGTGAACTGGCAGCGTGGCGCTCGTTCCCATTCTCTCTGCATGGAGGCCATCAAACTCTGGAATTGGTTCCTAAAACACGTCACCCTATCCGCCACATGGCACCCAAAATGCCACTGCGGACAAACTCAGTTGTTGCTTCCCCATACAACACAAGTGGGAGTTGGACAATTCCATCCTACACACCATTTTCCAACGGTGGGGGTTTCCCCAACTCGACCTATTCGCAACAGCCCATAACAAAAAATTCCCGGAGTTCTGTTCCAGAGCTGGCCTGGGATCCCACTCCAGAGCGGATACCTTTTTGCTCCCATGGACCAACAGGTTTTTTAAGCCTTCCCACCTATACCCATACTCAACAGGGTAAAACAGAAGATCAGAACAGACAATTCACATGTCATTTTAATAGCACCAGCATGGCCCAGGCAACCATGGTATCCCTTCCTGATGGGAATGTCAACCAATCCCCCCACTTCAGTCCAATCTCCTGTCTCAACGCAGCGGCCAGATTCTTAACCCCAACTTAGACTGTCTCCAACTCAGAGCCTGGCTATTCAGTGGTTCTTGCATGAAGAGCTAGTGTGCTCAGAACCAGTATGCACTGTCCTGCACAGCAGGACACTAACCTCCAAAAATGGAAAAGGTATGTTACTTGGTGCATGCAAAAACCTACCTTCCCAACCTCTGCGTCTCTCCACTCAATCCTTGATTATTTACTGGAACTTAAATCCACAGGCCTCTCTACTAACTCCATCAAGGTCCATCTCGCTGCCATCATCGCATTCCACAAAAAGGTAGATAATGCCACCATATTTGTATATCCAATCACCAAAAGATTTATGAAGGGCATCTAAGCATAATACCCCTATATCAGACCACCAAAACATCCCTGGGATCTTCATCTTGTCGTTGATGCACTCATGCATAAACCCTTTGAGCCTTTGGCCACATGCTCTTTCTTACCCCTCTCCATGAAAACAGCATTCCTGGTCACAGTCGCCTTTGCCAGAAGGGTGGGAGAACTCAGAGCACTCGTGGCAGACCCTCCATATACCACCTTCTTTCGAACACACACCCTAAATTTCTACCCAAAGTACAATCTTCCTTCCATCTAAACGAACCCATTCACTTACCAACATTCTTCCCGAAACCACACGCCAATGGTTTGAATCTGCCTTGCACACACTAGACGTGCGCAGGGCGCTATCATTCTATCGACACAGAACTAAACCATTCAGAAGGACTCCTAAGCTCTTTGTCTCCACTGTGCCACGATCCCAGGGAAATGCCTTCTCCAAGCAGAGGTTATCTAAATAGATAGTTGATGGCATATGCTTGTGCTACCAGTCCAGCCTCCTGACTCCAAAAGAGCGAATTCTGCATGTTCCTGTGCAGCATTCCCCTTGTTGACATGTGCAAGGCAGCCACATGGGCATTGGATCTCACATTCGCACGACACTGTGCCCTCTTACAGGGCACTGCAGCTGACAGTAGACTGGGCAGAGGTGTTTTGTCTGCAGCCTTCCAGCCTGATCCAAAGTCCCTACCGTCCTAAGGGACACTGCTTATAGTCACCTGAGTGGAGCACCCACAGGGCCATCTCTCGAAGGAGAAAAGGAAGTTACTCACCTATGCAGTAACTGATATTTTTTGAGATGAGTGTCCCTGTGGGTGCTCCACTACTCACCCTCCTCCCCTCACTGCGGCTATGACATTTGTCCATTGTAGAGAAGGAACTGAGAAGCCTGGACTGTGTGTGTGCTATTTATACTCTGACAGCTCGGCAGGCAGGCAAAGTGTGTGCATGGGGGGGGGTTGCACTGCTGAGAAAATCTCTGCTCAAAGGCCCTGGGACCCTCCTTGACCTGAGTGGAGCACCCACAGGGACACTCATCTCGAAGAATGTTAGTTTCTGCATAGGTGAGTAACCTCCTCTTCTTTCCCCTCTAACTGGGGGTTTAAAGGCTGCACAGCTCCCTGTCTCACATTGCAGTATCCCCAGAAAGCCACTTTGCCTATAGGCCAGCATCTGTGCTTGCTTTCTCTTTCTGGAAGGGCCGTGAGAACACTGCCAGCAGTTACAAGTTACTACACAGCTCTTTCTAAGCAAGAACCCTGGAGTAAAATTATTAGATTTTTTTTAAAGGTTCTGATACATATGCTAAAAGCTTACAAGAGGTTTCCCCATCTCTCTTGATTGGCCCTAGTACACTAAAGTCTTTTCAAGCCTTCTGCAGGCAATGTGGCCTTTGGACAGGAAGGTCCTGTCTGTTGGTAGATAGAAAGAAGGCACTGATTCCATTTAAATCTGTGTTTTATATATATCCAAAACTCTGTCTTTATCTTTTGGTCTCTGCAAAATAGAGTTTGAACCACTGTATGCAAGCCTCTTCAGGAAATGGTACCTCTGTGGAGGTATTTAAGACCTAAGTGATTCACTTTAGTCACCTACCACTGGCAATAATTCCAGGTAAAGCTGTAGCAACTGTCCCTGCCACTCCAGAGTTGCATATATAAATCATTCATACACATAATACTATTTGGTCCCCGAAGATAATGCATGCAATTGCAATGTGTGTTAGACTCTGCATTCTGCAGCTACCATTGTTCTCAGAATAGCAAGTCTCAAAATATAGTAACTATATTGCAATTCATTACTGGAATTGTTGGATGATGAGATCTTTTGAAAATCTTGACGACTTTAGCATGTAAATAAATGATGAATTTTTCAAAGATGTGGAGCACATAGCAGCTCACGTAGACTTCATTACAGATTGGCTTACAGCCTTGAATCATTTCTCCCACCTGGAATACATTTTGTCTGTTTTAACTGTATATTAATGTTGTCTCAATAATAATAATTCTTGTTTGGTGAAATGTTGAAGGTGTTTTAATGATCACACTCTAATTAAGAAATATTATCTATCTTTCACAGTCAGTTATACTCGGCCAGTGATTGTTTTGGGACCCATGAAAGACAGAATAAATGATGATTTAATCTCAGAATTTCCAGATAAATTTGGATCATGTGTTCCACGTAAGTCACAGCAAATACTTGAGCAAATTTAAACAGATAAGTTCTGCCATAGTCCTACTATGAACTAGGAATGTTAAGTAACAGTTAATTAGCTAATTGTGTTCTCAGTTAGTCGATAAAGGGGGGCACTTGCTACCACGGCTCTGCATTTTAAATACTACATTTAAAGCGCAGAGCCGCAACAGGGTTATCTGGGACAAATACAGCTCTCTCTCCTCCCCACCCCCTGCACTGTGCTGGGGGTCGCTGCCTCTGATAGGCAGTGAGTGGCAGGGAGGGAGTAGTTGAGTAGTCACTCAAGTACCCAAAAAGCCTATGCTTATCGGGTAGTCAACTACTCAACTAGTCCCCTACTATGAACTCTTGTGTTAAGATCGGTAATTTTTGGATTGTGACATGTCTTTATCTCCTATAATTATTTAAGTGTTAAATATGTATCCATTGCTCATTTAACAATTTTACGCTAAGGATGGAAACATTTGCCTCTAAGTATTGTAGACATCTAATTTGTGGTGAAAGTGGTAACTTTCTGCTTAAATAGCTCTTTACTTTTTAAAGATACTACCAGACCAAAACGGGATTATGAGGTCGATGGACGGGATTACCACTTTGTCACCTCTCGAGAGCAGATGGAGAAGGATATTCAGGATCACAGATTCATTGAGGCTGGCCAGTATAACAATCACCTTTATGGAACAAGTGTCCAGTCAGTACGGGAAGTAGCAGAAAAGGTAAATCCTGTGCTGGTGTTTGACTTCTATTTACTGAATTGATTTAAGTTCCACAGCTATATGAATAGGGCCTTATTTATATTCCATGATCCTCTGAATATGCATAATAGAGTAAATATGTAGAATTATAAACAGAGAATAAGAATAGTGTAATTTATATACACAACCAGTTCTATCCACTGTTATATTACTATCATGTACAGAAGAGCCTTGCTCCTTCTCACAGGAAAAAAACATTTTTCTCTTGCAGGGATTTAACACATCAGAGTGATATAGTGACATCTCATATTACTAAGATGTGATCTATTCACAAACACAAATTGCATGTAATGATCGTTAATTTTACCTCAGGATATATCTCATCCACCCAAAATGGTAAAAGAATGGAAATAAGAGGTTCATTGAATCATAGGGTTGGAAGAGACCTCAGAAGATCGAGTCCAATCCCATCTAAATCATGCCAGCCAGGGCTTTGTCAAGATGGGACGTAAAAACCTCTAGGGATGGCGATTCCACCATGTCCCCAAGTAACCCATTTACTGCATCACCATCTTTAAGGGGAAAGACTTCTGACTTCCTTTCCACTTTCAAATTTAAACAGATAAGTTCTGCCATAGTCCTACTATGAACTAGAAATGTTAAGTAACAGTTAATTAGCTAATTGTGTTCTCGATTAGTCGATATGGGGGGGAACTTGCTACCACGGCTCTGCATTTTAAATACTACATTTAAAGTGCAGCGCCGCAGCAGGGTTATCTGGGACCACTACAGCTCTGTCTCCTCCCCCCACTCCCTGCACTGCAGAGACAGTGCTAGGGGGAAGGGACTAGCTGGTACTGGGGGGTTGCTGCCTCTGATAGAGAGGCCGTGAGTGGGAGTGCCTACAGGACTGTCAGTGACACACTCTGAACACTTCATAATTCATCATAATTCATAAATACCAAAAGGCACTCTCTCACTTGTGTTACATGTGTCAACCTAGGTAATTGAATGGCCTTTTCTGGCCTTAAAAATTAATGATTTCACTAGGAGGGTGGTAAAACATAAGAACGGCCATTCTGGGTCAGACCAAAGGTCCATATAGACCAGTATCATGTCTTCCAACAGTGGCCAATGTCAGATGCCCCAGAAGGAGTGAACAGAACAGGTAATCATCAAGTGATCCCTCTCCTGTTATCTATTTCCGGCCTCTGGCAAACAGAGGCTAGGGACGCACCATTCCTACCCATCCTGGCTAACAGCCATTGATGGACCTCACCTCCATGAATCTATCTAGTTCCTTTTTGAGCCATGTTAAAGTCCTGGTCTTCTCAACATCTGGAATGGGTTACCTAGGGAGGTGGGGAAGTCATCTGGCTACGTCTCTTATGCCTGGTCTGGCAAGACACCTCTCAGGATTTAGATAAAGACGATTTGGGGTCCAGGAAAGGGGGTGGCAGCCATAATGGTGAAAGTTGCTTTAGTAACCATTTTTTTTGCCCCATAGTCTCTTTCCTTAAGGACTCCTAAAAGAAGTTATAGATGGAATAGGCCACCATTTTGTCCACCAATTAAGCCTCATTTCCAGCATATTAGTTTAGACTCATTAATTTCCAGTCCTACATTGTCGTCTTTTTTTTTTTTAAACCAGGAATGAACTCAACATAGTCCGTATTGCCTTATTGATAGGATTTTTTGTTTGAACTAATTCAGTGTTTCTGCCTCCCTTGTGTACCCATTCCCATCAACATTTGTTATTATAAGTTATTATGTGACATCTTATGAAGGTCCATGCACTTTTCATAGTTGAACATACAATTTGGGTAAATGTTAGGACCAGTTATCACAAGAGTGTTGGGGAAAGGGCAAGTGACATCTATGGAGTTTGTGGGAAGAATGCAAGGAGTACCTGGTATGTGCTGTTCGTTAAGCCTAATGTGCGTAGATGGAACAAAGTGTGCAGCTCTCTAGTACATTTAAAACTGAGAGAAGAAAATCCCCAACCAAAGTTAAAAGGCATAATTATTTCTTGTACTACTAATATTGCAAGTATATGTGACAAGTATGTGAAAAAAGCTAGGCCAGTATTACTTCCAGTAATAGATGTATTATCAACCATATTTAATTAAGTCTAGTTAAGGCTAACACAACTCTAAATGGTGGAGTTTTGTTTGAAATAATGCCACATTCTTAGAACTATATATATATAATATAATTTGAGAGCAACTGAAAACTTAGGATGGTGAAATCCTGACAGTTGATGAGAGTTCAAAACTCACTTGATTTCGTTAGGACCCAGCTTTCACTTCTAAATAGCATGTAGTGTGCACATGTGTGCCTCAAGGACTTCACTGTTTTCCCTCTCCTCCCACCCTTTTCTGCTTTAGGGAAAACACTGCATTCTCGATGTGTCTGGCAATGCGATCAAGAGGTTGCAGATTGCCCAGCTCTACCCAATCTCCATTTTTATTAAACCCAAATCAGAGGAAAACATCATGTGAGTAAAAACAGTATACCTTATGGTCAATTGTTTCAAAGACCGTGAAGGACTTTTTTTGGGGGGGAAGCTATAAATCATTTGAAAGACGGTATAAAATTCACTTTTGAAAAATGAAATTGTTTTATGCATGTAACTTTGAATTCCCAAGAGGACTTGTAAGGCAGGGTGGCTCTTTGATTCTTGGTCTCTGGTACTCATTGTGCTTGCCATCCGCCAGAGAGTGGAAATTCTAACAAGCAGCATCCTTGGCCCGAACATGCACTGTAGTTCTCATCATGCTTCAAACTGAGGGAATAGGAGGCAGTGCAAGACAAATCCTCCCATAATTCCTTCATACAGCTGCATGACCTGAGTTGGAATCCCTGCATCCGCAGATTTCTCATTTTCTCATTATAGCCTATAAATAGATATAATATATAGTTTTACTTAGTATAATATAATTAATATATTTGTTCTTTATCTGTACTAAGGAGTCCCTCCCCAGGGTCTGGGACTATGCCCACTTTCCTGTGTTTCAAGAAGTATTGCTCTGGCCCTTGCTTCTTTGAATTTACAGCGATACAGTAAATTCAGGATTCACTGGTGTGGCGTCCTGACATGTCTCCTGCTCCATCAGTGATGATAAACATTCGGCTGCGTGCATTTTCATATGCTCCCTCAGTATATCATGCCAGCTCTGTACAGATAGCTAGCATAATAGACTTCACAAGAGCCCCCAAAGACCACAATCTCAGATAAGATATGAAGGTACCTGAGTCAAGTTTATTGTCGAATGAAGTACATTAGTAAGTGTCGGTAGCCAGATGGCCTCCGAGCCCCTACATATTTGTACCCGGGACAATGGCTGCAGCTCAATGGATAATATGAATTTCACTATCACTGATATAGGCCCTCGGGGGTGGCAAAGGCTGTCTTCTCTCTGGCTTCACTGGCCAACGGGATTTGCCAGTACCCCTTGGTCAGGTCGAGGGTGGACAAAAACAGCCTTTCCCAGCTGATCAATGAGCTCATCTATTCGCGACATGGGGTATGCATCAAAATTGACACCTCATTCAACTTCCGGAAATCATTGGAAAAACGGAGGCTGCCATCAGGTTTAGGCACTAAGACAATGGGGCTGGACCATTGGCTGTGGGATTCCTCAATGACGCCTAGTTCTAGCATTTTCCTTACTTCTTTTTGTACCTCCTTTCCCTTTGCTTCTGGGATTCTGTAGGGCCTGACATTCACTCTTACGCCTGGGTCCGTGACTATATGGTGCTCAACTTCAGTAGTCCAGCCAGGCTCTGTTGAGAACACATCTGAGTGTTGCTTCAGCATTGCAAGAACCTCCACCCTCTGGCCCGGGGTTAATTCTGGGAAGATCCCCACCTGTCCCTGTTGCTTTCATTCAGTATTGCTGCCCCCAGGGCAGCCAGTTCCACCCCCCTGTCTTGCCATGGTTTGAGCAGGTTAAATGGTAGATTTGTTCCAGTTTCCAGCGACCCGGCTGCCGCACCTTATAATCTACAAACCCTATGACCTCAACCACTTCATAGGGTCCCTGCCACCTGGCAAGGAGCTTGCT
>JANRFK010004149.1:120275996-120289213 GCA_030068395.1 Apalone spinifera | reverse complement strand
ATAAACCATCTTGTTAGTCTTTAAAGTGCTACATAGTCCTGTTTTTTGTCTCAGTGATAGTAGTGGGCAAGGGGACATCTCTTTCAGCTGGTCCCCTTTCAGCCAGGCATATGAGTCAACAGGCAGACATAAGTTGTTTTTGACTCAAACCCGCTGTGCCTATGGTACGTGACAGGTATATTGAGTGAAGGGCATAACTGCATCAATGTGCAGTTCCTGATCTCCATGTGAGAAAAGCTTAAATCGGCATGGTAGCACCTGCTCAACAAACAAACAAAAATTCCCAAACACTTTATTTCATCATTCTATTCCACACTCATGATTATCGTAAAACAAAAGGAAAAAATATGTAGCACTTTAACAAGATAGTTTATTAGGTGGTGAGCTTTCGTGGACCAGACCCACTTCTTCAGATCATATTCTGAAAGAGAATTGGCATGACCATATATAACAAAAGAATACAATGAAGAAAGGTATTATAAACTAACAAATCAGATTTTAGAACAGAAGGTAGAGGGAGGGAAGGAGGAAATAGTTTATTGTAAGTCAATGAGTGGCTAATCTGGAGTTACTAGGATTATCAATAGGTGGGAAAGCTGTCTTTGTAATATGTCAGGTAACTAGCATCTTTATTAAGGTCCATTCGTATCGTGTTGAATGTAAGCATGAATAACACAGATTACAGAAACTTCAGAACTTTCAAAGTCTCTTTGAAGTAAGACGCACGTTGTGAGGTCTTCAAGGGAATGCCCAGGTAGATTAAAATGTGGACTAACAGGTTTTTCTTTGTGAAGATGTCCGATGTCTGATTTGTGAGCATTGATTCTTTGGTGAAGTGACTGAGCAGTCTGGCCAATATACATCGCAGAGGGACACTGCTGACACACGATGGCATAAATCACATTGCTGGACGAACAGGAAGATGAGTCCTTGATCATATAACTGACATGGTTAGGTCCAGTGATGGTGTCACCAGAGTAGATATGTGGACAAAGTTGGCAACAGGGTTTGTTGCAAGGGAAAGTGTTAATGTGTTATTACCCATTTGACCCAGCAGGTGGTGCTAAAACAATGACAGGTCACAATCTCCACTGTCCCAGGTATTTTGTGCTTGGAGTTTGGCTTTCTGTTTGAAGACTGCAATTCATGTAAACGGATGCAGAGTTTCCCCTCTGTTTAGAACAGACTGTGTGGTGGAGTGACTGAGAATAACCGTTGTTTTGCAGTGCACACGTGGCCATGTGAGAATCTTGGTTCCCAACAGGGCGTGGTCTGGAGAGGGGCAGAGTGAAAAGCGTGCTCCATGAAAGCAGTGATTGCCGGAATTCTGAAGGCACTGCAAACACACAGACCTCATCATGAGCTTCCAGAGCATGGCTTATTGTTTCTGCTTCTTTCACACAGGTAAGTGCCTGCTAATCTCAAGAGACAATGTTCATGCTGCTGTTTGGTATCTCTGCGGCTGACCAATCTGTGAGATGATACAGCACAAGCAGAATTAAAATAATTTCATAATCATTTTGTTTCTGCAGGTGAGCGGGACATGGTGGGAAAACAGGCAGTTGAGTTATGGGAAACAAATCATTATTGGCTCCCTTTCATTTGCATCACATATTTGGCCACATTGATTCTGTATCGTCTGTTGGTCCCATGCTGTTTATTCTGGCTGGCTATTTCAGAGGGGACCTTGGACCAACTTGCTCTGCATGAATATTACAGCTCCACATGGCCCATTTTTTGTAGGTGATCATGCTAAGTAACAAAGTGGGCATTTGCTATAGTGTATTTTATTGTTCCATCATGTGCCTTGGCCTCCCTCTGTACTTTGCACTGTAGTGAGTGCAGAAGCATTAAAAAGCTGCTTGTAGGACAGAGCATGAAACATGAGGTGTTGTCACACAATGTGGGGGTGGAATGAATGTGGTGCTAAAAACTGACTGAAATAGTCCCATGTCAGAGGAGGGACCAAAGACAATGGGAAACCCAAGGACTGAACAATTCATACTTCTCCATGGAAATCTCTGCTAGGTGGGATATGTGAACTCAGGAAGGGCCTGCAAGTGTTGGACAATGGACTGAAATGCCTAAGTTGGCTGGGAGTAGAGTTGGCTTTTGGGAGCAGTTTTCAGGAGGGAATAACACTGCTGTGTTCCAGTTGATGAATAAATTCTCCAATTTTAAAAAGGCTACCTAGTGTTATGGCTGCTACTTGCTGATCTGGTCCCCAAAGTGTGTAAAGACTCCTGGTCAGACTCTCTCAGTTGCACTTGCTGAGCAGAGCTCATGGGTATGAAGCAGGAAAGTTGGTACCAAGAGGTTCAGTTGCAGAAATGTTGCAACCATATGATCTACCCTTAATAACACATGGGATCTCTTGGGCATCTGGCACACTTTTTCTCCAAGGGACTGTTTAAAAGCTGGGACATAGCATAGGTTATGTGGATCTGTGACACCCTAATATTCCCCAACCTTTTTTGTTATGCATCAGGATTTGTGTTGCCTTTCTCCCATCCCTGAGGTGATTCATTTTTATTATTATTTTTGTCATTGTAGAGACTAAGCACCTGCGTCATGAACCAGGGCCCCATTGTGCTAGGTGCTGTACAGACAGGTCAAAAAAGTCCCTTTCCAGAGAGCTTACAATCTAAGTACAAGACAAAAGACAACAGTAGATGGAGCAGACAGGAGACAGAGTACAAGGAGACAATATTGTCTAAATAGCCAACCGAGACACTGGGAGCAAGAGGGATAGAACACACAGAGTGAACATGGAACAGTGGTAAATGGCATGTTAGGTCCACAATTTTGTTTCCTTTTTGAAGGGGTGGTTGGGTGTGCTTAGGAAGAGATCAGTTAAAGGGAAGGGAGGAGACACATATGGAATGAATTTGTGGTAAAGAGACTGGAGGGAGCGGAGAGGGAAAGGTAGGGTCAGAGTAAACAGTCAATGAGCACAGGGCAGAGAGAGAGAGAAATAAATGTCAACAGCTCTGTCTGGAATGTCCAGGAGTCCAAAGGTCTGACTGACTGATCAGATGCCTGCTGGCTCGCTATCTCTAAAGCACTTTGAAATCTTTCAGGAAAAAGAGATGCTCTGTGTATGTGTAAAATTACCTTGTTTTTTTTCCTCTTTGAGAGAGCTCCTGTTGAAAGTCCCACAGAATATTAATGTCCCCTAATATTTTCCTGATCTTTTTGTAAAGTGCAGTACATTACCCCACTACTGCACGACACCAGTATTGTTTTGTTGCTAAAGGAGTTGATAGGTTGTTTGACTGTCTGATGCTGAGACTATACTATCATAGGGCCTAGGAATGTATTTCAAATGGTGGTTACCAGCCCCCACCATCTCAAATTTAGTGTACCTCTGTGGAGCACCAGGAAACTGAGTAAACGGTTCAGAGGCTAGCTTGCTGTTTTAACACACACTTGGCCAACTGTAGCAGAGGACTCAAACCACAAGTCCTCTCTATGTTCCTAGCTCCACCTCAAATGGGTTAACTCCCTCTGGCAGACTAAAAGGCATCCTCTGTGACAAGAAGGCACCTGGCCAGATGCTGAGAGAAAAGATGCATTTTAGCAAGAGAGAAATTTCCACTAAGCACCCGTAAGCTTAGTGAGGAAGAAAGAGGTGGCTTCATGCTACTTCATTACATATGCTAAAAAAATGTGCAGTTAGGCAGAGGCCTTTTATTTTTCATCTCACAAATTAATGAGAGTAAAAAGTGATCGTATACCTTGCACAATGAAGTCTTATCTTCACAGACCCCTGTATCAGAAACAGGAACACGGCTATTGGAGAAGAGCACTTAGCCATACGTTCTAAGGCACTGAGCAATAATTGGGAATAAAATAATTTTGCATTCAATAGAAAAAGTGGAGTCTTTGATTGTGGGATGCTGGAAGCTTCCACAATGAAGGAAAATAACTATCATGAACTTGTATATGGATTAATGAAGGAGACAATATGCATCCTTGTTCTCCCAAGGTCACCTGAGCTTCCGTGAACTGCTTGATCTCCCAAAACAAGCTACAGTGCCCTGACACAGGACTCTTCCTGTTTTCTAATAAGCCTTCTATTCATTCCATCTGGGGCACCTGGCATTGGGTGCTGTTCAAAGACAGGATACTGGGCTAGATGGACCTTTGGCCTCATGCTGTATAGCCATTCCTACTTTCTTAGAGTCTCAGATCTTTTCTAGTTAATGACCTAGTGAGAAGCTTGCAACAGTACAGTCTGTTGGTCTGAAAACTGGTTGAGAAATGTCAGGTTTCAGTCTTTTTTTTCTAGTGACTTAGTAAAAGCACTGTCACTGCTGGTTTTAGGTTATTGACACTAGTAGCATTATTCCTGAGTCAGTCTCGGTTTTAGTGACTGTTGCTGTGCAAAACAGAGCTCAGGGTATTAGTGTGGCTGTTTTTGCTGAGGGTACGTCTACACAGCAGCGTTATTTTAGAACAATGGATGTTATTCCGAAATAACGTAGTCCATATCTACGCACAAGCAGCTATTTCAACATAATGTCGAAATATTGTTGGGCTGGAGGACTACTTACTCTGACTCCTGTAACCCTCATTGCACAAGAAGTAAGGGAAGTCAGAGGAAGAGTGCTCTATTTTGAAAAAAGTGCTGTGTAAATGTTCCCAAATTCGAAATGAGCTATTTCGACTTAAGCTGCGCAATTAGCGTAGCTCAAGTTGCATAGCTTATTTCGAGTTTAGCGCTGCTATGTAGACATACCCTGAATGTTTCAAGCTGGAGAAGTTTGTCATAGCCCTTGCCTGTTGAATGCTGCTGTGTTAGATCCTTTCTTAGGCTGATAGAGCCTCTCAACTTTACAGCTGCTGTGGATGAGTCCCTTTGGAGAGAGGCTACAGTAGCGAGCAAATCCTAACCCGGGTCCATTCAAACTGTGAAAGTGCATATTGAATTTGTGTTTGTGAGAGAGGCTCACCGGCCAGCTGCATGTACCAAACCCAGCTGAAGCTCCTGATTCTCTTATGTGCTTGTTTGTATGTACAGTTACCCAACTGACATATGAAAATATCTGTTTAACCAAACAGCAGTGGTGCAGTTTAGGTAGCCAGGTGAGTTTCCTGCATTGGAAACTGACATCTACCATGCCTGACTAGTTCCCGTGTATTTATTTATACATCTCATTAAGTGACAGGAGTTAAGGGCCTCTTACAGTTCAATATGATGGGAGCAACTTTTCTCTTCTATGCTCTTCCAATTCTTACGCCCCAGTCTCTGAGCATCAGGGACAGTTTATTTGTTTAAGCTGAATAAGAGACAGGGCTTCACCCAAGCCAATCCATCGTGCTATGTTAGACTGGCACTTCACTAGGGAGCCATGGGCTGCTGCGCGGTGTAATTGTAAGCAATCATCCCCGCACTTAGTTGAGAAGAAAACCTTCTCAATATGTCCCAGGTTCACCATGAATCTACAGATAACTGACACAACAGCTGCTGCTAGCTAAATATTGCTGCTCTTGGTAAGTATGTAGTTTAAATGGATATTTTGTAGTGTACTTATTTTTCTTCACGATAATAAAAAGTTGCATAAACCCAAGACACCAGGTGTTAAGTGACTGAATTTTACTGCTTATCATTTACAAGAGCTTCAGCACTTTAAGGTTAACAAACCCTTCCAAGCCCCCGCATTAGGACTGTGCTGTTACTTACATCGAAGCCCAACTTTTTGCCACACAACTAAGGGAACTGTGGAGACTGGATAAACAATATACCCAGGAAATAAGGTTGTATCATTCTCATAGGCACTGGGGATTCTTTGTATGTGCTTATCCACTCTGTTTTCATACGCCTATATCAGCATGTGACAATATGAGAGAGGGATCCAAACCTGCTCCCATTTAAGTCATTAACAAAAACTCTCATTGAGTTGAATGAAAGATCCCCGGGAGTGGGATCTTAGGCCATAGCCTTCAACAAGCTGTGAATTTTAGTGGTCTGTCCCTTCTGTTACCAGTTGACAGGGAGCACAGTTGTATAGGCATTATCTGATCATGGAGTCTTCCCATGGTGCTTTGTTTCAGCTCTCAGCCTGCAGCATGTGCGGTGGTGCACCATCTCTGAGCAAGAACTGGACAAGTGTAATGACATGAGCACAGCCTTCACTGATGCCAACATCCATCCCCAAGTATTGTGTGTCCGTGGTGGCTCGGCCACTAACTGCGCCGATATGATCAAGGTGAGTTTGAAGTCATTACATTAGGGCCCATATAGTGTTTGCTATGCCTTATTGTGCCACTTCACCTCTCATGGGCCCTTAGAATATGTGCAAACTACTTATGGTACATGTCCTGTGCAACCTTGTCTTTTGCTGTAACACTCTGAGCACCTTTCCCAGGCCTGAGGAAAAACTGAGTGTGGCTCAAAAGCTTGTCTCTCGCATCAGTAGGAGTTGGTCCAGTAAAAGCTATTCCCTCACCCACCTGCTCTCTCTCTCTCTACTGGAAGATAAGCAAGAGAATGAAGACATCCACTCACTGACCTAGACTCTACTGCACTGAACTTCTGATAAAAGCAGGCAGATGAGAATTCTTGTACAGGTGTTTACACTTTAAAGATCCCCTGCCTTGGAATGGCTGGATGGATGGGTTTTTGCATTCAATAGATAAGACTGAGTTTTAAAACAGAAGGTGGTCCTGTCTTTTTTTTATTCAGCTTTGTGGCCCAGTCACTAGGAATATAAACATGAACCCTACCTTGGCCCTTCAAAAGAAAAATCTCAGAAGGATAGCTGTGTTAGTCTTTAACTTTAAAAACAACAAGTAGTCTTGTGGCACCTTAGAGCGTAACAACAAAATATAAGATCATGAGCTTTTGAGGGTAAAACCCCCTTCAACAGATGAGTTGGAGTGGAAATTACAGAATCCAGCGAGTATAAAACAGCAAAAGCAGTTACCTGTCAATTGTAGAACCAGTGTTAATGACGCTAATGAAGTCAGGCTGGATGTGTCCCAGTCATAGCATGTGATATGGAGATGCAACTGTTAAAGCCAGGGAAATTTGTAGCTGTGAGGGGCAGTGGAGTGTCATGAGCAAGTGCTTAGAGCCACAGGATTGCAAATTAGGAAATCTTTCATTTTGGCACAGACTCCCCCTAAGGCCATAGGCAAGTCACTTAATCTCGCTCCTCAGCACCCTTAGCTGTGTAACAGGGACAATTCTAATGACTCACCACATCACACTGCTGTCAGATTGAACTTGCAAGTCGGAATCTTTGTTGCTTCTGTCAAGAGATCTCACTGTGCACATCAGAGGCTGCTTGTGTACCTCCAAGCTCTGTGTGTGTCACGTTCCCATCCCCCCCCATTTCAGAGACTATCTGCAGCCTCCCCCATCTCATTCTTTCAGCCCAGGCCAGAGACTCTGTGTCCCCCATTTTCTCTCCATGCTAAGGTTTTTGTGTGTGGTTTTTTTCCGCAGGGTCACATACTTCATTGCTTTTATTGGCTAAGCTGAATCCTTTCTCCTTCCCATTCCAGATCCCTGCTTCCCACCCTACTGCTCTCCAAGTCCCTGTTTCCCTTTCCTCTCCACACAGTGCACTCATCCCTGCTTAGTCCCTGCTTACACCCCTCTCCTAGCTGGCAGCATTAAGAGGGAGCACTTGGGGAGGAGCGGGGGTGGGAGGCAGGGAGAGCTGAGTAGAGAAGAGAAAGCAGAGACCCAGGTGAGAGGGGAAGGGGTGGAGATGGGCAGGAGTGATGTGGGAATGGAGGTGGAGAGAAAAAAGGGACCTGGTCCCAGAGGGGAGGGAAGGAAAGTTGTATGGTGTGGAGAAGCAGGGACTTGGAATTGAATGGTGGAGCAGGGGAAGGGACAAGAAGGGACACAAGGGGGGGAGGCAGAAACATGGAGGCGGGGGGTGGGGTGAAGATGAAGCAGGGATCTCCAGCCCAACCTACAAAAGCCATGAAGTAATCTCTCCTCAGGGCTGGCCGGATTCCTTCTTGCACGAAGTGTCCAGGGTGCCCCGTAATGGTGCTGAGCGAGGAGAGGGCGGAGGTGCCACTGCTGTGTGGGGAGCTGAGCTTGTCTGTCTGTCTGTCTTTGAGTTTTCAGATTTGCACCAGAAATCAGTAGGCTTCTGCCTAGAATATATAGATTAGATCTGGTTTTCGGAAGTTAGCAGACAGAGAAATGCCATCCAGTTGAGTGTAGAGGGTCTTGCTTCACTTGCCCAATTACTAAATACAGGTAAAGCATTTATTGGCATAGAGAACATGCTAGAGCAGGGCTAAATGCTTATTAATCTCTTACAGCACATGTCTGTGTACAAACCCAAGAAGGCTTGGCAGGTAGAAATAGTGAGGGTTAGTCCAAAGGGCTTGCTCATATTGCTCAGCCTCAGGGAAAGAGATAAAACTTCCATGTGATCTTAGACGGGAACAGGTCATTTCTGTGCCCCGCTGCAGAAGAAGGATAATTCTACTTCCTTACCACACAGTGAGGCTTAATTAATACACATTTATAAAAAAATGTTTTGATGTCCTCAGATGCAGGCTGCTAAATAAACACTAAATATTTATACTGAGCTAATCTTGAAGCCTACCCACATTTTACTGAAGTCATACTTACATTCCTGTGACTGACTGACTGAAATTGTAAAAAGAACCTTGAGATCTGGTCTTATGTAAATAGATGATACTTTACCCAGCAATAAAATACAGATGCTTCTGTGGTGCAAGGGGAAAAGAATGCAAGATCTAACTCATGTGCTGAATGTAATAACCCTAGCGGTTCCTGATCAGTAAATACTCCAGTAAAAGATTATATCACAGAATTTCTAAGAGTTTTTGTTGCAGATAGGCCAGGGAAAAGTCAGAAAAAGATACGCAAATTGCAAATCTCAATTTGCGTATCTTTTTCCACTTTTCTTCCGAAAGAGGCTTTCCCAACATTTGTCCCGTCTACATGGAACCAAATGTTGGTGGGGAAAAAAAACTCTTTCGGAACATCCCTTCTTCCTCATAGAACAAGGTGAACAGGGATGCCAAAAAAAGCGTCTGCTTTTCTGAATTTTTTTTGGAAAAGCAGATGTGTTCCTTGGACATGGCAGAGCTTTTCCGGGATATCGGAAAAGCTCTACCCTGTACACATAGCCAGGGATGCCTAACACAGGTATGCCTCAGGCACAACCATCCTGGAGATTTTTTTTCTGTGCTAATGATCTACTAAACATTTGCTCGTTGCTGTGCTATGTCTAGGATTGCTCATGATCTCTGAGTCTGCAGATATAGTGAACTCTGCTCTCTGAGGAGGGAAGGGGAGGGCTAGTGTTGGGGGTAAGGACTAGATACCTAAGCATCTGCTGTTTTACAAAGACATATGACCTGGACTTAGTTCCATCAAAATGTTTCATGGGTAAAAGTACATAATTTCCAACAATAGCCTAAGCCATTTTAAAAGCATTTGCTAAATGCTCCATCCTTTGTTCCTAAGGTCTAACTAAACCAGAATCTCCATTGAGAGTGGGCAGCTAGATACTGTGATGGAACCTTTACAAATACTGTAGACAGACAGACAGACAACAAGGTACCTCTGAGAATAGTAAACATGATAAAATAGTGCCTTGCTAATACGCTTATCAGCACTCTGATGGGAAATACTTTCATGGGTGCTTTCTCTAGATGTCTCCCTCAACAGTATCCCTGACAGCAGAATACATAAGGCATTACTGCAACCAGCATTTCTTATGTGGATGTAATCTGGATCAGAACAGAAATTAGGGCTCATAAAAAGTTTCAGAATATAGCAGGTAAAAATATTCTCAGATGAGCTTCTTGGAGGTACGGCATGCACATAAATATTTCAGCTTAAAATTGCCAAACTATAGAGTGAATAAAAATGTAGCAACAAGTGCAAGTTTTGGGTTCAGCCCCAGGAATCTGGGCTCTTAAAACAACTGCACATAGGACATTGATAGAATTGAAAGTCTCTCTACTCCAGTAGCAGGCGAAAGACAATCTGACATAACACAGCATCTGTTCCTCCTACTTCCTCTTTTACTTGATCTTAGTTCACAAGTACTATAGGCATTAACCACACTTGCTTGAGAGATAAAATAGAGTAAATGATTGCTAGGGGTGATGGTCAGGTAACTGTTATCAGACAGCGAATGTATATTCTTAGCTGATTGCTAATATAATTTCCTTAGTGTACATGGTGATTAGTCTATCCTTTGGTGCTTAGCCCCAGGCCCATAGCATAGAAGTCATATGCAGTCCTGATGCTCCAAGAACATCTTTGGGGCAGCTACAATATCCTAATTTTTCATTTCATTAATCAAACTCCAAAACGTTTGTTCAAGAATATTACTATACTATAACGAATAGTCTAGTAGCACCTTAAAGACTCACAAAACAAATAGATGGTATCATGAGCTTTTGTGGGCAAAACCCACTTCAGATGACTAGAGTATTAAAAGTCCAGATCCAAAAATAAATAAGGGAAGTGGGGGGATGGAGGGGAGAAAAAAGACAGTGAATAGATTAACTTAAAAAACAACAAATGGTCTGGTAGCACTTTATAGACTAACAAAACATGTAGATGGTATCATGAGCTTTCGTGGGCACAATCCATTTCTTCAGTCTTTAAGGTGCTACTAGACTATTTGTTGTTTTTTAAGTTTTTTTCCTGTTACGGACTAACTCAGCTATCCCTCTGAAGCTAGTGACTAGATTGTTCACGTTACAAGAGGCTGAAAAGAACAGTTAGCACCCCCATTGTCTTTATGGCTTGACCTCGGCTCTCACACCCTAGAACCCTTACTCTACTTATGCTACATTGATGACATCATCATATGGATCCACAGGAAAGAGACCCTTGAGGAATTTCACAGGGATTTCAGCAGCTTCCACTCTACTATCAACCTCAGCCTGGATCGATCCACTTCCTCGATACTATAGTACAATTACATGATGGACAAATTTCCACCACCCTATACCGGAAACCTACTAACTGCTATGCTTTCCTTCATACCTCTAGTTTCCATTCCAGACACACATCTCAAGCTATGCCCTAACATATAACCAGATTTGCTCCAATCCCACAAAGACAAACACCTACAGGATCTATATAGAGCATTCTTAAAACTGAAATATCCACCCAGATATCTAAAAACAGATAAAAACAATCTAAAAACAGATTGACAGAACCAAAAGAGTACCCAGACATGAGCTACTTCAAGACAGGCCAAAAAGAGAAAACAACGGAATTCCACTTGTCATCACCTACAGTCCACAACTTAAATCCCTCCAACACATTATCAACAATCTACAAACTATCCTGGAAAATGACCCCTCACTCTCACAGGCCTTGGGGAAAAGGCCAGTCCTCACCTACAGACAACCCCCTAACCTCAAACAAATTATTTCCAGTAACCATGCAATATATCTCCATCATAATCATCCTGGAACCCACCCCAGCAATCAGCCGTGGTGCCAACTCTGCCCACACATCTACACAAGTGATTTCATCAGTGGACCCAACCACAGCAGACACTACGTCAGGGGCTCATTTAACTGCACATCCACTAATGTGATCTATGCCATCAAATGCCAGCAATGCCCCACTGCCATGGATATTGGCCAAACTGGACAGTTTCTACGGGAAAGAATTAATGGACACAAATGGGATATCCAAAAAGGCAACACACAGAAACCTGTTGAGAACACTTTAATCTTCTTGGACACTCATTAATGGATCGAAGTCACCGTGTTGTTCCAGGCCAATTCCACAAGCCAAATACACAGAGAAGGGATAGAACTTTAACTTCATTTACAAGTTAAATTCTTGTGAGATTGTAATGAACAGAGATATCGGCTGCCTCCCACACTACCTTCCACATCCTAATGACTTCACCAACCAACCAAACACTGGAGGTGCTAATTGTTCTCATCAACCTCATGTAACTTGAATAATCTTTTCACTGTCTTTTTTCCCCCTCCTTTCCCACCCACCCCCCTTCCTTATTTATTCTTGGATATCTGGATTTTTAATACTCCAGTCATCTGAAGAAGTGGGTTTTGCCCATGAAAGCTCATGATACCGTCTACGTATTTTGTTAGTCTTTAAGGTGCTACTAGACTATTTGTTGTTTTTTAAGTTTTCCAGTTACAGACTAATTCAGCTACCCCTTTGAAGCTTATACTACATACAATTTGTTGCGTTTATTAGGAACAAACCATCTAGTGGAATAAATGTGAAGTATGTTAAACAGCATTTGGAGTGAAGAGAAAAGTCAAATGAGCAAAGACACTCAGAACTGTTATTTTGTTTAAGGTGAATATGAGCGGCACTTGTTCCTAGTTTCATGATGAACACATTCAAATACAAAGTTACTATGGAAAAAAAATCCTTCTCTCCAAGAACTATGCCCAGGTCTCTGGTGACATTTTTTGTTTTTGATATTTTATACTAGCATACATTTTAAAAAGAGCACACTTGTCTTTGGTATCAGTATTTTTAATCCTTAAAAAAAATTGCCACAAAGTGCCTCAGCTCGTGAATTTAAATGTATGATCCTGTACCTTTATCCCTACCTTCCAGTTTGAGAGGATTCCCTAGAGCTGAATGGTGAGCTAAAAATGAGGCAAACTTGTAAAAAATGATGGGTTCCAAACTCTCACACATCAGCAAAATGCAGGGACCTTTCTGAAACTGTAGAGTGGAGTCACCACAGTCCTGTGCTTTTCAGCAGCAATAGGAACAACCTCACCCCTGGTTTTATATTAAAGACCCAAATCTGGCTATGCAGAGTGATGTGACATATATTCTCTGTTTATTAGTAATCTGAATGACACAGAAGACTATGAGAGAACACCCTGGCCAGCTAGAGATTAATATCTACCATGTTTGCAAAGGTTCATTGAATTTATAAAAGCTTTGCTCTCAGCTAGTGAAGGGATGTTAACAACTGTGATGAAATATAAATTATGACTTTGTTTTTAAACAGAATAATTTGGCAGATGCTGTGACACTGGATGGTGGCACTATTTATCAAGCTGGTAAAGAACATAATCTGAAACCTGTGGTTGGAGAAGTCTACGATCAAGGTATGTGTACACAAAAGAATTGATGTTTACGGTCTAATCTCGGGTGAGGACTGTGTTTTGTTTTGTTTTGTTTTTTTACTTTAAGGTCAGAAGGGACCATTTTGATCATCTAGTCTGACCCCCTGCACAAC
>JANRFK010004149.1:120251530-120265688 GCA_030068395.1 Apalone spinifera | reverse complement strand
AGGATTTAAGTGGTAATAAGTGAGAACAGGCAGAGCAAAGTAGATTACAAATCAGAAGAAACAAAAATGCTTAGCTAATTCTACACTGAAACTTTATCACAAACTTCTTCAGACTCACCCTTTTCCAGCTGCCCCTCAAAACCAGGATTGTGTCCCTACTCTCGGGTCTTTTGGCTGCTTCCGGTCCTGCGGGAAGGGAGCCCTGGGATGGACACGGGACGGAGCCACCCCCAAGGGGGGGCCGACGTTCCGACGCCCCCAGAGGCCAAGGATCCCACCAGACGCCCTCCGCCACTGGCCCAGAGATCCAGTCCCAACCAGAGACGCCGACAGCGCTGGACTTCAGAGCCACAGTAGGCCTGGGGGATTCCCCCAGCGAGACACAGGGACAGGCCGAGGGGAGGAAGCAGCCCGGGGCACGGTCCTTATGGCACCCGTGGGCAGACGTGTTTCGGGAGTGCATCCCACGCCTGCCGTGCAGGGGACTAGTAGACCCCTGTACTTAGGGCCCCGGGCTGGGACCCAGAGGTGAGGGTGGGCCCGGGTCCCCCTCCCCCTCACACACACCCACACCTCCCGGCAGGAGCCGGCATTGGCCCGACCCCGGAGGAAGTGGAGTTCTCAGTGGCTAATAGGCAAGGGAAACCCCGACAGGGGAACCAGAGTTGGGGTTCGCAGACCCCCCGGCTCCCCCTTCGGGGCGGGGTGATCGCACCCAACCGGCCAGAACCGGTCTTGGACCGGTGGCTAGGGGCTCAAGGACGGGCGTTGGGGTTTGCTGAGCTCCCCTGCAGGGATCAGGGGGTGATCGCACCCCGAACCCCGCCACAGGATCCAAATAATATATCCAGTGATTCAGGAACTTACACCTCCCTGGGACTTAAACAACATCCTCAAAAACCTCACAAGGCCTCTATTTGAACCTTTAGCCACTTGCTGTCTCCTCCATATGTCCATGAAGGTGGCATTCCTGGTAGTGTTTACCTCAGCTAGAGGGGTGGGAGAGATAGCAGGCCTCATGGCAGACATTACTCCTGCAGTCCAAATTTCTACCAAAAGTGGCTTCTACCTTTCACATCAATGAGCCAATACATCTACCTGGCGTCTTTCCTAAGCCGCACAAGGACACCTTATGGACATCTCTCCATACACTCAGTGTTAAGCAAGCCCTCGCCTTTCACTATTGCTGAACACTCAAAAGGTGAAGCTATCTCATCTCAATGACTTTCCAAGTGGACCTCCTCTTGTGTATATACTTGCTACACAATACATAACAAGCAGCCACCATACTGAGTAACAGCAAATTCCACGAGAGCTGCAGCAGCATCGACAGTATTCTTGAAAGATGTCTCATTGCAGGACATATAAGGGCAGCAATATGATCCTCTGAGCATACTTTTGGGAGACACTATGCCATTACAGCTGGTCCCATTCTGCAGCCATGGTTGGATGGGCTGTCCTCTGATCCATGACTCTAAAGTCCACCTCCACGGGGGCACTGCTCTATAGACTACTAGAGTGGAGCACTCACAGGGACAGCACTCGAAGAAGATGAAGTTACTTACCTTGTGCAGTAACGATGGTTCTTCAAGATGAGGCTCCCTGGGGGTGGTCTACTACCCCCTCTCCTCCCCTCTACTTTGGAGTCTCTACAACAGATTCCATGGTAGAGAAGAGATGGAAGGAGCCGTGCTGCAAGTGCAATCAATGAATGCAAACAGCACCATGAAGTGGCTACTGTGCAGGCATGGAGTGGCCAGGGACTGCTAAGAAAACTCTCCAATTGACAGTGCAAGAATGCACCCACAGAGAGACACATCTCAAAGAACCATCATTATGGTACAAGGTGAGTGACTTCTTCCCATTGCAAGTGCAATGCGATCTTTTATTTCTTACTGTGCTCCCATCCTCCTCCACTTTGCCACCACCTGCCTCAAAACCTCCTTCTTCCCTCTCCTTCTGTCACTGCCATGTGCATGACGTATTCTCCTCCCGGCAATGCTGCTGGAACTTTTTTTAGGGTGGGGGTGCTGAGCTGTGCCCCCTTCTTCCCCCGTTTTTGCACCCCTCTCAGCCCCAGGCAGGGGTCACACCTAGAGCTGCCAACTCTCCTGGAGCAGATGGACTGGATGCAATTGTCACTAACGGCATCAAGTCCAAGCAAGTTTGCAACCCAGCCACAGCCTGCGGTGGTTGCAGAGCCCTGGGCCAGTGGCAGGACCCGGAGCAGCAGTGCAGTCTCCACTGCCAGTGGATGGACCCCATAGACCGTAAGCTTCAGAACCTGTGGGGATGGCAGTGGGCAGGACTCCAAGGGGAGCTGAAGCTGGCACAGCCAGCAATACCCCAGAGGGGCCATCTGAAGGCCAGAACAGGGGGCTGTTGGGAACCCAGAGCTGGCAGCAGGGCTGTCCCCTGGGTGCAGGCAAGCCTTATGGAAAACCTGGGGGTGCTGCAGCACCCCCCGACACTCCTCCTTCCTGTGCCTGTGTTTCCCTGTGTGTTGGGCCAACCCCCACAGATGTCGTAAATTACAGAAATCTTGTATACTTCCATTTTAAACAATTATTCCTCATTCCAGGTCTTCCAATGTGTCTCTGAAACTATAGGCTTTTCAGGACAGAGAATCACTTGCTATTCATGTCTTGTATAGCACCAAACATAGTCAGCACCTATCCTACCAGTCATTAGCCTCTTCCTTGATCCTTATTCACAACAGGAAGATAGTAAATAGTTCAGCATCTTCCTACTGGGACATCTTTGGGACACCTCGATGCATATGTCTACTGTGTAATTATTCCATAATTACAATTAAGAGTGTATAAGTGCAATCTGATTTTTGATAGGTGTTTGGCTGAAGGAGCTGGAGATGTTGCTTTCGTGAAGCACAGCACGGTGTCTGAAAACACAGATGGTAAGTAATGCAAAGTGTCATCTCTCATTTGAAAGTCCAGCTGTAGTCTCTAAAGTGTTGCTAATCTGGTGACCCCAAACATAAGAGCAAAGTCATACGCAAAGAATTTATCTGATGCCAGAAATAAAGGTGAAATGAAGCAAGAACACCTTGTGAACACAAGAAAAAGAAATATGTCCCCAGAATAGCCTTTTTTAAATCAACTGGTGATTTCAGCAAAAAGTGAAGACACACATGTAATTGCTATCTGAAAGCAGAGATTTACCTGAACCAAAATCCTGGCTCCAAACCATCCTGGGCTTTGAACTGTTTTAAAAGTTGGATACAAATAATAGTGGGGTATGCTCCTCTCTGTTGAGGAATCTCAGCAGAAACAGGCAGAAAGGAGCTCGTTTATGGCACCACTAATCAATGCCACCTCCCCTATACCCATGGCACTTACGGAGTAGACCTGTGAGTATATGCCACTCAGATATCAGGATCCCACTTTTCAAGTCCAGGGGAGCACTGTTTATTAGAGGGCACCTGGATTTTAGGACCGTCTCAGCACGGCTATGGTCCCCAGCTTAATTCCAAGCTGCCTGAATGCTGTCGATTTTATGTTCTGCTGCCAACAATTTCATAGGGCTACATCTGAAGTGAAAGGAATAGCTTCAACGAGAATATCTTTCCCCCACCATGCATTAAGAAATACAAGGTAACTGGGGCTCCTGTGATTAGGTGCCTTCAAAATAGTGTGGTTGGATGGGCAACGCGGAGTCAGACAGAAGCATCAGCAACTCTGTGTCCCTCAGTGTATTTTGAAAGCCATTTCATGATTATTTTCTATTTGATTTTAGGCCAGACTCCTTCCTCGTGGGCACAAGAGCTTCGCTCCAGGGACTTCCAGCTTCTCTGTCGTGATGGCAGCACAGCTGAGATTACAGACTGGAGGAAATGCCACCTGGCCCGAGTCCCGGCTCACGCTGTTGTTGTCAGACCTGACACTGATGGGTCACTCATCTTCCAGATGCTTAAGCAGGGACAGGTGGATATATTTTTTGTCATCTGTTGTACTGGCTTTTAAAGTTGTCCTCTCCCACCTGGCTTGATCCTGTGGGATGCTCAGAAGCTTCAGCTGAGTGGGAATTAAATGTGAGTGGAGGCCACTCAAAATCTGGGAAGATCAGGCCCAGAGATGGATTTCCATCGCAAAATGGGGCTTGTGGTCATATGGGGCTTGTGGACTTGAACTTCTTGAGGGGCAGTTGTTTGCGCCTCGTGAAGGTACAAGTGAGAGAGTGCCCTCGATGCCAAGATTTCCAATTATGTGGATCTTTTCATCCCAGTCTTAACCGTGACAGACTGTAGCCTGACAGACACCTACAAGTTAGTCTGAGCCTGCAACTCACTCAGGACTGTGTAAAAATTCATACCCTGAGCATGGTAGTTAGAACAACCTAACCATGGGTGTAGAAGTGGCTAGATTGATGAAAAGACTCTTCCATCAACTGAACTACTGCCTCTCAGAGATCTGGACAACTTGCATCAGTGGAAAAGCCCTTCTCTGGATGTAGGAACCATCTACACCATGGTACCACACTGGCACAGCAGCAGCCCTGTAGCTGCATTGCAATAGCATAGACATAGTCCTGTCTACAGCACAAAGACTGAATCAGCATAGCCATGCTGGTTTTCCAATGCTGGCATAACCCATTATGGACCTGCAGCCAATGCCAACTGAAGAGGCTTTTCCATCACTGTGGACATGTCACCTCCTTGAAGGGCAGTAGGCAGATCAATGGAAGCATTGCCAGTCAACAAAGCTACGTTTCCCCTGGGGGGTTGTCATCAGTCACGGGTGTGGATTTTTTCCACTGAAGAATTCATGACAAGCTAACTTGAAAAGTTCAGGCCAAGCATCAGGGAAAAGTGTGTTTTCCTTATAGACTCTTACTCTTTCCTTAATGTTACAGCAAAGATTTCAGATGTTTGATTCTGCTGCTTACAATGCAAAGAACCTTCTCTTCAAAGACACCACCACAGACTTGGTTCCAATCACAGATCAGAGATACCAGGCGTGGCTGGGTGATGAGTATATGCATGCAATGCAAGGCTTGAGCTGCGATCCTAGCAGTAAGTTGGGCCTTTGGATTTGCTTCTGTAATCACAAGTAGAGGTACTGATACAAGAGAGCTCGTTGTTTGCATCCTGACTTTCTGGAGAATCCATGGAGCACAAAGATCCAAGCATCACACTGGAGTGGGAAAGTAGACCAGTTTGAATTTGAGAACATGAAACACTGCTTCAGGGGTCCAGTTATGATGGTATAGAAGAAGCAGGGGTATCTATGCTGAGCAAACTAATACAGATATGATTCCTGATCCACAGGGCAGGCCCAGAAAGCAGAATTCTGATCTCTACCCTTAGTACAAAGACCCGGAGGGAGACCAAAGGGACAGATCTCCTGAACTTTAGATTGATGCTCTGTTCAATTATATTCCATCCCTGAGCCTAAGACAGAATACACAGTGGTTACAAGTGGGGTAGCACAGATGTGCAGTTTTGTATTATGTTAAATGCCTTGTAGTTTCCAAGTCCTGAAATATGCACGAGTGATGAGATTTCATGATTTTGTTCCTATTCTGTCTTGATTCTTGCAGCATGCCCCTCTCGGTGGTACCTGAACACCTGATGCAATTTTCCTTCCCCACATGAATGATTGTAGCCTCTGTGTTGGATCACAGATTGACATTGTGTCAAGTATCAGAGGGGTAGCCGTGTTAGTCTGAATCTGCAAAAGCGGCGAGGGGTCCTGTGGCACCTTATAGACTAACCAAAGTGTTTGGAGCATAAGCTTTCGTGGGCAAAGACCCACTTCGTCAGATGCATGTAGTCACGAAGTGGGTCTTTGCCCACGAAAGCTTATGCTCCAAACACTTCGGTTAGTCTATAAGGTGCCACAGGACCCCTCGCCGCTTTTGCAGATTGACATTACAATTCCCCAAACTGCAGTTTGGAGCCAGTGGAGCGCCATTGCAAAATGCAAGAAATGTAGAACTACCTTGTCGATAGGAGCAGTGGGGTTTTAGTTTGGTAAATTGGTATTGTTGCTTAAAATGACTCCCTCATTTACAGCTTCACCTTTTCTTTTTCCTCTACCACTTAGGGGTTGTTCTGTTTAGCTTTGATATGCTGAGTGCCCACATTTCAGTCAGTTAAATATAATGCAGCAGAAACAAGTGAAACATACAGCACCAAATCCTGCTGTACCTTAGGTAAACAAATTGGATGAGTTTCTCATTGTTTTAATGGGAACTTTAGGGCTTGGTGGGAACTTTAATACATTTCCAGAGCTCAGGTGTTCTGCGGCAGTGAGCTGAGCCCTTTGCACGTGTGTGTCTCACCTTTCCATTCTTTTCCTTCTGCTCAGTGGCTAGCCAGGGAACTGGTTCAGCTCCTTGGCTAATTTGGAACAGCCAGGGCCAAATAGGCAATTCTAAGACCTGGGCACACCCAGCATAGGTCCACTAGAGCCATGCCCCAAGACCATGGCTCAGTCACTCTTCGTGATGGCAGGTTTCAGAGTAAGAGGAATAAGGGTGATCACTCTATGGAAGCCGTTGCTCTAGCACACTTTGGTCAGCATTAGTTACGTGAAGGCTTTTCAGGCTTTTCTTTGCATCCATTGATCCTAGAAATTTTTGTAATGAAAGCTGAGATTCTGATTCCATCATCTGACTTTAGGAACGAGGGTTCTCGCCATAGGCCTCATCAGCCTACACCTTAATCCAGATGGAACAAGCAGCCTCAGGACTGCTCTAAATTGTGCTTGTTTGTAACCTTTATATCATCCTGGGATCTCTAGACGGATGCGTACTCTGACCATTCACTGCCCCATCCACAGTTTATCTCTTACACTGGGGAGGCAGGGAATGGGTGGTATAGAGCTGGCTTCTATAGAGAGAGAGAGGAAGGAGGTGGTTACAGCATCAGCAGAGTGCTTGGCTTCACGTTCTGTACTGGTCTGCTATTGAATTCCTGTGTGATCTTGGGCAAGACACTTATCTTTTCTGTGCTTCTGTGCCCATCTGTTAAATATCATAGCAGTTTCCTGCCTTGCAGTGATGTGAGGAAAATACATGGACAATTATAGGGTGCTCCGATATTAGAGTAATGAGGGCCATACAAGTACCTAAGATGAATGGTGTACAGAAGTTCCCCAGCGTAGGGAAACCTGCCCATTTAAAGTTCTTTCACAGTGTTAGAGCAGCACACAGTGCCATAGAGGGACCATAGCTCTTAACCTCTGACCAGGAACACTGGAACAGGGTCAGCTGGGTCCCATGTCCCATCATCTTTTACTATCCATAACGGTGGAAGTGGAGAGTCCCAGCCCAGGGCCCTGTTGGCAGTGGAGAGTTTCACTGCGTGCTCAGCGGGGATTCCTGCCGAAGGGCGCTGAGCTCCCGGAGGACAATCCTCTGCCCTGGGCCTCTTCCAATACCAGGAGGGGGATGCTGGACGAGGGGGTTCTCTGCGACTGTGGGGCCTACTTCTGTTCCTCCCTACTGTCACACATGCAGGCAGAGTTCCTCTGCACGGCATCCACTGGCTCCATCGACAGCTTTGAGAAGCAGTGAGCGCTGTCCGGAGTTCTCTGCTCAGAGTCCCTGTCTGGTTCCCTCATTTTAAACCCGTGACCAGCACCCTTGACCCTGTTTCCAACATTAGTTGCTGCTTCTGGGGCAACCATAGCTGCAGCTGCCAGGTTTGCTGCTCTGGAGGCGAGGCAGCTGTTGTGGCTGCGGTTGCTCATGAGTTTGGGCCTGAGCTCCTTCCCCTGTGGCGGCCAGCCCTGATTGAATGGCTCCCTGGGCTTTTATACCTGGTCTCCCTTGCAAGCATGTCCTGCAGGGCCCTTTCAGCCAGATGGGGCAGGGCAGCTCCCTAAGGGCCACGTCTACACTGGCATGATTTTGTGCAAGAACTCTTTTGCGGAAGAGTTCTTGTGCAAAAACTCTTCCAGACGAGAGCGTCTGCACTGGCATGTGCCTTTGCGCCAGAGATGTGCTTTTGCGCAAGAGCACCCACGCCAGTGCAGACGCTCTCTTGCGCAAGAAAGCTCCGCTGGCCATTTTAACCATCGGGCTTTCTTGCACAAGAAATTCATGTTGCCTGTCTACACTGGCCTCTTGCACAAGAACAGTTGCTCAAGAGGGCTTATTCCTGAGCGGGAGCATCCTAGTTCTTGTGCAAGAAGCCCTGATTTCACACATTAGAACGTCAGTGTTCTTGCGCAAGAGCTCGCGGCCAGTGTAGACACGGCCCCTGCTGTTCAGTTCATGGTGGGGGGAGGGAGGGGGCAAGAGGTAGGTAGCCACACCCAGTCACAGGGAGCTAGAGAGAACCATCAGGTCTGTTTGTGTCAAAAATATCAGTAAAAAATTGTCTTTATGTTCATTCCACCCCAGCTCTGTTTATTCTGTACTGTGAGGTTTGCTACAGTTGTGTTAATTACTAAGTGTGCATTTTTAATCAGTTGAGGGGCATATGCTGGTGATAATGGACAGACTATATACATGTTTACATCTATTACATGTAATTCCTATAATTTTCTTTCAAATTTAATGCAGGCTTACCAGAAAGCCTGCGATGGTGTGTTGTGCTCAGTGAGGAGACCTGGAAATGTGGTGAAATGGCTGTTGCCTTTAAAAAAAAGAACTTGAAACCAGAGATCCAGTGTATTTCAGCCAAGACAACACAACAGTGTATGGAAATGATCCAGGTGGGCTTTTTACTGTGCTTTGCATGAACCATACAGGTTCTTGAGCATGACTGTGCTGTAATGCTTTAGCTAATGTGTGCATGTACAACTAGCCTGTGCTGGAGAGAATCAGAACTATTCAGTCATGTGCCATTGGCTCTATACATAAGCAGTAGGCACTGGCTGGTAAATCTAGGAGATTGTCAGACTTGTGGTAAAACCTGAGATTTTGGAGTGATGATCTCATGCAACTGTGTCCAGAGCTATATCTGTTTTCGGTTTCTTCACCCCTAATAACTCTTATAAATACCTTCCACATCAGTTTTCCCAAAATATTTTTAAGATAAATACCTAAACATTAAAGCTGGCAAACAATTGTCTTTCTACCCTCCAAAAGGTAGTCTGATGCATTGAGAGAAAGAACCTTTAACAGTGATTAATAGCTGCCTCTCAAATGCTCACTTGCTGACATCAGGTAAAGGTATTCGCAAACAATTTTGTCCGGCTTTATCCAGCTCATTCTTTTTTTTTTTCTTTGTTCACAATTTTCTTTGTTATGGAATGTAGATTACTGGCAGATCTTCTGTCAGTAAGTAGATGAATGTTATCATTTACCAATCAATAAACGTCTTGTTAAAAACTGGCCTAGTGCCACATTGTAAAATGAATCCTCTCCTGTAAGTGGCCACAATGGCTGGATCCCATGTGCTTTCAAGCCAGGTGGATCTTGGGAGAGCTGCTCTATAATCCTGAATTCGTTTCTGAAATTTCCTGAGTCCCCCAGTTGCTTACACATCGCCCTGTCCAAGTTCTGTTTAGACTAGGAGCATTTTGGGCATCCTCGAGCTAACCCCTTTGAGATCAACATGGCAGGACAGCAAAGAACAGAAACTTAGCAAAAAATGTCTGAACTACAGTACAAGATTTCAGGAACAATTTATATAGTGGGACTGCTAAGAGCCACTGACCCAAACTGTAAACCCTATACAGAATGGAAACCACTTCCAGACAGGGATGCAGCTGCAACCCTGGTTCCAGCAATCCTGTCACAGTGACCTGACTCTTCAAGCACTTGAGAGTTACAGGATTTTTTAAATAACACAAGTTCTGAGGCACATCCTCTCTAGTCTGGGTTCACTTTGTCTGTAGAGTCCATGGTTTGTTGATACTCCCACACTGCTCTCCTGAAGTCCTGGTTACATGTGACAATGGTTGGCTCCCTATACAGAGCAGAATCTGCTCTTAAACAGATCCTCCATTTTTGTGACATCTGTTCAAACAACGACATTCCAAATCCTCCCAGTGTGCCTGCTTCACCTTCTTTCACCCTGCAGGCCTCTGTATAAATTCCATTGCTCCATGAGAATGTGTCTGTAGTTGAGAGTCAACAGATGTTTAACTTTGATAGCTCTGTGGTGGCCCTTCAGCAAAGTATCAAATGCCTTTCCTGAGCAGGGTGGCTGTCTGGAATATTACATAACAGACTACCCCATGGTAGAGCCAGACTAACACAGCCAAAATCTTAGTACAAGTACAGAACAGTCTTCACAATTCGATAGTTATATCCCATCCCATAACACTTATAAACAGCAAATGCAGTTGTGATTTGTGTGAGCTATGTCGTCACTGTAAGATCATGCACTATTGCCAGAGCATCTCAGGGAGATAAATCTTACATAAGGGTTACAAAATTTGCAAGAATTTTTACAAGAAAAAAATTAAGAAATATATTTAGTGTAAGAGTTATGGGAAAAACTCGAATATCTGAGTTTTATTCCTAGTATTACTGTGAAGTTCTGAATAATTCTGAGGTGCAGAAAAGTGATAGCTCTGAAGTCCTAGGTGGCTTTAGATGTTACAATATCATGTGTCCAGAGCATCCTTTATCAGCTGAAATCTACAGGTGCCTCTTAAAAAAACTATAGGTTAGTTATATATTCACTTTGTATGAAAAGATGGGTCTGCTTCCTTCATCCATTATTAAATTGCAGCTACCCTGACTATGGCCTCTATGCTGCTTTGAAGCACATTAGATTACACACAGAAATTCAATGAAACTATCCCTGGGGCAGAATTTATTGTACAATTAAGTAAGTAATAGTGGCCTCTGTGTAATTTCCTCACAAATCTGAGGCTGAATTTGAGTTCAGTCTTGTTATGTTTGTTCACTTTAGAGGAAATTTCTAAAACAACAATAGCAAAACTGAAGCCCATCGTGTCCCATTCCTGTTGAGATTGAGCCATGTCCCAGGACCCAATAATACAGCTACAGGTGTGTCTTTATAGCATAGTTACTGTGAGTTGTAATTCAAGTGTTACCCCTAACTCGACTCCAGACCACACACAAAATCCCCAGCTCAAGCTAAGTGGTGCTTTCAACTTGAACTAGCTGGTTCAAGGGAGAAGGGATTGGAGCTCTTTGGTTGTCCAGAGCAGAGGGGATGCAACAGCCTGAGTCACAACAACTCAGCAGCATCTAATCCAATTGCTGTGTGTACCATCAGTGCAGGTTTGAAGTATGGTCATTATCACGTGAGCTAAGCTAGCTGGAGCACAGTGACTCGAGTGCATTATCTGAAGCTACCAGTGCAGTGTCTTCCCAGTTAATTCTCATTGCCATGTCAGAACACAGGGCTGTTTTGGGCTCTCTGTGTTCCACTACCTATGGGGCTGGATCCTACCATTCGAACTTGGCCAGGACCAGCAGTGGGAAAATGGAAGAGGAATGCCATGGAGGGGAGGAGTTGCTGGCAAAAAGGATATGGGGCTTGTTGAAACTCACTCTAGCAAAAATCATAATCTGACTGGGCCTTCCAAGGTATGTCTGCTTGACCAAAAAAAGCGCTGCAGTGAGTATGAGTCCAGGGCGACTACAGGATAGCACTACTGCACTAAAACAGGTTGACAGATATTCACATTTGAGCTCTGAAGTTCAGATAGGCAGATGAGATTCAGAACCCTAGCTTCAGGCTCAGCCCAAACATCTACACAGCTGTTTTTAGTGCCATAGCATGTTCCCCGCAAGCTTAAGTGTATAGACCTGGGCTCTGAGACTCGCCACTATGGCAGGTTTTGCCCTGTAAACATTCCTTCAGTGGCCAAAAACCTTTCTACCAAAGTATCACCAATGACTTTAGAGAGCCAACCTTCTTAGCTCCCTGGCCAGTCTCCTAAGAGCTGAATCTGCTACTGTTGAGATTGCATGTCTGCATTTTTGCATCTGGATCTTGTCTGGTTATTAGATTTTATTCTGCAATGTGTAGGTCTGATTTGACAGAAAAATGACTTTGGCTATCCACAACTAGCTGAAGAATCTGCTTAAAATGTATTGGTCTGTGGAGCAGGACTAGGAGTGTTATCTTTTCAGGGCCAAGACTCATTGTAGGGGTGATGGAGGATGAGGCAGCTGATATTCTACCTTCTGGAGTCTTGCTTTGAGAGGTGCTTAAACTAGATATGTGTCATCTCTGTATCTAGGAAGGATTTTTTTCCCCACACAACTCATGAATGTTGTTTCCTTTCAGAGAAAAGAAAGTGATGCTGTAAGTGTGGATGGAGCTGATATTTACATAGCTGGGAAGATGTATGGTCTTGTGCCAGCTGCTGGAGAAAGTTATTCTGGTAAGAAGAGCAGAGAACATAGGGTTTCTGCTTTCCAGGCTGTTTGAAAACACTCCAGAAACATAGTTTGAGGTCAGTGGACCTGTCTGGAAAATCATTTTTCAGACAGAAGCTAAATAATATATTTGATCCAATAAACCCCACTCCTTGAACTTAAGTGACTCAATGTTGATAGAACTGGGGTGCTCTGTTAATCTGTTGACTGAGATAATTAGATAGGAGTGAGTCACTGACCATGGACTTGAATAATATCCGTCTCCTTTCAGACCAGTTAGGACATCTTACAATATGCTGTCAGAATAAAACATGAAGTTTTGCACAATTAGATGCATTGTAAAAGTTTCAGAGGGGTAGCTGTGTTAGTTTGTAACTGAAAAAACTTTAAAAACAGTGAATAGTCCCACATCACCATAGAGATTAACAAAAAATATAGATGGTATCATGAGTTTCCGTGGGCACAACCCACTTCTTCAGCTAAAGCTATACTGTAAAAGGTTTGTCTCTCTGATCTTTTGGTATTAGTCATTGGTGGAGGCAGGATACAGGATTGTGTAGACAAGTGATCTGCACTATGGTGCAGTTTCCAACTTTATAACTCTAGTTATTCAAGAAGGGCCAGTCAGGATTTACTACCGAGGTGTCCTCACAGGTCTCTGGTTCCGTTGATGATAATCCGAAGTCTGCTTGCGTGTTTGCTCAGTGATGTGTGCTGTGTTGACTTGTGCACTTAGTCTCCACAGCAGATCCCAAGAGAGCCCCCAAAGACCACAAAGCAGATAAGGATTGAAGTTGCCAGGCCAGGTTTATTGTAGAGCAAAGTACAGTCATAGTTGTCAGTAGATTCTATTGAACCACTACGCGTATGTACTTGCCACAATGGAACAACTCAATCAGTGGGAGGTCCCACTGCTCCCTAGGTCATTCAAAGACTGCCCCCCCCCCCAAGACACTACTTTATATACAGGTACAACAAATCACACTTCACTGCTGATGTATCAGGTTGCCACCCAGGTTACCACCCTCTGAAGCTACTTAGATACCACCCATCACCCTGTAACTCATGGTTTCATTAGATCATCTCTATCCATCATGCTGTCATTCTAGACCCGTTCCTGAACCTGAGTCAGCATCTGTGAGGAGTGGGTACCAAGGTCTTTTTTAGAGTTAGTGATATCATGTGCTTTCCACTTATGACCAGTACCAATTATTGTTCTGCAGTCAGTACCTAGCACCAATTAGTGTTTTGCACTCTCAGCCGTGTTTCTGCCAAGTTCTGTGAGCTGGGGCCTGCCTCTTGCTCACAGCTTAGCTTTGTTTTATGTTAGCCATGTTTTGTTCATTGTTAGCTAGGCCTCAGGCCTTAGACCAGGTCTGTGCTGCAGTGGCTTATGTTTTAGGCCTTCATCTTACTACAGTAACATGTTTGTCATATTTATTGAGATTATGATGATAATAGAGCTTTGGCATTTTATAACACAGTATTAACTCTTTATGAATTAAGGATATAACTTGGGAGCCTTACAATTCAACTATAATCTTGTTTGATCATGAAAAGTCCTATGCTATTAAAGTGATCCTGCTAAAATCATAGGGACCTGGTGTCAGTCAATGGTCAGGGCAGTGAGTGGTGTGTGTGTATTATACACCCGAGACTTCAACTGCTGGGACTGGGGTCCCTTAGCAGCAGGCAACCTGGAGGAGGTTGACGGGCGCCCCGAAAAGAGTTTAACGTCCGTTACTTTACTGCTAAGACCGGGGTCCCGTCGCAGAGGGCAGCCCGCAGGCTGACAGACGCCCCAAATTTATAGGAAGAGCTTATTACGTCTCAGATTTTAGCTGCTAAGATACAGGATCCCTTCGCAGTGGGCAGTCCAGGG
>JANRFK010004149.1:120220437-120237021 GCA_030068395.1 Apalone spinifera | reverse complement strand
TCCAAAGATGATAGCTAGAGGCTCAGATACCTCCTCTATCAGCTCCTTGAGTAGAAGAAAGAGTGTTCCTTCATTTCTAGAAGCTTCAGGGGGTAGCCGAGTTAGTCTGTACAGAGTAAACTTAAAAAAAACAACACATAGTCTGGTAGCACTTTAAAGACTAACAAAACATGTAGATGGTACCATGACCTTTTGTGGGCACAGCCCATTTCTAAAGAGAACTCCCTTCTCAGACCTCTGCTGTTCACTGTCCAGAGAGATAGATCAGTCTCATGCTCCTGTGTCCAGAGAGATAGCTATTTCCTATTTCTTCACCCTAGATCCTTCATGAACCTCTCTTTCCACTCCAGCCCCATTTTCCCAAAACACTTTTCTGAACATAAATACACATATGATAGGGTTGGCAAGTACTTGCTTTCCCACCTTCCAGGAGATCACTGCCTTTCAAATGCCTAAGTAATGAACTCAAGTAGAGCCTCTACAAATCATTTTGTCTAGCTGTATTTAGTTCATCCGGACTACTCGTCCTGCTCCTTCTCCTTCTCCCTTGCTAACCATGCAGGTTTGCAGCAGACTCTCTGTCACACTTCAGAGCTTCAGGGAATCATTTAGCAATCAACAACCTTATAAGCAGCATGTGCCAATGTAACTGAACTATGCCATTTCTAAAATCATGTACACCATGAATGGATTATGGTATCCTGGAACCCTGGGCCAAAGCAGTTGTGTGTGTATGGGCAGGGGGGGATGGCACTGGAACCATAGCTCCACCCCACTCCTTCCACCTGTGGCCCTGTCTACCGCCTCACCCCATTCCTCTCCTTCTGCTGCAGCTCCACCCTTGTTCTCTCCACAGTTCCATTCTTTTCTTTCTGCTTGTGGCCCTATGCTGGGCCCTACTGCATTCCACCCCTTACTCTGCTCACTTCTTTCCAGTGCACACCACTCCCTGCTGTGGCCCCAAGACCTGAGAAGTTCTTTCCCCCCAAGAGTTCCTTCAGCCCCGGGGCTGAGATGGAGGGAGATCTCTTTCAGGAGCTCAAGATTAGCTGGGGCTCCTAAGCATGAGTCCCATTGACCTGTGTGGTACTCCTCCACTGCTCAAGTCTTCTGTGGGGTCACATTTTTTACAAGGAAGCATTTCAAGAAGTTAATATGTTTAGTCTAAGAGTATGGGAAAGACTTGAATACAGTGTGTAAGTGTTTAAAATGTTCATGCTATGACACTTGGGGAAAAGGAAAGGTCATGATCTGATATTAGTAACGGGTGTATTTGGGATTTGTATTATGGGTAACTATTAGTGGCTACTGCTTAGAACTGGTTGGATACCACCGCTCTAAGGACATGCCTACACTACGAATAAAGTCGCATCTAATATGATCAGTTTCCTACCACTCAATGTTGCAAAGTTGAAGGTCCATGTCCTCACTGCAGGGAAGAATTGAATGGAGCCCAAAGTAGCATCTCCCAATTAATGAACCCACTGTCAACTCAGAGAGCGAGACACTGTGGGCAGCACCGCATTCTGGGCTATGCTCACAGTGTCTGCAGAGTCCAAAACTGCAGCGGGTGACTGGAGCACATGGCGACAGCATCCCATAAGGCACTCATCTGTTCCCTCCCCCCTTGAATCGGATAAAGGGGATGCAGTGTACTTGTGCCTTGTGGTGCCTTGATTGCCTGTGTGGACCTCATAGCTGCACGAGCTGCCTGAGTTCCTTCACTGAGAAACTAACTGTTGCTTTTTATATGGAAAATAATATACTTGGATGTCAGTGAAGTATTAGAGATTATACTATGTGAAAAAGTATTAGTTAAATTAGAGACGCTGGGAATTAGTACAAGAATTGTACAGTGGATAAAAAAACTAGAGAAGGGGGGACATGGAAACAGTCATTCCAGGAGATGATGCATGTTGTGCCAAAGGCTTAAGGTGTAATAAATTCACAACATACGGACATTTTGTGACTGTTTGTCCCACAAAGCAGTCAGGGAGTTAACTCATATTATAGACCATCAAGAGTTACTGTTTCTGGGATCTAGCATTTGTGTTGACAAAACCTGCTTAGAGAGTGAAATTTGCCTATTTATGGAAAGTGTGTTGACTTTCAGGAGCAGATTTCACAGTCAGCTCAGACCATACTTAAATTAACTTTTAACCCCTCCAGACATGAAGTCAACTGACACAATTCTGACTAGCCCTAGAGGTATTCTGAACTGCATGGGTCAGTTCACTACAGAAACAAACTTCAAAGACAAAGGATATGCATTTGGAGCACACATGATCAAAGGACAATAGCCTGCTTAGCCACAGCCTGGCAGCTATGATGGTACCAGTGAGAGAGGTGGAAAAACTGGGTGGATAATTTTATTATTGGACTTTGTAATGGAGATCCTTTACAAATAAACTTGAGAAGAGAATGATACAATGTACAAACACCTCTAATACACAGACTTTGGAAGAGATTAGCTGAAGATTTATGTGAATTCAAAGAACATCATTACTTGAGGGTCGTGGACTATTTTTCTAAGTACAAAGAAATAATGTACTTGAAAGACATAACATGTTACAGTGTTATAGAGAAACTGAAGTGCATTTTTGCTCATTTAGGTAGTCCATAATAAGTAGTGACAAACATCAGATCACAATTCACTGCAATGGAATTTGGCTTTCTGAACTAAATATGCTTTTGATCATAGTACTAGCAGCTTACATTACTTACAAGTGTGTGGAAAGGCTGAGAGTGCTGTACAGACAGCCAAGAAAATCTTCTGCAGAAGATCCATTCCTTGCGCTTGTGTGTTATAGATCAATACCAATAGCAGCTACTGGATATAGTGGTTGATAAAATGTATAGACACTTTCTTGACCACACTTTATTTCCTCATGAAATAGACACACTCTAAAATATGTACATAGAGATATACTAGACCAGATCCTAATCTTATGGTATACCATTTTTTTGAAAGATAATATACAAAATAAAGATGCATTCATTATATTGCACTCTACTGAGTTTGTATGTCATTGCACCGAATGTTATCTGTCTCATTTAAGGTGTCTAGTGGAGGATTCTGGCGATGTGGCCTTTGTCAAGCACTCAACGGTTTTTGACAACACTGATGGTATTTAGTTTTATATACCTTTTTATTACAGATCTTTATTTCTATTGTTGCCTCTAGTCTAAAGCATTTAGTGAGTCACAATGGCTACGTTCCTTTTGCAGGTAATAGTGCTGATTCCTGGGCTCTTCACTTGCAGTCCAGTGATTTCCAGTTACTATGTCCAAATGGAGCCCGAGCTGAAGTCACTCAGTTTGCTCATTGTCACTTGGCTCAGGTGCCTGCTCAGGTTATCATGGTCCACCCGGACACCAACATTTTTGCAGTATATGGACTACTGGACAAAGCTCAGGTATAACTTACAATGAGTTTATCTGCTGAGGTACTTAGGCACTATCTAATAAGTCAATGCAGGTAATTTTCAGATCATTATTAGCAGGGGTAACTAAACTTGGCCTAACCACAGGCTGCAATGGCAAATTTCCAAAATCCTAAAGTGTGCTCCTAATTCATAATTTAAACATTTTAAATACTAGCGGGCTGAGCCCCCTGCTTGCTATGCTTGCCAATCCCCCTCTCCCTGACAGCTTTCACGTCCGGAGAGCGTGAGAGCTATGTTTGCCAGCCCCCCTCTTTCTGGCGGCTTTTGTGGTCAGAGACTGTGAGAGCTACGCTCACCAACCCCCTTCTCTCTGGTGGCTTTTGCAGTCAGAGAGTGTGATCATGCAGAGAGCGTATGAGCGGATGATGTCATTCTTTCTCCTGGCAGGAAAAAACTCTTATAAATATATATAGAGAGGGAGAGAGAAAATGCACACTACCATACTACTTGTTTAACCTGACATCTTCCTAAATTCATAAATAGACATGCATAGTTATGAGAAAATAGCAAGTTTGATAAATTGTAGTTATATAGAAATTTTTTGAAAGCATTCAGCCTTCCAGAGCGTGGTAGCAGAATCTTTAAAACAAAACTTAGACTTTATTATAGGTGATATGTAGGTACTGAAACCTAAACTTAAGGTTGCCCTATACTTTCCATGATAAGACTGTTTTCAGTTGCTTATAACTTAGCTAAACTTAAACAATGGGAACTGAACTTTTCCATGCTGTACTTCTGCCTCAAGATGAACATTTTGAGAAAGTTTCAATTAAAATGGCTCAACCATCTCTGACACAAGATTAGAGGAAAATATGTTACTTGTTTGCTCATGTTAATAAAACACCATTTTGTTGACCTCCGTGCTTTGGAGCAAAGACTTGAAATTGGGGGCAGGGGACACTCTCTTGTCAGGGATGTGCCATGTGCTAGCTCCCTGGAAATCTGTCCAGTTATGGCTGAGCTATAAGCCCATGAAAATCTCAGTGCACACATACTCTAGAGGGTATGTTAGTTTGACAGCTAGATTCTCTGAAGAGCCTGTCTCACTGAGCAACTGTCATCCCAAGGATGCAGTAGGTCAGAAGTGCTTTCCCTGATCCTGACTGCAGAGGGTTGCCGTGATGCCAGGCACAGGAACTAAGAATATGGAGACTGTCTTTCTAGACTCTCCATGCTCCACTTGTTGGAACCCAGGAAGCATACAAGAGGAAGATTGATTTGAATTCATCATTTTTAACTGTTTTGCCTTCTCCAGTACTAAGATCCTAGTAAAGATCCTAAGCCATTGTTAGGATCTCTTTTGTTCATAACCTTCTTTAAAAACTGCTTGTTTTCGAGGCCACTGCCCGCCTCATGTGTTTTTCATATGTTTTTTAGGTTTCTTTAACAATTGTCTACACTATATAACTGCCATTTTATAGCTTCAGAGTAGCCAAGTTAGTCTATAACTGGAACAACTTAAAAAACAATGAATAGTCTTGCAGCACCTTAAAGACTAGCAACACATGTAGGTGATATCATGAGCTTTCATGGGCACAACCCACTTCTTCAGTCCATTCATCTTAAGAAGTAGGTTGTACCCACGAAAGCTCACGATACCATCTACAGTCTACACGTTTTGTTAGTCTTTAAGGTGCTGCAAGACTATTCATTGTTTTTTAAGTTTTTCCATTTTATAGTGACTGCTATCTGTATACTTTTAACTGCTTTCTTCCCTTTAACAATGAACCGGAGAGAAGAATTTGACCCTTATGTATTACATTTTAAATAGATGGATGTGAAAGACAACTACAATGGGAGTTCCAGACACAAATGTTGGAATTCTCAGCAGACTGACTAAGGACTGAATGGGCTTAGACACTGAAGAAGCATTTCACCCTTAACTGGAATATTGTATTGGGTTCCTTTATCTAATAGAAAAGTTTACTCCAAATTAGGGATGTGCAGCAGGGGCGGGAGGGGGGGAGGGGAGGAAAGGAGGCATTCCAGCCCAGCCACACACCCCACATGCCCACCTCTCTTTAATTACTTAACTGATTAAACATCACATTTAACTAATTAATCAATTAAACAGGATTTTACATCCCTCCTCCAAATTCATTTTAGAAACTTCTGATAATAGAGAAGAAAAATATTTTGAAGTTAGAATTATTGGTCTGTGAGCTTCTGAGCAGCGGAGAGGGTTTGTTTCCACTGTGTTGTGTATGCTGCTAAAGACGAATGGAGCACTTGTGATATAATACAAACTTTGGTTCTAATGAAAACTGCATTGCTTTCAGGATTTCTTTGGAAATGACAGCAATGGAAATGGATTCAAAATGTTTGATTCTTCAGATTTACTAGGAACAGACTTGATCTTTAAAGATTCTACTGTTAAGATTGTACCAGTAAAAGAGAAAACAACCTATGCAGAATGGCTGGGGAGTGAATACATAGAGTCCATTGAAGGGATGCACTTACCTCAGTGCTCTGGGGCAGGTAAGCCACCATTTTTGGTGCCTGTAAGATTGATTTTCTCTAGCACCTCCTCTTTGGTATTAATTGTAAGGTGCTGTCTAATCCTTGTGGGTTGGACAATTCCCAGGTTCCATGACGTGTGGAGGCTGGACAGTTTTTTGACTCTCGAAGACAGAGCAGTGTTGGGATTCTTGGCTAGTGAATATAGTCTGGCCACCTCAATGGGAATGCTTCCCATTGGCTCCATTCTGACCTATCCCTTCTTCCCATTGCTGTAGTCCCCAACTTCTGCCTGAAGCCAGCAATCAGCAGTGGACGAGTATATGCTATGAAGGCAGGCTGTGTGCAGATAGTGTGGAATCCAGAGCAGCTCCTTGCATTACGTAGATGTTGGTGGCTGGGAAGAGTCATCCAGTGAGGTTTTTCACCCACTGGAAGGAAACAAAGGATCCCAGCACTCACTGGTGGCAGAGGAAAATGAGGGAGATTACAAGGGTTATATTTTGGAGCTGGGAAGGCAAGCTCAGGAGCAGATGAGTCAAGTGCATCTGTTCACTGAATTGGTTTATATTTGAATAATTAGCATCTCTTTGCATCTCAATGTCACTCTTCCCTGCTTAGGGAAAGATGTCATTTTGCTCTTGATATTTTTAAATTCATGCAGCCTTCACCAGGAATAATCTGGGTGATCATTTGGGAATTATTTGGCTCTAGAATCTTTCTTTGTGATGAAGTCAATGCCTCCAAACTGTAGCTGGAGCTGATTAAATTGATTAGCCTGCTCCTGTATATAACTATTTCATAATCAGATAGCAGTCAGATTGGCTCCTAATCTGTAGTGCTCAATGTGTATTTTTATTTGTAGCTGCAGTATCCATGAACATCGTACTGCTACTGGTGGCTAGTGTCGTTCTGATTAGATTCTACTTCTCGTGAGCATTAGGCCGTTCCTTGGATTAACAGATATTCATCATCATAAACTGAAATACTGGTAAATAATATAAATAAACTGAAATGAAACTTGTAAAATGAATGGGACAAGCATGTGGCGAGCAGTAAAATTATAGAGTCCATTCTATGCTTTCTATCTATCCATAAAGGTAATGGGAAATCTGGGAAGGGGGCAGGAGGGATTCCATTTACAGCTTCTTCCTTGCCTCCTTCCCTTTGCTTACCTGTTTCTCTTACGCTTCTCATTTGTTTTACAGATGATTTTACCCTTCATGGCACTTAGATGCCACAGGAAATAGGCTGCATATACAAACCTGCCGTTGCATGTCCCTAAAATAGACTGAGGTTTCTGATACCCACAACTAAGGATAATTTTTGGTCATGTTTTTTTTTTAAAAGTGCCCTCAGAACTTAATCTATACTTTTACAAATTACATAGTCAACCTTTCCTGATGGAAGAGAGTAAAGGCCTGTCCGAGTGGCCTGGTACCATTCTCCCATTTGTCCTGCTTCTTATCGCATGGGAGTCCCTAAAGTGCACATAATTTCTGTCTATGACCTTGTATGACACTCACCGTTTTTGTATTGTTCTTTAAAGACCTAAATTTCAGTTGAAATACTTATCAAATAGGAGCTTCATTAATAAGCTTCTTCCTTTCTAAGGTTTCCTTTTCTCTCCACCCCATTACTTACTGTCTTGCTGTAATGTAAATGAGGATAAATTCAACTTATTTATTTCTCATTTGGGAAATGTGAAGTTTAGATTGTTAGTAAATCCGCTTCTTTTTTAAAACTATTATACCACTTGCTTTCCTCCTACTTTCAAATGTCCTGCAAAATGATTTCTGCTCCTCAAGCCATAAAGAGCTCCATGCAACTCCTTCCATAGGCAGTGTCCCTCCAGGCCACAGAGTGCTGAGTGGCTACTCTATAGTGCTCCCAAGTACTGGCTGAAGAGCTTGAGTCCCAGCATAGCATTGTCAAGCACTGGGCTCACACAAGACAAAAAGCTTTTGAGTGCTTTTTAAACTTTTCTCAATATAACTTTTTTAATTTTTTAGTGACATGGAGCTTGACACACAAAAAAGTATGTAACGAGTCCACATAACGGAGTATATCAGGAACAGTAATGGGCTGCTCATTGGCAAGCAGAGTCACAGTAGGACACACACTGCTGCTAAGATTATAATAAAATTATGACACTGGGTCAGAGCAGCAGTCCTTCTAGCCAAGTATCCTGTCCTCCAACAGTGGCCTATGCCAGAGGTGTCCGAGGGATTAAACAGAACAGGGCAGCTATGAAATGATCCATCCCCTATTGTCCACTCCCAGAATCTGTAAGTGAAAGGTGTAAGAACATGGGGTTGCATCTCTGACCATCATGGCAAATAGCCATTGATGGACTTATCCTCCATAAACTTATCTAATTCTTTCTTGAATCCTGTTAGCCTTGGCCTTCACAACATCCCCTGGCACCAATTTTCACAGCTTGACTGTGTATTGTACTGCCTTTTGTTTATTTTAAAACTGCTGCCTATTAATGTCATTGGGTGACTCCCTGCTTTTGTGGTTTGCATGTCTTTGTATACAAGACATCTGTAGTACAACTGGAATATAAATGTGTACTTGTGTAACTAATATTTAGTTGTTAGGTCAGTGCGCCTGCTTCTTTAGGGATCCCCTGTTTTGGGACTAATAAAGAATGTTATTAAACACTCATCAGAGAGGAAAATTTGCTAAGGATGCTTCCATTTCATTCTGCACTGATGGTGTTTGTAAGGGAAATGAATATTGGCTCAGAACGTTTTGCTGGTTTCCCCTTTGCTTGTGGATAATCCTTTTAAGATCTCTGGGTACATTTGTAGATTGTCACTCCCTTTTCTATGGCCATTCTTCCTCAGCTTCTTCAAGTCACACCTAAAACCATTGGTTTTGCTGCATCTTCCAGATGTGCTAGAAAGTAGGGAACTTTACAGTTGATAAATAAGGAGAAAAGTGGCCCAGAGATGCTTGAGAATACAGTTAAGTTTCATATTTGAGGAAATAAAATACTATTATTCTTGTTGGAAAATGAAAGAACTGCATTACACATGCCTGGGCAAGGAGTCACTCTGCCTAAATCATAGACACTAATAGGGAAGAGATCCTGGACAGACCTAACTGAAAAGAGAAATTTCTGTCTTCAATGAAGAGCCTTTCTCTGATGAGTACTCTGTTAAGGGTTCAATATACTGTTGATCCTATTCTGAAGGTTCAGTACAAAGGTAGTCTCAAAAGAGCAGATGGCTTGAAGGCAACAATCAGAGCTGAAGCAGATGGTGGTGCTGAGAAACCTGGACTTTGGTGCAGGGCTTCATACCCAGCAATCAATGCTGAAATAACTTGACCTTAGTTGTTTGTTAGCGGCCCCTGAAGAACACTAGGCAGCACTTCCCTCTCAGCCTAGAGACTGAAACCTGGTCAACACTAGGAGTTTAGGTCGAATACATAAGTTTGATTTTTCTAAACAATGTGTCCACACTACCAAGTCCGTCCTGTTGACTTCAAGGGCCGCTGAAGTCGATTTCAGTATTCCTTCTTTTCGTGAGGAGTAATGCAAAAGTCAACCTGGCATGGTTGAATTTACAGTTCTGTAGACCGAAGCATTGCAAAATTTGACATATTTGGCCTCCAGGATGCATCCCACAGTGCCCTGCTGTGACTGCTCTGGCCAGAACTTGCGCCTCTACTGCTCTCCAGGTGAACAGGAAAAACCTTGGGTAAGTTTTAATTTAATTTCCCTTATGGCCAATGTTGCGAGCACATCTCAGAGCAGGCAGCACACATGGCCATGAGTTAAAGTTCCATGAGCTCCAGTTCCCAGGTGCAAAAGAGCACCAGCATGGCATGTGAAGGAGATTTTGGGCCTCATTAAAACATGGGGAGAGGAATCCATTCTTTTGGACCTCCGAACCAGCAAACGAAGCACTGATATTTACACGAAGACCTCAAACTGCCTGGTGGAGAAAGGATATGCCCGGCAGTGTCTTGTTAAAATAAAGAAGCTGAGGCAGTACTATCACAAGACAAAGGAGGCAAATGGACAGTCTGCTGCATTGTTGCACACATGCTGCTTCTATGAGAGTTGCATGTGATCCTAGGGGGAGGACCTAACCAGCTTCCCAAGCCAGACCTTGGAATCCTCCCAACACACCCAGGGGAGCTGCATGGTGGTGAAGGGGGAGGATGAGGATGAGAATTGCCAGACAGTGAGCAGCAAGAGTCAGGAACTTTTTATAACCTTGGAGACAATCCCCTTCTCCCAGGACAACTCAAAATTGGGCACTGATCCTGAGGAGGGCACAGGGGTCCCCAAACAGCTTGTTAATGTGTCTGGAGATAGAGTGGGAAGCCTCTGTGTGTATCTCCGTGAAGCTCTCAGAGGAATTCTTTATCCTTCTCACCAGGTTTCTGGGGAGGCCAACCTTATTCTGCTGCACTGTTTTGGTCCCAGCATGCACCAGGAGCATAATGCAGAATGCAAAGCTTTGCAGACACTGTGGAATAGTTACCCACAGTGTATCACTCTCTAAGTCAATGGCAGTCTTCCTACTGGAGACTAGGAGTGTTAAATTTTAATTAACTAACTAGTGGAATAGTTGATGGGATGTCCATCGATTATTCGATTAATCAATAAGGACTTCCAGCAGGGGCTCTTGTGCATTTCAAAGTTGGCCACCGCTGCACTCCTGCCCCCTCTCATGGAGCTGCAGCTGGGGGGAACTGGCTTTTAAGACCAGTTGGCTCCCTCCAACACCCCCTCCACTTACAAGTGGGGGGGAAGCAACTAGTCGACTAGTGTCTCAACTATCCGATGAGCTTTTGCTTATCGGATAGTCGATTAGTCGCTTACATTCCTTCTGGGGACGCGCTACTTAGACCTACGTTGAATTCTCACACACTGTGGGGACATGGCCCTTCGACTTTACTAAATCGGGTGGTAAGACATCAACCTTAATAAATTCAATCTTATCTCATAGTGTAGACATGGCCTGACATGCCAAAATTCTTGGACTCCACAAACCTTGACCAATAAATTGTGAGTTGGGAAGCTGGGGAGGAAAGAAGTGAATAAAATGCATTAGTCACCCATAACTACAAGAGGTGGACTGAGGTTGGCATGATTATTAAAACACACAAATGGGAGGGGAGGCTTACTCAATAGATATTGTTTTAATGTATTAATATCTGGCTTTCCCAAATTCATTCTGTCATCTCCTCTACCCTTTAATAGGGATGTAAAATCCCAGTTAAAAAGTTAACCAGTAAAATGGAATGTTAAACATTCCATTTAAATAGTTAATTGGGAGCCCCTGGGCAGGGGCTATTTCAGTCCAGATGGTCCCACCACACTATAGGCTGCTCAGGAGTGGCTGGGCCCAGCCCGCCATGGGTGAGGGCTGCTCAGGCCAAGTCTGGCCCACTGCGCTGTGGACAGGTGGCTGCTATGGCTAGGACGAGCTCGCATAAGGCACCGCGTCAAAGTCAGGGGCTGCTCCAGCCTGGCTAGTCTTCTAGTTAACTGGTTGCTGGTAAGTCTCATGTGGGTGATGCTTACTGGGTAACCAGTTACCTATTTATATAAGTTTTTATTGTTTCAAACCCTTAGACTCAGTGCTTGTTAGTGGGAAACACTGGCCATCCCGGACACCCAGGGAGATTATCTAATCTAAATCTATCTATTTATTTATTTTAGAGATTTGTGAGTTTGTTTGTCTGCAAATCTGTTTCCTAACTTAAAGCAAGATCAGGGTTTGGTTCTGCCAGGAAAATGGGATGTGCCTGGACTTTGTTTTCCATAACATGGAAAGCAAGGGGGGAAAGAGGACGGGTAGAGAGTGCAAGGGAGAGCTATACTGCAGAGTAACCACTGGGGGCAGCTGCACCACCAAGGGAGTGGCCTGCTGGGAATGGGGTTCACCATCTTACCAGCCCAGGTAAGTGGCCTCCCTGCCCCAAATCCTCCTCTCCCAGCACCGGACTGGAGGGGGAGACCCCCCTGGTGCAGACCCCTCCCCAGAAGCACAAAATGTCCGTTTACAAATGGACAAACCACACTAGTCTCACTAATGCGAACATTGCTGCTGCTTACTATTAACCAACATTTCTATCTTAGGCAGCGTTTTTGAGAGAGCCACAGACAATCATGTTCTGTATTTAATTTGTTCCTCGCTTTGGTTTTTATTGAGGCAAGCACTGAAAAGCCCAACTCGCAAAGGTAAATTGTGACAAATGGAACTAAAACTTGGTAAGCTTGTTTTGTCAGAATGGGAAATGCCTCACCAAGTTTACACCAGAATTGATACAGTGTCATTAATTCGAAGTCGATGCGAAGTTTTTGATTATTTCTCACTTCGAGAAGTTCGTCTTTTGCCAGGTCGGTATCACTAATTTGTTCAAGAGACACTGTGAAGGGGCTCCTCATCCAAATGTCAGCTGCCAAAGCAGTTGGGATAATTCCATCGATGGCGATTTTAAGGTTTTCCAAATGTATAATAATACTTTTGTGAACGCTTGGTTCCACTGGAATTGGCTGTACTGGATCAAAGAGAGGAAAACTGGCGAAGTTACCACAATTCACTCTTCTTCCCCAAAGAGTTAATTTCTCTTGAAAGGATTTGATCTTCTCTTCGGTCTCCAAAGTAATCATATTACTACCTTGTAGTGAAATGTTCAGTGAGTTTAGGATTCCAAATACATCTACAAGGTAATTTCCTCCACCACTTGTTTGAGGATATCTTCTGACATGTCCTTGATTCAATCGTGAATGGTATCGTTTGATAATGGGATCTGTGCTATTTTTGATTTTGCTTCTGTACCACACATTAATTCGACCATTTCGATGGTGCACGGTTTCACCAGGGTCTGAGCGATAGTTTGGGGCTTTTTTTCCTTTGGCGATCCGTAATGCCACCCGATAACTAGCCTCCAGCGCTGGTTTCTTCACGGGAGTAAATCCGCGCTGGACGAGAGTGCCCTGTGATTCAAACTGTGCTCGTTTGATTTTAAAAACAGCCTCTGGATGATTAACATTTTGAGGATGAACAGTCTGCAGATGTTCTTTAAGTTTGGATGGCTTCGTATACCCATTACTGAGTGCCTTTGTGCAAAGGAAGCACTGGTCTCATTAGTAATAAATATATCAAGAAAATGCGTGAAAAATGTTTGAAAAAATGTAGCAGTACAAATAAATATACTATCTACTACCGTACCAAAAAAAACACTAAACATAATACACACCTTTAAGTAATCCACACTGAATTTAAGAAACACTTGTAGAATACACCTGTACGTGCCTACGTCTGTCATTAATAAAGAGCGTCTGACAGTTATTTCTGCAACAAGCAACGAAATAAGTCGACTAGTACAGATTAGTTTGCCAACATCAGTAACTGCAACTACGCATGCCCACAGTTGATGCTACACATCGGATCAAGCGAGAGATTCAAAATAATTAGGTAGATGTTTATGCTATCACGAGTCAACTATATTACTCACTATATTATTTTCTTAAGAAAATAATAAAAAAATTAAATTTATTTGTTTTTTTACATAATTTTTTTAGTATTGTATGATTTTTTGTATCGAAAAAAAATCAATAAATTACCTATACTTGAACCTCACATACCCCGTGACAAGGCTTCACATACCCCTTGGGGGTTCAGAACTCCTGCTGTAAAACAAAAGTTCGGATTTGTGACCTGACACTCCAGGGGACAAATTGGTTACCATGTAAAGTTGGCCATTTCCAGCACAGGTCATTTTCTCCATTGAAATCTTCTATTGGGCCAGCCTGGCCAGGCATAGTGATGACTAATCTTTTAACTCCATTCCTTGTAGTCCACACATGACAGAGTTTGTGTAAAAAACATTACATCTACAGGTGTACTGAGGCCCCTTTTCACAGCATCAGGCCAGCTGTGGAACTTTCCAAGTTTGAGTTGCGGAGTCATAGATCACCAAGGGAGGCACATTAATGCGTTCTCTGTAGATGCCATCTTTGAGGTGACCTGTGGAAAGGACAGCCGCCAATTGCCTGTACACAACTTTATCAAACTCTGGTAACAAGACCGTGAATGAGGAACACAATGATCATGTCATTATACAATCTTCAGAAATTTTGCTTGGGGTGAGGTGTCACAAACCCCATCTGTCTTATTGTTGCTACTGATAAAGACTGGCAGGAATCCAAACATGCGGCTCACTCCTCTTCCAGCTCTTGGAAACAGTTCAGTAGTACCAACTCAATGATTGCTCATTTTTTATTATTAGGTCTGAGATCTTACCCAATTTAAAGATTGCGATGCATTAGTGATTCTATTTACAACATATTATTTAATCACAGAGCGGATCATTTATTTTGCTAAATATTGAGCCCTGTGCCGATCTTTGTTTTAAATGACTAGCTGATTAATTTTAAGTTGAGTTTCATTAAACAGTTGGGTTACGTCATGCATGTTATAAACAGTAACTCACTGTGTGACAATCCCCTTATTAACTGTAGCACTGGATTGATTACATGGTTCATTTCTTCCTGCAACGTACAATTCATATACTTTACATTTTCCACTCATAGACTCGATTCCAAGTTGACATTCTTGAACCCAATAGCCCTGCTAGGGACTGTAAAATCCCAAGAGGATTTAAGATACACTTTCTCCTAGAAGCAGATATTATGGCTTCTCTTGTTCACCCCAATAGAGCAATATCTCGTACTTGTTGTTAAGCTGCAATAAGGAGTACAGAGAAAAAGAAAGCCACTTTGACTGAATTCACCAAAATGCCAGTTAAACAAATTTAATACCATGGGAACATGCGTAAACTGAACTTGATTAATCAATACCCCTGCTATGGGATTGGTGGCAAACTCACAAGTGCAATGGTTTTATCCAGAAACCCCACTCTAATCAAATTATGTTGGGTTGCAGGCATCAACAATTTTCTTCAACTGGGTCACGAGTAAAAAAGTTTGAAAACCACTTCTGTAGTGGATCCTGGATCTGTCATCTGACAGGTTACATCATCATGTATAGGACTGTCATAGTCAGTCAGTAATTGGATGGGGAATCTTAAACTCAAAACTCACATTTAATATGGTAAACTTTTTTCACAATTTAGTTTGAAAAGTGGCTAGAATGCCTACTTAATATTATCCTTCAGCCTCATATTCAGTTTCCTGTAAGGTCAAACTCTTCTCTGTTATCACGTTATCACAATTGGATTTGATTTCACAAGTCCCATAATCTTCTTACTATGTATTTTTAAAATGTGTGTCTGTCCATCCATTTGTTCAAGAACTCCTAAGAGCTAGAACCACCAAATTTGGTATGTAGCTCCCTCTTATCATAATTTAAAGCAAGGTAAGGGTGTGGTTGTGGGACGACCATGGGATGTGCCTGAAATTCAACTGTTTCTCATAAAATGGAAAGGGAGAGGTGTGGTAGGAGAGAGTTATAATCTGGAATGATCACAGTCGCGTTATGGCGCTATTTCAAACTAGCACTTTCGAAATAACAGACGCTGTTAAGACGTGGTTATTTTGAGAGGAAAACCCTTCTCTCGAAATAACTGGTAAACCTCATTGTATGAGGAATAAGGGTTATTTCGAGAGAAGGGTTTTCTCTCAAAATAACTGCGTCTTAACAGTATCTGTTACTTTGAAATAGCGCCATAACACAAATATGCAAATGAAGCACGGGATATTTAAATCCCGGCTCCATTTGCAATTTCGAATGTGTTCATTTGCATCCCTTTCTCGAAAGAGGGTGCAAGTGTAGCCATACCCATCAATACATAAGGATACCTACTTTCACAAGACTTGTCACCAGCATGGTGTTGGAAAAATTGTGACACATCTCAGGTACATTTGTTTCCAATGTTTTATTCTCTTCCTGTGTTTGCTCTGTCTGGATTTCTTATTGACATTCCAGCAGCGGGTTAGAATGCTGCTTTTTAAGGTGATTCCCTGGAAAAATTAAAATAAAAAACTGCACTAGAAATCTGTTAGTAATAAATGTATTTAAACATGATAATAGCTTTAAGTTTCATAGTGTTCATCCTGGCTTGAGAATGGCCTATACATGTCAGACTCAAATAACATACTTTAAAACACAGTAAATATTAGGCATTGGTTTCCTCTTTGAATTGTGTCATATATATATATTAGGGCTGTCAATTGACCTGTGTTAACTCCTGCAATTAACGCAGGACAGGATTAATGCGTTAAAAAAATTGACGCGTTAATCGCGGGCGTTAATGCTGCGCTGCCTCGTCAACGTGCCACTCCAGCACTTCAAAGGGGCAGCGCAAGCAGAGTCGGGGATCAGCTGGAGTGCCCAGCTGATCCCCGGCTTCATGTTGCAAAGCCCCTCTTTGAAGTGCTGCTCTGGCACTTTAAAAGGGCTTTGCAACACAGAGCCAGGGATCAGCTGGAGTCCCCAGCTGATCCCCGGCTTCTAATGCAAAGGGGCAGCGCATTAGGAGTCAGGGATCAGCTGGAGAGTCCAGTTGATTCCCCGGCTCTGCTTGCACTGCCCCTTTGAAGTGTCACTCCGGTGCCTTAAAGGGGCCTTGCGCTGCCCCTTGGAAATGCCGCCGCAGTGCTCCAGCTGACCCCCGAGCTCCTTCTTGCACTGCCCTTTTGAAACGCCGCAGTGGCACTTCCAGGGGGCAGTGCTGCATGGAGCCCGGG
>JANRFK010004149.1:120207526-120220337 GCA_030068395.1 Apalone spinifera | reverse complement strand
CCCCCCCCCCCTTAGGTGAAACACTGTATGGGGGGAGGGAGAAAGTCCTGCTAGATGGGAGGGGAGGCCCCTGCTGGCCAGGACTGGGAGAAGAGAAAAGACCCCTGCTGCATGGGAGGCTTGGGGGGAGAGAGAAGGCCCCTGCTAACCAGGGGAGCTGAGGGGAAAGAGAAGGACCCTGCCAGCCAGGGAGTGTCAAAGGAAGAGAAGGACCCTCCTGGCTGGAGGGGAGGGGGCAGGTGGAGGAAAAAGCCTCGCCAGATGGGACCCCCCTCCTCCCTAAACATCTCCTTATCCTTCAACCTTCATTCTCACCACCCCCAGACCTGAGCTCTTCCTCAACCCCCTACCCTGATTCCCATATGCCCAACCTCCTTGCCCTGCCCCCTACATCCCTAAGACTCTGCCCTGACTCCTGCACTCCCACATTGCCAGCCCTCTGCCCTGAAAGACCCAGCAACATTGGGTAAGACTTCTAGTTTTATTTAATTTGGTTATTATTTTCACTCAATACACATTTCTTGTTTTTAAAAGATTTGTTTAATCTTCCATCTCAAGAAGACTCCTTCTATTCTAGTTTTCCTACTACTCTCATCAGCATGGTCTTAGAACATATTGGGCTGCTATTCAAGTCCAGATAAATGTTAGTAGCAACATAATTATCTTCTTCATACTAATCTCTATTTAAGATCAAATCCTGTAGGTTTAACCCAGTACAAACTTCCAGTTAAGTCCTGTACAGTTCTCAGTAGGTATGTCAGAATTTGTTCCTTAGATGAACAGACTAGCAAAGCTGTTCCCATCCATTCATTGGTTTGGGGAAGCCACCCTAGACCCCAATGCTTTGGGGAGGCCTATGGGGCCCAGGGGATTGTCAGGGGCCTAGCGCCAGCAGAAGAGGTTGGGCATACCCCTGCACTCACCAGTGGCAGTGGGAATCGCAGGAAGCAGAGTGACCCAATCCATTCTGCCATCTCCCAAATAGGTAGCTTCACTTGACTGTGGTGTCATGAAGCAGAGCAATCTGACCCCACCCCACTGCACTCCCCTGAGCGACACAGCTGGGAGCTGGGCACAGCGGAGCTGGCTGCAGCCAGGTCACTACACTTCCCAATTGCCACAGTGAGCGTGGAGGGGGCCCGACCCTAGCTGCCAGCGTTAGGTCCCCTGATAATTCCTCCTATCGTGGGAGAAAAGGTCTCTGGAAAGGGAAGTAGTGGGAGTCGGGGATGGACAAAGCAGGGGTGGAAAGAGCTGAGGCAGGACCTGGGCTGAGGGTGTGTCTCTGCACCTCTCCAGGGACAGCCCTGTATATTAGTTCAGATACATGGGGTTTTAGTAACCTTGAGAATACACATAAAAATGCTTTTTGGTGAATACATCTTTTTTCCTTCCTCCCAAATATGCAATCTGCTTGTGCTAGATGAAGCTAGATAGACATACAGTAAAAGACAGCCCTGCTGCAATAATATAAATATTGATGTATTTTGAAAATTGCAAAATGTGCCCATTCCAGAATGTGTTGAAATTATCAACAATATTTGTAATTAATAATATGGGATTCCATCAGACATTAATTTAACCATAATTCCTTTATTAAGTCCAAAAGCCAAATGGTATTTTATACAATTGCTCTAAACATGCCTAACAATCTAAAAATAAGCAGTCACTACATGCAATGTAGTACCAAAGTATTCATAAGCATCTCATCAGTATGCTTACAGACAGATCAGACCTAGGGAAAACCATCTAATTCTAGTGAGCTCCAGCATGACCAGGCAGTGTTTCACAAACAACCTTCAGATTCATGGCTCTTTTTATATCCTTCAACAAATTTGCTAGCTTGACCAAAAATCCTATTTGAAGCTGTTTATCTGTGCTACTTTCCTTCCTCCAAGCCTTCCCTTCTTATCTCCTCACTGCTCCTTGCTTATTAACAGAACAGTGGAAAGGTTTATGCTTGTTTCTTTTGAGACCGTTTTTATTGGTCTTGTTAGTGTAGCTCTTTATTTTATTTGTCACTTTTTTAACCAAACATCCTTCCCACAATACAAGCAATAAGTAATACTACTCATTCTCATGACCTCCTTTCACTTACTTATTGGGACCCTTTCCTTACAAGACAGTAACATAAAGCAAATATATTATTTTCTTAACCAGACTTAAGCTTAATTTAATTATTTTCATTTCATAATTACCCCGATATGCATGAAGGCATAAATAAGAGATGCAACTGATCTCTTCCACAATCACCTACAAGAAGAAGACTGGGCAGATTATGCTGTGCCTTATCCAGTGCATAGTATGGGATCATAAATACAGCAGAATTGTCCTTTCAGCTGCTCTACATGAGCAATTCCTGCTTTATTTTCTGAAAAACCAGGTGTCACCATTCAGGTCAACTGCATCTGTATTTCCCTTCTGTGGTCCACCAAAGGCACCTACTCCAGGCTTGGGCAGAGGCAAAACAGTCACCTACCTTTTTATAACTTGTTTGTCATGATGTGGTGTTCAGATCCATTCCATTCTAAGTGTGCACATACGCACGTGCATGGTCACTGCAGATTTTCTGCCTTAGTGATATCTGTGGGGTTGGCAGGGGTGTCCCCTGGAGTGCCACGCCCATGTATATCAGGTGCCACTGGTCCCACACCCTCTCAGTTCTTCTTTGAGAACTGTTCTTCCAGAGCAACACACCCGGAAGAACAGTTATGAAAGGGTAGGTACCGGTTTTTCCTCTGAGTGCTTGCTCATGATTCCATTCTAGGTGACTCACAGGCAGGGTCAGTGGAGGTGCACTGAGCGTTCGTGGTCTTGTCGTATGCAGTACTCATCCACTGAAGCCAGCGCTGTCCCAGGCCTGCTGGGTAAGTGCATAATAGGGTAGGTGCCTGCTGATCATGCTTGCGCTCTAATTGAATGCATCCTGACTACTGCTGGTGGAAACCCTTTTGCCAGCTCATAGCAGAAATGGGTGCAGGCTGGGACCCAGAATGAAATACTTAGAGCAGACAGTGGATGACCCCTGAGCCTGTCTGCCATTCCGATGAACAGCAGCACTGTACTTGCAAAATTAATGTGTCCTGTCTGTGTAGAAGGCCAGTGTCCTCCTGACATCTAGGACGTGCAACCTGCATTCCTCGTCTGACTTACGAGGGATATGTCCTAGCTGGTATGGAACTGGGAAACTACTTTGGGTTCGAATGCCAGATGTGGCTGTAACTGGACCTTATTCTTGTAGAATATTGTATAGGGCAGTTCTGAAGTAAGTGTCGATACCTTGTGAGCAGATATTACTGCAACCGGGAATGAAATTTTTCAGAAGAGAAGGAGAATTGAGCAGGAAGCCAGAGGCTCATAGGGGCAGGAGGGACGGGGCATGAACCTTGACAGCATGAGAGTCAAGCCCCAGAGTGGGACAGAGGGTACCAGAAGTGAGGGTAGAGATGCTTCTGACCTTTCAGAAACGGGGTTGTAATGTCAGGAGTGAAGATTGACTTGCCTTGGAAAGAAGGGTGGAAAGCCAAAATAGCAGACGGATGGACCCTGACTGACAGGAAAGACAAGCTCTCCCTGCAGCAAGGCCTGTGAGGCCCAGATATGTTGTTTTAAGGCCAGCATTTGAGCCCCTTCCACCTGGCCAGGTAAGTCACTCTGTTGGAGGGCTTTCTGCTACCCAAAAAGGTTTACTAAACCCAGGTCAAGCATTCCTGCTCTTGTACATTCAGCCATACATTAGCCATGCTATCAAGTGCAACACCACTAGGCTTGCATGCAAAAGACTGCTGTGATTCTGGGACAGCAGGTTCGGACAGAGAGGCGGCTGTTGTGGGGTAGATACTGAAAGTCCAGTAGCATGCTAAGCCAATGCTGGTGAGGCCACTCAAAGATGATCAGGGTTTACTTTTGCCCCATTCTGTTTGATCTACACAAGGACTCTGTGGACCAGTGGCACTAGTGGGAAGGTATACATCAGGGCCCCTGAGCATCAGAGCAGGGAACCCCTGGGCATCCCATGGAGAGAACAGAACATGTGGGCATTTCCTGTTCTGACAGGATGTGAGGAGTCCCCCACCTCAGAAAAATAATACTGACCACCTGCAGGTGGAGCAGCCACTTGTGGCAAGATGAGAGGGTCCTGCTGAGGCGATCTGCAAACATGGTCCGGGGAAGATGCATGGCCTGATGCACGTGAAGTGCAAAGGCAGAGAGCTTCTTGGCAAAGGGCCAATTTTCTGGCTCTGCTTTGATATAATACACTGCAGTGTTATAAATACATACATAAATAAGTCCATGAAGAACTGCACCGTCTTGCTCTTCAGGTGTGGCAAGAAAGCCTGGCAGGCCAAGCAAACCACTTTGAGCTCCTAGACATTGAGATGGAGAGCCAGGTTGTTACGCAGTTAGCAGCCTTATGTACTGAGCTTACCCAGGTACACACCCGAGACCAGCATGAGCTCCAGGGACAGGGCCACAAAGGGAAATCCCTGCAACACCGACCTTGAGTTCATCCACCAATCCAGGGACAAAAAGATGAGATCTGGCATCCTGACTATTTGGTGCTTGTTGGGAACATAAACCAACACCAGCAGCTTTTGCAGGGGTCAGACAAAGAGACAGGAATAACTGGCCATGTATGTACAGGTGGCCATGTGGCCCAACAACTGTAAGCAGATGTGAGGCAAGGTGAGTGGATGCTTCTTCACATGGAGATCAGGCTGATAGGGTCTGAAAATGCACTTATGGAAGGAAGACTCTGGCTCACATGGAGCTGAGAACTCTGTCCATTGGATTGGCCTTAATGTGGCTTTTTTTTCATTTATCAACAGGCCCTGGCAATGGCAGATGGAATGCACCAGATCATGCTTCTCTGTACTTGTTCCCAAGACCTGCTTTGATAAGTCAGTCATCAAGAGATGGGAAGACCTGGACCCCTCAGAGTTTCAGATAAGTAGCCACTGGTACCATGCATTCTTGTGAAGACCCTTGAGGCAGCTGCTGTGAAGGTCACTTACAGGCACAAGCCTGATGGAGACTGTGCAAGGCTTAAACCAAGAAGACTGGAACATATTCCACTTGCGGCAAAGTCCCCACTGAGACTCTAACTTTTAACTACACTTAATTGCTTGACACTAACTACTGTAAACAAACCATTTACAAGGCCCTAAGATTTGAAGTCAGTAGAGACAAAGAAATGCTAGCCTATGCTATTCCAACCAACCATTACTCTTCCAGCCCTAGGAGTCTATGATTATGGGTGGTAAGAAGAAACTGAGAGGGCACAGAGCCAGCAGTGCCTGATACACTGACAGATGGGTGTGGCGCTCAAGGGAGCACCACTGTCGACCTTACAGATATGATTAAGGCCATGGTGTCCAACACACTAGTCACTAGATAAATGTGGCTACTGCTTCAGAATTGTTTGAACACCATGGCACTAAGGCAAAAATCTCTGACGAGCGCGCATGTAGGGGTATGCACACCTAGCATGCAATCAATATCAGCAAGCACTCGAAGAACTGTGTTTTTTATCCCTCCTGATGAGCGTTGTTTTCAGATTGCACAGTTCCCTGCCTACACTGTGATATTCCCCACAAGCCAGACTGCCTAAATAGACCAGCATCTGCACTGTGTTTTCTTTTTGAAGGCTATGAACAGCTCTAATTGCTAGAAATTATGTATTACTATGCAGCCTTTTGCAAGCAAGCACATTTATTCACAAGATGAAAGCAATACTGACAAAACTAGGTGATTGGGCAACAAAATGGCAAATGAATTGTATTGTTGATAAATGTAAAGTAATGCACAGTGGAAAAAATAATCCCAACTATACACACAAAATGCTGGGGACTAATTTAGCTATTATCACTAAGGAGAGAGCTCTTGGAGTTATTGTGGATAGTTCTCTGAAAACAGCCACTCAATGTGCAGCAGCAGTTAAAAAAGCAAACAGAATGTTAGGAATAATTTTAAAAGGGATAGAGAATAAGACAGAGAATATCTTATAGCCTCTATATAAATCCATGGTATGTCCATATCTTGAATATCATCTCAAAAAAGTTATATTGGCATTCGAAAAGGTTCAGAAAAGGGCAACAAAAAATATTAGGGGTTTGGAATGGCTGCCATACGAAGAGAGATTATAAAGACTGGGATTTTTCATTTTAGAAAAGAGGAGACTAAGAGGGAATCTGATAGAGGTCTATAAAATCATGACAGGTATGGAGAAAGTGAATAAGGAAAAGTTATTTATCTGTTCCCATAACACAAGAACTAAGGGCCACCAAATTAAATTAATAGGTAGCAGGTTTAAAACAAACAAAAGGCAGTTTTTTTCTTCATGCAGTGCACAGTCAACCTGTGGAACTCCTTGCCAGAGGATGTTGTAAAGGCCAGAAGTTTAACAGGGTTCAAAAAAAGAACTAGATAAATTCATGGAGGTTTGGTCCATCAATGGCTATTAGCCAGGATGGGTAGGAATGGTGTCCCTAGTCTCTGTTTTTCAGAGGCTGGAAATTGATTACAGGAGAGAGATCATTTGATGAATCCCTGTTTCTGTTCCCTCCATCTGGGACACCTAGTATTGGCCACTGTTAAACGACAGGATACTGAGCTACATGGACCTATGGTCTGACCCAGAATAGCCATTCTTACGGTAATTCAGAGAGAAAATATGCATACTAAAAGCTTAGTAAAGATCCTCCATCAGTATTCTTGAGTCTAAGTAGACCAAAGTCCTTCTAACCCCAGCCAGGAAAGATTTGGGGCTCTTGGGACAGAGGGTCCTACCAGGATCAGAAAGAAGGCCCTGAGTCAGTTTAAACTCAGGCGATTCATATAAAAGTATATTCTTTGTCTGTTGTTCCCTTGAGAGGATAAAATCATGCACCATGAGGTAACTGAGTAAAGATGAATTCTATATTGTGACTGTCCTGCTGTAACTACAGGGAGGAGACCCTGAATGCTTGGCCGTGGCATTAATGCATATAAATAAAAAGTATAATTCAAAGAGACATAATACAAAACTCAATAAAACAATACACTTGACACCAGAGAAGAATGGACTCAAAGCTATTTGGAAAGTTTTAATGAAGAGAAATTCAGCCTTGGTTCTCTAATTCGTCTCTTGGCAGGAAAATTATCTTAGTGCAAAAATAAAGCTGGAGATTGACCGACCTTCTCACATTTAGAGTCTGTCCAGAACATGGTTGAGGAACAATCATGAATAATGGGATGGACAACATGGGGAAGCTTGCACTGCTACTCCCTGTGTTGTACTTGTGTCTGTGAATAAAGAGAGAACATGTCAATCTCCAGTACTCCCAATCCAGCAACTTTTTCCAACATTAAATACAATTTAAAAGTGAAACATAAATCCTCTAATAACTAAAGGTTCTGTTCATTTCTGTCCAGCTGAAGAATGTATAGTCCCAACTGACTTCTCCATTTTTCACTGAAGAGAAATGTTATTTGTGGTGGATCTTCCATTGTTAAGTGTGGAAATATTAATGTCTCATTCTTGAACAAAACCCCACATTTCTCTATTGTTGTTTTGACTGTACCAGGCGTTATAATAAAAAAATGACAAGTTCTTTCTTTATCAATCTCTCTAGAACCACAGGAAATGTTGTTTGCTAATTGTACCAGTGTCTGGCAAAGGGTTTTTTCTTCAGTTCCAGCCATATCAATTATTTCTACTAGTGGGTCTCTCTTATTAATACTGAGCAAAAATCTGGGAGGCATATAGGTGTGAGCAAAGAGTAGAGTATAGTGTGCTGGATTGTTCAGGGACTCTGGAGAATGTATGAGCTGTTCTAAATGAGACAGACATGGGATCAGTCCTCCCTGGTGTAAGCACCCAAACAATAGGGCACCAAGAACATTGAAAACAAAAATGATGGGTTTCCACTTTAGGGTCCTATTCTGCAATGTGATCAATAGGACTAGTGGTAAAATAAGAGGAATGAGGAATCGAGGTTCTTGGTGGTTGAATTGAGAAAGAAATGCCAAAGGAACAAAATAGAATGATAATAATATTGGAGTGGCCTCAGCAAATATCATCATTGTAGGTGGCATATGATTATGTAGTCTGATCCATAATTGATGGATGTTTATTTTCAGCATTTTTAAACCAGTGCTGATGGCTAGAATGTGTAGAATCCCAAAGAGTATTATCCCATTGACTGCAAAATGAGTAAATCGTGGGTGAATCCCATGCTGTGCAAGATTATGGGGATTAAGGTTATAGCGGAGAAAATTAAAAGGGGTCACTATTACATTCTGATTTATTTGAGCTATGGTGCTTAACAGGCCATTCTTTTTAATGCTGTATAGGCTAATCTCTGATCCAATGGAGGTAAAATATAATGTATCAGCCACTGTGAAGATAATGGCAGTGAAAACTGTGCTGGAAACAAACTTCCAGAGATGGTTTGCAATAGTTTTAATGCTGTGCTGAGAAGTGGCATTTAAAACTGTCCAGTAAAGCAGTGGCATTAAAGCAAATGCTAGAAAAGTTGGCCTGTTGAAAAACCCAGCAACTGTTATAATCCCTATGAAACCACTACTGGTAGATTTTGCCTGGTTGATGTCTGATTTAGGTGCTGTTCCATAACTAACTGCTTTTGGAGATACTAGTACCATCAGCAGGGCAAACAGTAGTCCTTCAAGTGTATTGGTAAATGTTCTTGTATAAAATACTAGTGTAACATAGGACCCAGCAAGCAGAACCAGAGCACTCCAACGATCTGCACCCCAGAAAGGCGCTATCCGATACACGCTATAGTCAAGTATGAAAGAAAAAATGGTGAGGAGAAGGCGAGGTGTCACAAGAAGGGTGTAGCTGTTGATGGCATTTGACCAGATGCCTAGCTGTTGCAAAGACTTGATCATCCAGTAGGTAATGCCACATGTAATTAATGGAAATACAACTGTTCTACAAGGAGAACTGGAAAGGAATTCCCAGGGATAATAGACTTGTAGGTCTAAAATATCTCCTGTGGAGGGAGAAAAAAAGTAGATGACACATTTTGGTAAACTGACCAGCATATGTGCATTAAAAATACAGGTTAGAGGCATCATGATTTAGTGAACAATAATACTGTAACAAAACCATCTAGGACTTCAGATTACTGGTTCGGTTGTCCACCATGTCTATTTAGAACTTTATGGTGAGAACAGAAAGAGAAATTGATCTTCCTGTTCCCAAAATAAAAATGAGCTGCACTAACCCCAGCTGCTGCTCTGCTCCACCCCTGGATACTGTTTAAGCCCCAGTGACTGCTCCAGGCCTGGTTACTGCTCCAACCTCCTGCTGCTCTGACCTCTGGGGTTGCTTTGACTGTGGCCATAGTGGCTGCTTCAGCCATGGCTGCTGTTCCAGCCACTTCTTGGACCACTTCTCCAATCCCAGTACTGATCCAGATCCAGCTGCTGCACCAGCTATAAGGGCTACTATTCTTCCAGCCCCAACTGCTGCTCCTGCTGCAGGGGCTTCTCTTGAAGTCAGGGCCGAAGCCAAAGACCTCAGAGTGAATTAAAATTGTAGAATCTGTGACCTCTATGACAAAAGACATACCCTCAATTGTAATATACACAAAACCCACTGTACAGGAGAGTGTTGAGGGTTCATTATAGTTGCTTGCATAGTGCTTTTTGTAGTTGAAAAGTATGATAAGAATGATTATTTTGTAAAAAGGTTCAAATGGAAAGTTCAGTTCTCAAAATATTTTCATACAAATTGTTTATTGTATAGAAATAGACTGGAATATCACTTTGTTGTTAATCAATTGGAGTTCCTAGATAACAGAATTAGAGTCCAATTCTATAACCACCCAACATGCAGAATATCCATTAGCTTCAGTAAATCTCCTGCTTAGTGAGCCTGAAGAATGTAGAGACTTTTAAGGCCAGAAGAGAGCACTGTGATCACCCAATCTGACCACTGTTTCACAAAGTACATAGAATTTCACCCAATGTTTGCTGCATCAAGATGAATAGCTATGCATTATGTGACAAACCACTTCATTTTGTTTGTTTTATATCTTCTGCCAATTAAGTAAGTTTCTTATGTTATGTCAAGGAGTAAATAACACTTTCTCTAGACCAGTGGTTCTCAAACTTTTTGGCCCATGGCCCATCCTGCTCAACACAAAACTTTCTGCGGACCACCAGTCAACCACCCATTATGACAAAATGGGTGCAGGATGGGGTGGAGGTGCAGGGTGTAGCTGGGAGTTAGGGTGCAGGAGTGGGCAGAGGGTCTGGCCAGGAAGTGGGGTCCAGGAGTGGGATGAGGATTGGGGGGTCTGGCCAGGAGGTTGGGTGTAAAAGCAGGCTTAGGATGGGGGGGGGAGGGTCTGGCTGGGAAGTAGGGTGCAGGAACAGAATGAATGCAGGGAGGTCTAGCTAGGATTCCAACTAACGGAAGGTGAGTAGTTTTCTCCCAGCCATTTTCCTCTCCCCATGAGCTGGATCCAGCCTGCGAGGCTTGGGGCTACCCCAATAGTGGGAAGCCAACCTTGCAGGGTGTGTACGTGGGGCTGGACCACCAGCATGGACTTCCCACTTCAGGATGGGGCAGCCCTGAGCCCAGCTATACGACAGTCTTGGAACACACTTTGAGAACCACTGCTCTAGACCAGTGTTTCTCAACCATGGTATGAGTACCTTTGGGTAGTCGAGAGAAGTCTGGGGGGTACGTCAACACAACTGAAATTTGGAGAAAACTGAATTTTTGTTTTAAGTTTTACAGCGCTTTATTATTTTTGTACTTTTTACACCCAAAAATTTTATCACCCGCCGAGCTACGATTAAGTTGTTTAAACAAATGTGTTGCAATGGTAGAAAAAAATTGTGGATGTCTGAAAACTGTAGGTACTTTTTTTTTTTTTTTTTGAAAAGGGGTACTTTATTTAAAAGAAAAAAGGTTGTGAAACACTGCTCTAGACCATTCATGATTCTATAGACCTCTATCAACGCCCCCTCTAGACTTCTCTCTTCCCAGTTGAACAGTTCCAGTCTTTTTAATCTCTTCTCATATGCAAGGTGTTTCATACCCCTAATCATTTTTATTGCCCATCTCTCCACCTTAATCAATTTCTAATATTTCTCTTTTGAGATGGGAGGGGACCAGAACAGCACATGTGGGCAAAAAATGGATTTATCTTGTGGTATTATATTATCCATCCATTTCCAAACATTGTTAGCTTTTTTGACTGACACTGCACATTAAACAGATGTCTTTTGACAAATTACTAATCCATGAGATAACCTTTCCTCTTTCCCATGACTGCTTACTTTGCATCAAACCAATTGGTGAGGGATCTTGTCCAAGGCTTTCTGAATATCCAAATCTGCTATATCTACTGCATCACCTCTTTCCATACGTTTATTGAACCCCTCAAAGAATTCCAATGGATTGATGAGTCATGATTTCCCTTACATAAGTCAAATTGACTCTCTCTCAACAAATAACTGGCTCTGTGGATATGGGGAAAGCAGTGGATATATTATATGTTGACTTTAGAAAAGCTTTTGATACTGTCTCCCACAATGTTCTTGCAGGCAAGTTAAAGAAGTATGGCTTGGATGAACGGACTGTAAAGTGGATAGAAACTGGCTAGATCGTCAGGCTCAATGGGTAGTGATCAACGACTCAATGTCTAGCTGGCATCCAGTATCAAGTGAAGTGCTCCAGGGATCGGTCCTGGGGCCAGCTTTGTTCAACATCTTTACTAATGATCTGGATGATGGGAAGGATTGCACCCTCAGAAAACTTGTGGATGAGACTAAGCTTGAGGGAGAGGTAGAAATGCTGGAGGGTAGAGACAGGGACTGTAGTGACCTAGACAAATTGGAAGATTGGGCCAAAAGAAACCTGATGAGGTTCAACAAGGAAAAGTGCAAAGTCCTGCACTTAGGATGGAAGAATCCCAAGCACTACTACAGGCTGGGGACCAACTGGCTAAGTGGCAGTTCTGTAGAAAAGGACCTGGAGATTACAGTAGATGAGAAGCTAGATGAGAGTGAACAGTGCGCCCTTGTTGCCAAGAAGGCTAATGGCATACTGGATGCATTAAGAGGAGCATTGCCAACAAATTGAGGCAAGTGATTGTTCCCCTCTGTTTGGCACCGGTGAGGCTGCATCTGGATACTGCGTCCAGTTTTGGGGCCCCTATTACAAAAAGGATGTGGACAAATGGTGAGACTCCAATGGAAGGCAATAAAAATTATCAGAGGCTTGGGAAGCATGACTTATGAGGAAAGGCTGAGGGAACTGGATTTATTTAGTCTGCAGAAGAGAAGAATGAGGGGGGATTTGATAGCAGCCTTCAACTACCTGACAGGGTGCTCCAAAGAGGATAGAGCCAGGCTATTCTTAACAAGAAGCAATGGTCTTAAGTTGCAGTGGGGTAAGTCTAGGTTGGCTATTAAGAAGAACTACTACACTAGGAGGGCAATGAAGCACTGGAATGGTTTACCTAGGGAGGTGGTGGAATCTTTATCCTTTTTTAAAGTTTTTAAGGCCTAGCTTGATATAACCCTGGCTGGAATGATTTAGTTGGAATTGGTCTTGGTTTGAGTGGTGCGAGTTAAACTGGATGACCTCCTGAGGTCTCTTCCAACTATAGTCTTCTATGATTCTAAATCAGGGGTGGGCAAAAGGGACTCCGTAGGCCAGATCCGGCATGCCAAGAAGATTGATCCAGCCCACAGAGGCTCTGCCGCTTCCCCGCCCCCAGGCCAATTAAGGCCTGGGGGCGGGGGAGCGCGTGAAGGTTCCTCCTGCCCTGCGAGCAGCATGCACTGC
>JANRFK010004149.1:120174589-120190162 GCA_030068395.1 Apalone spinifera | reverse complement strand
AAAAAAAAAAAAAAAAAAAAAAAAGCCAGGAACATTTTGTTGCATCCCCTTTAATTTAAAGCACCGGTCCGCTACTCTACCACTCCCCCTGGGTTTACATCTGGTGCTGAGCCGGGAAAAGAAAAGGCCGGCCACTGCAACTCCTCAGGAAGACAGGTTACACACCGCTGGTCTAGTCCTTTTGTGTTGGGAAGATTATCTTTATAGCCATAAGGACCAGACGCTGTTTTAAAATGAGCATGTGTGGGCTAGTGTGTTTGTTTAGGATCAGCCTCTTATCTGAAATATTTTCACATACTCTAAGGTATTGCAAATCCATGCCACATGTTAAATCTTTGCAACTGTAGATACTGAACAGGGTGCAGTCTAAATTAGGAATGTAACATCCCAGTTAATCAGTTAACCACTTAAACATTGGGCTTGCCTAGTGTTTAACCAGTTAACTGATTTAAAGTTGGATCCCAGGTTGAGGACTACTCCAACTCAGCTGGAGCAACCCCCCAACCCTCACAATGGAGCTGGGGCTGCCACTGAGTCCCAGCTCCCAGTCCCTGCCGAAGTAGTCCTTACCTGCAGTGGGCCCCCTTTAACTTGAACCAGTAAGCATTGCTTGCTTAGGGCGATACTTGCCGGTTAACCTGGTAACATTTCACATCCTTGTCTAAATGTTTTTTTACTGTTTGAAATTTCAGGGTAACAGATATGACCAAGAGCGACTGCTGAAGAAGAGCTGCACTCTGTATGTGGGAAATCTCTCTTTCTATACAACAGAAGAGCAGATCTATGAACTATTTGGTAAAAGTGGGGATATAAAGAAAATCATTATGGGCCTGGACAAAGTGAAGAAAACTGCTTGTGGCTTCTGTTTTGTTGAGTATCCTTGTGGGCAAAGTAAAACATCTCTACAGTGGGTAAAGAAGCCAAAGATCTAGCTAACCCTAACCAGAGTAGAAGAGTTGTCAAGGCTTGTCTCTTGTCTTTGTTCCTGTGTAGGTGCGATTACAATGTAGTAACCAACTCAGTTAAAACCCAGCTTACTTTTGCAGTGAATATACAGCTGAACTGTGCTTCTGAAGTCTTACATCAGTGATAAAGTCTCAAACCAAGGGGACTTTGTGATTATGGTAAATGCAGCAGCTCCATCTAGACTGCAGGATTTAAACCAATTTTTAAGTGTGGGTTACTAAATTTTAACACACGATATAACTATATAGATGGGGCCTAACAGTGAAAATATTCTATTGTAGGGGTCTGGGAATTTTTGTAATAATCCTTCTCTCCAGGGCACTGGGACACTGCTCAGTGTGGTACAAGAAAGAAGCTGAGAGATGTTACCATGTATGAGTGGGGAGCTTGGGTTAGGGCATCCTCATACCAATTTGAAATATACTGGGTAATGTCAGGCCCTCAGAAATATTGCAAGGGATATTGCCAGGTTAATGATGATAGAGGTAAAAGGCTTGTTACTATTCTTTTTTTAGGATTACAGAAACAGGTAATTTAAAAATCTTTTACTATAAGTTTAATTATGTATACTATATACTGTTTGACTTTTGTTTCAACTGGTGTGTTACACTTCCAGATAAGTCATAAGAACCAGCTACTATCTAGCACTCTTCACTAATATAAATCAGTTTGATTGCAAATATTGTAATAATACAGGGGGTGTTTGTTTACAAATGTATTTGAATTGAAAAACAAATGAAAATATTTCATATGGTCTTGTATTCTTATAAAAACACTAGGGCTACGTCTAGACTGGCATGATTTTTCGCAAATGCTTTTAACGGAAAAGTTTTTCCGTTTAAAAGCATTTGCGGAAAAGAGCATCTAGATTGGCATGGACGCTTTTGCGCAAAAGCACTTTTTGCGGAAAAGCATCCGTGCCAATCTAGACGCGGTTTTGCGCAAAAAAGCCCCGATCGCCATTTTAGCCATCAGGGCTTTTTTGCACAAAACAGTTCTTCGCTGTCTACACTGGCCCTCTTGCGCAAGTATTCTTGCGCAAGAGGGCTTTTGCCCAAGCGGGAGCATGAAAGTATTTGCGCAAGAAGCACTGATTTTGTACATTACGAAGTCAGTGCTCTTGAGCAAATTCAAGCGGCCAGTGTAGACAGCTGGCAAGTTTTTGTGCAAAAGCAACTGCTTTTGTGCAAAAACTTGCCAGTCTAGACGCAGCCTAGCAGATTTACTTGGTATTGCTTGGGTCCATAAGTCAGTTAAGGATGGGGTTTTTTTTGTGGTTAGGGGTTGTTTTTGAAAATAAAAGGAGACTATACATGCTTTATTAAAATGCTTGAATTTTTCAAAAATCATTATTTTATTAATTTTTATTTCAGATTTCTTAAAAAAAGGATTGTTTAAAATTTTCTGTTTAATTTTGTTAGTAAATTTTTTAAAATAGAAATTCCATGGAGTATTTTTTTCTTCATCCTTATCCACTCTTATCATTCGCTGTGTTTTAACAAAAAAGGGCTATAGTTAATTGGTTTCCAATTACATTTTCTTCTTCTAGTTTTCAAACCTTAAGCATTGATTTAGCTGTGCCGAAACAGAGCACTAGTCCAAATTTCTACATTTTATCTATTCTGTAAAGTTTATTGAAGAGTAATCCTGTTCCAGGTTCATCCTATTTTTCTGGCTCATCTTAGTTCAGTCTCTTTCCACACTTCTTCAGTTATGTCAAATTTGAGGACTGTATGTGATTTGGTGATTGTGTCTCTTTTCTGTTTGGTTTTATCAGAAGCAATCCCATTTCAGACACATCCCATTTTCCTGATAAAACCAAACCTTTACATTGCTTTCAGTTATGATTATAGGAAGCTGTATACCAAATTTAGTGGTCCTAGTTCTAGGGATGTTACATTTAGTTTAATCAACTAATTGACTAGTCAATGAATTTTCCATCTACTAGTCGATAAGTGGGGGAGCTGCAGCAGGGTTAGCTCCTGGCTTTGGAGCTAAACCTTTTAAATGTGTTAAGAGCCTGGTGGAGCCTGCATGAGCCGGGAATCAGCTGTCCTGGCTCACGCTGGGTCCCTCCTGGTGTTCTTTAGTCTTTTAAATCTATTAAGAGCCAACAGGAGGAGCTGCAGGTAGGAGACTGGTGCGAGCCAGGAATTCGCTTTAGCTTTTTAAATGTATTAAGAGCCTGCCATATGTACAAAGTACAGTGTGGGGGGACCCAGCGCAAGCCAGGAATTGGCTTGTGCCAGGTCCTCCCTGCTGCGCTTCTGATTTTTAAATATATTAAGAACGGACAGGCTCTTAATACATTTAAAAAGCAGAGGCACAGTGTCTGGATTGGGCATGAGCCAGGAATATGCTGATTCCTGGCTTGAGCCCAGTCCCCGCTGCCCTCCAAGGAGACAGTGCTGGGGGAATCCGGCTTTTAAACCGTCTCCCCCCCAGCACTTGTATCCTGCTTCCTCTTCTTGCTGCCTCTGTTAGGCAGCAAGGGCTAGAGGTGGGACTAGTCGACAAGCTTTTGCTCATCAGATAGTCGACTGGTCGCTTACATCCCTACCTAGTTCTTACTGTTTAGGTGGAATTCTTGATCAAACAGACAGACGAGCTCTCTAAAATATACAGTAGATTATTTTTTCAAACATAATGTACCTCAAATGTGTCCTGCTTTTTAGTGACTGTAGAGTTATAACAAGGAGTAATTGTGTACAACTGCATGAAGAAAAAATGCATACCAGGGAAAAGTTTTCTAACAGAGAAATCTAATAGTCTCTAAAAGTATGTTGGGGTGTGGGGGAGAATCCCATAATTTCAATTATCTGGGATCTGTGTAGTATGAAGAATCTAATGTTCTGTCAGGTATTTTTGAAAGTGGGTTAACAGCTAGCTTGTCACTTCTGTGACTAAATCAAACCCCTTCTAGTTGCTGAACTACAAGCAGTAATTACATCATAAATGCCTAGATAGACAGATCTTGAGTATTCTTTTGGTGTGACACTCTTGAATTTCCATTACATACAGGACAAACACTCCTGTAAAACTTTCAGTGGTAATTCTGCACACCTGTGGTCTCTGACTAGATTAAATTCTGGGTTCTTTGAAGCTAGTTAATTTTCCTGTGGACTTGATTGAGAACTTCGGATGGAGGAGGATTAAGCTCCATAAATGCAGCATGCTGATGGGTGCTTGTTTCTTCTTTAATTAATAGTTTTTATTTTGCAAATCACAGGGTTAAATTCTGGACTCTTTTCCTCCAGTTAGTAACAGTCCCAAATTACTGTTATTTATCACTCTGAATTTTTAAAAATCTAACTCAGTGATCAGCCAAACTCCATTAAATATTTCTTGAGATTATTGCGTTTGAATACTTTTGTTCTGTAGAAGTCTGAAAATCTGTTGAACCTTGTTCTTTAACATAATCCTAAAGATACTACTCAAGAGGAGATGCTGAAAATGCAATGAGATACATTAACGGAACACGGCTTGATGATAGGATCATCAGGACAGATTGGGATGCAGGTTTTAAAGAGGGCAGACAGTATGGTCGTGGAAGGTCAGGGGGTCAGGTACGTGAGTGTACAATCTTTTTCCACTACTTGCTGGTAAAATTTGTGATGTTTCTGGAATCTACACTTTTGAATGAATACTTAGTACTTAACTTCAATTTTATTAACTTCCATAGCCAGAATAAAAATTTCATCACATCTAAGAAACCTTTATGGAATGTATTTTAAATATTTACCCGCCAAGAATAAAACTTGACATCACTTCCTTTTTTTGGTATTCAAGTTACCGTGGAGCCTGTGTTCAGCTGTTGTGGGAAGAGAAATCGTACTTGCCGGGCAAGCATAAAAGTATGCAAGCTAAGAGCTGTGTTGTAACCTGCCAGAAACCATGAGACATCACTTAGCTTGCCTAATTTGGAGTAGATAGCAGTTTCTCTTATCTTTAGTGTGTATGGGTACCCCATGTAGGCCTGGGTTGGTCCATGTTGATAGGAGGAGGGCCCTTGTGGGGGATATTAAAACAAGAAGGAAGCTGTATACTGTGATACTAAATTCTGCGGACCGCACTTCGGCTACTCTTCTGAATGAACTAGAGGAAGCTGTCACTAATTTTCTAGCTTATATTTGTGTGTTACCTGGGACAGGTGATAACTGTCTTTTTGGTATTGCTTTATTAAATCTTGTGGAATCATTTACTTGCTGGAATGCACTAATCTTTGATGTTTTTTCCCACATCAAGGTCCGAGATGAATATCGGCAGGATTATGATGCTGGGAGAGGTGGCTATGGCAAAATTGTTCAACCCCAGTGAATACTGAATGACCCATCAGCATGACAAGAGAATACTAGCTGCATCGTAGTAGATCTTACGATGAGCAGCGAGGGGAGTCTGCATATGAATGTTGTTTAGATAACTGAGACTTAAAAGATTATCAGTGTTGCTGAGATCTTTAAATATATTCAGTGTCTCTTGCATTTTTTGAAGACCAGTTACAAAATCAGGATCAAAGCTATACTTTAAGTGTTATAGGGTAGATTAATATAATATAATGAATATCTGGGGATAAAATTTACAGCACTGATGCCATGAGACCTATATAGTTGCTATCTGTTGCTTTCTTGAAGATTTGAAGTGTTATACTAGACTGAGCCAGAATTCTTTAACAGTATGTTGATTTCTTATATTTGTCCAAAACCTGATATATTGGCATCATGTTTTTGTTTGTTAGTAGTAAAGGGAGTGAGTAAGAATGGGCTGTGTGTGTACCAAACCAGGAATTAAGAGCAGGGAAATAGTTTGTCTTGGTGAAATACGGTTAAGGTACACGTTTCAGAGAAATCTGGATTTGACTAGCAAGAATTAAGAAGTCTTTGACAACAGCTAGCAAATATATGAAGGGCATACCTGAGCGAACTCTTCAAACTGGGGTTATCTCGCTCTGCATCAAAATGATAGGAACATAGCATCTAGTTGAAGACCTGGCTGATAGGTATTTCCACTAAGAGTCTAGTATGTATGAGGTCTGATTTACCCTGTAATTTCCATGGTGTGTGTATATTAGTGGCTGTCACCTTGCTGTTGTAAAACAGGTGCATGTGACATTTATTTATTCAGTGGGTAAGGGGGAGGAGACTGCTGAGAGCAAGGGGAAAGGAGGGAACTGAGGGTTTAAAAATGGGTGCTAGATGGTATGTCCTATCTCTGTAAACTTGGCAACACTCAATGTTATTTTTAATTTTTTTAAGGCTTGCTCTTGTGTCAGTTTTCTCCAGTAAAAGGGGTTCATTATTTTTTGTTTTGTGGATGAATGTGTTTCCCTTTTCATCCACAAATTGGGGGAGAATTTTCATGGTTATCTCCAAAAAGTGGATGTCTTACGGGACCGGATATTGTAAAAAGAAAAGGAAATTAATTCTAAAAGGGTATGAGGATTTTTGTCTTCTATTTCAGGCTAGATTCATTCCTGCTTATGTTTCAAATAACAAGCATATGACAAAAGCCAAGATTCAAATTCCAGCTTTACCTCGAAGTCTGTTCAATATGATGAGAATTCATACAGTGTCTCTAGAACTTAATGTATGACTTTAACGGATTGTGTTAAAAATCACCTCCGTGATTGTACAGTAGTATACATTCTTTAAAATATTAACTGTTGCTCAAAATGTTCAAATCCTGGAAATATCAGCAACATCAAGTTCAGGCTTCCCTGTCCTTGTTTGAGGACTTGATTTCAAGGGAAGTATATTCTAAACGCTTCTATCAGGTAATGTTGAAGACTCATTTACCTAAAACCTTCCTTACTCAAATTGCTTAGCTCTCTGGACACTTCATAATTTCACTAATTCTCCTGGTTTTCCAGTCATCGTATTAGGGAATGACAGCACATGCTTTTATGTAAAAAAGAAAGCATACATTTAATTTACTCCTTTTTTAAAAATAAAACCTTTCAGGCATTCACATGAAAGGCATAAGAATACTTTTTTTCTTTGTACGTCACCTTTAAAGAAAGGTAAAATGAACTGAGTTATAAGCTTTAATTTGACTTTTTAAGTATCTATGCATCATGTTTGAGACCTATTACCTTAATTAAATTATAGGTACAATGAAGTAAAATGCACATCTACCATCACAGCTAAGGGAATTGTAAAAGATGTATTTGTAAGTTTCTCATGTCATAAAAGGTACTGTAAATGTTTAGTTTAATTTTTTGTATTGCCTAATGATACATGTGTCTGAGCAGATCTGTCTACCCCTTGCTGTGTAGCATATCCAGTAACAATTTTCAGAAGGATAATCTGATCACACAAGTTTCATGAAAAGGTTATCTATTGTCAAAACCCACAAACTACTTTTAAATAAAGCTGCACTACTCAAATTAACCTTGTTTTTTGATTATTTGTTTCTCAACAGAAGCAGCATTATGAGTAAAGGACTTTACACTTTGCCAAGTCTTAGCCAGATGCCTTGTTTGGGCTGTATTAATGTGTAGTTCTGGTGTATTTTTCTTCCATAACTTAGTGGAAGTCAAACTTCTATTGCTCAATTAAGACACGGTCTCACTAATATACCCACTTGTTAACAGATCTTGAGTGACAATAGAACCATGTAATTTGTTGGGTCACAGACACCAGATGGTGCAGCCTGCAAGTAATATAGTGAACTGCCATGCCTACTGTAGTTACAGTTTGGACCAACTTTCTGTTTAAAGCTTGACTGTAAGTGCTCTAAGTGCCCAGACGCCAAGGCACTACAACACATGCTGAAAGCCAGAAGCTCCCAGAGACTTTACAGAATCCAGAGGCAAGCAGGAGCAGACAAACCCCAGGCAGAGGGTGGGAGGAGGGAGACGGGGGACCTGCACTGGATCTGAGGCAACCACAGCAGGAAGCAGCTCAGGAAGGCAACAGCCACTTGATGAGTGAACCAGAGCTGGGAAGTCAGCATTTTTCGGATGGAGCTTTTCCCCGCTTACTCAATGGCTGTAGCTCCAGCATACTAACAGGGCCTTGGGCTGGGGATCCAGTGGAGTGGAAGGGCCTGGACCCTGCTGCTGTGAGATAATCCCCTCCCATATTGGGGACTACACAACCCTGTGAGTTGGGTGGAACTTACTGATTATAGCCATTGGGCCATACTACCCTGTGAATGGGGCATGCAACTGACTCTTGCTATTGAGCCACACTGCCCTGCGAAGGGACAAATTTAAGCAATCTGGTCACTCTGTTTGGGAGGCAGTGCTGCCACCTGCCGTCTTGCAGAAGGAAGCATTACAATGCCACACCATGCTGCACTTCTGCACTGCTGTTGGAAGCAGCACTGATTACCGAGCAGGGTGGCCAGAGAGTAGTGGCCATTCACAGGACACTCATTTCAGAAACCAGTGCTACTGCCAGGAGTGGCGCAGAAGTAAGAGTGATAATACCATGTGTAGAAACATTTCATATTTAGCTAGAAGCCATTCTGTATAACAAAAGCTGTTTCAGTTTCTTGTGTCCGCATGTATACTAGAGGGAGTGAACTGGCCTTCACTGAGGTGGGGAGAGGCCAGGCAGATGCGCTGTTGGAATGTGTTAATGAACTATTTTGAGCTGTAGCTCGAACTCCCTAAAACAACCTGTTTCTTTCTCTGCTGATAATAATTCCTTTTTTGAAGTTCGCTTTGATTTCTTGCCCTGACGTCAGGCTTGTTTGGTTAAGGGTATAAAATACTAGGATTGATTGTATTAAGGAGCCTCATTGAGCCCAGCTCTGATTGGGATCACATTTGGCTCACTTTGTTTTATTGGCCAATAAAACTATCTGTTTAGCCGCGTAAAATGAGTGAAGTCTTTACTTCAACACATGTCATGACACCCTTCCTTCTGTGCTGGTGCTCGCACGGATGGTGCCATCTGAGCTAGGCACCTGGCCAGTGGCCACTACTCTGGAGCCACCCACCTTGTAAGATAACTCCATCACTTGAAATAGTACAGAAGAAAGGGTGCCAATACCATTCTGTGCTGCTGTAGGCAGTGGCACTGCCTTCCAAACTGGGTGCCCAGACAGTGGCTGCTGCTCTCCAGCCACCAAGCTTGGAAGGCCAGGAAAAATCAGACATTTTTTAATATTTCTAAAATCTGCCCAGAAGATGATTTGAGGACCAAAAAAGAGGTCAAGTCTCAGAACCTGGATGGCTAGTGACCCGACTCAGGACCCTCCCACACTGGTCTTGTAACCCCCTCTTGGGTTGGGAGCCCCAGCTGGAGAAAGGCTGCACTTGGGGATGCCCCAATGACCCTGAGGTCTAACAACCAGAAGTTTTTGGAAGACTGTTTCTCACAACTTCCATTTAATAGGTCATAGATTGCACTGTGAATTTGGTAGTGCCCTTTCTGGTCAATTTCATGACCAGAGGTTTTTCAAATTGACCAGGTCCACGGTTTCAGATGCTTGTCAGACATTTCACAGTGTTCCGATGGTGCAGGTCCTGACCCAAAATGGGATTGTACAGGAAGAGTAACTTGCAAAGTTGTGAGAAGGAGGGGCTGAAGAATGTCACCTTCACTTCTGAGCAGCCTTCAGGGTAGGGCTTGAGTAGGTTCCTGAAAAAAAAACAAAAAAACAGAGGCTGTAGCTCCTACTAGACGTTCTACTACCGAGTCCTTGTAGGAGCTATGGTGGAAGAAGCCCTGAGCCTGAGCAGCATAGAGTAGAAACACTGAGCCGCGAAAGAGGTGCTGAGAGAAGAAACCTTGGGCTTGGCTCCCAGAGCTGCACAGGAGCTATAGGGGAGGGAACCCAAAGCTCAGGCTGTCCCCACAGAAACCACTAAGAGCACAAGCCCCAGCTGGAATCACTGGTGGTGGGAAGCCCCATTTCTGCATTGCCTCAGGAGGTGGGTCTTGTGGAGAAAGGAGAACTCCTGTCGTGCCCCAGCCCATCCGTACTACGAGCTGGAGCCCCAGGTTCCTAGCAGCATGGAGTGGTGAAATTTCATAGGCAGAGCACAGTTCACAGGCCATGACATGTTTTTTCATTGCTGTGAAGCTGGTAAGGCCCGACTCAGATTCTCAGGAACCTTTTTCACCATATTAGTATGCATTGTGCAGGGTTTTGTAGTAAGGTGGAAAAGGACAACCATCAGCATCTCCTGTCCCAGGATGGAAACAGAGCGAGACAAGTGAGCTTTAGGAGCATGATAGATGCAAGGCAAGAGCTGTCCAGCTGGGAGCACAGCAGCCACCACTGTCTCTAGGGCTCTGTCTAAACTACACCTCTCTGTCGACAGAGGGATGTAAATGAAGCACTTTGAAAGTGCAAATGAAGCGGGGATTTAAATATCCTATGCTTTATTTGCATAATCGTGTTATGGCGCTGTTTCGAACAAGCACCATTTTGAAACTGAAACCGCACTTTAGATGCAGGTTTTTTGACAATGGGGTGCCTTTTTGAAAGAGCCTGTACTCCTCAAAAAATGAGTGCAAAAACCCGTGAAGCAGCCACACCTCAAGCGTGTTTTTGTGCAAGTAAATTTACAGTGAATCGACAGAATGGAGGGCTTTGTGCGGTATAGGTATTCCTCTTTCTACGCGGAATAACTCCTTTTTGAGCAAGAGCTCTTGCACAAAAAGATGTGGGTGGACTGGAAACGGGTTTTATGCAAAAAACAGCCTATCGAAACAAGCACAGGTACCCTAGTGGCCATTCTGTTAATGGCGATCAGAGCTTTCTTGCAAGAGTGCATCCATGCAGTCTCTTGTAGTGTGGATGCGCTCGTGCGCAAGAAGTTTTTGCAGAAGATCTCTTCTGCAAAAAGCTTCTTATGCAAGAAGCCTGCAGTGTAGATGTACCCCCAGCACGAAAGTGGAGCTGTGGCTGTCATCCTTGATAGTCTCTATATTTTGACTTGGGCCATTGAGTGGGAGAGGAAAGCAGAGATGAAAGCAAGATTTTACACGCCAATAGACGTTGCTCTAGTGATGGCTCATTCTTGGCTTATTTTGCTGTGCTTTTCAGAGGAATCATCCGGGGGGGCTGGCTGCAGGAGAAATGGGCAGAAGTGGACCTGTGCAACCTTGAAATCCTTGTAAGGAGACATCAGGGATCCTCTGCTTTCTGCCATCCATATAACTGGTTCTAAGTAAGCAGTCAGTGCTTTGAATTCCTCATCTATACTGGCTGTAGGATTCTTCAGAGGGCGTGAGGTCCTGAGGCTGCAGACGGGACAATAGTCTGCTCTGCACAATGAGTATTTTGAATGTCAGTTCCACAGGCGCCTTTCTGGTTACAGGTGTAATGGGAGACAAGGTGGCTGATGACAGAGCCACATAGTGTGTTACACATGAGAAAAAGAGGTTAAGCACTATTGCTACCTGAGCTGCTTTCTGATCTGGGCTTCCCTCTTGTGCTGGGTTTAGTAGTATGAAAAAAGACGTCAACTGTAAGACTCGCCTCTCATGCGATGGAAAGTGATAGAGATCAGCAAGTCCTCGAACATGATTGATGCACTGCAAGAACGCTCCAGCCAGGAGTGGAAGAGCCAGCACTATCACTGAGCTAAGTGTCTGGTTGGGTGAGGGATCTGCTCACAGCCTACCTAGGTCCTGGTAGGACGCTAGTGCTGGCTTTGTCAGGAGCGATTATGAGAGGTAGCAGGGGACTAGTCACTTTTTTAGGCAGAAGTGGACAGCCCTCCCCAGCAGATGGTGAGTTGCTTGCCTTCCTCCCATATGTTTCGCTCTCTCTATCCTCTAATTACTTGGCCAACACACTCTATTTCTCCCTCTGTCTCTTTCTCCTTGTTGCTGTTTGTAGTATCTCCTTCTACAACTCTCTTGAAGTCCCTTGCTGTGCATTTCCAAAGGTAATGTCTTGGGAGCGATGAAGAAATAGGAAGGCAGGTAAATTGTGTAGTGGAGCGCTGTCATGGGTGATTCAGGCTGATATGAAGTGGGGGTGATATAGTTAGGAAGGTGAGGCAGGGATGAAGAGAAGAGCTCACCGAGCAATAGAGGTTAGTCTAGTGATGGCTCATGCTGGTCTTTTTCTGCTGTGCTTTTCAGAGGAATCATTGAGTGGCCTTGACTGGAGAAGACCTGGTCAGAGGTAAAGTTGAAGAGACGTGACAAAGTTCTCAGGAGATAAGAATGTTCCTCTTCTTTCTGCCCACCGTCTATTCATGTGCAACTAAGCAGTCAGTGCTTTGAATTCCCCAGGTGTAACTGTAAGTAGGATTTTTCAGAGCCCGTGAGCTTCCTCTCTTGGCATGGGGCCCAGGGGCATTGAGGCTGGAGAAGGGACAATACACTGCAATCCAGAGTGACTATTTTGGATGTAGGTTCAATGGGCTCCTTTCTAGATGTCCAACTGAGGGAATAGGACAGAGGGTGGCCGATGGCGAAACCCTGTGGTGTGTTAGATCTGAGAAGAGGAGGTTATGCGCCATTACTGACTAAAGTGATAGCTGACGTCTTTTTTGTATGGGATTTACAGGTGGGGAAAAAGAAAGTCCACCTTGGAATCTCCTCTCATCTCATGGAAAGCTCGAGTTCGGCAAGTCTGTGAGCATGATCGATGGACATAGCGATAGAGACAGTGTGTTGGTGACATGTCCCAAAGGCGAGAGTGGTGAGGGTTCCGCTCACAGCCTACCTAACGGAACACTTATCTCACGGATGGCGGCGGCTGGTCTTCTCCTAGCTCCATGGTTATTGTCTCTGTTTCTGCTATCTCCTTCTGCAGAACACTTCAATGCATTGTAGGTGTGCAATTCCGCAGGTCACGGCTCCGGCGCCACGGAGAAGTAGGATGGTCAGTAAATAGTGTGGAGGAGCACTAGCATAAATCCGTACTCATATGAAGTAGGGTTTATATAATTTCGAAAGGGAGGCAGGGATGAAGAGAAGATTTCACACTGGATTAGAGGTTAGTCTGCGATGGCTAATGTTGGTCTCTTTATGCAGTGCTTTTCAGAGGAATCTTCGAGTGGCTCCGGCTGGAGGAGAAGCGGACAGAGGTAGGGTTGAGGAGGTTTGACACACTTCTCAGAAGACATGAATGGTCCTCTGCTTTCCGCCGCCCGTCTACCCGCTTGCAAGTAAGCGGTGAGTGCTTTGAATTCCTCGTTTCTACTTGGCAGTAGGATTCTTCAGAGAGCTTCCTGTCTTGGCACAGGGCCCTGAGGAACTGAGGCCGGAGACGGGGCAATAGACTGCTATGCAGAGTAACAATTTTGGATGTAGGTTCCACAGGCTCCTTTATAATTGTAGTCATAGTGCAGGAATGGGACACGGGGTGACGGATGGAACAGCCCCGTGGTGTGTTAGATCCACGCAGAAGAGGTTATGCACCATTGATGAGTGTGGTGCTAACTGATTTGTTTTTTCCCCTTTGTAATGGGTTTACTAGGAGGAAAAAGGAAGTCAACCTTCGGAATCTCCTCCTCTTGTCTGATGGGAAGCGCGAGAGTTCGGCAAGCTCCAGAGCATGATGGATGCGAGACAAGAACAGTCCAGCCAGGAGAGAAGCAGCCGCCGCCATCCCTCAGATAAGCCTCTGGTCTGGGGAGGGCTCTGCTCACAGCATACCTATCTCCCCTTTGGGACGTCTGGTTAGCTTGTGATGGCTTTGTAAGTGGGGTTGACGAGGGAGGCAAGGTTCCTCATTTTCCGTGGCGGCTCAGTTCTCTGGGCTCAACTGGAGTGTCATCTTCAGCCGAGAGTTGGATCCAAGCTGATGACTTCAGGAGGTGAGTTGCTTTTTTTTAATCCCACATGTGACTGTGTCTTCCTGTCCGTAGCTCTGTTTTCTCTAGCGTGTTGGCCAGCTTTAGATGAATGAGTTACAGCAGGAGGGTTTTGCTCAGGAAGGCCAGGCAGGAATAGCTGGTGGGCAGGAGGGGTGCAGCCGGCCAGGCCTGTGGCATGGAAGGTGGAGTATCAGCGGGTGACGCTAGGGATGTTCAGTGGAGCTGAAGCAACTAATCGAATCATCGATGGAATTTGCCATGACTGTTCAGTGGGTCGATGGGACGCCTGCGCCTTTGAAATGCAGCGTGAGCCCCGCTGGCTCTGCAAAGGCGGAAGCGTCATGGGAAGAGCGGGGCCAGCAGGGAACTCGAGCAGCCCCCCCCCCTCCCCGCTGGCCCTGTGCTCCCCACATGTGAAATGGACCAGGGCTCCACGGGCCCTTCTCCATTTCTGACCGAAGCGTGTGGGAAGCACGGGGCCAGCGGGGGACTGGAGGCCCCAGGGCATCCTGGGAAGTGCAGCACCGGCTGGCTCGCACGTTTCCATGTGCAGGGCGAGGGTCGTGCGAGGCTGGAAGGGGAAACTGTCCTGACGCTGTGCTGGCATCAGGAGGCTACCGCTGCAGGGGCTGCTGCCCTCGCTGTGAAGGAGCCCCTTCCTTGGGGCGATATCGCCTTGCCCACCAGCACAAAGCTTGGTCGTGCCTATACATCTCAAGCACAACTTGCCGGTCCTGCAAGTGGCGCTTTGTGGGAAGGGGTTTGTGAGCTGCCTCCATGTCAGCTACCAGAGTATATGCAAAATCTGTGATTGACATTTCTTATTCCCAAATGGAGTGCTTGTAATTACCTTCAGCATGTGTGGTGCATGGTCCAAAACACACTCCTTTCTGGTGAGAAAGAAATTGCAGAAAAGTGGAGGGTTTTTTTGCAAAAATAATTTACTTGGCTTCAGTTATTTGTCTGGAAGGGGACAAGCAACACAGAGAGCAAGGGGACAGGATGCCGCCTGTCTCCCACACCTCTCTTCCCCGCCGCCTTGGTAGCAGCAAAGTGGAGGGAATGGGAGCCAGTGCCGTGGAGAGCCATCTGTCCCCCCGCCCCTCCCTCCTGTGCACTGCTCTGATGGAGAGGTGGCAGTACGGAGGGTGAGGGGTGCAGACGGGAGCCCGTACCTGCACAGGGCTTTCAAGCCAGCTCCCCGCACATGTCAGCTATCAGAGGCAGCAGTGGCAGGCGGGGTGGGGGTCACCAAGGCTCACTGCGGACGGAGGCAGCTGCATGAGATGCCGGGGCATCTTCCTTCAAAGGAAGCAGTCCATGGTGACTGAGGGCTTCTTGGGAGTGGGGGCTGGGAGCTCACTGGCTGCCAGCCTCACCTCAGGAGACTATCAAATAGTCGTGTAACTGATAATATTTTGTGCAGTTACACGACTATTCACTTAATGGCTGTCTAACGTCTCTACTTGCCTAGTGGTCAGTGTAGGCTGGGGCTTTTCGATTGGGTAGGGGGAGGCTTTTGCCTCCACCCCCTCTTTCCTGCCTCCCTTAGCCACCCCCAGCCCAGCCTGCATCCCTGTAATGGACAGGAGGAGTGCTGACCAGCACCGGGGGACCAAGGGGTTAAATTCAGGTAGTTAGCAAAGGTGCTGGCCAGGGGGCCAGGAGAAACAATCCAGATAATGGGTTGAAATTGGAACTGGATCTAGGTTCCCTGCCTGCTTTCTTTGTGTGGGGGAGAGAAACCAGGAGTTGAGAGGCACAGGGTAATTTAAACCCAGGCTGGACTGCCATGTCTCGGAGGAATTCGGAGCGTGGGCGTGGACTGAACAGAGAGGAGATTGGAAGTAAGTAACAAGGGAACAAAGTGGATC
>JANRFK010004149.1:120137007-120147152 GCA_030068395.1 Apalone spinifera | reverse complement strand
TAAGAACAAACCTACAGTCCCTAACTTGTACGTAACCCAGGGACTTCCTGTATTGTTGTTGTGACCGTGCACCTTCAGGCTCCCAACTGAACAGCAGTTCTCATAATACTTTGCCCAATCTTGGTACAAGAATCTATCCAATTTCCGTGCTAAGTAAGGAACCTAAATTAGTAATATAAGCACTGTACACTCAGTAGATCAGGCACAGGGCATGTGTCTCCTATTCTGATTAGGCAAATGCTTAGGAAAGCAAACCCACACTGTTGAACTGCAGTGGCAACAAGTTAAATCCGCTCCAGCTCTCTCCTAAAAGACTGTGGGTCAAACCATGAGGCCCTTGCTGGATTTTTACTCCATAGGTAAACGGATAAGAACATAAGATCCTTTCATTGAGCAAGGAACTTGGGATTTAGCCTCATTTCACTACTTTATTGTGGCAACTAAACATTGTTGGAGGAGCATCTTGTGACGACTGAATTCTTTAGCCCAGTTAAAGGTAGATGGCGAGGGGGAATAAATAAAAGGTTGCTTACGAGTGGCACAATACGGCCCAACAGGAGCAACGCGGCTCAGTTATTTCAGTGCACTATATTGTCCACAAGTTCACTCCTGCAATACTACCGCGCTGGGAGCAGGCTCCTCCCTACAGCTTGTGTTTTGCAAGTCTGACCTGGGGCTCTGCTGCGGCCGCAGGCCCAGCGCACGCAGCGGTGCCGAAGCGCCGGCCTCACCCCGCAGCCGAGGGGCATATTTCGTGGCCCCCCTGGGATTCAAGCCCTAGCGCCGTTACTGTCACTGGGGCGGGGCCCGTCTCGCCGCGCCCGTGTCTCCAAGGAGCTCAGCTGGGCCCCGCACGAGCCCCCTGAGGCCCGTTTGCCTGCCCCCGCCCCGGCGGCTCCCAGGCCCGCTGCGCCCAGCCCCCAGGCTGGGGGGGGAGGGGCGCTGTCCCGGCCAGAGACTCACCGGCGCAGGGATCGCCATGACAACCACAACTGCTAGGAGGCGTCTGGCCACTGACGTCACCGTCTCCAACAGCCACTTCCGTTCCCGTCTCGCCTTACAAACAAGCTTTCCCCGCCCAATCAGGAAGCGCCAGGTCCCGCACTGGCCGCTGGGAGAGCAGGTGCCGGATGCTGCCCCTCTCACGTGCGGCTGACCCCGCCGGGGCTGCTGGGAGATGGAGGCCGGGGCAACTACATCTCCCAGAAGCCCCTGCAGCTCGCCCCGCCCTCCTCGAGCTGGGCAGGGGCGGGGCTCCCGGCAGTTCGGTGTTGCCTGCCGGCTTTACGCGCAGCCTGGGGCCCTCGGGCTCTGGGCGGGAGGGGGAGGGGCGATGACGCGATTGCAGAGGGGGAAACTGAGGCACGGTGAATGGCGGCTCTCGCAGCGGCCCCTCGGCCGGCCGGGGAGGGGCGGCCAGGAGCGGCGAGCGACCCCCCGGCTTTTACTCAAGTGCGCTGCTGCCTCCAGCGCCCTTTGCGGAGGCGCTGCCCCTTCCCGGCGGCACGGCCCTTGTGCCCGCGCTACTGACCCCGGGCTCCGCACGCGGGCTCCGCCTAGAGCGGCATCCCCGGCTCCACAGGCAGCTTTGCCGGGGGGCAGGGACCTTGTACAAAGAAAGAGGGAGCCAGGAGGGTTAAGCATGACAAAAGACTTGAAATCCCTTATTTTCAGCTCTAGAGGGGGCAGGGTAGCGCCTGCCCGCTTCTAAAACCCCTCCCCCAACCCTGCGGGAGGGACAACTGGACCCCAGGTCCAACGAATTCCGGGGGACAAATAATGACCCAACCGAGTCCAAGTGTGTGCATCACAGGTTTAACACAAGGCAATCAGACTGGGACTCTGAGCAGAGCACCCACTGCTCCTCAACGCTGTCAGTGGATGCCACCCAGAGGAACTCTGCCTGGAGACACGACACAAGGGAAGAGGAAATAGGCCCCATAGTCGCAGAGCACCTCCTCGTCTAGCCTCCTCCTCTTGGTGCGGTATATGGTGGCTTTTGCCAGGGCCAGGAAGAGGTTGACAAGGTGGTCTCGCAACTTTGTGGGGCCACAGATGGGGTGTACCTAAATAAAAAGGGGAGGGGAACTTCAATAAGAGGTTCTGGAGGAGCTGGAAGAGGGGCTGCAATTTGGCACATTCAGATAGGTGTGGTCCAGGTTTTCCCTCAAGCCGCAAAAAGGACGTGTCTGGGCTGGGGGTGAACCGCGCCAGGTACACTCCCGTGCTCACGGCTCCGTGAAGGAGCCACCAACTGATGTCCCCAATGGGCTGTAGGATTAAGGTGGACTCCAGGTTGGCCCATCAGGTTCCCCACCCTCTACGAAAGCTCACGCTCCCCTCTACATGTTTTGTTAGTCGATTACGTCCTACCAGACCATTTGTTGTTTGTTAAGTTTAACCTCTTGGCAGAAGCATTTTGACGGCGAAGGAAAGCGGCAGAACAGACCTTGCAGGCCAATAGGGGAAATGGACAGAGTGCTGCTGCCCTGGAGCAACAGCCGCAGCAGGCGGCCAGGCCCAGTAATTCATGGAGCAACAGCGAAGGCGTCACTGAGTAATGCAAGCACCGTGCTCTCTGGCCCACTACAGAATGGCTAAGTCCATTATCGCAAGTGCCCACCAGGTGTGGCTGTTGCTCCCTTACAGAATTGCTACCTGTGGTACCGGGAGCATCCATCCATTGCTTCTCCTACCCTCTGGCGCTCCGGGGAACAGCCTCTCTCCGGCCTCTCTGAAACCCCCTGCGGGGAGCTGAAGGCTGCTATGAAATCCCCCCTCCCTCTTTAGCCTAGAGATGCCCAAATCCCTCAGCCTCTCCTCACAGGTCATGTGCTCCAGGCCCCTAATCATTTTGGTTGCCTCCGCTGGACCCTCTCCACTGCGTCCACATCCTCTCTGTAATGGGGGGGCCCAGAACTGGACGCAATACCCCAGCCGTGTCCTCCCCCGTGCCCAATAAAAGGGAATAATCACTTCTCTAGGTCTGTTGGAAATGTTACTCTTATGGTGCCCTGGGGGCTATGGGCTCGGAGAAACACTACATGTCCCAGCATGCACTGCGTCGCTTCTCTTCTGCCCCCCTTGGGTGGGATTTCCTGGGGAACCCGCTCCCTCTGACGTCAGGGCCTGCCACGGGGGCAGGGGCCACCCCGCCCAAGCCAGGAGCAGAGCGGCGCTTTATCGGAGCGGTTCCAGCCTCCATCGCTGCCACGGGAACTGGGAGGGGACACTGGCTGCACCGCCGCAGGAAACCGCTGACACCAGTCCCTGTCCCAGCTGGGTTTGAGTCTGAACCCGTCCCTCCCTGCCCTGCGTCTCCCTCTGCCTGCCACTCGCAGACCCGGCGCCAGCTGAGCGCTCGCTGGAGCCAATCCACTCCGGGCCCAGGTCCCAGGGGACGCAATTAGCGTGCATACCCAGGCAGCTTCCGGTCACGGTTCCCAGTCGGTTGCTATTGGGCCGCGAACTGGGCAAAGGTCACTGCCGGTCCGTGGGACGGTGCGCGGGCATCCACCCCAGCCACACGTGCCGCTATCACGTGAGGTCCCGGGATCATGCAGCGACCACGTGAGCCATTGCTTGTTGCCCCACGCCAGACTCATGGTGAGAGCTGCCGCCACGCGGCCGTGAAACTCGTGCGTGGTGCCGCTGCCATGACACCGTCTGACTGTAGCTAGCGCTCCCTGCCTGTCTGCGCGTGCCCGGCTTGCCTGGGCAGCCCCTCGAGCCAGGGCAGGTCTGTGTCCGTCACGGAACCGAACCGCGGCCCGGTGCTGCTTTCCAGCCCATAATAGTTACTTTGTGGTGTGGCTTCCTGGGAGCTGGGGCAGCGCGGGGACAGCAGCAGGACCCAGGCTGCTCCGGGCAGGGGGTGCAGGAGGGGTGCAGGGAAGAGCATTGGCATTGTGGTGGTACAGGAGTCAGGGATGGAGGGGAGGAGAGGCTGAGGGGACTAGGCAGGGGTATCGTGGAGGGATGCACAAGTGAAGGTTGAGGGGAGAGCAGGGGCTCAAGGCAGCGGGCTGGGGGTGCAAAAGTAAGGGTTTGGCTCCCCCAAGCTGGCTGCAGCAGGGCGCTCGCAGGTGGTGCTCCTAGCTCTCACTGGTAAGGATGAGTTCTTGAACAAACATTCACTGCTGGACAGACTGGCAGCCCCGTACAGACTAAGGATGTAAAGGGCTAGTCGACTACGTGATAAGCAAATACTTATCAGAGAGGCAAGTCCACTAGTCAATTCCCCCCCGCCTCTATCAGATAGCGGCAGCAAAGGGGGAGGGGGTACTTCAAAGTAGCAACACGAACCAGAGCCCGGGATATGTTTCCAAGGGGCCGCACAGTGTGGAGCTTGGGGTCAGCGCTGCCCCTTTGACACACCACTGCAACTGACCCCGGGCTCTGCGCAGCGTTTCCACAGAACCCAAGATCAGCTGGGGACTCCACAACTGCTCTCACGCTCTGGGTGGCATTTCAAAGATCATGGAGCCGCGGGGGAGTCCCCAGCTGAGCCCAGGTTCTGTGGAAATGCTGCGCCGAGCCCAGGATCAGCTGGGGAGCTGACCCCAGCTCTGCATGGCATTTCAAACTGATAGTGCCACATGGAGCTCGGGGTCAGCAGGAGACTCTGAATCCCCCGCTGACAGCAGACTCCATGCAGGTGCTTCCGCTTTGAAATGCGCAAGAGCCCCTGCCTCTTGTACATTTCCAAGGAGGAATGCAGAAGGGCCTATCAACGAGTCAAGTAGCCGATGGAATTTCCATCAACTACTCGACTAGTAAATCAATCAGTATTTAACACCCTTAATATAAACTCTCTCACATCGAGTAGATTAGAAATTGGCTAAGCACAACCATACAACATCATGGGCACTGAGATGACAACCCAACTGCGGTGCTCAGGTAGGAAGATCCATAGGAAGATAAACAGTTTTACAATAATGCACTGTTCCTCCTAACTAATGTAAGACCACCCACTCATATAAGCAAAGGGAAAAGTCAGAGAAGGTCATTGCTTGCCAGTCATGCTTAGATAGTCCTTATGGTTGGATAATTCTTTAAATCAATTAACCATTAGCAAAACAAACTCTCAGTTATATAGAAAAGTAAAATTCTAGCCAGCTATTTATTCTGTAGTTATATTTGCTTTAAACATTGTACAATTACATCTCCCCCTCCCCCCCTTCCCCATGTTTTACAAAGATCCAAGGAATTTAAGAAACAATGTCAAAATTATCATTTACACATTTAGGCACAGATTAATAAAGCATAAACCAGTGTCTGACTTCATGTTTCTTTCTGTAAAAGATTTACAACTATATTTCAACTCCTGAATGAAGCCTTTAAATGTCTACATTGACATACAGAGGTATTATTTAAAAGATCATATTCAAGTGCTGATCAGGTGGTTTTGTTGTTGTTCTCTGAAAGGCTGACAGTAAACAATAAATGCAACTGTTTGCTTTTTAAGTAAACACTGAAATCAACAAGTCCATGGATAATTTGTTAAGAACCGTGTTTCCTGATCATTTTCAAGACTATCGGGTCATATGTATAAAACAAAAGCACAATCAATAATATGACATAAGATGATTTTCCTATTATTTTAGCTAACATAATTTAAATCATTTATTTGGAATTAAAAACAACACAAATGAAAAGAAAATATGCTGACATGAAAAGTAGGGATGTTGAGAAATGTGCAGTTCATGAATTGTGTAGTTGACAAAAAAACTTTTAATCGATAGGGGTAGCACTGGTACCACTCAGCCCTGGCTGGTGCCAGGTCCGCCAACTACCTCTGCTGCAGTTCTGCACTACAAGCACTAAGAGCCAGTGTGAGGGTTGATGCCGGATCCTGGCATGAGCCAACACGGAGTCAGCCTGTGAGCCAGCCTGCTAACAAATTTACTTGCTGGGGGAGGAAGTGGGAGTATTGTGTGTAGTCAGTAGCATTAACCGACAAGCACCTGTTTATCAGTTAATAGTTTAGTTGACTGCACTATTACGTCCCCAAGAAAAGGCATTATACTTTATCCAAAAGGTTGTCTTTTTGACAGGTCTAGTTTTGATCAGAGCTGGTCAGAAAACATTGATTATTTATCACACAAAGTATGTCTGGAAGTTTCCATGAAAGCCTGTTATTGAAATTTATTTTCAAAGCTTTCAGATGGAGTTGATAAATGACACACAGATCACATATTTTGGTTAAAAAAGTACACCCAGCTGCAGTTAGCCTAACCTTTGGGAGTGCTGATTTGGGGGTGTCACGTTATTGGACTTGAAAGTGAGCAGACAGATCACTGTTGCACCCAACGGGGTGGAGGGTGTGTGTGTTTGCCCCAAATGCTCAACAAAGGGGGCCATGTGAAGTGTCGAATGAAAACGTGTGCTCTACTGATTCTATGTCTGCTACTCATGTACCTGTGTGATATCTGTATGTGGAGTTATAGATATGGGCCCTGTGCCGGTCCTGGGAATGTTCTCTGTTTGGAAGGAAGCAATGGGCCTGGACTGCCTTGGTGAGGAAGGATTGGTCAGTGACTGGCTGCGCTGACTAGCCCTGCTGCATGGACAGTGGCTCTCAGAGTGGCCAACACACACCGGAGGAATGTGTCTGGAAGCCTGTAGACCAGCCAGTGCATGTGGAACACAGACAGGTCACTTGACCAGCTCCAGTTTGGGAGACACCAGAGATATAAAAGTGCCATGAGGAGGTCTCCATTTTCTCTTCAATCTTGCTAGTGATCCCAGATGCAGCTTTGCTAAGGACAGCGAGCCGGGAAGGATTTGCTGACCCATTCTGACATTGGACATACACCAGAGATTTTTAAGCTAGCTGTTTGTAACATCTCTGCTAAGAGCCTGCATCTCTCCATGTCATCGTGGGATCATTCAGCACGTTCAGGGACTTGTCTGGAGCTCCCAAGAAGAGCTTTTGACTGTCAAGTGGGAGGCCTCTACATATTCTGAATCTCTCTCAAACGCCAACTAGAGTCACAACAGCCTGCATGCAAATAGATCTAGCAGCAGCACCTAAAGACACTGGAAGAGAGGTTCTGGCTAATTACTGACCTTAGAGAATGAAGGCCTGGAAGCATTCCCTATGCTCCTGGGTAAGACAGACCTTCAATAGAGGATACATGTAATTTGTATAATCACACTTGGCCACAATTGCCTAGTAGTTCACAGTTCAATGCTCGAGTTGCAGATGACATGCATTTCATCCCAAAAGGTCGAACCTTTCCTGCCTCTCATCGTTAGGAGCAGACCTGTAATAATGCTGTTTGCCTGTCTCATTTATAGCATTTGTCACAAGGGAACCAGGAGGTGGGAAAACAAAAATGCAGGATAGTGGCAGAAGTCCGACACTGTCTTTGCTGATCCAGGAACACTTACTTGATGGGTAGTGCAATCTGGGTGGGTGCAATCCTGACTGCAGCATGGCCAGAAGATGGTGTTGCATGTTTAAGCTCCTCAAGAAGTGTCTGGAGAGCGTCAGTCACTCTCTTCCCCAGGATCTGGGACGGGCACAAATCACCACCCCTCGGTGGTGGGAACAGCACGGCCGTCTCATCTGAAGTCAAACATGAAATAGAGTTGGAGGCTCCTCCACTTGAGCCTCCTGTTCCTCAAAGGTCTCTCTGTCGGGGCTTGGTGTAGGGGGCTGCGTGGCCTTCATCTTCTAATGGGGGGGAAGTGGCAGTCAGACAAATTGCTGCCGATACGTCATCCAAGGATGCCAGTCTGGCCAGTGCGGAGGACCATATAGGAGAGGGGATGATTCCCAGGACTGATCCCACTTTGCCTGACATGGGCAAGGATTCTTGTGGAAGTCTGGGTTCCTTTGCTGTTGCAGAGAGGCCCCTTGCACCGACAAGGAGACGACCAACTGAATGTCTCTTTCATCCTCTTCAACGTCCTGTGAAGGGTTTGGGGGTGTGTGGAGGAGTGGAGAATCCTGTGGTCCGGGGAAGGGATGGTAATCCCAAGATGGGGGTCTCTGTATTGAGTCGTCCATACCCATAAGCAGCGGGGACTCTGACTTGTCCAGCTGACACATCCCCAGCAGAATGGAATTCCTCCGCACCAAGTGACTCGCTGCTGCTGCTGCAGGGGCATGGACAGGACTGTTGGTTTAGAGACATGAGCCCTGGTGCTGAAGGCTTTTGTTTTGTCAGCATCATCTGAGCCACGTGGGACGTGACCTTTAGCAAGTCCAACGCGGATGGTGCTGTTCTGGAGCAGCGTATGTCCCATACCTCCCTGTCTCTCAGAGGGTACTGGAGCCCTGCTAGAGCCAGGGATCTTTGAAGTGCTCCAGGATCTCTCCGTGAAGGAAGTGTTTTGCCTCCACAATACTGAGTCAAGAAGTCAAGGCATCTGATACTGTAGACCTAGTGGGAGCTAGCCTGGGCTGCCAGACCAACCTCCTTTTCTTGGAGCTTCCCCAGAACCTTCCAAGGTCTTCCCCTTCCTAGCAGAGACCTCTGCCAAATTTGAAGGAGCACTGGATCTGCCCAGAGACAGACGTATGGGATGGGATGTCTCCTGGCCTAAGAGGTGGCTCCAAAGGGCAGCTCAATCAGCAGCAGCTTCAGTTTGGTCCACTGAGTTTTCTGTGCTCTAGATTTCAGAGCCAAGAACAAATTACACTTTTGGGAGATAAGTGCTCCTAAACAAAGGGCACACATAAGAGTGCCTGTTGGTGCTGATCAGGCTAGCTTCCCGACAAGGGCGGCAACATTTGCAACTTGCCAAGCCAGGCAAGCCCAGCTAGGCCAGATACATTACCCAGAGAAAAAGGAAAAGCTAAACCTCTCACAGCTATCTAATTCTATACGAATAGTCTATGCTACAGAGGTAGGTCAACATAAGGCCGCTCACATTGACCTAACTCTGTAAGAGTCTAGACTTCAGCAGCATTCCCACCAGTGTCAGTCACCCACTACATCAGTCTAATAACTTTACCTTCACGAGAGGCGTAGCACTGATGTCGATGTAATTAGGAAGACACCGGGTCTGTGTGCAAACTGTTAATACACTGCCTGTCGACTGTCAGCCTTGGGTGGGGATCGCAGGTGGAGCCCCCAGCCCCACCCCAGGGCTGACAGCCCAACGGTCTGTCTCCGTGGGGCGCAATTTCACATCAGGGAGCCTCCCAGCAGTGAAACTGACAGTCTCGTCAGTTTCACGGTTGCCATTATTTCACATTTCCACTCTGGCTTCTGCTGGGGATGGCTGTTCTCCAGCTGTCAGCCCTGGGACAGGGAGCTCCTGGTGATCAACTGCATGCAGCGGCGTCTGCTTCCCAAAGCCCCACTTTGGTCGGTGCCCGCTCTCCTGGTGAGCGCACAGAGGAGGAGGATGCTCTGGACGCCAACAGCTGGTTTAATTACTGCGGTGGTTGTAACGTGGGCATACCCTCAGTAAGCACAACGAGCTACGCACAGGCAGCTACCCATCTGAGGCCGTAGTGGCAGAGAAGGAACTGAGCCAGCACAGCCTTACCTCCAGTGAGGGCACCCACTCCACAAGGTGCAGAGAGCACACAGGCGGTCAGGCAGGCACTGCCCACGGGAAATCTCTGATCAACGGCTGGAGGTGCATATGCAGGTGCACGGGAGCATTCTAGGGACACTAGTCCAAGAACACTGCTCCCCTGCACCAGGAGGGCCCTGTGTGCAGTGACTCTAGGAAGCATGTGACTGGCTTTAGCATGAGGCTGGGTGAACTTTCCCTGCAGCACAGCTAAAAGGGGGGCATGCTGCAGTTCTTCTTTAACTCCCACATCCCAGAGAAACCAAGAGGCACAGGCAAAGCGGAGACTGTGCAGAGATGGCAGCACGTTTGGCATGTACAGGGAGGGGAAGAGACCAGGCAGAAACAGGCCAGGGCTGCAAGCTTATTTAATAGGAAGGTTGGAGCTAGAATTAGGCTGTTTGGGGCAAGCAGGCCCAAGTCTCCAGCTGGGCCCAACAGATTTATGCCAGAGGTAATGTGACTTTATGACCCTATTCCCTGTGCGCAGTGCCGTGTAATGCAGTGCAAGTCAGTGGTGCCCAGTGCAATGCAGGCCTATAGCACCACGATCAGTGCAGCGTGGGCCTACAGCATCCACTGCAGTGCAATGCAGTGGTACAGAGCCC
>JANRFK010004149.1:120002763-120035848 GCA_030068395.1 Apalone spinifera | reverse complement strand
AGTAACTCATTTTTCCTAGTTATTAAACCCACAGTTTACTATAGAGTTAGCTACGAGCATTGTCTTTGGTGCAAGATCTAAGGAACAAACAAACATTGTGGGTGAGTGAATAGTCTCTGGGGCTGGGAGCAATCTGAACCTTGTGTGTTTTGTGGTGTAATTTATCACTTGCTCCAACTTGCCCGAGAGGCAAGATAGTCTGGAGTGCCTAAAAGGATCCTCTATGACTGAGAAGACTGTTGTAGTGCTTCAGAAGTTTACATTTATTATTGGGTTGGTGAAATCTGTAGAACATACCACCAGTTTGGGGTGTCTTCCCTGCTTTTGACTTTCTGATCTAAGTTAGGCACTCGGGGTCATGAACAGCTCCAGGCAGTATGACAACTCACCACCAGTAAACCCTCTTTGTTGCAAGGCAAAGAAATGCTCTCTGACAAACCCCATAAAATATCCCTGCAAATGACAGTTTAGTTTTCCATTTCCTCTTTAAAGTGTGCTGCTGCTCTAAAGAGGAAATCTAAACATGGCATTATGGAGGTAAGTTCACTGGCTCAATTATTCCACCTCAACCATGTCCACATACACAAGAAAAACATTTCCATTGCCAGTAAGCCTGAAAACCCCACCTTGGACCCAGTGAAGCTAGATTCTTGCCTTTTTTGTAGCTCTTGCTAGCAACACATATTCCTCAGGCCAAAGCAAGTTTTTCAAGACCCTGATGCAAACCTACTCTCCAAAAGGTCCATGCAGGTGTAACCAACAGGTGGCGGACGGAAGACCCCAGCTCACTCCTTAGTCGTGTGGGCTCTGTACTTGTGATCAGTAAGCAGTATGCTTTGTGCGACTCACCTTGTACTGCAGGAGCTGCAATTCTTCGCTGTTGATAGGCGGCCATAATGCTGTTTGCAGTGGAATTGGGGCCCAAGACCTGGAGAATAGGCAGTACTGCACATGATCACGATTCAATCCTTCTAACAATGAAGTACAAGAGTCCAAAGCCCAGCACCCCAAGAGCCAGCCGACTGGCAGTTTTGCCTCTAGCCGCTGCAGTAGTTAGTGCCACCTCTACAGCATGGGAGTTTGTCTGATAGTCACATTGGAGTCGAAGGGAGCTCTGCGCGCCTGCTCTTCCCCCCCCCCAATGGCACATCTCCATCCATCTGCAGCTAAACTTGTGGCTACCCAGACAGCAGGCTGGGCAACTGCAGAGAGCTGCAATGCAATTCAGAGCAGGGGCTCTGTGACCACTGCTCTGATGGGACTGTTGCACAGAGGCCGGGGCAGGGAAGCAAAGCTGCACAACACTGGGCTGCCATTTGAAGGCACCATGAAGAACGAGAGCACACCCAGCAAGATGCTGAGATCACTGACAAAGACCTGGTGCTTCTACTGGAGGCCTGTACCAAGATAACAGTAGGGGCTGGCAGGAATGACATCTTTGGAGCACTGGACTTCTAGCCCACACCGGAGACCTTTTCCCTACCCCTAGGGATGGGGCCTTTAAGCTGCGGACGGGCAGCGTTGCTACCTCTTGAGATTTTATCACAAGTCTTGCGATATTTGGGTGTCTTAAAGATGTTTAGCTGCAGATGGATGGAGATGTGCCATTGGCATCATCTGCTGAAAATGCCAAGCATTGCCATGGGGGGGGAGGGGGGGAAGCTCCAATGTGAATATCAGACAAACTCCCATGCTCTTCGAGGCAAGTGACAGTAAGAGAATCTTAACTTGTATTGAAACTTTTTAACCCTGGTGCTTAGGGAGAAAAGTTTCAAAATGTGACTGAGTTTATTGTATTTTTAAAGAGCTTTATAATTTTTTAAGCCTAAGTCATTATATTGATCATTTGAGGTCCATAATACTGACGCTGGGAATACAGTAGAAAGTCTGATTTAATTCTTGGGCTTCTCTTTCAGTCCAATTTGTCATGGGAAAGGCTAAGATTATGTCTCAGATATTTTAGTAAATGTCAGACAGTTCACAGGCAATAAAGAAAAAAAATCACCAAAGCCCATGACCTATCTTTTTATCTTTTACTAAAGATATGTGACAAAATGGAGAACTGCCAAGACCCCTCAACATCTGTGGGAGGTCAGAGCTTCTGGAGGCCCCTGCTGCCAAGCAACTTGGGACAGCAAGGAAACCCCAGGGTGGTGTGGGGGGGGGCAAGAGGACCCGATAGCTCCTGGTCGCTGCATGCTGAAGCCACTGGTCTCTGGATGTTACAGATTCTGTTACTTCCATGACTAAATTGTAGACTCAATCATCAGGCATGCGTATATTGTACAAGAGCAAGGGAACAATGGAGACTAAAGCAATTGTATTGGTAACATTAACAGTTCAACCCCTTTGCTCAATTATAAACCAGAGCTGTCAAGTAATTAATTGTGATTAATCATGCTGTTAAATAACAGAAAACTACTACTTTTAAATATTTTTGGATGTTTTCTACATTTTCAAATACACTGATTTCAATTAGAACACATTATAAAGTGCACAGTGTTCACTTTATATTTATTTTTTATTACAAATACTTGCACTGAAATAAACAGTATTTTTCAATTCGTCTAATACAAGTACTGTAGTTCCATCCCTATCATGAAAGCTGAACTTACAAATGTAAAATTATGTAAAAAATTTAGCGTTCAGAAATAAAGCAATGTAAACTTTAGCGCTTACAAATCCCCTCAGTCCTATTTCTTGTAAGTAAGCTTAGTTACAATTTGCAGGAGATAACGCTGCCCCTGCTTCTTGTTTACAACATCACCTGAAAGTGAGAACAGGGGTTCACACGGCATTGCTGTAGCTGGTGGTGTGGGATATTATGTGAGAGATGCACTATAGACTTATGCTTCAACCACCATTCCAGAACACATGCACCCAGGCTGATGACAGGTTCTACTCGGAAATAATCCAAAGCCGAGTGAACCGATGAATGTTCATTTTCATCTGAGGCAGATGCTGTCAACAGAAGATTCAAGTTTTGGGTGGCTTAGTTCTGTAGCTTCCACATCAGAGTGCTGCTCTTTTAAGATTTCTGAAAGCATGCTCCATATCTCGCCCCTCTCAAATTTTGGAAGTCACTTCAGATTCTTAAGCCTTGGGTCAAGTGCTGTATCTATTTTTAGAAATCTCAAATTGGTACCTTCTTTGCATTTTGTCAAATCTGCGGTGAGGACAGAGCCGGCCCAAGGTACGGGCAAGGCAGGCTACCGCCCGGGGCATCCCATTGTAGGGGGTGCTGCGCTGGGCTGCTGGGCCGGGCGGGGACGGCACCATGTATGCGTCGCACTCCTAAGGGTGGTGCCGCGCTCCCGGGGCGCGCCATTGGCTTGGGCCGGCCCTGGGTGAGGGTCATCATCCAAGACCGCTTTCACATGAAATATGAATACAGGTAAGACAGAACAGGAGACACAGTTGCTCTCATGGAGTTCAGTCAAATTTAATTAATGCATGCTTTAACAAATATCAGCATGGAAGCATAGCCTCTGGAATAATGAGTGAAGTGTGAAGGGACATATGATCATTTAGTATTGCAAGTGCCATGCAAACACCTGCTCTCACTTTCAAGTGATACTGTAAATAAAAGCAGGCAGAATTATCTCCCATAAATGTAAACTAATGTGTTTGTTTTAGCAAGCTGAAGCAGCAAGACCAAGTAAACTTAATAAGTTCTAAAATTTTACATTGTTGTTTTTTGAGTGCAGTTCTGGAACAAAAACATGTCTACATTTGTAAGTTGCATTTTCAGGATAAAGAGTTTGCACTAAAGTATTTGTATGAGGTGAACTGAAAAATGCCATTTTTAAATCATTTTTACAATGCAAATGTTTGTAATGAAATATTAACTGAGCACACTGTACACTTTGTATTCTGTGTTGTAACAGAAATAACTATATTTGAAAATGTAGAAAAAACATCCAAAATATTTAATATATTTCAGCTAACATTCTATTGTTTACCAGTGTGATTAATTGAGATTAATTTTTTGAGTTAATCACATAAGTTAACTGTGATTATTAGAAATATATAAAGGACGAGGGAAGGACACGGAGTATACTGCACTGAACTCTGTAAATTGCTTCCCTTAAGAGAAAGGTTTAATATGAAGTCAGTGCATTATATACAGAAGGAACACAAGCCAAAGTCACCTGATGCTACTCTGAGCCAAATGGCTCACACCTAACCAGCACCAACCGTAGCAGGTAGTGCCCATGCTGGCCAGCAGGCAAGGGTCTGAGCTATGGAAAGACGTGGCATTGTTTTAGAAATGTACTGCCTAGAGGTCTATCTGCCACCCTGCAACAAGGGACAGATCTGGAGGCCTACACTGCTACCAGCTCCAGTCAGTTTGTCCATGTTAAAGACTCCAGTGTTCCTCTAGTCTAAACACCACCACAGCAGCACAAATAGTAACTCAAGTCACAGTCATCAAGGAGCAAGCACTTACTGGGTTAGCAGGATTCTTCTGCAGGTCTGCGGTCCAGATTTCCGGGAGTGAGCTCTCCATCAACTGTAAAATTTCTTCCAGGGCCTGCTGCAGCTGCCGGGCCTGCTCATCGTAGCCAAACAGCACAAGCTCCTTTAACAAGCTGTGTACTTCACCTGCAGGGAAGAGATCAGAGCCAGCCCCCCATCACAGCCATCAACCAGGTTCACTAAGCAAGAGCTGCTGTTCTAGCACTGGGGACAGGGGGAAAGGAGCAGCAGAACACAGCTCCTGCTCTCAGCCCTGGTTACCAAGTGGACTTAGCATGAGGGGAGCTCCCTTCACATTAGTGCATCCTAGTTCATCTCACCCAGATGCTATACTCCTGGGGGCTGGGAGTATTTTTTACTCCTCTGAGCCGTGACAGCTGCAGAGGGTTGGACTAGCCAAGACAACCAGGAGTCCTGATTCTGGCTCCTGGCCAAGGAAAGCACCTTTCCTGGTGACACTGGGGAAGCGGCTGCTCTCTTCAGCCACCCCCTCTCCTCCCACCACACACTCCCAAGGCTTCAGCCGTAGCTACTCTTTTCAGCCCATCCTCCAAGATCAGAAAGTTGCATCTGGCCTCAGACTGCCGCACAGACCAGACACTGGCGTGACTCAGCCGGGGCCTTACCCTTCATGTTCTCAGCAGTGCGAATATTTTCTGCCAAGGCCTCCAGAAGGGCCACATCCTCCAGAGGACTCCCTTCCTTCAGACTGTGCCGCTTGCGCTCTGCCTTGCGACGGTTCTTGGAGGATCGGCTAAAGGGAGGAATGTCTCGTATCACCATGGGCAACAGGTTAGGACAAAGCAGCCAGAGCTGCTGCCTCCTTTTACAAGAGGGAGTCAGAATCCCCATCTCTCCGCCTCCACCAATGAAGCCTGCAAACAAACGCATCTTAATGCAGTACACACACCTCTTGCTAAGACATGCACGATCCCAGTGGGCTGCCAGCCAAGGCATAGGCTGAGGGCCAGCCTCCCACCTGCACCCACTGCTGTGGAGTGTGGCTGCCAAGGACTAGTCCTGAGGAGGGTGCTCCCCAGACCAGCCTGGCAGCTTCTGTGCCAGCTTGCATCACTAGAATGACACTGAGTGGCTGGGCAAACTGCAGGGCCAGCTTTGCCTGCACCACCTTTCTTCTTTTCAAATCAAGTTATAAAACAGCTGGTGCAACTGTAGCCCCAAAGTAGAGCCCACCAGTGTGGATGGAGTCAGATACAGCTGTGCACTCCACCTCTCAGCCCCACTACCAGCACGAAGAGTTTAAAGACAGGGACATACGCAGAGATCCGGGAGTTACTGTGTGAGTATTTGCTGCTCGTTTCACTGGCCATCACAGTACTGCTGGTTTCGGAACTAAGGTCTGCTTCCGGACAATCGGGCGTCTCGTCATCTGCAAAACACCAGCAACCAATTAGACCTTCCCCCATCCCCAATGAAGGTGGAGGTTATTTCCCAAGTATCAGAGGAAAAAACAACAGTTACACTGAGAACAGGTGATGCCAGTGGGTAGCCTAGGGAGTGGGAAGTGTCACAGGACATCCTAGCTCAGAGCAGGGTCTGTCTGGAGAAGTCTAAATGCCAGGGGAACGTGGAGAACAGGACCATCCCCCATTGAGCTCCTCCTTTCCCTCCACAAGTTAATTAGGTACGCTGTTCAAGAAACAATCTTACCCAGGACCTCTACTGCTGGACCATTCCCCCGGTGACACTGGAGAGCCCCCGACACAGACAGGCTCCCACAGCACATGGCAGAGGTCAAGAGACGATGTAAGACCTGGCGCACCTGGGGAAAGTACTGGTCCTTAAAGGTAGCTAGAGAGTCCCTGATGTTCTAAGTCTCCCCAGAAACACCCTGGTTGGAGATTCCGAGTCGGACACGGGCTGTGGAATATCTGCTCTCCCACACAAGTCCAGCTTCCTCGTACCCTTGTTCTTCGGCAGAGCGCTCACCTGGGGTCGCCTGCCCCACTCACTCTTGGCGGACACCAGAGACCCTAGGGGTGGGCACCAAGTGGGCCTGGTCTTTGCCCAGACATACCATTTCTTTCCTTTCCTCTGGATGCTGGGAGCAGAGAGGGCAGGGTCTGCCAAGGGGCCTCCACTGCTTTCACTACCCCTTCACGCACCAGCAGTGCCGCTTGGGGGGGGCCGTGGCCGCCAAGATAGCCAAGGGGCCAGCTAAGGCTCAGTAAGCTCCGCCCACTCCAACCCCAAGTTGGAGGCCTCCCTTTTCAGATGTTTCCGCCCCGTCTGGCTGTTCTTAAGTAGGCGGGACTCCAGGGGGCACCTGAGCTGGCCCGTAGGGTACACTGGCAGCCGTGCAGTCAGCACCCCAACATGCACTCACTCTGCCAAGGCACGGACAGGCAGCTGGGCCACACTGCCTTACCTGCCCTGGCACACGAGCAGCAGGAGCTGCATTGCTCTAGTCTCCAGCTGAGTTCACAGGGGTGTGCTCCTGGGACGGACTCCAACGCGCAGGAGTAGCTGGGGCACGTGGCGCTGGCCACTGTCGGCAGACAGGGCGCTGGGCAAGATGGACCTTTGGCCTGACGCAGTACGGCCGTTCCTACGTTGTTTTAAAATAATCCTCCTGGGCTTCCTGAACCGGCAAGCAGAGTGAGCCAGGGACCTCTAACAGCTGCTCTACGACGCAGCATGGGGGACATTCGTTACCCAACCCCAAGGGAAGGAAAACGTGGCCCTTTCCTGCGGGGCTTTTACGTATATGTGGAGGTTTTTAACTCAGGAAAGTTGCTGCATTGGCAGTTCTGTAGAACAAATTTACATTTTAAAGCAGGAAGTGCAAGTTTTCATATCAAGTGAATGGAATCAACAGATCACACTAAGAACATAAGAACGGCCGTACTGGGTCAGACCAAAGGGCCATCTAGCCCAGTAGCCTGTCTGCCGACAGCGGCCAGTGCCATGGACCGAAGACAATGATCAAGCAATCTGTCTCCTGCCATCAAGCTCCAGCCTTTGATAAACAGAGGCAAGGGACACCATTCCTTATAGCCTATTATGGACCTAACCTCCATGAATTTAAACTGTTATAATCCTAGTCTTCACAGCCTCCTCTAGCAAGGAGTTCCATAGGTTGACTGTGAGCTATGTGAAGAAGAACTTTTATTAGTTTTAAATATGCTAGCCATTAATTTCATTTGGTGTCCTCTAGTTCTTATATTATTACATGGTTGTTAAGCCACAGTGGCTCTTTTGTACGTCTCTTACTATGTTTTTTAATTTTGGGGTATACATTTAAGTCGGGCCTCTATTATAGTATCTTTGAAAAGTTTCCATGCAGCTTGCAGGGTTTTTACTCTAGACACTATGCCTTTTAATTTCTGTTTAACTAACCTCCTCATTTTTGCATAAACCTCCTTTTTGAAATTTAATGCCAGAGTGTTGAACTGCTTAGGAATGGTCACTATTCCTAAGTGGTCCTGTTCTAGTTACCTCCTGGACCAGATACTGCACGCCACTCAGGACTAAATCGAGAATTGCCTCTCCCCTTGTGGGTTCCTGTACCAGCTGCTCCAAGAAGCAGTCATTTAAGCCATTGAGAAATGTTATCTCTGTATCTTGTCCTGAGGTGACATGTACCCAGTCAATATGGGGATAATTGAAATTCCCTATTATTATTAATTATTATTATTATTGAGCTTTTTATTTTGGTAGCCTCTCTAATCTCCCTTAGCATTTCAACATCACAATCACTGTCCTGGTCAGGTGGTCGATAATATATCCCTACTGCTATCTTCTTCTTAGAGCAGGGAATGCCTATCCATAGTGATTCTATGGAACATGCTGATTCATTTAAGATTTTTACTTCATTTGATTCTACATTATCTTTCACGTATAGTGCCACTCCACCACCCGCACAACCTAGTCTGTCCTTCCGATATATTTTATATACCGGTATGATTGTGTCCCACTGATTGTCCTCATTCCACCAGGTTTCAGTGATGCCTATTATGTCAATACGAGGTACTCTAGTTCACCCATCTTATCAGACTTCTAGCATTTGTGTAGAAGCACTTAAAAAAATTGCCACTGTTTATTTGTCTGCCCTTCCCTGATGTCTTAGGTTCTTGTATATGTGATTGTTTCTTGTGTGATCTGGCCCACACTTTATCATCTCCCCTCCTCTCTGACTAAAACCTAGAGAATCTCCATGAATGGACTCTCCACTAAGAAGTCTCCGTCTGATCTCCGTGCTTCTCTGCACCAATCGGCTTTCCCCCATCTCTTAGTTTAAAAACTGCTCTACGGCCTTTTTAATGTTTAGTGCCAGCAGTCTGGATCCACCTTGGTTTAGGTGGAGCCCATCCTTCCTGTATAGGCTCCCCCACATCCCAAAAGTGTCCCCAGTTCCTAATAAATCCAAACCCCTCCTCCCTACACCATCGTCTCATCCACGCATTGAGACTCTGAAGCTCTACCTGCCTACCTGGCCCTACGCATGGAACTGGAAGCATTTCTGAAAATGCCACCATAGAGGTCCTGGATTTCAGTCTCTTTCCTAGCAGCCTAAATTTGGCCTCCAGGACATCTCTCCTACCCTTCCCTATATCATTGGTACCTACATGTACCACGACCACCGGCTCCTCCCCAACACGACACAGTCTGTCTAGATGCCTCGAGAGATCCGCAACCTTCGCACCAGGCAGGCAAGTCACCATACGGTTCTCCTGGTCATCACAAACCCAACTATCTGTGTTTGTAATGATCGAATCCCCCACTACTAACACGCTCTAATTCTCGGACTCTCACGGGCGATGGCAGGCTCCAGCAACAGCTGTCTATCTACATCAGGGCACGAGGCATGCACAAAGACTGTTCAGCTTGAAACAAGATGACTACAGGGGACTATGTTAGAGGCGTGTGGAGAAGGTGAACAAGGAAATGTTATTTACGCCATCACATTACCCAAGCCAGGAGTCATCTGTTGAAATTAACAGCAGCAGGTTTAAAAACAAAAGTATTTCATCACACAATGCAGAGTCAACCAGTGAACTCCTTGCTGGGGCTGTTATGAAGGCCAAAAGCATCACTAGGTTAAAAAAGAATTAGATAAGTTCATGAAAGATAATCATGGATGGGTGTATTAGCCAAGATGGGCAGGGACGTAGCCCCATGCTCTGAACTCCAGAAGCCAGAAGTGGACCAGAGGGGATGGATAATTCAATGATTTCCCTATTCTGTTTGCTCCCTCTGAAGTGCCTGCCACTGGCCACTGTTGGAAGACAGGATATGGGCTAGAGGGACCATTGATCTAAGCCACTATAGCCATTTTTACATTCCTATGAGAAAACCACTTCACTGGTGTGTTCAGAAACTTGCTAAGACACAACTAGTTACTGACACTAGAGAAGCTGCATCAGTCCAGAAACATACCCAAAAGCCCTTGGCGGGCCTGCTCCTTCAACTCTCGAACCACCAGGAGGCGCTTTCTGTGGCGAGTGAATGTTGTTTTCTGAGAATCCAGAAACACCAAATAATTTCTCTGGGCTACAGGATGCAAAAGAGACCAAGCAGGTTTTAGGTTCAGACCAAAGATCAATAAGCACATTCTAACATTTAAAACCCTTTTCCAAGTCCCTCTGGAAGCAGTACTAGTGCCAACATGTTTGTATTTTTAACATGTGCTGTTAGTTTTCTGAAGCCCAGAAGCCCAACACAGCTGTTCAGGAATCACACACAGTGAATAGAAATTCAAAGCTTGAAAAAAGCCAACAGGAGCATACAGGTAGGTCACTAAAGCCAGAGTGTTAAACACAGCCACGTGCCCAGCCTGGGATTTAGAAGTCTAACTCAAAGCTCCTGTTTGTAAAGCTTGTAGGCTCAGTACTACGGACCCTTCTTTAACTCCCTTTCATTACGATGTTTCTGGAAAACAGAGTACTTAACTCCCCTCCTCAACACTGAAAGGAGAGTTCTCCAGCAATATCAGCCCAGCCCTCCTGTAGACCGACACCTCGAAACTCCTCCGGAGGAGCTCCATGGATACATGCTTTGTGTGCGCTCAGCTCTGGCAATGCACTTCCTTTGCTAACCAACAACATTGCTACTTTCCCACTGACTCTCCCTCACACACACAAATCCCACCATGCAGCACTGATGTCTGGGGGAATCTTGCCACTGATCTGAAGGAGGGCATGATGGAGTCAGAATTGCCTGTCACATGGCTGCATGTTAAGTTGTGCTGAGCAGAGTCAGATGTGATTAGACATCCATTTTAACTAGGCAAAGCCAGCAAAAGGCCTTCCAACATCTTCTGATGCCAGGTCTCACCCCTCTCCCTAGGGCTCCATTACGAACAGAGCCCTACGCATTCACAATATGGAGGGGCTCACCTTCTAGGAGGGCAGGTTTGACGTTGGTCTCCAGAATGTCTAGTCTGTTGTACTTGTGAATCTGGGGAGAGAGCAAGGGGAGAGTTCTCTCAGGAGATACACACAGCCTCACACTAGGAACTCTCTAGGAGTTAGTACTTTGGAATGCCCTTACTAGTCTCAAGGCTTCTTCCCAAAATGTCCCTTCTATGAGCAGGAGCACAGCCTCTTCATAGTCCTGGGAAAAGGAGACAAAGGAAGCAATGGTTACGGCGCTACAATCACGCATTACCTCTGGCATGGGGTACTGGGCTTCCGGACAGCAACCTCTCAAGCTCAGCTCCCAGCACGACAGGAACCAATCCAGCATATTTACGGCGCAAGGACATTTTAATGTAACCCAAAGTTGTGTTGAGTTTCTCCTCAGTTGGCCTCCCTGTCATCCCAAATCCAGCCAGCAATGCCAAAGCCAGCGTCACTCGGACACACACTCACTCCACAGGCACGTGAGGAGAGACTGGTTTCAAGCTCCTTACAGCACGGGGCAAAAATCACGTCTACATCTGTAGAAGTGTGATCGAACCTGCACCACATCCAACGTCCGCGTTCTTTACTAGCTATCGGAGCAGCAGGCCCGGCACTTTCCTTTCAGGACTCTTGGCAGCCAAATGAAATTTATCAAACTCAGCTCAGCTGTAGTGATAGACCCCCTCCATAAACGTTTGGAAGCATGCCACAGGCTTTGTATCCTATCCCATTGCTTCTGCTCAGCCAACATCTCTTTGATGAGAGATCACCCATCTGACATACACAGAGTGAACAAGCTAGCAAGAACGAATACAGGCAGAACTGAAAGTATCTAGGGCTGTCAAGCAATTAAAAAAATTAATCGCGATTAATCACACTGTAAAACAATAAGAATACTATCTATTTAAATATTTGTGATGTTTTCTACATTTTAATATACTGATTTCAATTACAACACAGAATTGTTGTGGGGGGAGAGGAAGAGACAGTTTCAGCAAGCTGCTCTCCTCTCCCCTCCCCCCCGTTTTATTTTAAAAAATTATCGTCACCTGGGAGGGGAGGGGGACAGGTGTCAGGGTTTTTACTTTTTTTGTTTACTTCTCCTCTGGAGCTGGAACCAGGGCTTCAGTTTTTCCCCTTCCTTTCCTTCTGGCTGCTTTGTTTTTCCGTGCGCCCTCTGGTGCGATTTGCATAACTGTGCCTTACCAGACATGACCCCTGGAGCAGCTCGTGCTGGTTTGCTGACCTCTGCGATTAATGCGAGTTACGTTTTTTAACGCGTTAATTCTGCCCTGCATGAATTGCAGGCGTTAATGCCCACTAACTGACAGCCCTAGAGGTACCACAATCCAAACTCTGCAAATTCCTTAGAGTCTAAAGAAATCTGGGGGCCTCTTCATTAGCCAGTGCTATGCTGCCACTTGCATCTACTTGGGTTGGCTTACATGCAGGACAGTGTGAAAAAAATGTTTATAGTGATAGCTGTTTGGCAGAGGACACAGTGTATCCTCATCTCAGGCTCAGTTTCAAACAAGATAAAGCCATCACCATTAGCAGCACTCTATAGCTCCTTCCATCAGGAGACAGTGTTAGAAGCCACGTACACAGGGGGTGTGCGTGAAGGGTGCGAAGGCAACCCCCCATGGTCCTCTCTAGTCCCGATTCTGGCCAGCCGGGGGAAAGCTGGAGTGGCACGCTGCCTGAGCCTCCCTCCCCCATGCTCTGGCCAGTCAATGGCTGGAGCTGATCCCTTGCCCATGGCCTCGCTCCGGGTGGCAAAAAAAGGCTGGGTGGGCAGAGGGGGGTGGGAGACATGGGCAATGCTGGAGCCAGTCCCTGGGGCAGCAGAGGGGAGCTGTCAGGCTCCATGCCTGTAGCTAAGAAGACAGGAGACCAGTCACTGCATGACCTTCAGCAGCCTGGGGAACTGGGCGCAGCGGCTCTAACTCGGGAGAGCAGCCACCGCCTGCCAGCTCAGTGTGTGGAGCTGAAGCGTCTCTCTCCAGGGTGGAGCACAGGGAGCAGCGCCATGCCCCATGCAAGCGACAGCCTCAAAGAGGCTGCCAGATCCAGCCCGCAGGCCCCTCACCAGAACCCTTCAGCAGAGAACAGCTCACGCTTTAAAGCCAGCTGCTCTCCGCTCTGGATGCTGGGGAGGGAGGAGGGAGACTTCTCACGCTGTTCCCACCCCCAGCAAAAGATCTCAGCACCCACTGGCCAGTCTTTCAGTTTCTGGCCAACGGGAGCTGAGAATTTTTGCTGGGAGCAGGGGCAGTGTGGAAAGCCTTCTCCCTCCCTCCCTGTCTCCCTCTCCCTTCCCCTCAGGCCGGGAGGGGGAGCCATGTGGAGCAAGGAGCAGCCTGCAGCAGAGTCTGTCTCAGGTTTCTGCAGGTAAGCGCCTCCCAGACACAGCCTGCCTCTATGAATTGATCTAGTTCTTTTTTGAACCCTGTTACAGTCCTGGTCTTCACAACGTCCTCTGGCAAGGAGTTCCACAGACTGACTATGTGCTGTGTAAAGAAAACTTTGGTTTATACTTGCTACTTATTCATTTCATTTGGTGACCCCTAGTTCTTATGTTATGGGAACAAGAATATTAACTTTTCTTTATTCACTTTCTCCACACCTGTCATGATTATATAAACCTCTATCATATCCCCCCCTTAGTCTCCTCTCCGAAGCACGCTTACTCGGGGGACCATTGGGGGGCGGGTTGTCTGCACCCTTGCAGTCCACAATTACCAAAGAAAGTGTGTGCACGCATGTTCCTGCGTACAAGCCTGATTACTTACCCACTTTTCTCCAAATTACTGTAGAGCTTTACTCAAATCACCATTTTATATGTGGGGAAATAGGAGCAGAAAGGCAAATGTCATGCATGTGGCAGTGCTAGGATTTCAATTTAGGTCTCCACCTCCTAGCACGTGTGCTCTAAGAACCAACTAGTCACACACACAGAACGAGGGCAGTGCGACAACTGGAATAGCAGAGTGCCAGGCCGACACTGGCAGGCACGTGTTACCCAAGTACTGCCCTGGCTTTCTCCCAGGGCAGAGCAATCAGGTCTGAGGGACGGCAGAGGGGAAATGTCACCAGGTGCACAGTACCTGTGCATACTGCTCCAGGAGCACGGCTGCCTCGGCATGTTTCCTCTGTTCAACGAGCTTTCCTACAGGAGAACAGAATTAAGCATTTCAGGAATAGCTGGAGTTTGGGTCCACACAAGACACCTAATCTAGAAGTGGAGGATACCCACCGTTGGGGATAACGGACCCTAGTGTCTGTCCATCGCATCCATGAGCCCACTAATACTAACTCCTCCAGCTGGCGGAAGGAACCCTGTTTGTATCCCACTTCCCTAATGCTGGGGAGAGGGACTTTCTTTTCTCTCAACTTGAGCCAGACTTTACAGATCTTGCTCATGCAGAACTTGCCCCAGCCTTCCCATGCTGGCAGGTCGTCTCAGGAACAGTCGTCCCTTCTCTGCTCAACCAGAGCTTATCTCCAAGACCAGACACAGGCATGAAGGACAGAGAGGAAAGGCAGATGTGCTGCAAATTCCCCAGCAGCTTCTCCCTTTCATCCTTGTCAGTAATAATCACGCCCATGACTGGAGCACCCAGGGGGCCCAGCTGAGACGGGGCCCCAGGATGCCTGCTGTGTCCCAAAGAGCTTGTGGTCTGCACACACAAATGGAGGGAGGAGAAATGGAGAAGATGAGCAATGTCTTTCCCAGGCCTGCCTAACAGGTCGGGGCAGAGCATGGACTAGAAGCAAGGTCTCCTGACCCCAGGCCCCAGTGCTGCCCTCTCTTGCTTTACACCAGCCGGGGTGGAAAATGCAGCATGACTCTGGGTAAGGAAGTCAGATTAGCTGCTGATAATCTATAGAACAAGTCCTGCCCCAGGGGCTAATTCCCCTCCCTGTTAACAATTTACACCTTACTTCCCATCTGGCTAGGCAGTGGTTCCCAAACTTTTTGGCATCACGCCCCCTTTTTGATTCCTGAGAAACCCTCACGCCCCTCTTCCCAAACCAACAGCAGCAAAACTTGGGGTGGGATTGACGGGGGTGTGTGGGGCTGGGTCGCCTCGCGCCCCCCCTGGAATTTCTTCACGACCCCCCAGTTTGGGAACCCACAGATCCAGCTCCATCTTCATGCTGCTGGATCTGCTGGACCTCTGTCTGCCAGACAGCAACCAACGAGACAGCAGGAAACCAGCAGGGAGCAGGGGACCCCAGAGTCACACTGCCCTGCTGGAGTCAACCCCTGAATCACAACACGCAGACTTACTCTCACCTGCCCTGGAGGGGGGAGGTTTGCAAGGGGGTCATTCTGGTCACATTGAGAGGAGGGAAGAAAGGAACAGATTGTACTGGGACCATTAGACCCACTGATGTGTTATTGGGGCGATTTCTAGACCAGCGGTCCCCAAACTTTTCATTGCCCAATCCCCCTTTAGCCCTCTTCACAGCCTTCCCTCCCTCTGAGTCAGGAGTGGGGCCACAGCTGGGCTGGGAGTGGGAGCAGGGCAACAGCTGGGGTTGGAGCCTTGCCCCCAATTTCAGCTCTGGGCAAGGAAGAGTCATGGCCAGTGACCAATGCCGGGGGCTGGAGCAGGGTGTGGTGGCACTCCGTCCCCACCCGCATGGGGCTGGCCCAGGCCCTGCCGCCCCACTGGATGTTCTTCTACACCCCCCAGAAGGATATGCCCTACACTTTGGGAACTTCTGTTCCAGAACCCGGAGTCTGTCCTCTCACAAGCAGTCCTGTAAGTGGAGATAAACGCTGAGCCAGACACGGGGCTTCACTGCTGCAGACCTGTGTGAACAAGTGGCTTTGGCAAAGTGTGAGAAGTTCACCTCTCCACAGAGGAGACAGAAGCCAGCTTGCTGGGACTGTTTCCTGCAGGCTGGTGGACTTTCAAGGGCTCTCCCTCATGATGGCCCTGGCTTGTGCAATGAATTCCCTGCCTCCCCAGCATCTCAGCACACTATGCCTGTGTAAGGATACACAGGAACCTCTCAGAAATATTTCAGCTCCACACTCAGACCTTTGCCCCACGGACTTAGGCCTCTGATAAATCTGCCCTTCTGCTGCAAAAAAAAGCTGACATTCCCAGTGAAGTGTGAGTAGATTCCACACTGCACCAGCGACTCCAGACGGCCACCTGTGCTTTGTTCACCCCCTGACTCTTACCTGCCAAGCTCCTTGCAAGGCCAGCTAGCTGATCTGCTGTGTAACCAAGACGAGAGGCCATGCAGAGGGCCTGCTGCCAGCTGCCACTGCTCAGAAAGGCATCAAGGGCTCTCTCAAATGCACCACAGCGGGCAAACATCAGTCCGGCCTGCTCATACAGATGCTTCTGGCTCAAGTGTTCCCCAAAGGCACTGCCAACGGCCTGTGAGAGTCAGACCAAACAATGTGAATGGAGTCACTAGCAGGCCTGAGGAAAGAGGAGTCAAGGAAATCGGTCCTGGTTTAGCTAACGGTAGCCACTGGCTCACTCTCTGGGCTCAGATTGCCCTGGCCAATGTCCCAGGGCACAGGCACGTGACAAGAACACACAGGTATGCACATGGCATATGAGGCGCTGTACCGCCTGGGGCTGCACAGCTCACCACGGCAACGCCCCACGAGGGACCCTGTGTTTGGCTGCAGGGCAGCTACTGTCTCACTGCTCGGGATTTCTGCCTGTGACATGTCAGTTACTGCACAAGCTGCATGGTGACTTCAGGGGGCCAAGGGGAGAGAGAGGCTCATCTCTCAGGGAACAGACGCGGGCCGGGGGAAGACACACCAATGCTGCATAGGACTGGAACCTGCAGCCCTTCTTGCCCCCACCTGCCAATGCGGGGGCCGGGGACAGTGAGCACTGCAGACACTTCTCATGAACATCGCCTCCCCCAGCCCCAGCTGCAGTTCACCATTAAGCAAAAGACTAGAAGAGTCAGGAAGTGCAGTGCAGAGAACAGGAGTTCCCTAGTAACCCCTTGCAGGCAACAGAGGCCAGCACTTGACGAGCACAGCAGCCCCCCCCCTCGGTTCACAGCGCATCTCACACACCTCATGTTCTGGGCTCTCAGGCGGATACAGCTTCAGGGCTTCGCTGTACAAACTCTGATCCTTCACCAAGTTCAGAAATTCAGAGAAGTGCTCTGGACCTGAGGGAAGCAATTCACTGTCCTCCAGTGGTACCAGCAGAGCACACCACTCGCACCAGTTCACTCATGCTGTGGGAAAAACTGGCTGGCTCAGCTCTGGGGCCATAGCACAACTGACTACCTACCCCGTGGGTAGTCAGACTGAGGCTTGCAAGCCTCAACGGGCTCTTGAACGTGTCTGCTGTGGCCCTTTGCAGCACGACACAAACACTGCACGATGTAATCACTGACTTACCAGCATGCTTTTACTATGGTACTCCCCAGTGGTTACTTGGGGAATACCATAAAATAATACTTGGCCAGTCATTTTGCTGCGAGTAAGATGTAGGTAAATATAAGCCAACAATGTCCCGTCACAGGGTTTAAATACGAATCCCTAGGACTACAGAAGTGGAGTAATGAGTTCACACTCCTGTGCTGATGGTGAATTTGGCTCCTGAGCCCCTGAGAGCTGAGTATCAGTCACTAAGCTACACCTTAGCTCCGCTGGGACACGGGACGCATGCCTGGCCCCACCGCAGCCTTTAGGAACTTTGCCGTGGGGGCCAGGATTGTTTGCTGGCCACAGCCTGAACAACGATGAAGTGAAAGGAGACGTTCCAGACATGGGAACTAATGAACGTGCCAATCTCTGCAGACCCTAATGATCAACTTGCTTTCTGAGCCATTTTTTGTGCATTAGCAAAAGAGCTTCCCCTAAAAAAAAGTTGGTGCAAATGAAGGTGTAAAATCAAGTAACGGAGTGAATCCATGCAACAGCAACAACACGAAACAAGGATCCTACACTGGCTTCCTGTGACACTTGTTTACTTTTTATCCCAAGTCTATAGACGGAAGTGCGAAGACACAGCAGAGAGATGTCCCAGAGACACAATGCCTGCAGGGCACTTACCACATTTGCTGAGGTGGCAGAGCGCCTTCTTGTACCTTTTCAAGTATTTGTCTATAGTGTAGTGTTGATAATTGGTTTCCATTTTCCGGAGGGTGTTTAAGAATGGCAGGTACTCCTTAGGGTCCTGCAAAGCACATCAGATAACTGCATTGCCTCTTCTACGTCAAACTGCTCAGTCAAACTATACCCTTGCAACTTCATCTCACCCAACGTGCAGACCATAATCAGCAAAGAAAGCTGGAACTAGCAATCAAATCTACTAGAGCTTGAGAATTACTAGTATCAATCTCTGGAAGGCTGACAGCAGTGACTCTCAATTCTCCAGACTACTGTACCCTTTTCAGGAGTCTGAATTGTCATGGATGTACCCCAAGCTTCAGCTCACTTAAAAAACCAGTTGCCTTTCACATAGCTGGTGTTCTTCAAGAAGAGCTGGTGTTCTTTTCCTAGACTGCTCATGTAGATTCCACGTCAGGCATTTGTGCTTACCACATGCATAGGTGCCATGTTTTCCCTCTGTAGCATCCGGAGGGGACCAGTTCTGGCACCCCTCTGGTGCAGAAGAGGTGTTGCTAGTGCATGTAGTGAGCAGACATACTGAACACAGAATGGTCTTCAGCAAACATTAAAAGAGCTCCTTGCTTACAGAATCAGACGTAAAAATACAAGTGTGTCATAGCACGCTAGAACTGAAAAATGGCTTATTTTCTCATTTTTACCACCTCATTATAAAATAAACTGACTGGAGTATAAATATTGTACTTACATTTCAGTATACAGGGCAATATTAAGTCATTGTCTGCATGACATTTTAGTGTCTTTAACACTGACTTTGTTAGTGGCTTTTTATGTAGACCGTTGAAAAACTAGACAAATACCTAGATGAGCTGAGATACCTCTGGTTGAAAGCCACTGGTTTGGGCTCTTCTAGCTAGTTCATTACTTGCTTTGAGATTTGAAAATCAATTACCATTTGGATTTTCGCAGCATGTCTAGAGCAGGCTAAGGAGGGGCTCTATTTTCAATTTTTCAGTTTATAGTTGTGTTAATTTTTGCTGTCCTGACAACATCAATCAGAACTGTTTCCTTCTCTGTTCCACCCAACTTTCTGCCAGCAAATGGATATTCCAGAGTCTCAAATTTCATTTTAAAAACATGTTTCTCACCTTAATGGTTAGGGAGAAACCCTAACACCATGAACAGTGTTTTACTTGAGGGCCACTGGCAGCTTCTGCCATGAAGTTGAGGATCTCTGTGAAGTACCAGCCAGGTCAAAAACAAAGTCTTGAGCCGGATGGGTATCCCACGGAGAGCCTCTCCTAAACAAAACTGAACTGGAAAATTCAGGTGCACACATCTTTTCCGTCAGCTGAGGTCACTGCACACCGCATACCTGATCATCTCAGGAGCACAGAAGTGGAAAGCCAAAGTTTTCTACAGCTCCTTCCAGAAACACACCCCTCACCAATGGCACAAGTTTAGCACCCCATGGAATCTGCACTGTAAGCACAGGGCACTTTTGCTTCAGCAAACCTGAGTGGGTATTTTCTCAGAAAGTGCTGAGACAGGGAGGGGCAGAGAGGCTGACCTGTTGGGGGTGCACGGATTTTAGAACAGAAGGCTGGAAGATGCGTGTCTGGACTGGTACAGATTTATAATCTGGGAAAGTGTCAAGAGATACACCTTTGAAACTTTGGTCATTCCGATTTGTCAAGTGGTAAGAACAAGTAACGTAACAATGACCTTCTGAGACTTCTCTGCCACCATGACAACCAGATCAAAGTCGTATGTGCCCAGGGAGTGATCATACAGTTCATTGACGTCCACCAGGAAGAGCAGGTACTTCAGCGCTGCCTCTGCAGTCACCCCCTCAGCTGCTGGTGAAACAGCCTCTGTAATTGTGGGAAACAGAGCCATCAAAATCACTTGCACCTTGCACCAATGGAAGGCTGTTCCCGTGAGCTCCAGGCACACCACAAGAATGCACGTTCCCTTAGCTTGCTAAGAACATACTCTGACTTCATTGGCAGTCTGGCAGTCCCCCTGCTCTAATGATTCAGTTTGTCTTGTGCTTGAAAGAGGGGGTGCTGGGAATGCCTGCCTCAGCTACTCACGTAAAACTTGCATGGTAGCTTGGCAGTCTTCAGGGCCTGGCCTGAAACAAGGGACAATACAACTTGCATCCTGCTCGGATCTCTGCAGAACGACAGCCAAGTGTGCCATGCTGAGACACCAATGAAAGGCATGGGGCACACAGTACACGCGTGCCAAAAACCGAGCTGACGGAGACAGCTAAAACACTCCATGGCTCAGTGACATGACCAACCAACCCCGACTGCTGAGCCATGGCAACAGGAACTGTATGCATCTCTCTCTCCTGTGCTATCTAGTGTTATTTCATTGTGACCGCCAACTTCATAGACTTTGAATGGAACTTTGAGAGGCCCGGACAAATTTTTGTTGCTCCAAGTAAAAAAAAAAAAAAAACAAACAACACAGCGTAAACAACACTATTAACTCAGCACTACCACAAACTCCACGCAGGTGAGATGTTCTTTTCTTGCCATCTTTCTGAGAGCACCGTACCTCGCAGCTCCTGCACTTTTTGGAGGGCAATTTCCAGTTCTGGGGTGCTTTTCTTCACATGGGATGTCAGTATTGAAAGACAGTATCTGAGGGAAAGACAAAATACAAAGCAGGAAACCAATAAGAAGGAGATCAACAATTTACAATAGAACCTCAGAGTTATGAACAGACTGGGCAACCACATGCCTCATTAGGAACTGGATGTACACAATCAGGCAGCAGTGAAGACAAAAAAACCCAAAACAAAATACAGTACATTACTATGTTAAACAAACTACTAAAAAATAAAGGGAAAGTTTAAAAAGAAGAACTGACAAGGTTAAAGAAACTTTCTGTGCTTGTTTCATTTAAATTAAGTTGTTTAAATGCAGTATTTTCTTATGCACAGTTAAGTTTCAAAGATGTATTAAGTCAATGTTGAGTTGTTAACTTCTGAAAGAACAGTCAGAGCGCTGCTGAGTTACAAACATTTCAGAGTCACGAATCTCAATTCCCAAGGTGTTCATACTCCGAAGTCCTATTATATTTTTGCATTCTATTGAATATTTTTAGTGCAGTTTTTTATTTTAGTGGAAGGGTTGGGATTTTGGTTTTTTATTTAAAAAGAGAAAAGGGTGAGGAACACACCAGAAAGGACATCCTGCCTGGGCTGAGCCCTGGGTCACTGGGCATGTGAAAATTCTGAGGATATGCCTTAATTAAAAGAGAGAAGTAGCTTCCTCACTATGTCAGCCTTTACCTTTAGACAGCAGAGCTGAGTGCAAGTTACTAAAGCAGGTCAACTTTTTTCCAAACAAAGTTTATTCTTGAAATATGGCCTTTCTGAAGTAATGTTTTTCACCAAAGCATTTTCCCTGCTTTCAACATTTTTTGATTTTTTGTTAAAACTTTAAAATAAAATGTATTTTTTAATCAGTTTTTCCACTTATCAAGCTTGTTTTCAATAACAAAAAAAGTCTTACATTTTCAGAGTACTTTTAAGAAAAATATGGCTCAACTTCAAACCCTCTGAAATTTTTTTAAGTTGTTCAGCCAGTTTTTAAAAAGGAATTTGTGCTACTGTTCTGCTCTAATCTGCAGGTAGCATTTCACTTACTTTTGAGGATTGATGTTTTCCATGGCAGCTCTCATCGCATCACAGACAAGGTCTACTTTGTTCTGACCAGGATACTCTTGTGGGTGGACATTGCTGCTAACTGGAGATGGGTACATAGTCTTTGTGAAGTCTTCTTCTCTAATAAGCAATATGCACTGTAAATACCAGTTGGCTTAGTCACAGCACAGCACAAATACTCAGGCAGGAAGACACATATGCACAAAAATCCATGCAGTAAGATTACTGGTACTCTCTCTCTATGTTGTTCTTTATCCTGTCATCATCTGGATAATGTCCAACACATATGGTTTAATCTTTTATCCTCTCCCAGGGAAACACAAAATGTCTACTCTTCAAGAGGTACAGGGCAATAGGCAGACTCCATTTCAACATTTAGGAGGGCTCAGACACTTCTGACATGAAGACGACTGCTCAGGATATTATTGTAACTGTGCATGAAAACTGGAGGCCACTTTTTTTTTTTAAATGAGGAGCCTCCTGTTAATTTCCTAATTCCTTAGTCTGAGCTGCCGGTGCTTTAGAAAATTAGGCCATTTGTTTAGGTTCCCAAATAAAGACTTACAGCTGAGATTTTCAAAATGAGACTCCTCAGTCCATGTTCAGGTATCTAAAGAAGTGGCCTGATTCTCAGACATGCTGAGCAAACGAGCCGCTCTCAATTACTTTAAAGAGAGTAAATTGTACTAGGGATGTTAACCGGTTTATCCGTAATTTACTGGCTACAGTTAAGGGGGGAGGGGAGGAGACTGGAGCAGCCAGCCGGCTACCACTGGAAGGAGGCTGTTCCAGCCCCATTGGGCCTACCATTGGCAGGGGGCACCCTAGCCCAGTCGGAGAAGCCCCCATCTGTGCCCCCCACCCATGCCGCTTGCCCACCTGTTTAATCAGTTAACTGATTATACAGGATTTTACATCCCTAAATCGTACTGAGCCTTTTGAAAAATCACTCTGTCCAGAGCTTGAACAATAATTCTGGACATGGACCTTAGATAAAAAGGGTTGTCCTGCTGTGCTCTGCAGTTCCCCACAGGAGACCCTGGCCCTACGTCAGGGTATGTCAACCACTGATTCCACTGCTGAGGTTCTCTCAAACATTTGCATTCGCCCAGCAAATCAGGGAAACTGGTACCACCAAACAAACTGCAAGTCCCTAGTTGGCCAAATCAAACCAGTGAGTGAGTACAACCTGCTGAACCCCTCTGCCTGCACAGAGCAGGCAGCTGGGCATGAGCACCGCTTGCTTGGCCAGCAAGTGCGCTGGTTCTCTGAGATTCTTCAGCTGCCAGAACGATACCGTGGCTTCATTTCCCTGGGGTTCTTTCATCGAAGAACAAATACTCACTTCAACTCGGTGAAAAACAAGTTGATGTAATTCACAGACTCTATTTGTTTTAGGAAGGTTTCCACATTTTCCAGAAAAAGCTGAAGTGAAAGAAAGCCTGTCAGTGCGGATGCTGTTATTTTATACAGGCACAGTAACAGCACACACGCAGAGCGACTTCAAAGGGTCATTTAAACTTGCTCACTGACATATCCAACTCTAAACCGGAGTTACCTCACTCTTGCCATTTGCACACACCATAGTGCTTTGCATGCCAGCAGTATGCGCTCTACAGCATTGGGTACCATGCTTAGGAACCCCTGCCCCACGCTCTCATGCCAGCTGTGGAGCACAAGGCAATGCCAGTTCAGGGCAGAGAACCTCCCAAGTGTGATACAGAATAGAGTTACCTGCACAGCCCTAGGAGCTCTCCCCTTCACTCAGATCCATGTTACTGACCCATGCCCCTCTGCTGAGATTCCAGCCACACGGATCCACTTGCAGGATCAAGGACATCGCAGACACAAGCAGCATAGGATCCACTAACATTGCTGCCTTCAGTCTCCTCTGTCACTAGGAAATGCTTCCACCTGTCTGGCCAGTGGGATTTTGAAGTGTGTTGACAGAGCTTTATGGACACTGATTATATAAGAACCGTTGTGCTGTGCGAGACCAACGGTCCTTCTAGCCCCGTGTCCAGGTGCTCCAAAGGGAATGAACTCAACAGGCAATCACCACATGATCTGTCCCAGCTTCTGATCTTGTGGCAAACAGAAGCTAGGGACACGCTCCCTGTCCATCCTAGCTAACAGATATAGACGGACTAATCCTCCATGCCCTTATCTAATAGTCTTTTGAACCCTGTTATAATCTTGGCCTTCACAATACCCTCCCACACGCCTTAGGAAGCAGGCAAATATGCAAGGGGACGTACAAGCATGATTCAGACTTGCCTTTGGATTGTGATCGTAAAGAAGGTTGAGGTTGATTCTCAGCTTCCTCATACATTCAAATGCTTCTTTAAACATTAGCCTGTTGGAACAGGTCAAGTACAGTAGGCTTTTAGAGAGGAGTGTGCACTACAACCTAATATATGCAGGGCCGGAGGGGAACACACACCGGACTATGGCTTAACTTTTTCACTGCCTTCCCTGTGGCAAAGCAGGCTGGCTGTACTCATGCTGAGTTCCTCTTCTGCCCCAGCCAGATATCACACTGGGTTAGCATTTAACCAGGGTTAGGCAGGCCAGTTTGAAAGCGAGTTGCAGTTGGGTTTAGAGATAAACAGATCACAGACAGAGCTGTGCAATTTTCTCCCGATGATAGTTTATTTGCCCAAAAATTCATTATTCAGAGAAATTTTTTTTTAAACAAATTCAGTAGTTTCAAACAAATACAGAAAAAAATAGAAAGTCAAAATCGTTCTCCTTTTGAAATGTAGCCAGAAGCTGTTAAAAGTAATAAAAGAAAAAAGCACTCAAAAGCATAACAGAAAAATAAATCATTTAATTTTAGAGAGAATAACAAACATTTCAGTTTCAGGTTGAACCCAAAATCATTTTTTTCCAGATTTTTTGGTTCCGGGGCTGAGAAAAGGTCTCTAGGCTCAGACACTTTTCTGTTCGATTAGAACAGTGACATTTAGAAAAGTTTTATTCCGTGAGAGAGTCTTATCATCTAGGGTAAGTTATAATTATATGGAAGGAACGAGATGGCATCTCTCCCAGCTTGTCTGTCTCCCCTGACCTCTGCTTACTTGTCTGGCCTTTGATTACAAACTCCCTGCAGCAGAGACTGAGGCTATGTCTAGATTACGTCTAGACTACAGGGGTTTTTCGAAAAAAAGTGGCCTTTTTTGGGGAATCCCCTCCCCCCCAAAACATCACCTGCGTCTAGACTGCCACCACATTCTTTCGAAATTAAACTGAAAGAACGCAGAAGTTTTTTTGACAGCAGTAAAACCTCATTTTACGAGGAAGAATGCCTTTTTTCAAAAGAGCTCTTTCAAAAAAAGATGTTTTGACCGCAAATAGGACTTTTTTGAAAAAGTTGTGGCTGTCTAGACCGGTGTTTCTCAACCTTTTTTTGCTCAAGGCCCCCTTCTGAGCCTCATTCATCATATGCCTGGCAGTTAAGTTTGGGTGGCCCCCTCAGAAACGGACTGTGGCCCCCTAATGTTCCGTTTTTCTCCATGTGACCCCCTATAAGTAAGGCGTGGCCCCCTGGGGAGCCATATGGCCCATGTTGAGAACCACTGGTCTAGATGATCTCTTTTGAAAGAAGCGTGTAGTCTAGATGTACCCTGAGGCACGTAGCACAAGCAACACATAAAAGAGAACACAGAGAGAGCTCTTCTTGCAGACGGCAGGTAACTGAAATGAGCAACTGCCACAACTGGTTTGTTTCCACTTGCTAAGTCCACTTGCTGCACGTGAATCCTCTCAGAGTAGTCCCCTTTACCGTCAGACAATGTCCTCATTCTGTAGATGCCCGTCAATATCCTACCATGCCACCCCCCTCTGGCTGATCACCCCACAAGGGCCTGGGCAACCAAGACTGACACACATCAGTACACTCACCTATCCAGCCACTTCCGAATCTGGGCCAAAACAAGCGCTCGGTGGTGAACAGTCTCCAAGTTTCCCCTTGGCATCTAAAAAGTGAATCCCAACAATAAATCTCCGAAGCAAGCTAAGAGATGTGCACCTAAGACCCTGGTCGCATGGCCAGGCCAACAATCCCCTACTCCCCCTCGCCCCAGTGAAGAAACAGGGCTTCACACGGATTGTCAGGCCAAGCGTGCCCCCAAAATCACAGGAAAAGAGGCGAATGGAATCAGTGGTGGCAGGTTGGTCTTGGCCACTATATCAAAAGTGGCCCTTACTGTCTGGGAATGGGTAGAGGTAGGACTGGCCTTTGGGCAAGGCGAGCAAGGTGGTTGCCTTGGGCCCCGCACAGCCCAGCTCCCAGCCCCACCCATCCGGCCGCTCACTCCCTGTTCTGACTGGGAGCCGTGTGGCCATGGAGCTCAGCCAAACACAGTGTGCTGCCTTGGGCCCCACGAACTCGGGCCAGGCTTGGGTCGAGGTCACAACAGAAGAGGGGGCGCATCTGAATGCCTTTCCATTTTTGTGGCGGCTCAGCTGGCTGATGGTAGTAAGATGTACAAGGTGAGGATAGCCATTGACTACAGGACTGTCTCTGGTGTTTCCTCTGAGGGCTGCCGTCTCAATGCCCAGTCAATCTCAAGTCCTTTACTGAAAGCACGGACTTGTCTGTTCTTTCACTGAAGCGATCTGACTTCTCAGAGCAGAGGTCCTGGGGCTGTTCTGGACCTCCCCAGGAAATCCTGACAGTCATAGCCAAGAATCCCTGCCCATGAGGTTTTGCAAGCAGTGCCTGCTTCATCCACTATGTCCTGGAGAGCAGCTTCTGCCCCTCGCTTCTCCTTTTTGAAGGGCTTCAACTGGGCTCTGCCCTCCATGGGGAGCTGGCCAATGAAGTCTGCAAGCTTGGAAAAGTTATACAAGTCCTATTTCTCTAACAGTGCCCAGCAGTTAGCAATGTGGACCACAGGCCTGCAGACAGGATGACCTTTCTCCCCTCGAGGGCCAATCTCTGAGTCCTTGGTAGTCAGTATCCATTTTGACCGTGCAACCTGGCCCTTTCCTTAGCTACCAAGTGGTGGAAGAACAGACTCAGCTGCTTTGGCAGGGATGAAATCTTTCCTGTCGGCTCTCTTCAGGCTGGGAGCTTAAGATGCCATATCGCTCAGGATGGTTTTAGTATGGCCTCTAACTGGGAGGGCCACCTTACTCCACCCCTCAGACTGCAGGGTATCCAGAAGCCACTGCTGAGGACCCTGGGTGTCCACCATTGGGATGTGGATGTCATTAGCAACTCTCTGCAGTAATGCCTGGGACTCCCTATGGTCATCCAGCAGAGATGGAGAGGATGGAGTGACTGCTTTGTCCAGCGATGAAAACACAATTATCAGAACCTCCGGGTCCTGATCACGGTCTTCCTCCACACATACAAGGCCCCAGCTGCCTCACCATGGAGCCCAATGAAGTCAGGAGGAGGGGTCAGTCATCTGTACCAGCAGTTCTTGGGGAAGCTGTATCCAGAGAGACAGAGTGCGACTGTCAGGATTTAACTTTCTCCGTGGAGATACCAAAGAGGCTAGCACCTCCAACCCACCTGGGTCTGAATATTGCATGTCCAGTGGCGGCATGGCCTTCGGTACTGGAGCACTCTGAAGGGTTGTAGACTGGCTCCTGGAAAACCACAGTAGCGTCCTTCTCTAGTGTAGTAATAGCCTTTAAGAGAACTCTGCTGGAGAAGCCAGGAAACTGAAGATGAGGTAGGACTACCTTCTCCAGTGTTGTGCAAGTCTCCATATGTCCAGCATCATCGGAGGGCCAACAGTCAGTCTGATGAACACGTGCATCCCTGAAAGCATGGTAGTCCTCAGAAAAATTAAATATCAACAATAGGTGTAGGCCTTGGTGGAGCCTGGCTGGACCAAAGGCTGAGAACCAGAGTAGGCCTGTTCTCTGCAGAATCACAACATAACCAGCATTAGCTAAAACTAAGTTAATGCATTCCTGAGAGAACTGTACAAGAACACCCAGAGTTTTCAAGTAACCGTGTAAACATATTCCCAAGAGACGTTACAGAAACGTGAAGGCAATTCTTGAAACCTGGGAATCCCCAATCAAGGGGAAAAACCCACCCTATACTAACTATACTGTGAACTTTAGTTCACCAGTAACCTAAGAATAAAAACTATTTACAATTGCCTTTACAGGTGCTACAAAGAGTTGAGGGAGGAGAGGACACCAGATTCCAACCGTGATCATGCCCTAAGGACCTGGAGAGGCATCAGCATGCATGGTGCCTCAGACCTCGGCAGAAGCATGAGGAGATATGGGGGCAACCAACAGACAGGGCTTGAAAGAATTCCTGAATTCAGGTGCATGACAGGCATCCATACCCCCATATGGGGCCAGCACTAGAACTTACCTCTTATCCCATGACTACCCTACTTTGCTTAAGAATTCTTGGTGTAGGACCTTGTCAAAGGCTTTCTGACAGTCCAAGTACACTACGCCCACAGTATCATCCTTGTCCACATTTGTTAACCGTCTCAAAGAATTCTAATACAATGGTGCAATATGATATTTCTTCACAAAAGCAGCTTTGACTCTTCCCCAACAGTCTGTGTTAATCTATGGGTCTGATCATTCTGTTCTTTATTATGGTTTCAACTAATTTCCCCAGTACCGAAGTTAGGTTTACCGTCCTGTCACTGCTAGTATCAGCCCTGGAGCCTCTTTTAAAAATGTGTTACATTAGTTATCCTTCCAATCATCTGACACAGCTGATTTAAACAATAGGTTAGATGTCTCTGTTAGTAGTTCTGCAACTTGATATTTGAGTTTTCAGAACTTTTGGGTGAATACCACCTGGGCATGGTAACTTATCACTAGTCAATTTATCAAGGTTTTATTCCAAAAACTTCTCTACCGACTCCATCTGAAACAGTTCCTCAGATCAAACACCTAAAAATAACAGCTCAGATCTGACTCTTCCTTCCCTTGCATCTTCTGCAGTGAAGACCGATGAAAGAATTCATTTTGCTTTTTGTCTTCCATGACAGGTCCTTCAGCATCTTGATCAGCCAATGGCCCCAGAGGATTGTGAAGGTCTTCCCGATTCTGATGTACTTTAAAATATTGCTGCTATTTTGTGTGTCTTTTCAAAGTTTTTCTTTGAATTCTTTTGTGGTCTGTCTAATTATACTTTTACCCTTGTCTTGCCAGAGTTTGTTTCTTTCTGTTTTCCTCAGTAAGATCTGGCTTATTTTTAAAAGATACCTTTTGATCTCTCATCACCTTGTTTAGCCATTGCAACTTTTTTGGACTTGACTTTTATTTGGGGAGTGTGTGTATGTATATATATATATACACACACATATACATATACACATACATATATACATACACACACATATACACATATATACATACACACACATATACACATATATACATACACACACATATACACATATACACATATATACATATATACATATACACACACACACACACACACACACACTTTGAACCTGTATTATGTGTTTTTTTAAAGTTTCCATGCAGACTGCCAGTATTTGACTTGTGACTGTTCCTTTTAACTAGCTTCCTAATTTTTGTGTACTCCCCCTTTTTGAAATACCAGAACAGGAGGGCAGTGGCAAGAGCATATGAAGCACGCATGATGGAGGATGTCAAAGCAAGTGGCTGTGGGCAAAAGTGTGTGAAATACACAATAGATTGTATAAAAGCAGGTGCACAACGTTTCATTTTCATACAAGTGAGGCCAAGAGGCCATCTACCTCCCAATCAGATGGGACTGGAATTCAAGAGTGTTCAGCACCCAGCAGAATGGCAGAGGGGTTTTTTGGAGGAGAAAAACCTGCCCTAAATGTGGGCACTCAGCCCTCCTGAAAGAGGACAAGACACCAGAGATTACCCTCTAACCCTGTGATTTACTGAAGTGCTTCAGAATCACTCAAAGCAGCCACTAGAGCCTTATTTATCTGAAAAGCTCTCATTGCTGCTGGACCCTCTCCTGCCAGGAGCTCTGAGGCATCATGAGCTGTCATGCTCAGGGTCTGGTAGGATCAGGATCTACAGTTCAGCAGGTCTGTGAGTGGTGAGCTCACGGTCTGCCAAGCAAGTGCAGCTGTTACACAAACTTGACAACGGACTGCTCAGCAAGCTACCACCTTCCCCCCCTCCCCCCAACAGCTGGGTGCTGCATTAGCCCATGCCGAGGAGGCCCCATGCTAACACAGGGTGCTGCAGCAGCACTGTAACTGCTGACCTGCAGGATGAGCTTCGTATCCTGGGGTACAATGGTGACGATGCGGGCGCCTCGCTCCACCTTGCGCAGTGTCTCGCTGTTGGGAGCAGAGGAGCTGCTGAAGCCTGCCTGCAGATCTGGGAACAGCAGAGGCATCAGCAAGAGTGCGGTAAGGCCCTACGCACAGCGCCATTTCCCCAATCCAACCACAAGGCGCCGGCTGAGTGCCTGCTGGGAACCCACCCATGGCTAGGCACATTCTAGCACTGCCTCTGGGCATCAGTCAGAGCCCTACTGGGCCAAGCATCGGCACAACACACATCCCCATGCCGCCCACGTCCAGATGCTAGTCAGATGCTGCCCTGCAAGGTTCTTTCAGGCAACTCTTCCACCCTACCGGACCCCACTGGGAGCACTCCACTTCGATCTGGGAGGTGAAGGCAAAGCCTCTGTCAAAGACGACAAGAGGTGGCTCATACCGATGGACTACTTCCCCTGCAGCTGGCCCATTCAGCCAATCCCGACCCTAGCCACTTCTCCTCCGGCGGACAGGCAGGCCACATGGTCAATGCAGCCGCTAGCTGCTTCTCCGTGTGGGAATCAGGCAAGCAACCTCATGGTAAGTCCTGCCCCTAGCCCCTTCGCCTCCTGGGGATCTAGCAGGCAGCCAGCACAGCCAGACCTGTCCCCAGCCACTTCTCCTGGGGGTCAAGCAGGCAGGTGGCCTGCATGCCTAGTCTTGCCCCCAGTACCCCCTGCAGGCCAAAGCACAGCGATGGCAAGTGCTCACAAATGGCAGTTTGTGGAGAGTAAGGACCTCTTCCCTACGCTGGGGAGAGAGCTCCCAGAGGTTGATGGAAAGCTCCCAGAGTCCCAGCTCATGAGAGGATACATGCAGCTCTCTGGCACCCTCAGGAGCAGCCACTTGGATACTCATGATGTGGCACCATGGCCATGCCACGGGGCCCTGGAAGCAAACTTGTCTAGGTTCTCTCATGAGGGCAGGGGGCCTAGGAAACAATCGGAAAGGCCCATTACACAGTACAGGCCATATCTGAACATCTACCTTTCAGTGACGTGTCCCTCAAAGATACACACTGGCAGGTGTGGGAGTGGGTGGTCACCAGAAGGAACTCCTCATATCTGGCAAATGAAGTAATGTTGGAAGCCACCTGCGGGAAGTGAGTACCATTAAACCTATGAGCACAAGCAGCAGACGACGAAATCTAAGAGTCACACAGAGAAAAAAGAGAAACAACATCAAAACAAGCTTTGGTACCTCAACATCATTAATGAAAAACCGGCATCGATCAGTCAGACCCAGGATGGCCTCCTAGAATGAAAGAGACGGATCATTACAATATGTCATAGCACGGGCTTAGCGGCACCACTGTTATGGGTCTCTGCTTTACGCCCTCCATCTCAATGGGCCACAAGACTGTCATAACCAAGAGTCTCCCACGATTGGGCAGTTTTGCTAAATGCGCTGGCGTACTTAGAATTTGTGGGGTGAGCCGATCAAACCGTAGCAGCGCTCCGGCTGGAAGCAGGGCAAGTGCACAGCTCTCCCATAAGAGCGGCCACACTGGGTCAGACCAAAGGTCTGTCCAGCCCAGGGTCCTGTCGGCCCACAGTGGCCAGCGCTAGGTGCCCCGGAGGGAGGGATCACAACAGGGAATCCTCACGGGATCCCTCCCCATCACCCATTCCCAGACACACAGAGGCCAGGGACACCACCCCTACCCAGCCTGGCTTATGGCCATGGATGGACCTCATCTCCATGAATCTTCCTAGCTCTACTGAACCCTGTTAAAGTCCTGGCCTTCACAACTAGGCATGTTAAATATCAGTGAATTGAACAGTCGATTAACCTCATGAATTCCTATCAGCCAGTGTGCGCTCTCTCGACTATTCTATAGTCCCCAGGTGTGAGGCTGGCAGCCAGTGTGCTCTGGCCCTACTCCCGAGGAGCCCCCGGCCGCTCCATGCTGCTGCCTCTGATATAGAGGCAGCAGTGTGGGGTGCCAGGCAGGAGCTGATCTGCGAAGGGAGCCAGTTAAAAACCTGCTTCCCTTGTGGCCCGGCTACCTGTCACCTCGCAGTGCTGTCTTGGATACAGAGGCAGCAGCGTAGGGTGACAGCAGCCCCTGTCCAGGGTGGAGGGGGCGCTGAGCTCCTGGACCCAGCGCGAGCCAGGACTGAGCCGGGCTGCCTGCCCACCTGGCTCCTAATACACTTGAAATGCAGAGATACAGCAGGAGTAGGTCCCGGACCTGACGCAAGCCAGGACTGAGCCGTGCTGCTGGCCAGCCACTAAAAAATTTACTGGTGAGGGGGGGAGGAAATGTGCGCAGTCTATAGCATTAACCTATAAGCTTTTGCTTATTGGTTAATCGACTACACTATTAAATCCCTATTCACAATAGCATTTGGCAAGGAGTTCCACAGGTTGACTGTGTGCTGCATGAAGAAAAACTTCCTTGTGTCTGTTTTAAACCTGCTGCCTATTAATTTCATTTGCTGACCCTTATTTCTTATGTTACGGGAACAAGTAAATCACTTTTCCTTATTTCCTTTTTCCACACCACTCAAGATTTTATAGCCCTCTATCATATCCTGCCCCTTATTCTCTTCTTTTCTAACCTGAAGAGTACCAGTCTTTTAAATCTCTCTTCATATGGGACCCGTTCCAAAACCCTAATAATTTTTGTTGCCCTTTTCTGAACCTTTTCCAATGCCAATATATCTTTTTTGAGTTGAGACCACCACATCTGTACGCACTATTCAAGATGTGGGTATACCATGGTTTTATACAGACGCCATAAGGTATTTTCTGTCTTCTTCTCTATCCCTTTTTTAAGGATTCCTAACATCCTATTTGCTTCTTTGACTGCCACTGCACACTGAATGGATGTTTTCACAGAGCTATCCAGAATGACTCCAAGATCTCTCTCGAGTAGTTGTAGCCAAATTAGTCCCCATCATATTGTATGTATAGTTGGGATTATTTTTTTCAATGTGCATTACTTTACATTGATCAACATTACATTTCATTTGCCATTTTGTTGCCCAATCACTAAGTTTGGGGAGATCTTTTTGAAGCTCTTCACAGTCTGCTTTGGTCTTAATCTTCAGCAGTTTAGTATCGTCTGCAAATTTTGCCACAGTATCGTCTCCAGATCATTTATAAGTAAGTTGAATAGGACTGGTCCCAGAACAGACCCTTGGGGGACACCACTAGTTACCTCTCTCCATTCTGAAAAAACTTACCACAAACTAAATATGAG
>JANRFK010004149.1:119949602-119959727 GCA_030068395.1 Apalone spinifera | reverse complement strand
AGTTTTACTATAATTAACTTTGCAATGCATCATTCTTCAAGACTCTCTCTGTCTTTTAGTACAAGTGTGATTTAATAAGTAAATTCCTAAGCTGGCTGTTTTGTCTGATGTTGCTAGAAAAAGAAGTTTAGCTCAGCTAATCCTTATTGCTTATTTAATTAGTTAAATAGGTTTAGAATCTATCATCCAAGTATATGGTACAAAAAACAGTAGTAAAATAATTCTAGAGTTGCCCGTTGCCACTGAATGTCATTTTCTTACTTTATACTAGCAAATTTATTCTGCATTACTCGGATTTTTTTTTTAAAGGAAAATGTATGTTTTATTAAAATGCTTTATTTTTTTAAAAACCAGTGTTATTTTTATGAATGTTAATAATTTTTTAAAACAGGAATGTCATCAAGTGTATTTTTTTCCTTCATCCTTACAAACTATCATTTGCAATGTTTTAACGAAATAAGGCTATAGTCAATTTGGTTTCCATTAACATTGTCTTCTAGTTTTCAAACCTAAAGTATTAATTTAGCTGTGCCAAAACCGAGCAATACTCCAAATTTCTGTTTTATCTTTTTTTCTGTAATGTTTATTGAGAAGCAATTCTATTCATCCTATTTTTCTGGCTCATCTTAGTTCAGTCTCTTTCAACATTTGTTCAGTTATATCAGTTTTGAGGACTGTACTTGATTTGCTGATTCACTCTTTTTTCCATTTGATGAGAAGCAATCCCATTCCAAGCACATCCTGTTTTCTTAGCACAGCTAAACCCTTACATTGTTTAAGTTACGACAAGAGGAAGCTGTATACCAAATTTGGTGGCCCTAGCTCTTACCATTAAGGAGGAATTCTTGATCAAACAAATTCTCTCAGCATATATAGTAGATTACACAATACACACCCCTTATTTTGGAACATCATGGTTACAGACCATAAGGGTGATGCCATAAGTCTATTCCCTATTTTACTTCAGCATAACTCATCTTCCCCAAGGAAACCCCATCCTATACTTTGTTTTCTCAAAAAACAAAGAGTTCAATGGCACTTATTCCAACATTAAGTGCACTCTAAACACAGTCAGTCTTAGCTTTTTTGGTAATTTGGAATCGGATCTGCCATTCAAAATCACTTCTGAATTTTGTTTCAGGATCCCATTGAAGAGTAAGTGACTTAGGCTATCTACAACTTCAAAGTCATCTGTTTTAGCAGTAGCGCTGCAACTAAACATATTTCAGACAACAAACTATCACTAGAAGCAGATTTCAATCATCCAGTAAAACCAACACCATGCACGGGTTTGTAGCAGGAGCCAGCAAATACCAATAAGACAGCTTATGTGAAAAGATGCCCAGTGCATTTATGCCACAGGCTAATATACATGCACATTTGATAATTTTAGCATGCACTTGGCTCAACAGCATTCTCAATGTGAATTAGTAAATTACTATAAGTATAGGGTGTGCCATTCCAACCTGCATTTTTGGGTCTTGCATGGAGATTTTCAGACCTTGACTCCAATGTCCTAAATGTTCCTAGAGTATAAAAATATTAGGCACTTTCAGAGAAAGTTAAAACACATCTAATGATATTTAAGTAGAGTCCAACATCTTCAATAATTATAAATCCAATATTATTTTGCTGATACTATTTAACACAGGTATGCATTTGTATTTTCTTTTTTCAAGAACTAGGAAACTACTTTTAAAAAACTTAAAAATAAGTTACGTTTGTAAAGTAAAACACTTAAAAGTTGGGAAGTGACAGAATTAGAGTCACCCAGGCAATCTTGACTTAGCCCTCTTATACATCTGCATTATAGCACAAGTCTTAATTATATGATTACAGACTATTTTTTCTAAAGGATCCTGAATCATTCAATGCACAACCTAGATGTTGCTCTGGGAACTTTTTTTTCATCTTTGTCATTCAGCAGGTGGGCTTAAGCCTTACTCACTGCTATGGTAAGATTAGACCTAAAACATAAGCCCATGCAGCACAGGCCCGGTCTAAGACCCAGCTAACAATGGACAAAACATGGCTAACAAAAAGCAAAGCAAAGCTGCGGGCAAGAGACAGGCCCCTGCTCACAGAACTTGGCACAAACAGGGCTTAGAGTGCAAAACACACAGTAATTGGTAATAGGTACTGACTGTAAAACAGTAAATGGTACTGGTCATAACTTGAAAACACATGGTACCACCAGCTCATAAAAAAGACCTTGGTACCCACACGCCCCACAGATACAGACTCAGGTTCTAGAAAGGGTCTACATTGACAGCATGATGGATAGAGATGATCTAATCAAACCACAAGGTACAGGATGGTGGGTGGTATCTAAGAAGTGTCAGAGGGTGGTAACCTGATATGTCAGGATGTGTAACTTGTTTGTACCTGTATATAAACTGATATCTTGTGGAGTTAGTCTATGAATGACGTAGGGGGCAGTGGGACCACCCACTAATTGATTCATTCCATTGTTACAAATTACATATATGCATAGTGGTTTGGTAGAGTCTACCGACAAATATTACTGTACTTTGCTAACAATAAACCTGGCCTGGCACCTTTGATCCTTATCTGATTTGTGCTCTTTGGGGGCTCTCTTGAAGTCGGCTGGGTTAATCAACGCGTAAATCAACAAGGCACATGTGACTGAGCGCACACACAAGCAGCCTTCTGGTTATCATCATCGAGTGGGCCAGAGACCTGTCAGGAACTCATCAGGAAGACCCCACCTGACTGACAACTGCCACTATCCAACCCCTGTACTAAATGCAATGCTATTATTTTCTTTTCTATCTCATCCATCACCATAACATCTTAACCTTACAGCCATTAATATATCTATTTTCAACAGCAATGAGCTAGCGTTGATGTGTTGTGTGTGTGTTTTTTTTAAATAGATGGTGCTCAGGAACTCACATCTTAAACAAATGTTAGCAAAAACCAAAACCATAAAAACAGCCATAAAGGGTCAGACCAAAGGTCTATCTAGCCCAGTATTCTGTCTTCTGACAGTGACCCCAAAGAGAATGAACAGAACAGGGAATCATCAAGCACTCTATCCCGTCGCCCCTTTCTGTTTGTCAGAAGCTAGGGACATCTTTCCTACCCATCCTGGCTAATAGCCATTAATAAACTTACCCTTCATAGATTTAGCTAGGGTTTTTTCAATACTACTAGTCTTGGCCTTCATGTCGTTGTTTGGCAAGGATTTCCGTAGACTGACTGTGTTGCATGAAGTACTTCCATTTGTTGGTTTTAAACCTGCTGCCTATTAATTTTATTTGGTGACTCCTAACCCCTGTGTTCTGGGAAGGAGTAAATAACTCTGTATTTACTTTCTCTACACCAGTCATGATTTCATAGACCTCTATCACATCCCACCCCTTTTAGCTGTCTCTTTTCTGAGATGAAAAGTCCCAGTTTTATTAATCTCTCTGGATATGTCTACACTTGCACCCTCTTTCGAGAGAGGGATGCAAATGAAGACATTCGAAATTGCAAATGAAGCTGGGATTTACATATCCTGTGCTTCATTTGCATATTCACGTTATGGCGCTATTTCGAAATAACAGATGCTGTTAACACAGGGTTATTTTGAGAGAAAACCCTTCTCTCGAAATAACTGGTAAACCTCATTGTATGAGGAATAAGGGTTATTTCGAGAGAAGAGTTTTCTCTTGAAATAACTGCGCCTTAACAGCGTCTGTTATTTCAAAATAGCGCTATTTTGAAATAGTCCCATAATGCAAATATGCAAATGAGCACAGGATATTTAAATCCCAGCTTCATTTGCAATTTCAAATGTCTTCATTGGCATCCCTCTCTTGAAAGAGAGTGTAAGTGTAGACACCCTCTCCTTATAGGGCAGCTATTCCAAACCTCTAATTTTTATTGTCCTTCTCTGAACTTTTTCCAATGCCAAAATATCTTTTTTGAGATCAGGTGATCACATCTGCACACAGTATGCAAGATGTAGGAATACCATGGATTTATATAGAGGCAATAAGATATTCTGTCTTATTCCAGTCCTAGTATTCTTTCTTTCTTTCTTTCTTTCTTTCTTAATAATTCCCAAATATCTGTTTTCTTTTTTGACTGCTGCTGCATATAGAGTGGATGTTTTCAGAGAACTATCCATGATTCCAAGATCTCTCTCTTGAAAGTGGTAACAGCTAATTTAATTCCCATAACTTTGTATATACAATTTGGATTAGGTTTTCCAATATGCATTGCTTTGCATTTATCAACACTTGTGAGTTTACTATTAACTTTGGGTTTTTCAATGATTGGATGTCCTTCTTAAGATGCTTAGGGCCTGATTTTTTAGAACATGTAGCTTTTTATATATCTATTAAGCACAGACATTAATAACTGAGCCCTTCTAGCCCCCTTTTGAGGAAGATGTATAAGCACTGCTACCCTATCTCATACATGAAGAAACTGAAACAAAGGCAAAATGAATAGCTCAAAGCCACACAGTCAATGAGTATTAGGGATGTTAAAATGTATTTACTTAATTAAATGTGTAATCACTGAAATTTTCAGCAGTTGCACACGGGGAAAAGGGGGTAGCTCCCCAGGAGCCAGGGCATACAGGGTGCTGGCTTTTAAGCTGGCTCTCTGCACACAGTAGCTCCTACCTCCCCCCCCCCCATGCTGCTGCCTCCGATACATAGGCAGTAACACAGGGGGAAAGGCAGCTAGTTACCCACGCGTATCGGGAGTCCGCACGTAGTTATGAAGGTTAATCAATGAGTTAACTACGTATACTGTTACTCTTTTACATCCCTAATGAGTATCAGAGCCAGAATTAGAACACAGGAGTCTCTGTTTCCCAGCTCTGTGTGCCTGCCTGCAGAGCACAAGGCCTAACTGCCAGAGGTGCTGAGCATTCACTGATATCAGCTGTATCTGCAAGTGCTTCAATCAAATGAGAAAGGGGTCGAGTGGCCGTAGGTTAAGTATGAAGCCCAGAAACTCTTCTAGAACACTAGGACAGGAAGGGACTTTGAGAAGTCACTGAGTGCAGTCCCCTGCCCTCATGGCAGGACCACGCACTCTTTAGATCATCCAACCAGTGTCTGTCTAACCTGCTCTTAAATATCGCCACAGATGGAGATTCCACAAGCTCTCTAGGCAATTTATTCCAGTGTTTAACCACCCTGACAATTAGGAAGCTTTTCCTCATGTCCAACCTAAACCTTCCTTGCTGCGGTTTAAGCCCATTGCTTCTCCTCAGAAGCCAAAGAGAACATTTATTTCTCCTTCCTCCTTGTAATATCCTTTTAGATACTTGAAAACTGCTATCATGTCCCTCTGTCTTCTCTTTTATAAACGAAACAAACCCAATTCTTTCAGTCTTCCCTCATAGCTCATGTTTTCTAGACCTTTAATCATTGTTGTTGCTCTTCTCTGGACCTTCTAGAATTCCTCCACATCTTTCTTGAAATGTGGTGCCCAGAACCTATTAAACTTCATCCTGTTTACCTCAGACCATTTCTCTAGTTTGTCCAGATCATTCTGAATTTTGACCCTATCCTCCAAAGCACTTGCAACCCCCCCCCCCCCCCCCCCCCCCCCCCCCCCCCCCCCCAGCTTGGTATCATCTGCAGACTTAATAATTATACTGTCTATACCATCATTGAAATTGTTGTTAAAGTTATTTAACAGGAACCAATTGCAAAACAGATGCATCTGGAATCCCACTTGTTCTGCCCTTCCAGCATGACTGTGAACCATTAATAACTACTCTCTGAGAGTGGTTATCCAGCCAATTATGCACCCTCCTTATATTGGCCCCATCTAGGTTGTATTTCCCTAGTTTATTAATAAAAAGGTCATGCGAGACCATGTCAAATGCCTTACTAAAGTCTAGGTATACCACGTCTACCATTACTCCCTTATCCACAAGGCTTGATATTCTATCAAAGAAAGCTATCAGATTGGTTTGACATGATTTGTTCTTTATTTACTTTCACCATTATCTTCCCTAGCACAGAAGTTAAACTGACTGGTCTGTAGTTTCCTGGGTTGTTATTTCCCTTTTTATAGATGAGTACTAGATTTGCCCTTTTCCAGTCCTCTGGACTCTCTCCCACATGATTTTTCAAAGATGACAGCTAAAGGCTCAGATACCTCCTCTGTCAGCTCCTTAAGTATTCCAGGATGCATTTCATCAGGCCCTGGTGACTTGTTTTTCCTCTTAGTCTTGCTTCCCATGAGACCTTACCTACCAGCTCTCTGAGTCTGCTAAAATCTGCCTTCCTGAAATCCATTGTCTCTATTTTGCTATTCCCCCTTCTACCATTCCTTAGAACCATGAGCTTTTTATCTTGTGTGTTTCTACTCTGAAATGCAACTGGGAAAAGGTCAGTGGATTTCCACTCTCTCAGGGCAAACCTCCTCTATTTTCTAGTAAAAAAATGGTTTTCCTAGCTGCCAACCCTACAAACCCACCCTGAAATCAGAATAAAGCTGAGCTCTCCTAGCTCACACCATCATCTACCACCATAGGTTATGCAGATGAAACCAAAGTCCTGATATCACAGTCGGCTGTAGGCAGCCCAATGCACCCACATGAAGCCCTACTGACTTCAGTACAGGTCCATCCATGTAGATCGGACTGCAAGATTAAGGTCTTAGTTAGCAATGGTATGGCTGATATACAAGCCAGAAGGGAATTCATCTTGTTCCCCCAAAGCTGTGTTGGATTTCCCATGCCTCCAGGAGTGATGCCAGCAGAACGGATTTCTGTTCTACAGTCAGTTGACTGACTACACTGCGACTCAGTCTACAAGGTAGGTGTTTTGTTGTTCTCCCACAACTGCTGTAGCACTAGTGCAGCCCTACCAGTGCTGGCAATGGTGGGCATGCGAGGGCAGAGCATTCTACTGCTCACCTTGTGGCTGGAAGTGCTGTCATGAGCAGAGGAGAAAGAATTACTGGTATTTTGTGGCATGTAGCTTGAACTGCCATCTTGCAAGTCTAGTTGCTCCATTTTCATACTTTTTTCAGGGAGGTTTTCCATGCAACTATTCCCAGAGTCTATGTACGACCGCTTGCTAGCTTTTGTCTTTCCTTCTGCTCCTGTGCCAGATGCCACAGTGTCTTCCAAGAATTGTACAGTGTAGGGATAAAGTTTATTTACAAGATGTAGAACCTGTCCTGGCTTCAGCTTCACTTCTTCATCCTTGCCAATATCCACGAAATCAACACTGGCTGGGTTAACTCCCATCTTTGGATAGTCAGAAAATAAAGCACAATGCAGGAATTGGCATACAAGTATAGATCTCTAATTCAGACATACTAAAACCCAACTACCCGAAACTATCCTAGGGCATCCCTGTGCCTGCAATGCAGAAAGAGAAGAGTACATGACATTTCCTTCACCTCTGCACCACATACTGGCTCATTTTAATCAAACACAAAACTTGGAGCTATAAATGTAGAGCCCCATCCTGCAATTGTAACCTCGAGAGCAGAACCTGCACTGTCATGAAACTGTAATGAGCCCAACGAGCTCCCACATGAGAACAGGATTTGTGTTGGTTGGGACCTCATACCACCACGAAGCCCTGTACCCATATGGCACCACACTGGAGTCTGTTTTGGGACCCCTCCAAAGCATACACCCATCTAGGATCCACTACCCTGTACCCAGTATCCATGTAGGATCCCAGCTGCCCTGCTCTACATAGAGAGGGTAAAGGGGCAGCATGACATCCTGCCCCATCAGCACCCCCTCCTGCCCTCTGAACTCCTTGATCCCAGCTGAAGCCTGAGAAACTTAGCTTTACAGCTCCCATTGGTGATGAATCCTGGTTAATGGGCTGGGAGCTGCGCAGTTAACACTCAGGAAGGGAGGGATGTAAGCAGTTTGCCTCCAAAGCAGCTGGCAGGGATGGGGATCCCTCTTGGGGATGCCAGAAGTCAATGCCCGCCCCCCCCCCCACACACACACCTGAGCACCTCCTGTACTCAATCCCTCTTGCAAGCCTCCTTCCAGATCATGCCCCACAGCCTCTTCCATGCCCTAGCCAGCCCTGCACCAACCACACTATAAAGCAGACTCTTTGTGCAGATCAGAAATGCCAGTTTATTGAGCTTATCGGTTGGTGAAGTGCTGGATAAAAGGCTTTTATTGTAATACCAGATGTCTATAAACAAACATACCTGTTTGATCTTAACATACCCTTTATTACAGTCCGCTTTTAGCTGCACTGAAAAGAAAAAGCAAAGCATCAGAGAATTACTTAAACATAGGAATCAGACTTCTGGAGTAAGTTGGCATAGCTCTACTGAAGCCAAATCCAGCTGGGGATCTGGCCCCCAATGTTTGTTCCTACTAGCTATCATTAACTTTGTGAAAACAGAAATATAGGTCCTAACAAATCACTGGTTCACTTTATTCGTGGTCATTTTTTCAATTAAAAAACAGTACAGAGACCTCCCCACACATCTATTTAAAAGCCCTGACAGGCAAATTAAAACTATATGCAGCTTAAATATAGCAGACTGTTTTGAATTCACGTATTTTCTCAAATCTCAGATTTCCATATTAAAATTGCATCAATGTGTGTTGCTAACATTCTCCTCTCTAGACAAAATTATCAGTCTCTATGCAGTAGACTGACAAAAATTATGACTTAACGAGTGCTCTGCCTTATCAATGGAATTTCTATTAATGTATATGAAAAAGGCATCTATATGTGGCTTATAAAACAAACCCCCATTCAGTTTTTTGAGTCTCACCTATATGATTGTTGGAACTGAAAGTTTTATTCTTTTTATATTGGTATTTTAGGTTTAGTAATGTAGTAATGCAAGGTAATATATAATCATATTTAAGATTGCAGTAAGTCAAATCCTTTCATAAAGTCTGTATCTCCTATATTTCCTGTTCTAAAGTTTTAGTAAGTAAAGAGACAGGATCTCATATTGTGTCTGTATTAACGAACAGGGCTCGACAAATACAACCCAGAAGACAAAACTCACAACCCAGAAGAGCCAGCGCAGAGCAATCTGCGCATGCGCAGAGCGCAGAACTGCGAGGCTGGCGAGCGGGGCTCACCGCCGCTTGGTGAGCCCCGTTAATGAAGGTTATAAGAATGTTAAAGGCTGAGGCCTTAATTGCTTGATTTACGATGCCTCTTTGTCTTACCAATACAGATGTTGATGTGCCGCCTAGCCTTGAAAGTCCTTGTAACATTGCTTATGCGTGTGTGAAAGGGAATGAATGTGTCGAGATAAGGTGCAAAGATATTTCTCACAACCAGATGGCCAAAAAGGAGGTTGAGCATGGGTGAAGACTAGACAGCCTGGTGTCAAAAGATGCGTATCCCTACTCACAAGACTATTGGGTATTGGCAGATGGACGAACCTTGAAGGGGAGTGGGCACCCCCAAAAGATGATTGATTACAGGATGAGCCTTGCGAGATGTTTGGGAACAACTGACATCAAAAAGATAACATTCTGGTCACAAGCTGACAGACTGGGATCCATGGACTTCAACAGAGAAAGGGATTATAAAAGCAGGGTGCTTTGCTATGGAATTTTGGGTTTGTCTTGCCAACAAATCCAGAGGAGCACTGGATCGATCAACCGACAAAGGCCCTGCTCCCCGTGTTCAATCTAGCTGGCCACTAGATTGATACAGACTCTGGTCTGGTGACTATGACATCGTCTGGTGAGACTTTGTGTATATGTTGTTTGTGTGTATGAGTGACTGAAAAGCATATGCAACTGTTGTATTCTCAGTAAATGCAGCGTACTGCCTTTTCCCCTATAAAAGATCTCATATTTTGTTTAAGCAGATAACATGATTCCAGTGATAAGCAACTGATCTGTTTGAACAAAGGAGAAGATAAATGATAATGGACGCTCTAGAAGACTCCCAAGAAATGTTACGGATTTTTGAAAGAAATAAGGTTGCCTGCCTACCTGTTCAACAGCACTTATTTAAAAACATTGCTAGCACTTGATATTTTATCATAGAATCAATCATAGAATACTAGGACTGGAAGGGACCCGAGAGGTCATTGAGTCCAGCCCCTGCCCTCATGGGATGTCTCGACCATCCCTGATAGACATTTATCTAACCTACTCTTAAATATGTCCAGAGATGG
>JANRFK010004149.1:119927511-119938582 GCA_030068395.1 Apalone spinifera | reverse complement strand
AGGGTGGTCAGACACTGGAATAAATTGCCCAGGGAGGTTGTGGAATCCCCACCTATTTAAGAGTAGATTAGATAAATGTCCATCAGGGATGGTCTAGACAGTATTTGGTCCTGCCATGAGGGCAGGGAACTGGACTCGACCTCTCAAGGTCCCTTCCTAGTATTATATAATTCTAAATATAGTATTTAATGTGCCACAGGACTAACTGTTGTTTTTAAGGTATGTTGATGTTTACTGTTGCATTTTTATGATCTAAATTGTTTTTAGACCATTAAATATTGGTATGAAAACTGCTTCATTCTGATTGAGACCCTGAATTTAGACTAAGATAACTTTGTTCTAGGCCAGGGATTCTCAAGTTTATTGCAGTGCAACCCCATTCTGACAACAAATTATTACATGACCGGGGATGGGGGTGGAGCCTGAACCCCACTTCCCTCGACCCCACTGAAAACTAAGAACTTCAGCCCCAGCCAGGGCCTTTAAGATGAGCTCCCACAACCCAGGCTGAAGCTGAAGGGCTTCTTTGTTCCCGGGGTAGTGGGGCTTGGGTTTCAGCCCTGGGTCTCAGTAAGTGTAAGTCAAAATAGGTGACCCCATTAAAATCGGGTTGAGTCCTAGTTTGAAAATCAGTATTCTAAAACTGTAAATGTACTTCTAATTTTAAGTTACTTTTTCAGGCAAGACCAAATCCATTCTAATTGGACTTTGTTTTGTCATCAGGCCGAGGTGGTAAGAAAGGTGCAGTTGAATGCTGTCCCAACTGCAGAGGTACAGGCATGCAAATACGAATTCACCAGATAGGACCAGGAATGGTTCAGCAAATCCAGTCTGTGTGCATGGAATGCCAGGGACATGGGGAGCGTATCAGTCCTAAGGACAGGTGTAAAAGCTGTATTGGAAGGAAGATTGTTCGAGAGAAGAAGATTCTAGAAGTTCATATTGATAAAGGTAATGCCTTCCATGGGAACTTGGTAGGGTTTTTGAAAACGTCTACTATAGTATGAGTTGCGTATTGACTACTGGGTATGCAAACTATAGATTGATCCATGGTAAAGAGAATAATTGACAAGCAAAGTAATATCCTAGAATGCTGATACTGCATTTTTCCTGATAGGATTGTCTCATTTTAAAAAAAATGTTGGAATTGGAAAGTTCAGGAAAAAAAAACAAACATTTACAGAGATGGAATGGACGTTATCCTGAACTAGAATTGGACTGCAGGATAACTAAGCTGAGCATGTCAGAAGTTCAGTGAACTGCTGTAGCCCAGATGTTTTTAATGCAAAGCTCTGGAAATGCAGGTGGTTAGTTGTGTACTGCTTTCAGGAGAAAAATAGGTGTAATATCAGAACCTTCCAATTCCAGCTGTTCTGTAGCGCAAATTAGCGCCTGCTAAAGTGATGCTATTTTGCTATTGCAGTTCCTATTTAAATTCTAGTTGCATGGTGCCTTTGTTATAGGAATGAAGGATGGTCAGAAGATAACATTCCATGGAGAAGGGGATCAAGAACCAGGACTAGAGCCAGGAGACATCATTATTGTATTGGATCAAAAAGACCATTCTACATTTACAAGGTAAAGATCTAGATGAAAATCCTACACTTGTTTGCTTGAGTTGTTCCTGTCTCTCCAAAAGCTTTATGCTTTTACAACAGTGGTGTGTGCATCCTGGGGGTTGTGGAGGAACATTTGGTGGGTGCAGGCAGTGGGGTTGGGGGAGAGAATACCACCCAGCTCCATTCCCCCACCCGGGCTGCTGCTGCTTCTCTGCTGTGTCCACTGAGCAGTAAGTGGGAGCGGAGCAGCAGACACTCAATTAGTGGGGAGTGGGGTGGCATGACAAAAGTGTAGGCAGCTCTGCTTTAGAATCTCTAAATATCTGCAGAAATGCTGGAGATATATGAAGGTTTAACTGGTAAGGCTGAAGCTGCTCTAGCACAGCATCCATTTGGGGGGGAGGGAGGAGACAGTAGAACAGCCTTTGCCTGCCACCCCCTTTAATTGGTTTACTATTATACAGTGTGTTACTAGTAGCCAACAAGATTTTACATCTCTGAGATACTTGTGCAGTTAGTCTTAAATTGTCATTGCACTTATTGCTTTGCAAATTTAAGATTTCTCCAAGTGGCTTAGTAGGTCTGGTCTAAGTGAAACTATAGAGTGGGTAGCTGGGAGTAGGCTATTACAAAATCAAAGTTGGCACCACGAATTTGCATGAATATTTAACTCATGCCTTCATGCCAACTTGCTGTGAACTTCTTGAGGTTCTCAAATACCAGTCTGCTCCCATTATGTCTGTTCAAGCTGCTGCTTTCAGGCAGTTGTCTTTGCTAACCTTGGTTTCAGGAAAGATAAAACTCAAGTTCAGGATTGAGTCTGTCCATGTGAATCCTTCTTATTGTGCTTATGCTTCTCAAACATACAAGATCGATGGCTCTTACCAAAATTATCTGAGGTGGTGCCTATGTCCTCAGTGTCTGTTTCCCTGCTGACTGCATATTGGGCAGAGAAGTCCAAACCACCCTATTCTTATTGATAGCAGTGAGATGGAGCTGGGTGTCTGCCTGAGACCTTGTGGTACCTTTTTTGAATTTTCTAAATACGAGCACTAAAAGGTTGGGTCCCCCTGGAGACTGTCACCTGATGTGCTGAGCCACCCACTAAGCCTTCTTCCCCTGATAGAATGCCCAGCTGTCTTGCTGAGCTTGGCTGTCCAGCTTGCTTCCTGGTGGAGCAGCTCCTGGGGGAACACCTAATTTGGAAAGATTTCTGGCTGCAAAAGGGACTCAGTGCCTGACAAGTAGGAACTCTACCCTAAGGGCTCCCGTTCTTCAGCCACTTCAGTCAGTTGTCCTTTTTCTTAGTCATTAGTGCCAGCTGGACACACAAACACACTATGGAATTAAGTTCGCTCTGGTACTGGCAGAATTCACTTATACTGGATCTGGTACTCATTCCAGAGTCTTTACTCTACTGGTAGATCTTATTGATCTTTCACCCTGGCACTAATCCTTGTACCGAAGCCACCAAAAATTCCTCACCATTGAGGTCATCACTTACCCCAGACTAGATTTGCTCTGCCTCTTTGCTCTTCCCCTGCACACTTTCTTTATTTAAATCCTTCTTCAGATAGCCATCCCCCTCCATGCAAGGATTTCTGAAACAGAACAATTTACAGCTCACCCTCAATCACTCCCAACTTCTGGGTTTAACTCAGACTCCAAACCCAACCAGAATAGGCTGACCTCTTTGGTCATTGATTCTGTTTGTCTGGTCCCTTCAGCTTTCCATCCTGGTTTTATTGTTTTTCTTGCAAATAACCCCTTCCCAGTTGGGTGCCTTAGTCACTCAAAGCAGAGCTCCAAAGGCACTACAAGAAAACAAAGTGGATGCCAAGGCTCAGGTGAAAGGATTAGAAAGAATCCTTTCAATCCATAGGATATGCCTCTAAATCCTTTTCAGCTGACTGAGATTGTCCTCTTTTACATGGAATTACATGCTAGTTTTACAGCATCATCAGATGGGTCTGCTCACTATTGCTTCAACTACAGATGGTCAACGGCCAAGCCGTAAATGTTTGTTAGGTATCCTGCTCGACAATCTCCCACAGTAACGCGAGATCCATCACTTCAGAGGCTACTAATAGCTGGAATGCTGTTCCAAGGAGCCCTGGATAGAGCCAAGTGAAATTTCTTAGATAGTTTGTTTGTTTGCTGAAAATACATTTCTGGTCAGCTTGAAAGTATTGACCAATCTGACGAATCACTCCGCAGCACAATTTACCAACTAGCTGATGAACTGCTTTCTTTGGGTATTAAGGCCTACTAAACCTAGGGAACTTCTTCAGTATGTCTGAGGTACTTAGTCCCCCTGAACCAAGCCCATTCCTTTACCAATTGTGTGCTGTGACTAGATCAATCCAATCTTGGGAGAGTTCTGCAGTCTGTCTAGATGTAGCTAGGATTCCTCAGGTGCTCTTCCTATATATTTGAGGGCTGACATTCAATTTACTCAGCTTGCAATAACTGAGGATCTTGTGTCCCATGTGGATCTTGTGTCCCGCTTTCCTTCCCAGCGTCTTCATTCGGGATTAGCCAGCGAACTGGGTGGTTGGGGTTGCTGTAGCCACTACCCCTTCCCTGTCGTGCGGAAGTATAAGGACAAAGGGTGTGTGGGTGCGGCCCCAGCAGATGCTTAGCCAGAAGATTCTGATCTCATGGTCTAGAGGTGCATGCGCACACAGTAGGATATACAGACAAAGGTAGCTAAAGCAGGTTCTGAAAGAAAACTAAATGCAAGTGGAACAGAGTAGCCATGGCTGTTCTCTAATTACAGAGCATGTTAAAATCTTGTATGGCTCTTTAACAGTTAAGCCAGCTGTAGTATCAGGCGCTCCTATTTTGGTTGGGCACACAATAGGAGCAGATGTAATCTAATCACTCCCATTATGTTCCAGTAGGGTTGATGGGGGTCTGTCCTGGTTAAAGTCTCAAGTATTAAGGATGTGAAAAAGGCTAAAGTAACTGAAAATCCTGGAGGTTACATGTCCTGTGGGCTCTGCAATATAAGACTTATACTGTAGGGCCTGCAGCATGGGGCAGCAGCCAGTTCCTCATGGGCGGGGCAGGGCAAGGGTGAAGAGTAACAAACAGATAAAATGATGCTTATCCATTAACCGTTTAAATGGTTATACTCTTACATTGTTATTAGGTAATAGCTTCTGTATAATCTCTGTGGGGAGGAAGGAGGTGGACAAACTTCCAGAATAAAATTGGATTTCTTCAGACATGCACTAGCAGTTCTAGTGTTAGCAAAGATGTTTTTTTCAGAATCTTTAGATCTTTTGCATTTATGTATTCAAATATACACTGTTCTGCTGTAGACGAGGAGAAGACTTGTTCATGTGCATGGACATACAGCTGGTTGAGGCACTGTGTGGCTTTCAGAAACCTATTGCAACATTGGATAACCGAACTATAATTATCACTTCTCATCCTGGTAAGTGTTCAGTAAAACTAAATTTAACAATACAGGTTGCACCTTCCTAAACCGGGACTCTCATATCCAACAATGCTGCTGAACGAGAGAGCACTGGGACAGAAGGGCCAGTGGCTGAAAGCCCCGGGCAAGGCAGGGTTGGTGGTAGCAGGGCCCTGGCAGCAGCAGCACCCCGGCAGTGGTAGTGAGGCTGTGGTAGTGGAGCAAAATGGCAGCAGCCCAGCTGGAGCAGCCCAATTAGGGCTGCATGCCAGCCCTGCATTGGGGACAGAGCCATGGCAGTCTGGCATGCAGTAAGGGTAGGCTGCAGCAACCCAACTGGGGCTGCAGTGGGGCCGGCTGCAGTGGGGCCAGTGTGGGTGAAGGAGCCAGAGGTGGAACCTTCCCTGGTCTAGCAAATTCCCTCATCCCTGACCACTCAATCCCTGATAGTGCCAGACCAGGGAGGTTCAACCTGTATTATTAAATACTAGTACAGCTAGAAAATTCTTTGGGAGTTCTCCAGTTACGTAATAAGGACCAAAGAGACATTTTAAACTAAGAGTAATTGGGTATGAACACAATTCAGACCCAAATTAATTTGCAGATACTTTAGTCTTATACTGTACTGCGAAAGCGCTCTGTGTATAAAGATTTAGTTTTGACTAGTATGTCCTGATGGATGGAAAGATTGGACTAATAATTCAAAGCAATGTATATATTACATCATAATGCAACTGTCATGATTACCTCCACTCTGGTACAGCAGCAGCTAAGACCCTATCAGTGCGCAACAGTTTCTAACTGGATTAGATATGGGGGAATTTGAAGGTCCTGACTCTTGGAGACTGACTCTTGGGCTCAGAATTAATGGAATTTTGTTCATGACTGAACAGACTATCACATATATGCAGTGGTGGTGTAGCTGTGTTGGTCCCAGGATCGAGACAAGATGCATCAATGTTTTATTGGATTGACTTCTGTTGGTGAGAAGCTTTAGAGCTAAATTGAGCTCTTCAGGTCTGAAATAAATTCAGTGTCACAATTAAATTAGCTCCACATAAGTAGTTAGCATATATCCTATGGTGTAGTGACCCATTAACACCCATAGTCATAGGGGGAGAAAAAGGGGGTTATTGGGTTAGATTGTAATCCATAAATTCAATGTGTAATTGAACTGATCCATGATACTCAGTGTGAGCAGTATTATTAATAAACTCCCAAGCTCATTTTGTGCAGGTTTCCTTTCCAAATACTGATTGCCAGGGCTTGACAAATAATACAATCTACTCACCTGGGGTGAGTAGATTGCAATCCAGAAGAGCCAAGTTCGGGTGATCTGCGCATGTGCAGATCGCCAGACAGCGCGGCTGGCGAGCAGGGCTTGCCGCAATTCGGCGAGCCCTGCTAATTGAGGATCAGAATGATCATTTTGTTCCCCCATAGGTGATAGTGTTTTTTGTCTTCATCATTTCCTGTGAGTTCATTAGAGTACAACAGTTGTTTGGGGTCATCCGCATAGGTGTCATGCACTGACTGAAGTTCTCCACATTTCATAGACATGCGTAGGACCCATAAACTTCATAAATTTTGAAAGGCATGTTGTGTGTCAAGTCATTGTAGCAGAGATGTCTGCATTTTATGCATTTGTTCTGGGAGTCTGGGACTGGTTTGAGTTGGTGTTTTGGTCTGTGGGAAGCTTGCCTTCTGATGAGCTTGGAGTAGTTAGAGGGTTGTTTGAAACCTGGAAGGGATGGGGTGGAAATAGTTTCAGGATGGGGACCACCCCATGCGGGTTTGAGAGGTGGTGGATGACAGCTAGAGGTCTGTGGTCAGAGGAGTTTTGTGTCTGTATTGAAGTAGATTCTCTGGCCCCCAGGGCATACTCCATAGCTTTCTAGGAGCTTAATGTCTTAACTGGTCTATTTTGTGTGTGTTAGCCACTAGACAACAAATTTATGGCTTATTACAACAATCTAATCTCTTGACCCCTTTTTGTCCTGAGGGATGTTAACTATAGGGATGTTAACAGGCCACAAAGGGTCCCTTACAATGTGTGTATCCTTTAACCTATTTAGCTGTGACTCTAGGGCCTTGACTCCACTTAACTTTTTTTGCCAAAAGGCAGTTTTGGTGACTAGCCTTCAATTTCAGCTACAAAATAAAACCACCTTGATGACAGCCACAAAACTTTGTGGCAAACTTAAAGCGACAAAGCATTGGTGTGTACATGCTGCTATTCATTGTTTCCAGAACTAGCCTCCCCCAGTATCCCACGATGCCTGCCCTGACTGCTTTGCTCTCTGTTTTGTACTCTGATGCCCTTCAGACGTGCAGCCCTGCCTTTTCAAAGCTCCTAGGAATTGACAGCTGATACTGTGGTCAGGCAACAAAGAGCACATACTGACATGGAATGCTACTGTCTCCAGAGGCAGGGGGAGAGGCCTGTGTGTGAGGGGGAGAGATTGTGCTGTGTAGAGCCAGAGAGGGATGCAGGAGCTAATGTAGGAAGGAAGTCGCCTCCCCCGACTTGTTGCTTCTGGCAGCTGTCTGATCTTGACAGAAGGTAGACACTTGCCCATTCAGTTACAAAGTGGCTGGCAAGCTAAGAGCCCATAGAACAATGGCATTGAGAAATCATTATGTAATACTTCTACCCCAGGAGGCATTGCAAACCTTTCCCAAAGTACCCTGTGGCTAGTTGCACAGAGGTACAGTTACACACTGTGCATTGCTTTGTTAGATGCAAGAGCTGCTGGTGTGGATGCACAGAACATAGTGTGGACATGCAGTAGAAGTTTAAAGTGCTTTAATTAAATGGCATAAATTTTTGGCAGCAAAACACAACAACCCAGACAGTCCTGGGTATCTTTCCCTGACCTGAAAAACTGTCTCAAAAGCTGCTCTCACCAACAGAAGATGACCAAGGTACTATTTTTTTAACTAGACTATCTTCTTTCCTCACATAATATAGCCTTTTAAAACTACTACTGGGTAGAGGACAGTTGGCACTCTTACAGGCAACTGGTTATTTTTAGCAGGCTTAATGAAGTGGGAACAAACCCTTAAAATGGGTTAGGGAAGAAAATGTCAGATCTCTGGATCAGTATGGCTTCATGAATGTTAATCTAGAAAGCATGGTATGAAAGGGAGATCACATACCTGTACCAATTAACAGCTTGTCTTCTGTGCCTGGCTTTTTGCTTTAGGTCAGATCGTCAAGCATGGAGATATTAAATGTGTGCTGAATGAGGGTATGCCAATTTATCGCAGACCGTATGAAAAAGGGCGTCTGATCATTGAGTTCAAGGTAAAGTTCAGTCACTTTGTATAAACAGCTCAGCACTGAACATGCTGGAAACCTGTCAGGTCACAGTTGATTTCTATTTCTAATGGGAGCAAGAATACAGTGAGGCCCTCAGTCTTGTCTGTTTCTGCATTCAGTTCCTCACAAGGCTATGTAGATTAATCCAGGGTTATACTAATGAGAATAAAGCTGAAGTAGACATTCTAAAAACTAACTGCCTCAAACAGCATGGAGAGCCTCTTAAACATGGAGTTCTTTGCAATCCACTTTATTGGAAGTATCCCCTTGTATGCAAACCTGGTGGAAGTAGGAGAGGTTAGACAACAGTAAAAATGCATTCTACTTGCTAGTGAGTTCTAGGAGTCCGCTACATGCAGATGTTTGGTAAGAGCAAGGCAGCACACCCCCTCTGAACAGATAGGTACTGTGTAGTAGAGGAGACTGCATAAAGGTCACTAATGGAAGTTCTCTTGGTTTTTTTTCCAGGTAAACTTCCCAGAGTGTGGTTTCCTCTCCTCTGATAAGCTGTCTCTATTGGAAAAATTGCTGCCTGCAAGGGAAGAAGTGGAAGAAACTGAAGAAATGGATCAGGTAGAGCTGGTGGACTTTGATCCATCTCAAGAAAGAAGACAGCATTACAATGGAGAAGCCTATGAAGATGATGAGCATCACCCCAGAGGGGGTGTTCAGTGTCAGACATCTTAAAATGGCCAGTGAATACTCATTGTGATAATTGTTTTGTATGCATTAGTGGTGAGTGAAGAACTACAAGCAGCTTACACTCACTACTTGCTATTTTTGGTTTAATATTCAACCATAGTTGTGTTTTTTAAAACCAGTTAATAAAATCAATAAGATTAAAAACACTGACTTTGCAATTGATGTAAAGTTCAGGTTGCAAGCTTAGCTGAAATGGACCATGAAGTTGGCTACCCCTGGTTGCTTGTCTTAATTTCAGGCCTTGTAATTCTTGTATTTTGTGTGCAAATGCACTGGCTTAGATGAAGACTGAATTGTGGTCTTTTAGATTATACCCTGTTAATGAAGTATACCCAAGTATTTATTTATAATTCATGTGAAGATCAATTAAAGTTTTTGTTCTAACCAGACTAGAATATAACCTGTGACTTTTTCAGCCTTATACTGCTATTTGTCAATTACTTTACTGAGAAGGATGCTGGCAATCTTCCCATGCCCATTTAATTCCTAGCAGATGCACCAGCTCCCTCAGCCTGCTTGGATTTGAGATTTTACTGATCTTTTACTTGCCAACTTCATTCCTTAGTGACCCAGTAGTGAATTTATCAGGAAGCTTTGCTTTTAACATGGGCAATTTGTCAGGCATTAGTGAACACCAGGGTGTCACACGCTGCACTCACTAGCATGTCTAGTTAAGTTATTTGTAGGAAAGGTGAGCAGAAAAGCTTAGCTTGCTATCCCAATTCCCTAAAGTATTCTCCCTACTTATATGTGAAGCTTAATCTCCAACCTGATGCATTATGCTACTATTTCAAACTGTCAGTACTAGGCGTGAAGGTAGAAAATGCATTATAGTGTACAGAGATGCATTATAGTGTCTAATCATTAATAGATGACCAGTTGAGAGTTTGTATCAAAGATCACGGCACATATTTAATTCTTGAAAGTGTTGTAGACCAGTGTTTCCCAAATGGAAGGGTTCTGAGAATTCCATTACAATAACATTTTGATTTAAAAAAAGTAAATTTGTTAATTTTATTAAACAGTTTTCATTTGTTTGCCATAAGTGTCCTTGTGTAATGCCATCTTAGCCAGTGAGTGGGAGAAGATGTCACTACTCAGCACTGATGTCCCTATATTAGACTGTTAGGGGTTTGGCAAAATTCTTTTGAGTTTAAAAGGGTTCTGTGGCCAAATAAAATTGGAAAGCAGTTGTAGACTCTACTCACCATTAGTTCAAAATTATGTAAATAGTGAATTACATAAGCTGGCCTAGAGCCCATTCACCTAGCTTGGGGAGCAATTTCACAAAGCCTATTATATCAAGCCATAATCTTTTGATTTCTCCCTACTCTTAAGGATCAAAAATTGGGTGAGAAATTTTTACTCACCCCATGATGCTGTAGTTAGAGTAGCTGTTTACAAGAGACTTGTAAAGACAAAGTTGTCAACTAGTTCTTTTGTATGCAGTAGGTGTAACTTGTTCAAAGAATTCCAGCAGTTACATTGGGGCACAGTTTTCCAGTAGGATAGCATTTAACACCACACAAACATCAAGGATATCTCTACACTGCAGGCTTCTTGCACAAGAACTGTTTGGTGCAAGAGTGCATCTACACTGCTCAAAGCACGTTGCAGAAGTGATGCGCTTTTGCACAAGTGTGTCCACTGGCAAGATGCTCTTGCACAAATACCTCCCCCTGGAACCACTTTGGCCAGGGCCAAAGGGCACCAGTACCTTCTGGGGGTGGGGACTGGAGTCCCTCTGAGATGTGCTTAAAGGGATTTCCCTGGACAGATGTTTCTCTGCTGCTGTGTGCTTAAGGATCTGTGGTAGGGACTGAAAGCTGTAGCAGTGCTAGTTGTGGTTGCCCTCAGCCTCTTTGGACACTACAGCTTTGTGCCCTAGTGCCTTTTTGGAGAATTGTCACTTATTGCTGTGCCAGGGATGGCCCTGTACCTGCTCTGGCCCCACATAGCCATTTTGGAGTGCCTGTAGCTGCCCTTGCTACTCCTGCATACTGAGCTCACTCTGGACTCTCTCTCCCTGGATGCGATGGCTTTGCTGTGGCATCCCCACCTGAC
>JANRFK010004149.1:119869889-119884119 GCA_030068395.1 Apalone spinifera | reverse complement strand
CGTGGCGAGTAGATTTCAGCCGGTTGCTCCGTGCGCCCCATTCACCAGCGCTTCACGCATGCACAGTGCCAGTCTGGCGCATGCGCAGTGCGGGGCTGATGAGTAGCTCTCACCGGGGTTTGTCAAGCCCTGTGCATTATATTGGCGTGGGACTAACACAGTGTGTTACTAAGCAGTGCCTCGTACTGGGAGCACTTCACCCCTGCACCTAGTAATCTGCTCCTCCTCCCATGAAGAATTCAAAGTGCTAAGAACATAAGAATGGCCATATTGGGTTGGCTCAGTTGTCCATCTACTGTCACAGCCTGTCTTCTTACCATGTCCAGCAGTGCCAGGTGCTTTAAAAGGAATAAACTGAACAATAATTTGTTGAGTGATCTGTCCCTTGTCATCCAGTCCCAACTTCTGGCAGTCCAATGCTAGGGACACCCAGAGCATGGAGATGCTTCTCTTCCCATCCTGGCTAACAGCCATTGATGGGCCTGTCTCCATGACCATATCTAATGCTTTTTTTGAACCCAGCTATGCTAGTTAGGTTTAATTTATAAAGTCCAAAAATAATTTGGAACTTAGACAGACTATTTTGATGCATTGAATGAGGCAGGGTCCTCTGGAAATAGCCTGTAATCATGTAAGTACAGACTATATCATAATGCCAATGCACATTGGAGTGTGTGTGTGTGTGTGTGTGTGTGTGTGTGTGTGTGTGTGTGTGTAGGGAGGGAATTAATAGTGCATAGGCAATCATAAATCTTGCATTTCCTAATGTTCAAGCACTTGACCTTGCAACATTGTTAACATTCTTTTAATGTTGCTTTAAAAAATTGTACATCTTATAAAGATTATATAAAGGTTTGAAGTTTAATGTATCATTATGAAGTAGGTGAGAGACGTTGCTACACCTCACAGATCAGCGGACATAAGAAGACATTATCACTTTAACGGTCTGTACAAATAGGGCCCGTTCATAAGAATAATCACATTTCTTTAACTAGAGTTTATCATGTGTAATGTAATTTATAGCCTATGTCATATCTATCACTTCATAATATTGAGCTGTATTGTAGTTTACTTTTTCAAGTTATGCAAACCTGGGTGCAGCAAATTCTTAGATAGAACACTGCCAAGAAAAAAATTGCGTTGCTGGAAGCAGCACTGGTGATTCAATAGGTGGCAGTTTTCCTTCTAAATTGGCACTGAGGCCCTGGCTCAGCACCAAAGGATGTTAAGGACTAGTCACATTTGCTTATCGGATAGTCCATCAGCTAGTCTTCCCCCCTCAGCAAAGGGCGGGGGGAAGAAGGGGTACTTCAAAGCAGCAGCGCCCCACAGCTGTGCCCGGGATCAGCTGTGCGGTGCTGCTCCTTTGAAACATGGAAGCAGCGTTCAAAGGGGCAGCACTGTAGAACCTGGAGTCAACTGGGGAGTCCCCAGCTGATCCCGGATTCCGCTGAAATGCTGTGTGGAGCCCGGGATCAGCTGGGGATCAGCTGACCCTGGGCTCCACAAGGCAGAGTTTGAGGGGCAGTTGCCGCAGAGCTGAGCTGGAGGTTAATTGGCTAGTCGAGTAGTTGATGGAATTTCCATCCACTAGTGGATAGGGACTTCCGCATTCCTCCTTTGAAATGTACAAGAGCCCGCACTGGGGCTCTTGTACATTTCAAAGGAGGAATGTGGCACTCTGCCTGCCTGGAAGTTCCGCTGCATGGGTGCCTGCTTTGAAATGTACAAGAGTCCTCAGCAGGGGGCTGTTGTACATTTCAAAGCCACAGCGCTCTCCTGGAGCCTGGGGTCAGTGGGGGACTCCCCAGCTGATCCTGGGCTCCACACGGCATTTGAGTGGAACCTGGGATGAGCTGGGGAGGCCCCCACTGGCCCCAGGCTCCATGAGGGCACTGTGGATTTGAAATGCACAAGAACCCCCTGCTGGGGACTTTTGTACATTTCAAATCAGGCACGTCCATGTCCACCCCGGAGTCAGCGGGACTTCTGCTGGCCCCAGGCTGCACGTGGAGTTCCACATTCCTTCTTTGAAATGTACAAGTGCCCCAATGGGAAATTCCATCAACTACTTGACTAGTCAGTTAACCGCAATTTAATATCCTTAGCCTCAGCCTGCCACATTGCTGCAGCAGGAGGCTTTTGGCTTGTCCTGAGTTGATTCTAATGATCTGTGTCACAAGTCAGTTTTTTGGTCTTCATTGAACCAGGAGTCAAATAGCAGCAGCGACTAGTATGTGTCCCCAGCTCACTTTCTGTAAGTCATCTCAGGAGGGGAGTGACATGTTTGTGCTGGTATGTAATGCTGCCAGACCCTGCCTCTTGGTTGCCCCACCAAATCTGCCCTCCTAAATCCCAGGCCATGGCAGTTTTACAACTGGGGGTGGGCAAAACTAGAGCAGGTTGTCTACCCCACAGTCTAGCCCCAAGTAAATAGGCCGCTGGTGGCTGATAGGACTAGACAACACAATGATTAAAATACTGTTGAACTGGGTTATTGAGCACAATGGTTGTAAGGCCATGGGCTGTTGTACTCTTGTGCTGTCCTGCTGCTACCACCAGTGGCATGTGGTACTATAACTGTATTCAGCCCCATGTATGCAGATTAAAACATTGGTTTTATAGTGCTCCACATATCCACACACCAGTGGCAGTCTCCCAGAAACTCTGTTGTCTAGGAACAGAATCCTGATTGGGTAACATGTAGTGGTTATGTTTAATACTTTTTCCACGGTTTCCTGGGCACTGCTTCAAACAGGAGAATTGCTTATTTGTGTGCATGCAAAGTCCATGAAGCCCCAACCTTTGCAAACAAATAGTGGTATATTTTTCCAACCAAACCCCCCAAAGACAAAAGAATTAAAACCTGTATGTAACTTATCTCTTAGTTACCTTAGCCCAAGAAGTTCAGGATGGGTGAAAAACTTTCTTGTCTTTTAATTCATTCACAATGTTGCAGACTGAGAAAATGCAAGCAAAGGTCGCACAGTTTAAGCAGGACCAAATGTAAATGTTGGGTTGGAGGCTGTTAAAATAAAGAGCAGCTGTCTCCTCTTACCCTCCCATGCCTACTAGTGCTAGTTGGTGAGTGAGGTGCTATCAACATATTTCTCTCGAGGAGATTTGCTAATTGAAGAATTCATCCTTGCAATTTTGCCATATATTTTCCCCAGCATGGGTACAGTGACCTTAAGTAATGTCAGGGCTGGAAGCATTTCTCATTTGTAAGTGCACAGACCAATACCAGTGATGTCAAGGGCCAGATTTGAAAACCATAATTCTTAATGTAAAACAAGCAGTGATTGAAACCTTGCCCGTGATTCATTCATCTGGAGAAGCTGCCAATGGGCCCTGGAGCCTGAGCCAGGTGTAGAACTGTGGGCAAAAGCCACCCTTTCCTGCAGAGGAGCAGCATGAGACTTCTGCAGGAGCGGGTGCTGCACTGAGGAGTGAAATAATAATGAAAAGGGAAGACTTGAGAGCTGTGTCGTGCCCAGGGGAAATAGCTGACTCTGCCACATCACTGCTTCTCTGAGGTAGCTGAGCCTGGCAGGAAAGATTCCCTCCTTGTAACTGGGACAGCCTAGAGTGGTTCATGCAGGGTGTCCAATGTATGCTCAGTGCTGGGTCGCCGTCTGCCCTGCAGTGGTATCTGCCAGCCAGCCCTGGTTAAAAGTTGATCTGTAACTGGGATCTAATTCTCTTCCCCTCCCTCACCCCAATAAGCAGATTAACAGCCTGGACAGTCCAGGGCAAGTTGGATCCAACTCCTGTAGCATGGCAAAGTCTGAGTCTGGTCTAGTTAGTGGGTGCCCTTCTTGGTTACGGAGCTACTTGTCTAGGACCAAAGTGTTGCTTAGAAGGCTGGTGTAGCCATATTTCTGTGATCACCTTGCTCTGCTGCCACAGAGGGAGTGTTCCTATGACAGCTGGAAGTGCAGGATCCCTTTGCCAGAGTTCTGTCACTTGAAATTGTCTCATGTATTGCTCTGCATGCTGTGAAAGGCAAGTGAGAGCTGTAGCCCAGTTCCCTTCCATGGGGCCTTTCTGTGCTGGACTCCACTGGAAAGGAGACTGTGTGGGAAGTACAAAGGAAGCACAGCTTCTCAGGTTCAGCCAGCGCTTCACACAGTCCAGTCTCCTGTCTCTGACAGAGGCCGGTACCAGCTGTTCAGAGGAAAGTGCAAGAATCCCAGTGGGATAGCCATGTCAGAGACAGAATGTGGTATGTGCTCCAGCCTGCAACCAGTCCCTTGGGAGTGACCCTAAGGATCTGTACAGTTCCATGGGGCAGGCCTATAGCCTCTGGGATTCCAGAACAGGCCCTTGAAATGACAGCTTTCTTTGGGTATTGCTATACTGCTGCATTTAGACACCCGATGCTGGCCCATGCCAGCTGGCTCAGGCTGCATTGCAGTGCAGACCTCCAGGTTTGGTCTGGAGCTTGGGATGTATGACCCTGTGAGGTGGAAGGGTCCCTAGGTGTACACACACAGACACACACCATCCATCCAGAGTATTGCTGGCTGGTCCTGTCCAAAGAGCCCACCATCCTTTGGAAATTTCATTAAATGCTGGGTTCCAATAATATACTGTGGCCGTAAGTACCACAAGCTGTCCTTTTTCACATAGCCCCAGCATTTGCATTCTAGGTCTGTGCATATGGGACCTCATCACCACCTGGCATGAATCAGTGGCACTCTGCCATTTTGCCCAGATGCGGACCTGGTCTTTGTCTCTTGGGACACCCCCTTCTGCTCATTTCCCCAGAGGCTGCCTCAACACATTTTCTTCCCTGTAAGTCTCAGCCAGGCTGCGGGCAGTTTTCCAGCGCGCTTCTAAAGCTGGTACAACCTGTTGTTCATTTCTTGGCCAGTCACCCAGTGCAATTGCTGCATGAGGCCAAGCTCCCCCATGGGAAGAGAGGTTGCACAATCCTATCCTGTCGTGTTTACTCATGGATGGCACAGGTTCCATCAGCTGTGGCACTTTTGGCTGTGGCGGAGAGGGCTCCAGTCCAGAGGACATGTGATAGTTTGAATGTGAAATTCCTCTAAAAGCTGGCCCCAGAGCTTTCCTGGATTCTGTCACAAGTGAATATTTGGAAGCGACCTGACTTACATCTGCCAACGACATGTCTGGCCCAGATGCCAACTGGAGCACTGAGGAGGCCTGTGAGTGACTCTGCCCCAGGCAATGAATGAATTGCATTCCTTTAGGCTCCCAAAGGAGTCCTCCCCTCTGTCACAGCGAAAGGCGAGTGTGGCTGTAAGCCAGGGGCTCTTTTAGGGTGCAGAGGGGCTGCACTGCCGGGGGATATGGGAAGTGTCATGGGTGGAGGAACTGGAAGTAGGCACTGCCCTAGCTTGTTGTGTGGCTGCACGATGGGGAGTTTGGTGGCTGCACATTGGCTGCTTGCTCTATGGAGGGGCAGGGGATAAGTGGGACCTTAGTAGACTGTTGACAGCCCTGCCCAGTTAGAAATTGAGTCATCAGCTGCCCTGCAAGCCTGGGTGCCTCTATGCTGTACAGCTTTGACTCAGGGCATACGCTCAGTACGGTGACCTCACCCTGGCTTCCACCAGCCTGGCTGCTCCTTGCACAGTGAGACTCCCCTGCAGTGCTTTGCCTCTCACCAAGCCTGATTGAGTCGCTGCTCCTTCAGTGAGCCAGCACACAGCACCAGCCAGCTGGTGTGTCTAGGGGTTTTGCTCTGTTTGAGACTGCACCAAGTTATCCGTAAAAATGAGGAGTACTGTGGCATGCACCTTAGAGTCTAACATATTTATTAAAGCATAAGCCTTCATCAGTAAATCCTGCTTTATCGCACATGAAAGCATATGCCCTAATAAATCTTAGTTTTTAAGATGCCACAGGAATCCTCGTTGTTTTTGCAGATACAGACTAACACGCTTACCCCTCTGAGCCTTTTGTCCTGTGTTAATGGGCAACCTCACCTTGAAGGATTCCTTAGAATATGCTACACAATATCAGTACATTTAGCTATGATATGAAGTTCCTTTCCCAGCCCGAAGGACTATGTGTGGGTTGAAAGCTTGTCTCCTTCACCCACAGACATTGGCCCAGAAAAAGATATTCCCTCTTACCCACGTTGAATCTCTGGGCTGAGACTAACTTGAGCTATTTCAATCCACTCCGTACAGTGCTGGCCAAGTCTGAAGAAATTAAGACCATTGCTGAAAGTGGAATAGCTCTATCAAGGCTGAAGCTACTCTGTAGCTGATACAGGCAGAATCACCACAAGCCCCTGTTCCTAGCAAGCAGAGGGAGAAGCTAAGCCAGGAAGTGGTCCCTTCCCTTCACCAGAACTGCTGCTCTATCAATGTGGTGCTGGTCCCTTGGGTCTGTGATAGATAGCAGGAAGAAAGGCACCATCCTGTCTGCCTGGGCCATACCTGTCTATCCTTTCTCCTTTAAGATCACTCAGTCTCACACCCTAAAATTTGATAGCCAAAGCTGGCCGATAAGGGGCAATCTCTGAAAATCCTGAAGAGAGGGACAAATATTTATTTTGGAGCTTGCACACCCGTCATGCTGATGGATGAAAGAAGGACATCATGTAGGTGAAGTAACATGGCAAACAAAAGGAAAAATCCAGACACAGTCATGAGAGGAGGACTAGACTAGAGTTATAGTCCTGCCTTCCAGAGCCAGCCTCCTTTTCGGGTACACGCCCATTTGTGGCTGTGGTTTGCAGGAGTCTTAGTGACAGTCACTCATTCCTATGTCATTACCAGAGACTGAGGCCAGGCCCCCAGCACTAAACACCTAAGTCACTAGTGCTGGAACCGGAGGGACAGCTACAGTATAACCAGGTCTGAATGCTCAATACTCAGGCCTGGCCTCAAAACAGCATGAGATTGGCTTAAAAAAAACCTCTGAGGTTTTCCCAAAATTAATGTTTCCAAGTCTTTGTCTTTGCCTGCTGGTTTCTGAGCTGTTAGGTCACACTTCACGTTTTCAAACATTGCTCTGCAGCCAGAAGGACTGGAAACTGGCCTTGTCAAATGGAAGCTGAAATTCTACGAGCACCTGAATCTAGCAGCTGGGCCTTTAAGTAAAACAACTATGGGGGGACACACTGTCAGATTGTGGGTGAAGGGAACACTAACTGCTCCAGGTGGAAGCCAGAGCAGACTCAGCTGCCATTAAAGGGAGCCCTGTGTGTCTCATGCATGGAACAGAAAGGTAGATAACACTAACACTTCTGTGTACACTATACACAGCCTTTCATCCGTGGTCACAGTGACAGGCTTATGCGTAGGGCTGTCTGGTGTAAGGATGTAAAAGACTAGTCAACTAGTCGACTATCTGATAAGCATTGGCTTATTGGATAGTATTTTGACTAGTCTATATATCCCTCCCCCCTCCTTTGCTGCCTCTATCAGAGGCAGCAAAGGCAGGGGAAAGGGGTACCTTTCAAAGGGGGAGCCGCCGCACAACTGCCTCTACACCTGTCAAAGGGGCAGCCGTAGAGCCTGGGATCAGCTGAGGGACTCCCCAGCTTACCCCGGGCTCGTAGTGGAATGCAGCGTAGCATGGAGCCCTGAGAGTCCCCTGCTGACCATGGGCTCTATGGCTTTGAAATGCACTGGGGACTCTTTCAAAGCAAGCACCTGTGTGCAGCCACCAGGCCATTAAAAGTCTGATCAGTGGTGCAGTGTGTCTAAGACAGGCTCCCTGCAGATATGTCCAACTCCTTGGTGCTAGAGTAGCCATGGGGGCTTTTCACACAGTCCCCACTCTAAGCAGCAGGGCCATTGCCTGTGGATGGAGGCAGTATGTAGCACTGCGTAGCCATGTCTTCACCTAGGAGCTGGAGGGGGGACATGCTGCCCGTGTCTGGGAGCCACCTGAGGTAACCGCTGCCCAGAGCATGCGCCCCTCATCCCTTCCCATCCCCCAGTGCCCTGCCGCAGCCTGGAACCCCCTCCCACATTCCAAACCTCTCAGCCCCAACTTCCAGCTCTGAGTCACCTCCTGCACCTCACATCACCCACCCCGTCTGGCACTCTTGCCCCCACTCCCACATCCCAACCCTCTGCCCCACAGCCCTGTGAAAAAGAGCGAGAGTGGTGGGTGAGGGGAGCGAGCAGGAGCTGTGTCCCAGAGAAAGGACAGGATAGAGTGGGGCTTTGGGGAAGGGGCTGGGCAGGAAGGGAGGGCAAGAGTGTTTGGTTTTCTGCAATCAGAAAGTTCTCAACTCTGTGTTTGAATTTGCAGCTGCAGTATGAGATTTGTGGATGCAAATTCTACCCCCTGCACATACAGGTGTACAGCTATGCTCAGTGCACGTGCAGTGTCATGACAGTGAGAGTGTGGGTGGGTGTATGCATTTCTGAAGTGCAGCCTGATGATGTGTGCATGGTATCTTGCTCAGATGGTGGGAAGCTAGGCAAAGGCCTGGCTGAATATGTAGGCCATGTGAATCCTTCTGGAATCAGAGAGGCCCTGTGCTGGGTGGATCAAGTTGCAGAATTGGGACCTTAGTCCTACAGCTGCACAACAGATAAACCTAGAATAGTGGCACCTCGTTCCAACTTAGTGAAAACCCCACAAGTCTTTTTTTCCTTGTTAATTGCTGCCAGGACAGGGGGAGAGATTTGATAATTACCCATGTCTGTTAGCCATTATTATACTCAAGAAATAGGCTGTATGGTGTCCCCTGATCCTGTGGGATTTTTGTTCCCAGGCCTACTCACTCTGTGAAGGGTTCTAGGTTAATTGCTTGTTCCTGTCTTGCAGCCCAGTCTGGGTGAGTAATGGCAGCTTTTTCAGGGACGGAAATGCCAAAGACCCTGCTGTGTAAATACTACTGGCAGCAGAGCAAGTGCTGGTTTGAAACAGGAAACTTCTGAGAAGGGCTGAGGGATTCTGCCTGCCTCAGGAAAAGCAGCTCCAGCAACAGTGCCACACATCACCCCTTCCTTAAGTTTCAGCACTGAGCTCCCTCTCAGCAAACCCCAACCCCTCACCCAGCCTGCTCTACGACTCAGCTTCTTGCCTGGGGTTGGGTCTCTGACTACTCACCGCTACTGTCCCCAGCCATGGGAACATCGCACTCAGAACCAGAGTCTGGGAACACTGGCCTTTGTCTACACGGGTCACCTCACCTTCCTAAGAAACCTCTCTCCACTGAACATGATGTATTGTTTTCTTGACTTGGTCCGTCTCAGCAAACCCAAGTGCTGCCGTAGTCACTCTTGGACAAGTAGAGTTGCTTTTTCTTCTCACAGCTGAGATTTTCAGTGATGTATTTCCAGGCCTCTCACCCCAAAAGCAGGCAAGATTGCCAATAGGGCATCTGTTCCTCTCCTGAAAGCCTTCATTTGAAATGAATTGGAAAGCATCTGTGTGACACCCCAGTCACCCAGTGCAACAGCTTAGCTTTGTATTCCACAGGCTCCTGCCTAGAGGATGCTGCCCTGCACAGCTTCTACAGTTCCCTGTTGCCAACCTCCTAGGTTCTCAGGTTGATGGAGTCACGTCACTGGTTCATTTCTGGGAGAGAAGCCAAAAATTCCATCATCGGAGCTCTGTCTTCCCTGGCTTTATACACCTAATAACATATTGAATGGCCTATTGTATACTCTGCTTGAAGCAGAGATGTTGGAGAAGGAAGGAACATGTTGACTCAGGCAATCCCCATTCTCCCAGCAGTCAGGATTGCTCCCTGGCCTCTCTGTGACCTCCATTATCATTTACACCAACAAACTGCTCACCTTGGCCCACAGCACTGACACCTTGGTGTGTGGCTTCTGCCTACCATACCCCAGAAACAGAGCAATGGCTGACCAGCTCACCAGCATAGTGCATTATCTGCTCTTCCCAGAAACTTTGCCTCTCTTCGTACCCTAGAGCAGGGCTACTCAGCTTTGGAAACCATGGGGGCCGCAGTGATACTGCACATGCCAAGGGTGCAAATTAAGTGTGGTTGCATATACATGCAAATATATATGCAAATAGCTTCTTTCACACTGATGGGCATGAATATAAAGCACTTCTCACAATGCCCCAGCACACCTGGCACCTCTTCCCTGGAGGCTAGAGATGCTGATACCCTGTATCTGTCTGTTCTAGCCAGCCCATCTGATGCCTCGCCATTGTGGGGCATGTTCCCAGTGGAGGCCAAGTTCAAAAGATTCCATCCGCGGGCTGCGTATTGAGCCCACACCACGAGCCACAAACAAATGGGTCACGTGTTGAGTAGCCCTGCCCTAGAGGCTCTGGCAAATAGGTGTATTGTCACTGAGTTCATTGGACTCAGGCCCTAGTTACATCATGACGTTAGGGTACAGCCTTTGAGCTGTGTGGTGTTAGTGTGCATATCACACACACACATCTATGCAACAGATACAGCTATTGAGCAATGTGTTCTTAGCATGTGCGTGTGCACGTGTGTGCACATACACAAACAGAGCACAGCCATTTGGCTTTGTACCCTTAGCATATGCCCAAAAGGGAATAACTTTTTTGGATTTTCATGGGTGAGAGAGATAAGCTTTTGACCCACATAGAGTTGTTCTTCTCTTGTGTTGGTTGAGAATGCATAGTCATGACTGAAGGTAAACTGGTGAAGCTACATCCCTTTGTTTGGCCAACCCTGTTTTTTCCACCGTGTCTGGGATGAGATGTTAAATCCTGTTTTCACTGTATGTGCATAACTCCTTACCCATCATGTGCATGTACCTCTCACTCTTGGGAGAGCCCCAGTATGCTTTAACCTTTTGATTAGAAGCCTCACTTGACCCTCTTGGCTTTGTCAAAGCGGTAGTGAGTTTGTCAGGCCTGAGGGAAGGTACTGTATAGAGCAGTGAATCCTTTGGTACCAGTGGGCCTTCGTGTCACGCCTGTCTGCGCACGTGCGTGCACACACATCAGAATACAGCCCTTTGGCTATGTGTCTTTAGTGCACGTACACAGCAACATGCAGCCATTTGACTGCCTATATGTATAAAAGGCACATGCCATCCTCACACACCCATTTGTAGCCAGGTGAAGTGCAGCAAGTGTACCTGCCTTAATGGTCCTAACTGGGGCATCAGTCAGTTTGTGAACATTTCATGTATTGCTTCCCTTGCTTCATTCTTAGCATGTGGCATCTCCATTACTAGAGGTGTGGCCATGGTAGCCAATTCTTCATGGTCCTCTGATTACTTTCTTGTGGTTAAATAGTCCTTTTGATCCACCCAGGACACCAGTGTTCATCCAAGATCTTGTTTCTCTGCCTCATGTTCTGCTCTCAATGTTCAACCCCAGTGCCTGAAATGACAGGCTCTGAACCTCTTAAAATGTGTTATGCAAATCAAATCTTTCCGTTCGTAAGATTTCTGAGTAACCTTTGCGGAGTTTGTCATCTCTAATGTTTCCATGGGTTTTGCAGTCTAGCCTTGATATTCTCCGAATGATTCTAGAACTAGTAAAAACCAAGCACTGCCAGTTCCACAACTTATAGAGTGTACATTTTTGGGGCCAGGCCCTGTCTGCTACTTGGTGGCTGTATAGGCCCTTCCAGAGTCAGGCCCTGTCCTTGGCTGGTCCATAGACACTACTGTGATAATACAGCAACACAAGGCATACAAACGAGAGAGAGAGAGTGTGTGTGTGTGTGTGTGTGTGTGTGTGTGTGTGTGTGTGTGTGTGTGTGTGTGTGTGTGTAAAGGGCCTGCAGCTGACTGCTTTTGGAGACCCCCTGCTGCCCCACCACCCCAATTGTGTTATTGATGTTGTGATGCTGTCAGCTTCAGTGTAGATGTGGCTGAAAAAAACACAACTTTTTAGAAAGGCAGGAAGATTTTAAGGCTCCTGCAAAGAGTCGAAGTGGAGTTAAAAAAATCCCTGGGATGTGTGGAGTTGAGTGGGATTTGTTTTGCACAAGGGGCACCCATACTAAACAGCCACAATAATAAAGTTTCTCCAGGGCTCCCAGTGAGTCTAAACAAAGCATGCTCTGCGTGCTGTTGTGCAGCCTGAGTAAGTGCAGTTTGTCAGGGCTGACCCAGCCCTCTGTTCAGTGCTGACAGTGACATCCTCTCCAGGCGGACTGCCTGCCACCCTAGGCCGGGGTAGCCCATGAGACTGACTGTAAATTATTCCTTTCTTAGATGATGCTGATGAGCCTTGTTCCATTCAGTATTTCCCACTTGGTCCTATGAGGGGAGGGCACCCTAATGCAATCTTAGACTCCCTTGAGTCTTTAAAGTGCTACCAGACAATTTGTTGTTTAAGTTTTTCCTGTTACAGACTAACTCAGCTACCCCTCTAAAACTTATGAAACCTTTATTGTTCTTCGAGAGCTTGCTAGTGTCCATTCCATTAGGTGTGTGTGCGCTGCATGGATTTCCAGAGCTTTTTTCCCTTAGCAGTACCCGTCGGGCCAGCTGGGAAGCCCCCTAGAGTGGCGCCGGTATACTGGTACATATATACCCATGTTGGCCCTTCACTCCCTCAGTTCCTTCTGATCACCTGTGACCTGCCTGTAATGGTAGCTGGAGCGCTTCTCTGTTTGTTGTTTGTTCCCTTAGTGTTTGCATAACTCTGTAGTACTTGTAAATAGTTCATTGTGATTAGTTTAGGGTTACTTTCAGTGGGGATTCCCCCGTCTTTCTCTTATCTCCTCTTCTGTCCTGCAGTGACCCACACACCGCCTGTCTGAAGTGCTTGGAAGAGGGTCACCACATGGACAGCTGCCAGATTTGTAGGAGCTTCAAGCCCAGAACTAAGTGGGAACGTGACTCCCACCTGATGCTCCTCTTAATGGAGTCAGCTCTCCAACCGGCGGCACCAGATGCGGCGCTGAGCATCTATAGCGCACTGGTGTCAGTTAGAGAACCGTTGGCGGCACCAACACAGCCGGCACCGACGAGACCTTTGTCATCGAGGCATTGATCACAATCACCGGTGCACTCAAGGAAGAAGCGTAGGGGAAGGTCCCCAGCGAGACGTGGCCAGAAGGTGCATCATAAGGATGGGCACCTGGCCAAGGTCCCGCACCAGGATGCTCCCGAGCCACGTCAGCACCAGTTTAACACAAAGCATATGGAGGGTCCAGTGTCTGAGCTGGAAATCGAGGAGCTCCATCAGCCGTTGACACCAGAGGCTTTTGACGCGGCACAGGAGTTGATAAAGCTCACCGTGGCCCAAGGGCCCGGTTTGATTGTGGGTGAAGGTCACCATCCCCTGCTTCCGGCATCGGAGTCAAGCGCACCATCAGGGCAACCAAGGCCAGCCCTGCATGCAGCACCCATACCGAGGTTGGGTCTGGTCCCGCTTCCTACCATGGCGGGACTAACACCGGCACCGACATGGTCTTTGATGACGGCACCGGTATCAACACAGACTCCGGCTCTGAGACTGGTACTGACACTGGCTCTGGCCCTGACAATGATACCGACATTGACACCGGTACTGGTACTGGCCTCAACACCACTTACAATACCGCATATCTCATCAGTACCGTTCATATCGGTACCGCTGGTATACACGGTACGACATGTCCAGCCGGCACCAACCCTGCTAGCACCAGGAACATTATTGACCCTGGCACCACTGACAGCGGCTCCGCTTGTCCTGGCACCAATGGCCTTGGGGGCACCTTATCCCGCAGTGCCCCTAATACAACTGGCACTGATGCCACCACCAGCACTGCCAAGTCCAGGTCCAGTGTTGACCCATGGGGCAAGCCAGCAGCGATGTCAAGGCACATGTTATCCTGCCGCTCACCGGTACCATCGATGGCACCGCCTGGTCGGCTTCAGACTACTCTTCAGAGTCAGAGGCTGAATCAGCATGTTCAGGGCGCTCGTCCTACAGATCAAGATCCAGGCACTGGTCTCAATCATCATACTGGTCTGGGCATCACAATCATGGCCTCCTCAGTGACAACCTAATCAACAGTGGCCCTTCTGGACACCCTGGGCATATCACCAGGCCCAAGGACCACAACAAGTAGGACACGTTTTGGTCCCAACACAGCCTATAGGTGCTCCGTCGGCAACCCCACTAACCAGACCACCAGAGTCACAAGCAGATCGTTCAACCTGCATGGAAGTGGCCAGGTCAGTGCAAGGCCAACAAGGGGCTCCACAAATCCCCCCACCGGTAGCCACTGAGCAACAGGTCCCACCCCCTCAAGGGGAGTCCTCATTGTCATCACCAGACATAAGAACATAAGAATGGCCGTACCGGGTCAGACCAAAGGTCCATCTAG
>JANRFK010004149.1:119826111-119847054 GCA_030068395.1 Apalone spinifera | reverse complement strand
ATTAGCTATGCAAATGAGGCTCGGCGATATTCCAACGCTGAGCCTTATTTGCATCGCTCTGGCGCAAGATCACACCAGTGTAGACACAGCCAGAGGCTACAGGACAAGAACGGCATAGATAGGAAATGGAAGGGCTATGCTCTAGCCATGGATACAGACATCTCCTTGGAGAAGAACTCTGGTAAGGTGAGAGCCAGATTGCAGTGCAGAGTAGGGATATATTAGTGCAGTTGACTAAACGATTAACCGATAAGTGAGTGCTATCGACTACGCACTACACTCCCCCCGCAAGTACACTTTTTGGTGGGTTTGGCTGATAGGCTGGCTCAAGTCCTGGATCATGCCAGGACCCAGCATCAGCCCCCTCTGCAGCACAAGTGCTAACTAACGGATTGTGTAGTCAATAAAATTGTTGTTGACTACACAATTAACAAATGACATGCTTCTTAACATCTCTAGAGCAGAGGGCTGTGTTCTCACTCCAGTGCTGTGCAGAGTTGCTTAGGTTCAATCCCTGCAAGACACAATACCTAAAAGCCGTACTCCATCCTCTGTACCCCAAAGAATATTTTTCAGTGCCCACAGAGATAGAAATGGCCACAGAACCAACTGCAGCAATCTCGGGGTCCCATGAGGTTACTGCTCACTGCTGCTCCAGCTGCCTCTGATGGTTCTGTTGTAGAGCTCCAGTTTTCCTGCACTTTCTTCATTTCCAGCAACAAGCTAGGAGAGGAAGGTATCTCACTCTGATTTATGCTCCCTATGCCTTTATTTATGGGAGCAAGTTCCACCACCAACCTCCTGCAGATCCTACGTGGCAGCCCTCTTTGAGGCCTTCTGAGGTCAATTTAGAAACCTCATGAAATCAGGGTGTTTCTAAGAAGTCACTCCCCAGAATAAGGGCTTAGGAACCAGCTATTGATTGAACTGAAAACAGAGTTTGCTGCTTGGCTGGGACACAAGAGTTCTCAATTGGGTCAGACCACCCCACTACAGCAAGGACATCCATGCGAGGGACATAGGCAGAGTCCAGTGAAGCAGCAAGCATTTCACCCATTTGGTGTTTTCCCTCCATGCTTTAATCTGAGACACTCTCTCGTAGATTCAAACATCTGTTGACCTGTGATGTGATGTGACTTGTTACAGCCAGATTCCTCAGACTCACACAGCCCTCTGGCTTCACTGTAACTTGGAAGGACTGTAAGAGATCTGGCTTTAGCACATTCAAGCTGTGATTTACAGAGTCCTAGCAGCCCAAAATGCACTTGTGCCTGGTACATGGAGAGCTGTCTAAGCCAGTGGTTTTCAAAGTACTGGTCATGACTCAGTACTGGGTCCTGGAAGGGCAGGTACTGGATCACTTTGATGTAGCATGACCGTGCTGCACCCTGGAAGTGATCAGCAACAGGACCAGCTGCTAGGTGTGTTGGGGGGACTCCAGGGATCCAAGCACTGCCCCTCCCCTGAGCACCCACTCCCAGTGGCCAGTGGGAGTTGGGGGGAACAGTGCCTGCTGGTGAAAACAGCGCGCAGGACTGCTTGCACACCTCTGCCTCGGAGCTGAACCTTGCTACTGGCCAGTTCTGGGGCACAGCATGGTCTGTGGTGCAAGGACAAGCAGGAAATCTGCCTTAGCACCCCTGAAGTACTGCTGACTACTGCTGGAGAAAAGCCAGCACCCCAATTCCCTGCCTCAGCCCTGAATCTGTTCCTCCCCCTCTCCCCCTTTTCCAGCCTGCATTCTAGTAAAAAAATATAATTATGTTGGGTCACAAGCATCAATAATTTTCTTCAACTGGGTCATGAGAAAACCACAGGTTTAGCACACGGTGTGGGGTCCTCTTCTTTGTTTCCACTGACTAAAATCTACCCAGCCCTTTCCTGGTAGGGTAGGGCCCTCTCTTAGGCAACTGCTGTCCTTGCCATGGGTCCTTGAATGATTGCAAATGAAGAGGGGAGGGGAGGCTGCTGAATATTAATGGGACGGGAAGCCATTCACAAGATCTCTGCTATGGAAAAAACTTCTGAACTGTCCCAGCAAGGACAAAGACAGGGCTCTCCAGCTGAGATCAAAACAGGAAGGAGTACATTGAGGGTTTTTTGTTTGTAGTTAAAGAGCCATGTGTTTGTCAACTGACAATTCAGAGGCATTGGTAGGGCTGGAGTAACAGCTTTAAATTGCTCATTATCCCAGCAGCTACTGATGGGTTTAGCCTCATACTAATCTCAACGCTTTCAAAAGGAAAAATACAGAAGCAGAAACTCATGATGCTTTGTACTCACCTGATTTATTTTTGTGAGTGGAGGCTTAGTGAAAGCATAATAAAAAAAATAAAGGCCAGATTACAACACCCTTTCTCTGCTTTAATATTACCTTGCTCTCTGAATGCTTCAGTGGTACCATTCATTGTAATGAAGGCTATTAAAGATAGACCCTAACTCTGTACTAAATGAATAAATAATATTCTCATCTTCTTGCCAAAGAAACATTACTTGAGAGGAATACCACTGTGCCCTGGGCTCAGCCAGATGTAGCCGTGTAGCTAGCTTCCACTTGCAATGAATTCGGACTGTGTCTGCATGGGGCTCCATTAGCCCCACTGAGATGTAGCTTCCAGTTGCAGAATGTTTGGTTACTTTCAACATTTAAGCTGGAGATAAACAGATGGCAGTCTGATTTCTTTGCCTGTCCTCTGATTATGCAAACCAATTCAGGTCCAAAGGACAATACTGTCTATGCAGGTGTTTGCTGCTTGTTACCATGCAAACCTTAAAGGGACTCCTTGCAGGAGTGAATGAACCATCCGCAGATCTCAGCAGCACATGCAAGGTTGATTCACAGCCAAGCAGATGGATAACCCTCCCTATACAGAGCAGAAAGCTGGCAGCTTGATGAAAACAGAGACTTCCCCTTCATCGCCTCAGGACTTAGAACTTGCTCAGTCAAACTGAACAAGAAATGCTGTTTGTGTTAATGGCTAGTCAGTCAACACGAGCGAGGCAAATCACTACCAAGAAAACCCCTCAGATGGTAGAGTGGTCATTCTTGTGGTTGGGACTGAGGCCACAAAGAGAAGAAATCTCTTTTGCTTCTGTGACTTAGGTGCCCCCAGACAAACTGCTTGACATATGATCTAGCCATATTTTATACAGTCTGCACGGAGGGCTCTATAGCCATTTGTCTTGCCCATAGGGAACAGAATGCTAATCCTGAGGGGCCTGCCAAGTAGATAGCTTACCAAGCTCCACACATACACCCCATGCACATGCTAGGATGAAGACCCCATGCCAGAAGGACACGTTTCACTTTTACCAGGCAGGAAATATGGCCCATCTGGATCATGTGCATTAGATTATCACAACCCTTGATGATCTACACTCTACATGGAGCCCCCTAACAAAGAAGCAACAGCAGGCTCTCACCAATGAAGCGGTAAGTGTAGATAGCCCCTCAGGGCCCAGTGCACGTCCATGGAACAACTTCACTTCTTTCTGCCACCCCATCATGGCAGAGGAGAAAGGGAGCCCCCAGAAAATTCCTCTTTCCTGATGGGCTTTAGGCTGGAAGCCTTTCTAGCTCAGAGAGGAATGCAGTCAGTCAGTCTAGACTCAGGCAGGTGGCATTCTATGGGAGCAGCCTTGCTGGAGAAACTGGAGTGATTTACTGTACAAGTTTTGGAAGCAAGCGATGATCTGAAGCTCCTGGATGGGCCCTAGGTGGGAAGGCCTCTGTCCCACAGGCTCCGAAGGCTTCATTTTGTTTTAGAAAAACCTCTTCTAAGCCAGGAAATACTGGCTTCCTGCAGTAGCGGGGGAGTGGCACTGAGTGTATTCAGAACTATCTGTACCAAGAAGTAACTCGTAACCCTTGTGGAACTGATCTTTGATTTGCCCTCTTCAGTCTCTGATGTCTACTGAAACTACCGGGAGCACATGCTCTCCCAGGTTCAGGTTTCTGCACAGCATCCCATTCGGGGTATGTCTACACTACACACTATGCCTGGGTTCGGGGACAAGTTTGAGCCGAGCCCCCCCTTCCCTCCACACACCAATTGGTTTGACCTGAGTTAGCAAGCACCCAAGTCCTAGTACCCTGCTGGGCAGGGGAAGGAAGAGGAAGTCAGAGCCAAAACACGCCTGTGATTTGGGTTCAAACCCTGTCATGTTGCCACGTGAACACAGCTCAAGCTGAAGTGCAGGACTGCACGGGATGTATCACAGAGCAAAGATCAGGGTCTAGGAACAGTACATGCAGGTTTACAATGCAGAGTGGTGGCTTAAGGGCAGGCCTGGAACACAAGACCTGGGTTTTCAGTGTAGTATAGACATACCTAGAGTTCTCGGTGAGCAAGGGTAAGGCTCTGGGGACCAGGGTTACTAAAGGGGTGACAGTGGGGGACATGCCCATGTTAAACATTACCACTGAGGTTTTGAGGGTGGTCTTGGGAACTTGGAAATCCAACTCCCATTGGCCTTCTGTGGGATTTGGACACCTAACCTCTCTGGTGCCTACATCTCTGCTGACCCTGCAGGAGCATCACAGATACCAGTGCTGCAGCTTGCTACTCACACAAAGGGACCAGTGGAAGCCTCCAGCCACATTTGAAACCCACTTCCTCTGGGTTTGGAAGCAGGTTCCAGAGGGGAAAGGTGTATACTGCACCAATATTCCCTTTAATTTCTTTCATCTATGTGCAGAATATTTTGTTACATGCACTGAGGCATGTGCAGCTGTGCACCACAAATAGAAATACATGCTGCCGGCTGTGAGCGCTCTGCTGATCAGCTGGGTGGCACCTAAATCTCTCCTGGGTTGCCACCCAAGCACTTGGCTTACAGGGAACACTGCCTCGCACCTCGTTTTCTTCTTCCATCTCCACGCCTGAGGCATTGGCATGAGGAATCAGGGCACTCTCGACCCTCAACACCAGCACAGCAAGATCAAGCCCACATTACCAAGGGTGCTTTTTCACCAGCATCAGAGCAAGATCTTGTCACCCTACTCCACTGCTCCTGGGGGAGGAGCCCCTGACCCAGAGCAACACCACTGGGAGATATGGTCTGAACAGGAGTGTGACACACCTGCTTGTGTGTATGTGTCTGTGAGATCAAGGCCTTAATGCTCAGGTACCAAACTCCCCAAGAGGCATAAAACTGGCCATAATGGGTCCATCCAGCAATGGTGGGACCATAGTTGCATGTGGTTTTCAAGGTGTGGACATACCGTGGATTTATATATAGTTGCATTATGACATTTAGTGTCTTATGTCTTTACTACCCCTTTCGTAATGGTGCCTAACGTTCTGATTAGTGTTTTGACTGCCACTGCACATGAGCGAACTATCCACAGTGACTCCCAGACACTTCTTTGAAAACTCCAGCCTAAATGTACGTGTATTTGAGTACTTCTCTGGAACGACTGCAGCATTCAGCATGTTTCTAGTCCGCACCGCATATTATTCACTAGGAATTTCGTCTCCTCAATCCCTGGTGCCATCCAGCCACAGTAGCCAGAACACTGCTGCGGGAAGTATAATTCCTCAATGGAAAACAAACCCCAGGCACAGAGTGTGGTAACAAATGTCAGTTGTATGATTAGCAGCGGGAAGTCTGTGCTGCATGCTGACCACACCATCAACAGAGTGCAGGGAATAAATAACAGGATACACAGTTGCCAGCTGCTTTCAAAATCGAAGGTAAGAAGATAAACTCAGTTAATTGGAATAACCAACTGTTGAGAGTGCCTCATGCAATTGCCTTCCCAGACACACACTCTTAAGTGAGCATTGCCACTGTTCTTAACTGCAGGCCAAGGCTGGTCTGAGCAGCCTTCTTCCAAGAAAGTCTGTTATTTTTCTGTGTGTTACCTACAGGAGATAACAGAAATCTCCTTTTCGCAGCAGCACTTGTTGCTGCTCAATGCTAACCCCTAATCACAGTGACCCAGCAAACTAGCAAACTGCAGCGAGGCAGCACTGCTTTTTATTCTTCGTAAAATACAGCTCAGCAGCTCCATCCTGCCTTGCAATATGACATGTAAAACACAATGGCAACACACTTGCAGTCAGATACTACACAGCAGTCACAGGAGACAGCCAGGGCCAGTGGGAATTGGCTGGAAAAACAACTGTGACATTTGCAGGTCATTTTCCAATCCTCCCCAATCCCTTTACCCACTTTAGCAACATAAGGTGAGACACACAACCACTTGCATAGCCAGGTTGCAGAAAGATAACCCTCTTTTTAAAAACTCAGTTAGTGCATGTGTCAAGGCACACGTGTTAGCTCAGTAAAGGGTAATTGTGGATGTAGCTACATCCAGCAGCCAAGCCAAGTGAGGACTCTAGAAGAAGGCTGGCTCAGTGGCTGAGGCGCTAAGTGACTGCCCAGTTCCCAGGAATGTGGCACCAAAGGAGGAAATGCTTCCATGAGGTTACACGGAACAGTTGGTCATCTTACTCATAGGCTTCACAAACACTAGTGGACTGATGCAGTCTACAGCACCTGGAGTGCCTATCCTGTATTGCCCCAGGGGCTTTCTAACATGAGTTATGGCACTGTGGGGTGTAGTTTGGAGGACCAGCAACATTTGTGACTTCTATTGTTGACTGAACTGGGTCAGGCAGACCTGACCTGAAGGGCTCATCTCAGGTGTTGTAATACATCATGACCAGTGCCTGTAGATGAGATAGCATAACTGCTGTGTGCAGATGCAAAACATAGGCAGGTCTTGCAATCTTCAGTTGTCCTAATCAATTGCTCACTGTACCATCTCTCACAGCCAAAGCACATCAACAGATTTATTTCTTAGATTACCTATTTTAATAGCTGTTGGCATATTACTGGCCCAAATTCAATTAACACTTTACTGAGGTGAACAGCCCAAAGGTAAGGTTCACAAGTGTGTTGATCATATTTGTTCCACTGACAGTAGGTTACTGCTTCATTAACTCGGACTGTCAGAAATGTATCCATTTACATTAGGAAGAATTTTTTTTAAAGAGGCTAGATTAAATAAAACCAAAAACATAAAATTGCTGCTTTGCATTCCTCCTCCCCATTCAAATTTTCCACTGGCTCTGGTTACACCCCAGACACTTTACAAATGCCCTTTTCCTGACGTCAGTCCAGTATTACTGTGGTGCATTTCAAACAGCCAAGAATTGAATGATGAAGATGCAATGGATTCATGCCTGAATTGCATTGCACTGAAAGGAAGTAGTTTGACATTACCAGTGCAGCAGCAGTAAGGGTCAGCGCTCCTCTTTCTTTCTATGAGATGTAGAGTACAGAAGAGCACGTAGGCAGGGTGCAAGAATCAGATCACACAGTAATTTTCCTTGCTTCAGTGACTGCTTTGCTATAGACACGATTAACAAGTAAAGGTAAAATTTCCCCACTAGAAGGAAAAAAAGAAAACAAAAAGGAAGGATGGATGCAAAGGGAAGGACAGACAAGAAAAAGAGAAAAGCAATTGTCAAGACAGCAGAGAAATAAGAACGTTTTCCTCCTCTAGTTCCACTAGAGCACCCACTTTTCTGTCACCACCCCCAATGCAGCTTTCCTCTTACCCCCATAGGGAGTGATGGCTGGCTTAGTGCCACCAACAGTTCTCTAGGTTACGGATGTAACGCATCAGAGAAGTGCAGAACACATTTAGACTTGGTCTCAGTTAACTTCAGCACAAGAGAAGGTGAACATTTTAGCTGCAAATTAGGTCATGTCAGTTGCTACAGCCAATCACTGCCCTAGTGGCATGAAGATCATTGCAGAAGCATTCACTCTGTCTCTTCAGGGTCCGTATACTCAGTATATTGGCACCATATCTGTTTCACCCTTTGCCAAGGGGGAGTATTTTAAAAGATCAACTAAATAATTTTGGTGCAGGTTAATTTTAGAGCATATGCCAAATGCCTTATGGCCATTGTTCAGTCCCCACGAGCAAGCAGTGCTTGCTTTCTTTGCTAGGAACACAAACCATAGGAAATTAGCCCCAGCTGATGTGGATATTTGCTTACTAGCAACTAGCCCAAGATACAAGTCATTTTTCAAAGGCATCAGAAAAACTATCATATGAGTAAACCCCAATGATAGGACTGAAAGGCTGTATGTTAAATAAGATATTGTACACTCTAACACAGGAAACTTGGAGCAACCAGTAACCACTTAATTGAAACGGCCACATACCAGTAACTTACGACTTTCCAAGTTATACAAAAGTACCCAACTTATGTAACTGGCATGCTGGGAGAGAGGAGCATTTTGGCTGACGGAAGTACAGAATGCTCAGGCATCCAGTTTTTTTTCCAGGGATGTGTTTTCAATGGGGATTTTACCAGAAACTAATATCATTATATAGGCAAACAAAATATATGCATGTATGTAATGGGTCATTAGTGCAACAAAATACCGTCTTCATGAGCTAGGAATGGCTGGGTGTTTATGCCACCATTTGCGAGAGGGGTGTTGTCTTGCACGGCTCAGTCTGGAGAGTTGTATTCCAAAGTGTCATTTGTGCTCTACTACAAAGGGGGTCTGCAGAGCAACTCCAGAGTTAAGATTTAGTGTCATTAGTCAAGCTTGTTACTACCAGTTGTACAAAAGCTGACTCAAGTCATCAGTATGGTGCGATATAGAAGCATGTTACACATATACAAAAATGATTTGAGGGGGATTAATGACAGTTCGTTATAATCCAAGTTAAAATAATCTGCTATTTGCAATTACACAATCTGTAAATAGAAAACTCTTCCATTACAGAAACATGAACCAAGTCACATCACACACAGAAGGTAAGTATTAGCATTCCTTAGGTCAGTACAGGAGGCCCCTGACTTGCAGTGCGATTGGTTCTGGGGGAAACGTCGCAAGTCGGGGGTGTCATAACTCAAACCTCCATTTATGATAGGCACCATGCACTATCATAAATGTGGGCCAAGGACCTAAGTCGAGGGGTTCTGGCCCCTTCCGCACTTACAAAAATGGTTGGAAGTGCAGGGGGTCGGAAGTTGGGGGGTCTCCTGTATTTACCATTTATCCATTTTCTGTGGCTTGATAGAACTGTTCAAAGCTTCTGGCTGTACCTGAACACACCAATCATCTTCACTTTAGATATCCTTTGCTTTAGGCAGTATTGTTGTAACCATGTCAGTCCCAGGATTAGGGAGAGAAGGTGTATGAGGTAAAGCTGATCCAATAAAAGATATCACCTTGTCTCTCTTCTTCACTCTAGAAATAATTATGCTGCAGGGAGTGTGCTGCCTTTCAGCACTGCAACAGATGCAGATCCAAAACGAGATAAGAGATGCTGTGTTAATGACAATGTGCCAGATATTCAGAGAGAGACAGGTGCCTTTTCATCACAACTAATGCAGTTTTCTTAATTTTGTAAGCTTCTCAATGTGTGCACAACGGCTTCCCCCATCATGGCATATGTTCAACACAGTCATGTTTTTGGGAGAAGGTCACAGGGAGGGCTAAAAGGCAAATATATTGGAAAAGGGCAGTCATTTTTTGTATTCTGTTTACTTGAAATGGATATGTACTTGTCTACATCTATCAGAGATCTATGCTCTACAGAACACTTAGTTCATTGTTCCTATTAGGGATGTGATCAGGCAATGGTTAACCATTACCCAGGAGCAGGTCCCACCCGCTGCCTGCTGAGGGTGGAAGGTTGCTGACTTCTAGCTCAATTGGGCTGAGAGTTGGCAGCCTCATGCTGGGCTGGAAGCCTTGCAGAGGGTTGGGGGCAGGGCACAAGCCCATGCATGCTGGGAGACAGCAGATTCCCCATCCCCGTGAGACTGCCCATGGGAGCTAGGAGCCAGCAGCCCCACAAGGAGCAGACGAGCTGCAGCAGCCCGTGCCCACGGCATGGGATCCCCTCCAGCCCAGCCATGATGCGGTGAGGGGGGCAGGCTGTAGCCCAGCAGGCTGGAATGGCTCCCCCATGCACCCACTTTTAATCAATTAACCAATTTAAACTTAACATTTAACTGGTTAACTAATTACATGGAATTTTAATTCCTAGTTCCTATTGCTGTTAATGGGGATTATCTGAGTATTTGGCCTACATCATACAGGAGGTCAGACTAGGGATCTCATGATCCTTTCTGGCCTCAGAATCAAGGCCTGAAAGTCCTGTGCAAGATGGTGATGAATGTATCATGGTGGAAATAAGATTAGCCTGCATTACTAAAAGTTCTCCTCAGAGTGATTACTTAAGTAGAAGTTAGTCACATGAAGTTTGCCTAAATTGAAAAGAAGAATCTCATTTTACTGTAGGGAGGCATTTTTCTAAAGCTATATAAACAACAAGCAGGAGTGTTGGGATTTGTTTGCAGATTATGCAGTGATGGTTCCTGACTCTTCACTCTTTCATTTTGTGCATTAATCTTCTCAACCAGCAAGTTGATTGCTGAGTATGAACCAACTGCACCTTAGCACAGGAATTCCCCGTTATTCCTTGTCTGTACATATGTCCAAAATCCTTACCTGATTAATGACATATATTCCATAGTCAAGCTGTTGCCTTTGAAGGATTGGATGGAGATAATACAGCCAGTACTTCAGATGCTCCTCTCGGTTCCTGAATGGTATGATAACTGCTACTTTCTGAAGTGCTTTACAGTCTTTTGGAGCATATCGGCCGCCTTCTCTCACTTCAGGGCTCATCTTCTCAACTTCCTCAAGATTCACAGGCTGGGAAAATTCCACACGCAGTGCGCCAACTGAAAAGGACCATGACAAACAGTGAGTTTGTAGATTCCAAAAGGCCCATACAATTCTCTGTTGCGATTTGAAGAAACACAATTCTTTGATAACCCAAGGACAGGGGCCTAGAACTGAAGAAAAGCCTACCGACACGAAAAACTGTCCCCTTAACCCAGCACATCAAAACCAGCTGCACAGTAAGGGAGTAGTGCGAGACCCAGTCCCAGTAAAGGAAGACTGACGCTGGCTTTAGTGTAATTTGGATTAGGCCTCAAATTTGTATCTGATATTTGGTGGGTCTGGCAGTCCTCAGACCTGCCATAGGTCACTGGCTTCTGCATGGAGTAACAATCCCACATGCACTCTGCTGTTGGCACACCCACCCTGGTACCAGCCTGGGGAGAGATGAAACACTCCACTTAATTACTACATTGCAATCCAGTGCAGGTCTTACATGGTTTAAACATAGTCTCCTACCAATGCAATTTCTTACTCTAAGGACTAACCATATGCAAAACTAACAAAACCTCTTGTCCCTTAGAACACCCACAGAGCAACTGAAAGTATACCCGCCTTTAAGGTTCTTATTCTAGAAAGAGGAAGCAAAACCATATTTGCCTTTGGGCTGGCAATCTGTGCATGGTTTCAGTAGAACAGGTTTTGAGGTTGCCACAGAAGTCTGTCCTGAAGCAAACTATTGTATTAGCCTTACTTCATATAAGGCTGAATGTGGCTAAACTCCTCCATGGTGCAAGCCGAACCCACGAGGAACAAAAGGCTTGACAAGAAAGGGTGAGTGTCCACCATGGCAGGGGTTGGCTAAGGGCTTGGAATAAAAGCCAAGCTGTACGCTCTGTCTGCCACCCTTTGCTCTGGGGAACAGCTCTGGGGAAAACTCAACTGAATTGGTGCAGACCCTCACCTGTCCTCCTCTGCACTGTGACACGTTACCACATTCCCACAGGGTTCTGAACCATTGTGTTTGCCAACATGCTGCTCACAAGGACTTTGCAGCCAGCAAAGGATCCGTCACATTTAGTGTCATGCCAGTTACACCCTTATGTGCTGCCAAGTCAGGACTACTCCTGAGTCCAAAGAAGGCCTCGGACACCCTTCACAGAGATGGTGCTATCAAAATGATGGGTGGGGGCACCAGCCAAGTCTACAGCCATGTATTGGAGAAGTATTGATTATTCTTCAGTTGGGCGGTTTCTCAGCAGCAGCTCTGTGCTCTGAGCCAGTCCTGCCCATTCTAAAAACGATGCAAAGGAAATCCAGCTCTCAAAATTGTGAGAGCAGCCCAGGGAGTGGGGGCCCACAGTAACAGAAGCCAAAGTCCCTTGGGGGCTGCCCTAGAACCTTCAGCGTGGTGTTCTTTGACAGGAGCACCTGGCCATTGTAGACCAGGTGCAGCGCACCACCATCTGTAGGTCAGTGGGATGTCTGCTCCAAAGGAGGAATTCAGAAAACGTTAGCACTTCTGTCCACCAATGTAAACACACAGTGGAACGAGGCTCAGCTGTAGTGAAACACGATTGGCATGTCTTTCAATGTAATCTTTGCAAGGCCATCTGCACTTCAAAACACATGCGGTTTTTGAGAGATGTTAATTAGTGCCCTCCCCTTTTCATCCTAAGATTTAATAAGTGATCGTGCCATGCCCACACTCAACAGTGTGTCTGCCACAGGGGAAAGCACTCAAGAGTATGCACAGCTGGGAAAATCACTAAGATTAAAGCCCAGCCTCACAAAGCATCTGGAAGGCAATGTTTGTCAGAGACGCACACAGATGGGTAGCTGTTACAGGGAGTTAGAGCTATACCGATATGCGTGCCCCATTCCTGTATAGCAATATCATCGAAATACGACTAGTCCTGGACTGTGGCCTTTTTCTTGTGTATTAAAGTACATGGAGATACTTTTGCTTCAGGTGTAGCCCTACATCCAGCTCCATGCAAGGGCGGAGGGGGTCAGCATGGGGCTTGTTAATATTCCCCATGAGCCAGCAAGCTCTCTGTAACAGGGCATCTCATTCCTTGAGGGCTGGGATAGTTAACTTTCATTACAGAGTAAGCCACACCGGGAGAGAGCAGAAGCACTGCCCTATAATCAGAGGCCCCAAACTGGGGTGTGCCCCCATAGGGGTGCATGCAGGAACATGTGGGGGGTGCAGTTGGGAGCTGAGCCAGCCCCCCTGGGGGCCAGAGAGGGAGTGCTACATAGACCCCCCATACCCGCCCCATTATTTTGTTAGTACCATCATTGTGACGGGTGTCTGAGGTTTTAGGGTCAGGAGTAGTCCTGACTTGGCAGCATATTAGGGTGTACCTGGCATTACATTGAACGAGAGCTGCAGAGGGGTACGGGTGGTGTGAGTTTGCGGACTGCTATCCCCACTGTAGTGCAAAGATGCAATGAAGGGGGGGAGAAGCTCAGGAAATGGCAGAGACACTGCAGTGTGTGAGAGGTTCCTGCAGGGGAGACCCTGAACCCAAAGGGAACTGTGACGGGGTACTGCACAGTCAGCAGGAGTTTCCCAGTAAGACACAGGTCAGGGCTACACTGCATGATACCTACATCGTCACTCAGGGCTGTGAACAATCCATCTCCCTCCCCTCAAGCGACATCAATACAGCGACATCAACCACCTTGCACACAGGGAATTGGTCTAGTAGGAGAGCTTCCCCCACTGACAGAGCCACTCCAGCTCCAAGAGAGGCAGTAGCCAAGCTTTGAGCACCTTCAGAGCCCCAAGGCCATGCAGCTTTAATCAAGCAGACCTGCCCAGAGAGAAGGCATCCAGCCTTCAAAGACTGGGGAGCAGAGGGCTGCAGAAGGCAGAGCTCCAGCCAGGTAAAGCCAGAGAGAGTTTGAACTGGAACCTAGCTCTGGGGTGTCCCTAAGAAAAGGGAGAGAGTGATCAAAGTGGTCTGGGGCCTGGAGGGCCAATGTGTAAGGACTAAATGCTTGGAAGCCCAGGAGGAGAAGTTGTAGTTACTGCAAATTATTAAGGGATCTGGAAGAGGTGAGAAATTAGAGCAGGACACCACCGAATGACCTCCACCCAGAAGGCAGCTGACTCTTCTACAGTCTCTTATTAACAAGATGTTGATACCATGAAGCATTGTGAACAGTTAAACTAAACTGTTTAGTAAGGTGCACATTTAACCAGTTAACCAATTAAACAGGATTTTACATCCCTAAATCACCACCACTTTCTGCCCAGAAAACACCAGCAGGCTGTACCTGTCCCCACCTTTTCTGCAAGAATAAAAAATGGTTCTCTACCCAAACCCCATTTGATACTGTTCTGTTGGGTGGCAAATGACAGACATGGTTTGATGTTTTTCCTTGCGCTTCCCTTAAACGTCTAGAAGGAGAGAGTGTCTGAGGTTTAAGCGCATGACCCTAAGTGCATGACAGTGCCAAAGGGTTCACTGCAGAGAGGTTTAGCTAGCTTGGCCAATTCAGGGTACCCCAGCTCACTATGACTATAAGCCCTAAGATACAACCGGATTTGCTCCAATTCCACAGACCGAGACAAAAACCTACAGGATCTATATAGAGCATTCTTAAAACTGAAATACCCACCTGGAGAAGTGAAAAAACAGATTGACAGAGCCAGAAGAGTATCCAGACATGAACTCCTTCAAGACTTGCCCAAAAGAGAAAACAACAGAATTCCATTTGGCATCACCTACGGTCCACAACTTAAACCCCTCCAACACATTATCAAAAATCTACAACTTATACTGGAAAATAACTCCTGACTCTCAGAGGCCTTGGGGGAAAAGGCCAATTCTCGCTTACAGACAACCCCCTAACTTGAAACAAATTCTTTCTAGTAACCACGCAACACAGCTACATCATAAGCATCCAGGAACCCATCCCTACAATCAACACCAGTGCCAACTCTGCCCACACATCTACACATGCATTTTCATCACTGGACCCAACCACATCAGCTATCAAGTCAGAGGCTCATTTAACTGCACATCTTATTAAAGTGATCTATGCCATCAAAGGCCAGCAATGCCCCACTGCCATGTATATTGGCCAAACTGGACAGTCTCTACACAGGAAAGAATTAATGGACACAAATCAGATATCCGAAAAGGCAACACACAAAAATCTGTTGGAGAACACTTTAATCTTCCTGGACACTCATTATTAGATCTCCAAGTCGCTGTTTTGTTTCAGACCAATTCCACAAGCCAAATACACAGAGAAGGATTGGAACTTAATATCATTCACAGGTTTAATTCTTATGCTAATGGTTTGAATTGATCGGCTGGCTCACACTATCAACCAACCAACGATGGTGCTAATGGTTCTTGATGCTGGTGTACAATCTGGTGTTCATCATCTTCCTTTCCATGTGCAAACTAATGGTTCTTATCAGCCTCTTAAAACTGTTTAGTCTTTGAGATGCTACTAACTAGACTAATCGTTTTTTAAGCTTTTCCTGTTACAGACTCACTGGGCTATCCTCTGAAGCTCATCTACTCTCGGCCTTTTTTTTTTTTTTTATTTCCTCCCCTTCAATTTTTTCCCCCTTCTATCCACCCCCATCCCGCCTTTTCTTATTTATTCCTGGATCTGGACTTCCAACACTCTGGTCATCTGAAGAAGTGGGTTGTGCCCACGAAAGCACATACCATCTACAGGTTTTGTTAATCTTTAAAGTGCTACCAGACTATTTGTTGTTTCAGTTTTCCTGTTACAGACTGTCTGGTAGCACTTTAAAGATTAACAAAACCTGTAGATGGTATGTGCTTTCGTGGGCACAGCCCACTTCTTCAGATGACCAGAGTGTTGGAAGTCCAGATCCAAGGACTTTTCTTATTTATCCTTGGATCTGGATATGGTTACTTGTTTTGTTAGTCTTTAGACTATAACCTGCATTTAAAAGGCCTCTTCAGTATTCTTGCACCATGGTACTTGATATGTATTAAGAGTTACAGACATATGCTGGAATGATGACAAAGAGTTTAAGACATGGAGAGCCAGAGAGTTGATCAACAGGTCTGCCATAGACAAAGGAGCATGTTTGCATCTCTGACCAGCCTAATGACCAGGCAAAGACAATGGAGGTTCACTTAGGTAAACAAAGCTATCAAGTTAATAAGTGAGGGAGGAGACCCAGCAGTGGAGAGAAGCTTAGTCTGGCTAATTTGTCATGATGTAATATCCTACACCAAGTGTATTGAGCAACCTGATCTCTAGAGCCTTGCAAATCCATTCTCTCTCTGCAGGTATCCGCGGATCAATTTTGCATCCCTACAGGGCTCTAGTAATTTGTGAAAGCCTATCACACAGTGGGGATAGCAGTGTGAAATGTCTGTATGAAGACTGTCTGAAGAATTACAGACACTCACTGGTATTAGGGTTTGTGCATCTCCAGTGAAATGAAGCAAAATGTGGCTAAAACAAGAGAAGTCCTATTTACATGTGAATCAGCAGGGGGATGGGAAGTCCCCAGGAACAGAAGAAAAGCTTGACATCATCCTGCCTCTCATAACAGGTCACTGATGTTTGGAAGATACAAGCAAGGACAGAAACCTCCATCACTAGATAAAAACAAGGGAACAGAGCCCTGCAAGCTGGGTCCTTCAACCAAGGGGGTGGGTGGATGAACTCAAAGTCTCTGAAAACTGAATATAGGGGAGAAACCTGCTTAGGCAAAGACCTTTCACCTTGGAAGACAAAGGAAGAGCCTGGTAATTCTGTGGATGGTCCCCATCTGAGGGAAAGTCAGCCAGGGTAGGCAGAAGGAAGATTGGTGAGATAAATCATCTTGAACAAAGCCAATGGTACCCTGATAGTTTGAGGTTGGTTGGGTCTGCTACATTATAGACTTACATCAGTACTACTCCCTCATTCAGGGCTATGAAAAATCCTGGAGCTATGTAGTTATAGTGACCGTGCCCCTGGTGTACACAATGGTATGTTGATGGGACAGCTTCTCCTGTCAACATAGCTACCGCTTCTCTGGTAGGTGGACTGACACCACTGATCGGAGAGCACTTCCCCACTGGTACAGAGCAGTGGTTCTCAGACTGTGGGTCAGCACCCCAAAGTGTGTCACAACATTGTTTTAATGGGGTTGCCAGGGCTAGCTTAGACTTGCTGGGGCTCAGCTTAATTAGCAGCTACATTTCTTTTAGCGAAATCAGCAACAAAGCACAGCCAAGCCTGTGGGTAGGGGAAAAGGATTTCCTAAGAAGTCTAGTACCATTTCCTCATATCAACGGCATTCTCAGACTAGCTTCTGCCTCTAGTGCTCTTCTGTAGCGTCTATTTGAACTCTCGCATTTAGTGTTACATGGAAACCATTTCATACATGATTCCTTCTCTCTCTCAGCACCCCTGCCATCTGATTAGCAGACTCAGAACCCACCTTCACCAGGACCCAACCATTCCTTCTCTCATGCATTGCTAATGTGGGTTTTTCAAGTTTGCTCTCTTAGGCTCTCCAGCTCCCCACTACCCATAACTGTGGGTCCATTCGGCTGAAACGCTAAGCAACAAGGCAACTGTAAGGTTAAGTTTAAGGAAATGCCCAGCTATTTTCAGTTAAAAACTAGTATCAGGTTACAGTTCATCCAGATGGAGGAGGGGGGAACCCCACTTAACCCTCTTCTCTCCCCCGCCTCCCCCAGGAATCAGTACTGCACATTATCTGTGTTCAGGTGGTTCTACTTCTGTGCTGCTCTGGGCATTATAATTAGCATAATTTGGTAATACGAGTCCCTGCAGCATAAGGCCTGCTGCTAAGTCTGGTCACAAGGCACCATATCACTAAAGATCATTGACATTCACCAGCACTTTTATTAAACCAAAGGTAACCACGGAGGCTGCAGTTCTGTAAACACGTTAAGTCCAAATGTTTCAGAGGAGTAGCCACGTTAGTCTGTAACTGAAAAAAATAAAGAACAACAAATAGTTTCTAAGGTGGTGCAGGACTAACAAAAAACGTAGATGGTATCATGAGGTTTCATGGGCACAACCCACTTCTTCAGATGATGTAAAACTAAACACAAACATGTTTTCAGGACTGGGGCCTTAAATGTAAAAACAGATTTATTTGCGCACAAGCTTCCATAGGTAAAAAACACTTGCATCTGACCAAGTGGTTTTTACTCAGGAGACCTTGTGCCCAAATAAATCAGTTGATCTTTAAGGTGCCACAGGACTCCTCATTGTTTAAGCTGCTAAGAACATGCCAGCTTCTTCCTTCACGTCACCCAGCAAGGCAGAGAAGCCATAGCCCATTTTTGCCAGGCTCCCTCCTCCAGGCCAAACGGGATCAGACAGCCCCTACGGTGAGCAATACCCGGGCTCCATATTCCTGTATTACCCAGATACACTGTGCAGGCATCTCTTCCAGTACTCTGCTACCTCCCACTTTGTGACTTGCAAGCATGATACTAGCACGTCAGGCTTTGGGTTAGTCACTTGTCATGTACTGAGAATTATACTCTGTTACATGCAATGATCACGGTATTGCCACAGTTGCCGAAAAGGGCACAGGTTGGCATATACTACTCACATTGAAACACCAGACAGAAGCAGGGCAGGAGCAGATGTGGTCTGAAGAGCTGGTGTGGTTGTACTAGGTGCTGAACAACAGGAAGTGACTTTTCAAAGGTAAGGCTGGTGTAGAACAACAGAGACCTAGTGGCAGAGATGCACTTTACAAAACACAGCTGTAGAGTCAGTGATGTGCCTATCCCTGGCAGAGCGACCAGGGAGTGAAGCGGACATGAGCTGCAGACAGGGGAGTTTGAAAGGGACCGCAAGAGGTCCCGCTGCTGAACAGGCTACTTGGTGAGAGTTCTCGCTTTTGGTGTGAGTGAGTTTGCTCGACTGTTTGAATTTTGTTTGTTTGTTGAATTCTGAATCTGATTTCAGGTGACTGCAGTTTCAGTTTCAGCTGCTGTGGCAGTTGGGACTAAGTGCCTGACCCTTTGTTCCCTCAATTGCTCTCTTGATTGCATCTGGTCAGCCTTCCCCTGTGTGACTTACGAGGGGGAAGGCCTGGCCTAGGCAAGCAAGCTTAGAAGCCAGAGGCAGAGTGACCAGGGAGCGAAGCGGGCAGGAGCTGCAGACAGGGGAGTTTGAGAGGGAGTTTGCCAGATGGAGGCCTACGATGGTCAGGAAGACCCGCAACACCTGGGCCAGCACTGCTTCTGTCTCCTCCACCGGCGCCTGTAGCCAGACAGAGCATCTGAGCATGGATGCCTCTACCCAGATCCTGGTGTGGTTTTTCAGGGACTGTGGATTGCAATTCCCACTTATTGATATCCAGGCTGGGGAGATCATCCAATGCAAAAGGTGCCTGCTGGTGGAATCTCAGGTGGCAGAGCTACAGGAGGAGGTGGCTAGGTTGAGGAGCACCCACATCCATGAGGAATTCCTGGACCGTGTTCATGAGGAGACAGCTGAGGTAGCTGTCCCGGTACACAGGACTGGAGACACACCACTGGTGGAGGAGGAGACAACTCAGGGTGGACAGTGGCAGCTGGTTACTTCTGGCAGCAGGCATTGCTCCACCCCTGCTCCGAACCCTCCCGCCGTGCTGCCAGTTTTAAATTGATAAACTTAACAGTAACAAGTAACCGGGGCCAGATGGCATTCACCAAAGAGTTCTGAAAGAACTCAAATGGGAAATTGCGGAACTATTAACTATAGTTTGTAACCTAGCCTTTAAATCAGCTTCCGTACTTAATGACTGGAAGATAGCTAATGTGACGCCAATATTTAAAGAGGGCTCTAGAGGCGATCCTGGAAATTACAGACTGGTAAGTCTAACTTCAGTACCGGGCAAATTAGTTATAACTACAGTAAAGAATAAAATGGTCAGACACCTGGATGAATATAAATTGTTGGGGGAAAGTCAACATGGTTTCTGTAAAGAGAAATCCTGCCTTACTAATCTGCTAGAGTTCTTTGAGGGGGGGTCAACAAACATGTGGACAAGGGGGATCCAGTGGATATAGTATACTTAGATTTCCAGAAAGCCTTTGGCAAGGTCCCTCACTAAAGGCTCTTAAGTAAAGTAAGTTGTCATGGGATAGGAGGGAAGGTCCTTTCGTGGATTGATAACTGGTTAAAAGACAGGAAACAAAGGTTAGAAATAAATGGTACATTTTCCAAGTGAAGAGAGGTAACTAGTGGGGTCCCCCAAGGGTCTGTCCTAGGACCAGTCCTATTCAACTTATTTATAAATGATCTAGAGAAAGGGGCAAACGGCAGTGAGGTGGCAAAATTTGCAGATGATCCCAAACTGCTCAAGATAGTTAAGACCAAAGCAGACTGTGAAGAGCTTCAAAAGATCTCACCAAACTAAGTGATTGGGGTACAAAATGGCAAATGGAATTTAATGTGGATAAATGTAAAGTAATGCACATTGGAAGAAATAATCCCAACTATACGTACAATATAATGGGGACTAATTTGGCTACAACTACTCAAGAGAGAGATCTTGGGAGTCATTGTGGATAATTCTCTGAAAACATCCATTCAGTATGCAGTGGCAGTCAAAAAAGCAAATACAATGTCATTTAAAAAAGTCATTAAAAAAGGGGATTGAGAGTAAGACAGAAAATATCTTATTGTCTCTGTATAAAACCATGGTACGCCCTCATCTTGAATACTGTGTACATATGTGGTTACCTCATCTCAAAAAAGATATATTGGCATTTGAAAAGGTTCAGAAAAAGGCAACTAAAATGATTAGGGATTTGGAACAAGTCCCATATGAAGAGACTTGGACTTTTCAGTTTAGAAAAGAGGTTTGGGGGATGTGATAAGAGGTCTAAAAAATCATGGCTGGTATGGAAAAAGTGAATAAGGAAAAGTTATTTCGTAAATAAGGGTCACCAAAGGAAATTCATAGGCAGCAGGTTTAAAACAAACAAAAGGAAGTTTTTCTTCACTCAGCGCACAGTCAACCTGTGGAACTCCTTGCCAGAGGATGCAGTGATGTCTAGAACTTTAACAGCGTTCAAAAATGAGCTAGATAGATTCATGGAGGTTAAGTCCATTATTGGCTATTAGCCTGGATGGGTAGGAATGGTGTCCCTAGCCTCTGTTTCTCTGGAGGTTGGTGACGGGGGAGGGATCACATGAGGATTACCTGTTGTGATCCTTCCCTCTGGGGCATCAGGTATTGACTAAGGATGTGAAGGATAACAAGAAAGGTTTCTACAGGCATGTTAACAA
>JANRFK010004149.1:119789431-119811684 GCA_030068395.1 Apalone spinifera | reverse complement strand
CACACACACACACACACAAAGAACTAGAGATATGTAAAAGGAAACTGAAGTGTAATCCTAGCATTGTGATAGTGAAACACTAAGTACAAGACTAAGTAAAATATTTATAAGTCTGAGAGGAAAAAATACTTAACCCCTCCCCAACACATTAAGACTACCATGAAGATTTCTGGTAAGTTATGTAAAATATAAACCGTTCATAATTTTTCTAATCACTCTCTTCTCAGCAGCACTCAGATGTTACTAAATATGTTAATAGAGCCAAGGACTTTTCAAATATGTAAATTTTACTTTTCCCAACATTATTCTATTGTGGTAGTTTAACTAAAATGCCATCTGAAAACACACCCATGCTTTTCAGCAGCCATTCTTAATGTTACTATTAAGGATTTGTTTATCCTACAAACATGGCCATGTCAGGGGACCTGTTCTGAATTCTAAAAGGATCCCAATTTCCAGGATAATGGATAAAATGCTGTCTACAGAACATGTTAGAATGTAGGTCAGGGATATAACCCTGCCAGAGCCAGGCCACCTGACTGTTCTATCAGTAGCAGGGACAGCTCTTAAATCTGAAGGTAAACGACCAGGAAATGGATCACACAAAACAGTGAAACAAATTGTCAGTTAGCAGCACCGTAAACTATTATTTGAAAATTAAATAATAGCATTTAATATGCAATTAAACAAGCCATAGTAATCTGTACTAAGATAGATTACCTTTGTAAAGGGAGACAAAATGAATGCAATCTCCACTGACTTCAGTATATTGTTTTTTATTCCTTCACATATACGTTTATGGGCCCTATGATAAGGAGTTTCTCAACATAAAATTGATGTGGATTTACGTAATTGCCTTTCTGGACTCTATTGACACTACAGGTTGAACCTCTCTAGTCCAGCACCCTCAGGACCTGGCCCGGCCTGAACCAGAGCATTTGCTGGACCATGAGAGGTCAGTAATGTCTAGCAGCATTACCAACACTTCCACTGCTTACTGGATACTTAGAAGACATTTGGGGTAAATTTGAGCTAAATATCAGCTCAGAACACTGAGCGCCAGGATTGGTGGTTGTAAACAAACTTTATAAGATTGCATGAAATTTGGCCAAACCCATTAAAAGTGGACATCCAACAAACTAAAATCTGGATGTGGCCGGACCAGAGGGAGTCGTACTAGAAAGTTTCAACCTATAGTAAGATATGTGACCTAGTCTCCTTTCCTCCTTTGTTTGGCATGTTTGCTGATTTTAAATCCAGATATCGTTGATTTAGGGCCTGAGCAGGCTGGCTGGGTTTTTTCCTTATGGCACTGCTGTAGAATAAGCTAGCCCAATGGGTTTTACCATGAGAACATGACAGGCACTGGGATATGCAGTTTCAAAGAATTAATACTTATCTCGAAACCTGTCAGTCTTAAGAAGTGGGCTGTGCCCACGAAAGCTCATGATCCCATCTACATGTTTTGTTAGTCTATAAAGTGCTACCAGACCTTTTGTTGTTGTTAAGTTTAGTCTGTAACTGACAAGCCTGCGCCAAACTCCACACACTGCGCCATCCCTCACGCGTGGGGCATGGAAACAGGAGGGGCGAGGCAAGGCGGGGAGTTGAGTTGCCGAACTTATCCAGGGAGGCCGGGCTTGGAAAAGGAGCCGGGAAGACGCGGCGGAAGCGACTCGCAGAAGGGGCGAGCAGTTCCAAAGCAGCATTCCCGGCACTGCCAGCGCCAAAGCACGTAGCCTCCGGCTTCCTGCCCCAGCCAGAGCCAGGCACGCCCGGCTGGCGGAGGAACGCTGCAGGGGGGGGTGGGGAGGCAGCCGTGCCCTGAGGCGCGGGCGGGTAGGCGGCGCAGGGCCGGGCACTTACCCAGCAGCGGGGACGGGTCGGGGCAGTCCGGCGGCGGCCAGGGCTGGGAGCGGTTGGTGGGACCCGGGCTGGGCGGCGGCGGCCCGAGCTGAGCGCGGTTGGCGGGGCCCGAGCTGCGCGGCGGGGGCTCGGGGCTGCGCGGCGGACGCAGGGCGTTGCCCGACAGGTAGTACAGCAGCGTGGCCGAGAGGTGCAGGGCGCAGCAGAACACAACCAGCCGGCAGGCCCGTTGCAGCGAGGTGCCGGGCAGGGCCCCACCGCCCTGCGCCTCCTTCATCGCGGCGCATCCCCGGCTCTGCGCTGTGCACCGCCCCTGCCTGCTGGGGCTGCTAGAGCCGGCGGGGCGGGGCGGGCTCCTCCCCCTGCAGCGGGCAGGGCTATGGGCGCCTGGGGCCCCGCACACCCCGAGCGGAGGGGCTGGGAGGGACAGGCCCCCCGGAGGAGGAGGCTGCGGGGGGCGGACCCAGGCGTGGCCTCTCCGTGAGGCTGACGCGCTGTCCCGGGCCGCGGACCTTCTGTCGCCTCGGGGCCTACTCTGCCCCAGAGCCTTAGTTGGGCTCTGTGCCTCGGTGTGAACCCACCGCCATCCCTGAGAAGCCGCCTCAAGCAGCCCCAAGTCCCTGTGTAAAGTGGCTGGATTCTTTCATGGGCCAGATGTAGAGGTGATGTGACTGGGGGCTTATTTTATCGGACCAGTGGCATGAAAGGGAGGAAAAGAAATTGGGGTTCCACTGGTGACCCCAGGTGCAGTGTTCCCTCTTAGTGCAGAATGAATGTTGTGGAGGTGCCATGTGTACATTACCTTCCTAGTGGTGCACACAACAAAATTCCGGGAGGGGGAGGGCTCTGGGGGGCAGATTGCCCCAGAGCTAGAACAAGGAGAGAGGACTCTCCCAGCTCTGTCCCTGTGGCAGCACCTCAAACTTCTTTGCCCAATGACCCCCTTCTGCCAACGAAAATTACTGCATGACTCCAAAGGGAGGACTGAAGCCTGAGCCCAACTGAGCAGTGCCACCCTGATGGTAGGAGGGGGGGCAAAGCCTGAGCCCTGTTGCCAGAGGTGGTGGCGTTGCCAGAGGTGTTGGGGAGCAAAGCTGAACAGCCAGGAGGCCTGTAACCTGAGTCTCACTGCTCTGGGATGAGACCGCGGGTGGTGGGGTTTGGGCTTTGGTTTTGGTCTTGGATAAACCTATTAAAATGAGGTTGTGACCCACCCTGGGGTCCTGGCACCCAGTATGAGAACTGCTGGGTTAGAGTAATAGAATGCAAAGCCAGAAGGGACGGTTGTGCTCTGTGGTGTTTATTATTTGTATTATTGTAGCATCTAGCAGCACTCCTCATGGATCAGAGCCCCATTGTGTTGGGTGCTGTATAAACAGAGATGAGAAGGAGAGCCTCACATAGGCGCTCATAAGCTCTGTAATTTGTAGATGTTTGTCCCTGAACGGCTGCTTAAGGATATTTCATTTTCTGTGGGGTTATCTCCTAAGTCCTCATCTGAGTTTTTGCACCCTCAGAGGCTCCTTCCAGCTGAGAAGAGCAAACTCGGCTCCCTCAGGAACAAGCCAAATCCTTCTTCATCTGCAACCAGGGCACTCTCCTGGCAGGAAAGTGGTTGTGTTTGCAATAACTGTAATGCTTTGCTTATGAACAAGAATATGCAAAATGCATCATGTGACATGTCAATTTTAAAATAAGTTTGCTGAATCTGTATACAGGAGGCCCCCGACTTGCGACGATTGGTTCCAGAGGAAGCATTGCGAATCAGGGGTGTCGTAACTCGAACCCGCATTTACTGTAGGCGCTGTGCGCCATCATAAATGTGGGCCGAGGATGTAAGTCGGGGATTTCCAGCCCCTTCCACACTTACAAAAATGGTAGTAAGTGCGGGGGGTCGGAACTTGGGCAGTCGCATCTCGGGGGCCTCCTGTATCCTGTTTTTGTGTGTGTATCATTCTGGTATGTGAAATTAGAAATATGACGTGTGAATCTGATTTTAATTCTAAATGTGCTTATGAGAGTCATTAGGGATGCTTTAAAGCAGGGCTATTCAACATGTGGCCTGCGGTGCAGTTTGGGTTTACACAGGGCTCAACATGCAGCCTGTGGGTGGAAGCCAGAATAAAAAAGTAGCCAATATAATGGTCTTCTGTTGAGATGCATTTTAGTATTTACATTCCTGGACTGTCATTGTTCATTAAAAGTGCTGTATGTGGGTGGAAATCAGGCAAATATTGCATTTTATTAATATCACAGAACTGATTTAAATGGTCCTGTGTGTTGTATAGTCTTGCCTTAATCTTTGTATTTATGCCCGTCAGTGTGAAAGAAGCTATTTGAATATATATTGGTATGTATATGCAACCACACTAAGTTGCGGCCCTCAGCATGTGCTGTGAGTATCATCGTGATCCTAAGTTGAGTAGGCTCTAAAGGATCATAATGGCTCAGTACTCAAACCAACGACCAGTACGTGGTTTTGTTTGTCCCCCAACCTTTTGGGGCCGCGCATGCACCTGGGGGTGAGGCCACCCATATGCTGCATGCCCGGAGCTGGCGCCACCCATGCGCTGCGCGCCTGGGGCTGGAACAGCCCATGTCCCGCGTGCCTGGGGGCAGGGCCTCCACCGCCCATGTGCTGTGTGCCCAGAGCCGGTGCCTGTGCCACGCACCCGGGAGCCAGCAGCGCCCATGTGCTGCGTGCTTGGTGCCAGGGCCTCCCATGTGCCGCGCGCCCGGGGTCGGTGCTGCCCATACGCTGCAAGCCCGGGGCCGGCACAGCCCTCGCGCCACTCACCTGGGGGCGGGGCCGCCCATGTGCTGTGTGCCTGGGGCCAGCGCTGCCCCTGTGCTGTGTACCTGGGCCGGTGCCGCACACCCGGGGCTGGGGCCGGCACGGGCCGGGGCCGGCACAGCCCTCGTGCCACACACCCGGGGGTGGGGCCACCTAACCACCGCACACCTGGGACCAGCACTGACCCATGTGCTGCATGCCCGGGGCTGGCGCCACCCCTGTGCCGCACGCCTGGGGCTGGCACAGACCTTGCGCCGCGCACCCGGGGGTGGGGCCGCCTAACTGCCGTGTTCCCGGGGCTGGCACTGACCTCTGCTGTGCACCCGGGGCCGGCACCGTCAATGCGCCCAGGGGCTGGCTCCACCCATGCACCGCGCACCAGGGGCGGGGCCGGCCCCGATCACTTGGCGGCCGCACAGAAATGGCCCGGCGGGCGCCATGGCACCCGCGGGAACCACGTTGGGGACCACTGCTCTACAGCTCCGAGAGCTTTTTCCAAGATCCTAGCGGCAGTCTCTGCCTACTTAAAGAGACAAGGGATCACTATATATCCCTACCTGGACGACTGCCTAGTAAAAGCAAAGTGCAGACAGAAGTGCCACCGGCATACTCACATGGTGCTAGACTGCCTCCACTCTTTAGGGCTCCTAGTGAACCACCCCAAATCGATGCTTTCTCCCTCGCAGACCATCCAGTTTATTGGGGCACACCTCAATTCTGTCACAGCCAAAGCCTCCCTCCCTCCCAACAGAGCTACTCACATCGGGCACCTGGCATTGCCCCTCCAGGACATGCCTACAGTCACCGCTCTCGACTGCCTCCAACTGTTAGGCCATATGGCTCCCTGCAACCCTGTGGTTCCCAATGTGAGGCTATTTATGAGGTATCTCCAAGGCTGGCTCCTAATGCAGTACAGACCAAACATTCATTCACTGACAAAGAGGCTAACTATGCCTCCATCAGTGAAAGCATCACTGAAATGGTGGACAGAGGTGTCCAATCTAACTATAGGCACACCCTTCCAATCCATAGAGCCCTCAGTGGTCATCACCCCAGATGCCTCCCTCCCAGGCTGGGGTGCTCACATAGAAGGGAGAACAGTTCAAGGACTGTGGTTCCCCCATGGAACATGCCCTGCATATAAATATCTTATAACTCAGGGCCGTTCGCCTACTGTGTCAAAAGCTGCTCCCACTGGCGACAGGAATACACGTCCATGTCTTCACAGACAACACAGCATGCATTTTTTATGTAAACCGACAAGGCAGAGCACGGTCACAGCCCCTGTGCAGAGAAGCCATAGATCTTTGGAACTGGGCCATAGCACAGGGTATCCAGTTATCTGCATGCCATATACCTGGGGCTCTCAACACAACAGCAGACGTGCTAAGTAAGGCCCTTCCCCAGGAGCATGAATGGGAGATGGACCATACAATCTCAGGAGAAATATTCAGCCAATGGGGCCACCCTTGCATAGATCTGTTTGCCACCAGCTCCAACAGAAAATACAAGATGTATTGCTCCAGAGTGGGCATGGGCACACACTCCCTAAGAGATGCTCTGACTCTCTCATGGAATGCACCCCTACTATACGCATTCCCTCCATTTCCCCTCCTGAACAGGGTCATCATAAAGATAAGGAGGGACAAAGCAAAAATCATCGTCATAGCCCTGTGCTGGCAATGACAGCCTTGGTTCCCTCTGTTACTCTGGATGACACAATGCTATCCAATCACATTACCCCAAGTTCCTTACCTCCTCTATCACCCGCAAATCAGCATGCCTCACCCTCAACTCGCGATGCTCCATCTAAAAGCGTGGCACTTCAGTGGTTCACTGGCATAGAGCTCCAGTGCTCCCAACAAGTCCAGGAAATTATTCTGTATAGCAGAGCTTCTGTGACAAGAGAAACATATATCAGCAAACGGACACGATTTACACACTGGGCCAGCGAGCGTAAGAGCGTAACATATCGCCGCAAACGGCCCCACTCCTGACAATATTGGAATACTTACTGCACCTGAAGCAGTCTAATCTCTCATTAGCCTCAGTCAGAGTGCACTTAGTAGCTATAACAACATTCCACATACCACTGAATGACACCACTTTGTTTGCACACCCCATGATGAAACGGTTTCTGAAGGGCCTGCAAGCTCTTTACCCTGACATGTCACCCCCACAAGAACCATGGGACCTCCACCTGGTTCTGGCAACCTTAACAAAACCACCCTTTGAACCTATGGCCACATGCCCCTTACTCCACTTAACGCTTAAAACAGTGTTCCTAGTGGCTATCACATCGGCACACAGAGTAAGCGAACGGGCCGCTCTCATGTCAGGTCCACCATTTACTATTTTTCTCAAAGATAGCATGTCCATGCAGTCACACCCAAAATGTTTACCCAAGGTCCACACAGCCTTTCACATCAATCAAACAATACACCTACCTGTGTTTTTCCCAAAGCCCTATTCCAACACCTTTGAAGCACAGATGCACATGCTCAACGTCAAAAGAGCTCTTTCTTTCCACATTGACAGAACGAAGTCATTCAGGTCCTCTCCTCACCTGTTTGTTTCCATCGCTAACCATAATATGGGAGAGAAAATATCATCTCAAAGACTATCCCATTGGATATCAGAGTGTATTAATACCTGCTACTCGCTTAATAACTTACCTCCACCTGCTCCAATCCGAGCACACTCTACCAGGGCAGTTGCAACCTCGATCACATACCTCAGGAAAGTTCCACTGGAGGACATCTGTGCAACAGCAATGTGGTCCACAGATCACACTTTCATGAAACACTACTTGCTTGCCTCGGGTCTTTTACGCCACACTAAGTTCGCTAAGGCTGTCCTGCAGACGGCATACTTATCGGATCCGAAGTCCCTACCTCCATAAGATAGACTTCTTGTAGTCACCTGATGTGGAGCACCTCCGGGAATGTCTCTCGAAGGAGAAGAGGAGGTTACTCACCTCCTGTAACTGAAGTTCTTCAAGATGAGCATCCCTGGGGGTGCTCCACTACCCTCCCTTTCTCCCCTCTCTTCGGAAACCTAAAAAAAAAAAAAGTAAATAAAATAAAATATAAAAGCATTCATGCTAATCACGCTCCTCCACTGGGTTCCGGATAGAGAAGGAACTGAAGGGAGGTGGGGGGGGGGGGGCACACATGCGCATAGCTAGTTAGGGAGTTCGCGTGCCGCACATGTGCAGCCCCCGCTGAGGCACTGCTAGCAAAACTCCATCCAGAGCGCTGGGATGCTCTATACCTGATGTGGAGCATCCCCAGGGACGCTCATCTCGAAGAACGTCAGTTACAGGAGGTGAGTAACCTCTTTTTAATATTGGGGATTTGTTGAAAAAGCAAAATGTATCTTACATGAAGATTTCAGTTTTAGAAAAAAGATCACTTAGAGAGCATCTACACAGCAATTATTTCGAAATAGAGCATTATTTCTCCAACTTCCCTTATTCCTCGTACAATGAGGGCTACAGGAATCAGAGTAAGAAGTCCTCCAGCTTGACAGTATTTTGACACTATTTCGAAATAACTGCCTGCTGTGTAGATGTGAACTAAGTTATTTAGGAATAACACTAGTTATTTTGAAATAATGTTGCAGTGTAGACGTACCCTCAGAGATGAGAACAATTGTTTGAGATACTTCAATAGCTGTATTAAGCATGCTGCTGTAGCAGTGTTCTCTCTCAACTCACCAAAGAACTTATTCAGGCTTCTCAGACTCAGGTAGTCAATAGGTGAATGATGGGCCAAATCTGGACCACTATATGCTTTTGAATGAACCCTGAAATCTTTTAATTTACTGATGGTTGCTGTTAGGCTATTTTATTATTATTATTTTCTCTGTAGTCTGAACCTCAATTATACCTTGACCAAGAAATTTGAACCTTGACAAAAAAAATAATAGACTGTTCTGGTCCAAAGGGTGATTTAAGGAACTACCTTAAATTGCCAATCCAACCCAATTCTCTTTCCTCTAGTGAAAGTCAGTGCCAGCCAACCTGCCAATTTTTTGTTAAATACTTGCTGAAAATGATGTTTTAATGAAGTTGAAAATTATTAGGTAATTTGATATGAATTCATTGAATAGTTTTAGTCAAAAAAACCCACAAAAACAAAAAAAATCAAACAGGTGAAATGTCAGGTAGGTTGGGCATAGAGTTATTTTTGTGCTTTCTCTGGCCAAATGACTGTTCACTATGATTTATAGTGGCAACTGTATGCGTGTCCCTCATCTTCAGGTGTTTTAGCAGGTTTTATGTCAGCCCCTTTGGGGTCATTTATTTTACTTATATATTGTGTTTTTAAAAAATTTGTAAGTTGCCTCAAATATTTTAAATAGAGAGGCGGGATAAAAATATTAAATACATAAATAAATTCATAGCTATTCTCATTCAAGTACCTGCTCCACCAAAGGAAAGCAGATTTAATTTGCAAGATTCTGTGATTTTTTTCTTTATTCAAATAACTGCTCAGAAAATTAAGTTATTTTATGCTTTCTATTTTTAGGTAGAAATGGGCGACATGAACTGTCCCGTGGCACCTTATAGACCAACAGATTTACTGGAGCATAAGCTTTCGTGGGCAAAGACCCACTTCGTCAGATGATATGTATCTGACAAAGTGGGTGTTTGCCCACGAAAGCTTATGCTCCAATAAATCAGATAGTGCCACAGGACTTCTTCTTGTTTATGCAGATTTAGACTAACACTGCTACCCTTCTGATACATGAAATGCGCTGGTGATTGTAAAACACTTCTGCAATGATCACTTCCTGTAGCCTCTCAATATTTTCTCTTCTTGATAGTGATGTATTCATGTTTACACATTGGACACATTATCAAGTTTATGTAAATGGATTACTCAGCCTGAGTCTCTTTGGCAATATCCTATGACTTATACCCAATCAACCCTCTGTATTTTTTTAGGAAGAAGTTGCTTCATGTAAATGAAAAATGTTGATGCTGGCTTTCTGAGCTAAATGGGATTATTTTGTAGTAAAACTCTGTTATGGACTCCTCTACAAATATTAGGCAGCTTTGGCACCTCTTGCTTTAGTTTTGGCTTGTCTAAAGATCACATTCCTATATAAAGACCTGCAGGTTTCAGAGAGGTAGTTGTGTGAGTCTGTTTCAGCAAAAACAAGGAGTCTGGTGGCACTTTAAAGTCTAACACATGTATTGGGGTATTAGGGTTTGTTGGTCTTTATAGTGCCACTGGATTTCTTGTTATCCTTGCATAGGGGCAGGGTGGCTAATCTGTGGCTTGTGAGCCGCATGCGGCTCTTCAAAGAAAAAATTGCGGCACTTGCGGCTCTGAAAGGGGCAGCGTGTTTCTGTCTGAAAGAGACAAGAGCTGGAGTCGCAGTGTGCAGACTTCAAAATGGCCGCCTTAAAAGGGCAATGCCTGCTCTGCTCTTAAAAGGGCTGCGGCTGGGCCCTCTTTTTTGTTGTTTTTTCTCAACAACTTTTTTCCCTTGGCTCTTTGCACTGTATCCACCACTATATTTTGGCTCTTTGTTTGTAACGGGTTGGCCGCCCCTGGCATAGGGCATGGTCAGAGGCAAGTGGAGCCTGGCATGGACAGGTCTGACACCTCCTGTGTTTTCTGTGTCCACAGGATGTCCACTTACTCCTGACATCTAGCTGTGCTTTGGCGAGCCAGCATTTCTGCCACCGTTTCCTGTGTCTCTCTCAAATCCAAGGAGGTTCTTTGTGGTACCTTTAGGGCTTGGTCCTGACCCGTTGCAGTCAGTGACATTGCTCCCTAATGTGTGGTCCTGCCTGTTCATTTCACTGAGTCTGGAAACCAAAGAAGTAGAAACACAGACAGCTGATTTCTGAAATCAGAGTGTACTAGTTTTCAGAGACAGGCCTGGTGGAGTCGGGTCAGGTCAGATGTGTGTGCCCACTGGAGCACACTCCCCAGCATCCCTGAGTCTCTGCAAACTCTTGCAGTCCATTGGCAAAATGTGTGCTTCATCTTCCCCATGTGGCTAATGTGCAGTCTCAACCTTCTGCTGCTGCCAGTTACAACCTGAGCTCAAGTAGCACCAGTGGCCTGTCCCATGGCTCTCGAAGGGCTCTGCCCCATGGGCACCACAAGGGAGCTGCAGTGTGGTGGACTTTCTGTCTTTGCAGTTATTTTAATTGTTCAGGTGTTTTAGAATAATTAAGAAATTCAGTTAAAAAGTTCCTGAAAAGAACATTATTGAAGTGGCAAAGTCAAGGACAGCAAAGCTAGGAAATTCCAGATTTTCAGTTGCCCATGCAATCATAATTTGGACCCCTTTATTATGATACCATATGTAAGGGGTGTTAGGCAGTATCACTGGCCTGTGGGGTCCAGAAGTCAGACTGGGTGATCTGGTGGTCCATTCTGGCCTTGAACTCTGGCATGATCACATCCTATTGCATCAGGTCATGCATCCCAAGAGCTCCCCCTCCTGGCCAGGTGGGGTGTAGTAACATTTGACCTGTATGGTGCCTTTCCTGATGGCTGCTCTGCTGCTGTGGTACTCCCTCTTTGCTATTCAGCCCTTCAGGGTATCAGTCTCACCTGACCAACTGTCCACAAGGCACCTCCAAGAGCTCCGTGTCACTTCCCTGTGGCTGGCAGGGGAGCCCAGGTCCTCTAACTACACTGGGTTCCAATCCAAGAGATTTACAATCAGCAACAAAGTCTGCTCAGTCCCCTTTTTTGCTGTTCTTTGGTTGGGCTTTTCCCCCCCAGCCTTCTCAGACTCTTTCTCTGCAACTCCTTTGGGGTGCCCCTGCTGTCAGGGCCAAAATTCCAGAGCTTATTTGCCTCCCCCCCATCCACTCCCACGCTGCTTCAGAGACTGACTACAGACTTTCCCCCTTGAGCTGCCTACTCTCTGCTGCAAACTTACTCTCTTTATAACCCTGGACCAGCTGGGCTCCACCTGCATGAGACTGAGGTCAGCTGATGTAGTAAACCAGGTCATCTCATTTAACCCTGGATAATATTGGGCTGACATGAGTCTTTCCCCTGGTCCTCTTGAATTTCCTATGTGCCAAAGAATGTGCAGTCTGCAGTAATGGCTCAGATTCCTCCTCCACCAGTTATCTTAACCCAAAATAATACTTGGAAAACATAAGGGTGCAGAGTACAATAAGCTGCATTTAAAATCATAATCAACACTGCAAGGCATCCTACACTGCTTATCCTTGTCACTTAATTCCAGTTTGGGAGCCACTGAATTCTGCGGCAGCGTTTCAGTGAACTGCTACAGAGTGCCTCAAAATGCCTGGGGCAGTGCTATACATTTAGGACACTTGCCATGGAATAAATGCTATCTTGTGTGTAATGCAAACAAAGGGGGCAAGCTAGCAGTGCTGTTTCCTGGAGCCATGGCAGGATTAAATATTACCTAGGGCACCACATGCATCTGTTCAAGCCCTCATTCCGGGCATTAGGGTGCCCACAGCTTGTGCTGTCCTTGCTCCCTTTCACCGAGGGGCGCTCAGAATCTGACCGTTAGATTGTCAGCTTGGATGCAAGAATCAGTGCTTTGGCCTGAGCCCATGCAGTGCCCACTTGATGGCTTAGGGCACTATCACACTGTCAATGCTAATTAACAGGGCCTGGCGTGCACAGCGCCAGCGGGTACAAAGTGCTTCAGCCAAAAGCTGGCTGGGCCATTCTGGTGCCAGCAGTGAAACCTTCCCTTCACCTCACGGAGGGGCAGTTCAGCTCACAAAGTCCAAGCCTTAGAATGGCATCACCTGACTGCTAGGAAAGCCACATCTGTTTGCAACTTTCCCCTCTCCCCCAGTGCCTTGTGCCTCAGGCAGTAACATAGCCAGCAGGCAGAGGCAGAAGCAAAGTAAGGCTCTCTATGTGCACAGTGTCCGAATACAGGCTGAAATGTTGACTCAGTGGGCTGCACCAGCAAATGCTCACACAAATAAGATGTCCCATGCAGTGGAAGTTGGCAGGAACACCCTCCCCCCCCAATCAGGACTGTTCTGATAAGGTTTACTGGTTAATCGTATAGTTGACTACACTTTGACATCCCTCCTTCCAACTCCCTTATAGGGATGTAAGCAACTACTCGATGATCCGATAAGCAAATGCTTATTGGATAGTCGAGTAGTGACTCAACTAGTTGTTGCCCCCCACACCTTGCTGCCTCTATCAGAGAGAGGCAGCAAGAGCCAGAGCAGATTCCTTAAGCCCATTCCCCCCAGCACCGTCTCAGTGGGGGGCAGGTGAGGCAGCGGCACAGCGGGGAAACGGCACAAGAGGGACTGCTTCAGTCTCTGTTCTCCATGGCCAGCCCTAGCTGCCGTGAACAAAGGCTGCTCCGGCACCAGCCCCAGTTTGCAGCAGCCAACTGGTAGCTGTGGACAGGGGGTTGCTGCCTGAGCAGCCTCTGTCCGCAGCCAACCCTGGCCGCTGCAAACAGGCTGGTCTGGCACTAGTCCCTGCTGGACTCAGCGCGAGCCAGGACCGAGCAGTCCTGGCTAGCGCTGATCACTGCGCCTCTGCATTTTAAATGTAGTAAGAGCACAATGGCTCTTATTACATTTAAAAGTGCAGAACCACAGCCAGCACGAGCCAAGATTTCTGATTCCCGGCTGGATTCAGCGGCGCTTATCAATCATATAGTTGATACAATTTGCATTGACTATATGATTAGCCAGATAATCGCATTTGAACATTCTTACTCCCTTAGTCTGTGCCAGGTGCAGCCCTATCTCACTGGCACTGCAAACCTTCCCCTGGAGTCTGCTCTCCACGCCCTCACGCTGCCATCAGTGGCGCTACGCTGGGGTAGCCTTGGTGCAGGTGAGTGAAGGATCACGCCCTGCTGGCCCCTGCACAGGTCTGATCTGTCACCTTGGAGATGGATGGCCAGGCCAGAGGAACACTGGCTCATAGTGAGGGGCGAGCACCTCATGAGGAGCCCTGACTCAGGGTAACATAAAGCATTGCTGGCACACTGAGCCAGAGCCATGCCTCCCCCACTGTCATCGGGGCTCAGCAGGACAGAGGGTCAGTGAGTGGGGACATGGCGGCAGAGGCCTAGGGAAGTGACTTGCCCATGGTTCCAAAAGGAGCCCTGGTCAGAGTTTGTGGCTCAAGACAAACCTTTGCCCACCCCCCACAAGTAGGAGAATGGGGTTTGATCCAGCTGATCTACATCATTTGGGATCTGTAACTACATTTGTCATCCCAGAGTAGCAGCAGCAGGGCTCATGTTGGGGCTGGGTGTGTGTGTGTGTCAGGGAAGTTTGGGGAAGAACACACACTGCGTTAGCAGATCCTCTGCTTGAGCTGGGTTCCAAGGCAAGGCCACAGCCGCTCCAGTCCATATAGAAAGCGGGAGGTGCTCTGCTTCTCTCAGGGATGCTGTCCAACACTCAGCTGGAAATGTGGGAACAGAGAACGCATCCCTCTTTTCTTGTGAAGAGGCCAGCGATTCCCTGTTGCAGAGAATTGGGAGTCTGTATTCGACCCAGCTCTCTAGCTCTTGTCCCTGATCTGTGGAGCTCTGACTTTCCAGTGGCCTGTTGCCACTATCTGATCTTCCCTTGACTGTTCCTCAGGGTTGTTCAAATGTTTTTTTCTACAGCAAACAGCAATGAAATGTGGAGAAGTAATGAAGGGGAACTCCCTCCTGCAAACTGATCTTATCTTTTCCTGCCCATCTGCCTCTGCCGATTAGTCACATGCTGATGGGCACAAATGCAGTCACCCAGCAATTTTCAGCAGTTAGTCCATGAACTGCAGCTTGTCCTGCATTCTTTGTCCATTTGGCGTTGCAGGAAACAAGTGGCTCCAAACCCAGCCCAGCCTCTTTAGGGCCCCTCATGGCATGGGCTGAACTGGGCTCCGGGGCTCTCCAAAGCCCCTTGTTAAAATTCTGCCATCACCCCCTTGTTAAACATTGGCAGCACAATCCTGGCTACAGCTGTGAGAATTGTTGGACATGGCATCCTCCCCTGCAGCTGTACAACACTCTCTTAACATGGCAATTACTATGGGTTCTCTCTGCCACGGGCACCGTGTTGGCATAGCCAGCTCTGTGCTGCCTCTCCCTACCAGTCCTGAGCAGGGGTCAGCTTAGGAATGGAGTGTGAGGGCCGTCAGGGAAGAATACACGCTGCTTTGGCAGAGCCTCTAGGCTAGGCTAGAACTGCTCAAGCTTCCACCTCTCCCAAGCTTGTAGAAGCAGAAAAGTGACCTCCAGCCATTTTCCCTCTCAGCCGCAGCGAGGGTTGGCTCTACATAGTGGGCTGCTGACATGGTACTCAACTGCACTCTTCTCTCTGTGCCTCCTCAGCTCTTCAAGGGTGACTCTCTTAGCCAGTTGAAGGAGCAGTAGTTCAATCTGCGGAACTCCTTGCCTGAGGAGGCTGTGAAGGCTAGGACTACAACAGGGTTTAAAAGAGAATTAGATAAATTCATGGCGGTTAAGTCCGTAAATGGACACTTCAGGCAAGGAATGATAAACAGTAACACGTTTACTGACTACAGAAGACAAATTTTAAGGGACAGCTAAGTGATAGGCAATAAGTCAGAATAGTTACCCAAAGAAAAGAAGACAGATGCATGCTGTCTAAACTCTCAACCCTGTTAAACAGGGCAACATCTAGATTAAGTTGTTTTTCTCACCCCCTCTGGATACTGCAGTCCTTAATATCCAGGGTTTGTCCCTTAAAACTGTGGCCAGTCTTCTGTGTGTGAGTCTTCAGTCTTCTCAGTGTCCTTGTGGCTTATAGCGTCCATGGGGGCAGCAGAAAGGGTCCAGGGGCCCCCGTGTTTGGTTTTCTACCCTCAGTTCCATGTGCTTGGAAAACACAAGTCCAGGCATCTGTGGGAGCACTGCTGAGTTCCCAGCAAGGATGAGCAATTCCCCTGCTCTGGCCTCATGCAGGGGAGCCATTGAATTGTAGGTGCCTTGCTGGACAATGGCTGTTAATAGCTGTTTGACGCGCACACACACACCCTAGCTGTTGTCTTTAGGGAGCTAATATCTGGCTGATTCCCCAACTTACACTCTGGTTTAGTGACAGTCATACAACACAATCTGAAACCTTCATAGGCACTAAACAGGTTCAGTCAATCATAACCTTTTCCCTGATACCGTGCATGCTTTACATACAACATCACAATGCACAGATGGGGAAGGGTGGGGGAGGTTTACAGGTGTTTCCCCAAAGCACAGACAGTCACAGAGGGAAGCAGCATTCTGGAGCTATGGGTAATTCTTGGCACAGTTCCATTGCTGGGCTTTTCTCCAGTCTCATCCTGGGTACACCAATTACAGCCACTAGTTAATGCCAGCTGAGGTGGTATTTTCTGTGGCCAGGTTTACACTATAGACTGGTATTGGTACATCGACGTGGCTCAGAGGCGTGATGAATGCCCATCCTGAGCACAATGTAGTTATACTGATCTAACTTCTGGTGTAGACAGTGCTACGTCAGCGGGAGAGTTTCTTTGTGAAAATGCTACCTGTGGGGATAGGCAGCTTTTTCCATCAGTGTAGGTACTCCATCTTCCTGAAAGGCAATAGCTGTATCAGCTACCACAACCTCTGGTAAATAGTTCCCGTGATTAATTACTCCCTGTTAAAAATGTACATTTCCTGGGCAAAGCTGAGGGATCAGCCCTAAGAGATAAGCAGAAGCCTTCCCTATAAAAGGAGCTGTAAGTAGATCAGTGTATGCACAGCTGTGCTGGACTCACCGGGATTCAGAATGCAGGGTGCCCTGATCGCTTTGTTTCTTCTGGTTGCTCAGTGCGGTAAGTCAGCGCCCAGCTCCACGGAACCCAGCCCCTGTTGAGTGGTTAGTGGGGCATCTGTAGCAAGGCTTCAAAAATATAGCTACCTGTTCTCTTAACAGGTGTTCTTCGAGATGTGTTGTTCACGTCCATTCCCATTCAGGTGTACGTGCGCTGTGTGCACAAGCGTCAGAAACTTTCCCCTAGCAGCTCCCGTAGGGTCAGCTGTGGAGAGTGGCGCCGCTATATCAATGCATATATACCACTGCTGACCCTACCCTCGCTGATATAGCGGCGCCTCTCTAGGGGTCTCCCTATGGGAGTTGCTAGGGAAAAGTTTCCGATGCTTGTGCACCTGAATTGGAATGGACGTGAACATCACATCTCAAAGAACAAAGCTTTGTAAAATAACATGGACTGGTAGGCTGCAATGGAGAAACCCAGCAGAGGCCAATGCAATTTCCCCCCAGCAGACTGTACAGCAAACGCGCTGTGTTAGGGCTGGACCATCATGCTGGCCTGTGTTCTGTCTACCAGCGGACACGAGAAAATCTGCTGGAAACTTTCAGAGACAATGGGTGTAGAATTTTAGGACTAGCTGGATTTTTGGGTTTGGGACTTTCCTGCCATCCCCTGAGGCGCTTGCAGTCTCAGGCAGACAAGCAAACTGCTCCTCTTCCTCTCTCACCCAATTTAGGGATCTTTTTATACAGGTCAAGGACATTTACTGTAGTGTTGTGGCAGAAGGGGAGGTTAACCCTTCCCAAACAGGATACAGTGCCCAGCCTTATGCAACTGTGCCATACTGCTCCTTTGGAAAGCTGACACTGAAAGGGCACCAAGACTGCAGCCCTGCCTATGCTCCGCTCCAAACCCCCTCTCCTGCTCAGCCCCATAGCCCCATCAGCACTGCTCCTCTCACCTTCCCTGCTCCGTCTCAACCACTGGGGACACCCCTGCCCTGTGGCTGCTTCAGGGAAGGGGCCAAAGAGCCATGTAGAGGGGTGTCAGGCCGCCGACCCTCAGGGCCCCACGTGTGTGTGTGTGTGGGGGGGGGGGGGGGGGGGGGGGGGGGGGGAAACGCACCTCACCTCTGGGACTGGCGCCTGTATTACTCTGGCCCCCAACTGGGGAACCCAATGGCCCAGCCGGGTGCTGCCTCTCTGAGGCTGCCCACCGAACTTCCCCTTTAGTCCTGCCGGGGCAGCACCCCAGGACCCCTAGGGGTGGTTGCCACATCGCAGCCTACTCGGAAGTCCCACACCCGCCTCCCTTCACCAGTGATCCTTGTAAGTCTTACGGTGTAGTCTCTCCACCCACCCAGTCCCAGTCGGATCAGTCTCGGATTCCACGCCACCACAGCTATTCGCACCACTCTCACAGCTGCCGGGGCGTGGTAGAGGGACCCGGGCCCGCCCTCACTCCGGGTCCCGACCCAGGGCCCTAAGGACAGGGTGGCAAATCCCTGTCCGCTTGGTGGGGAGTTTCCCGTAATGCACCAACCACCCGGGCTCCTTCCTGCGCCCTCCCCTGGGCCACTTCCTACCCACCAGTCGCGGGTTCTCCCCCACATTACCTCTCACAGACTCGCCTAACCTTCCGCTACCTGAAGTGTTTCAGGCCTACTGGTCTCGCCGTACCCTCTCCGAGAGGGGACCCTCTCCGCCGGCTCCTCCCCGGCTTCCTGCTTCTCCGCCTTCCCCCCTGGCCGGGGGTGGCCTGTTTTTGAACTCCCCGCCGCAAGTGCAGGGTGGGGCTGCGCTCGGGATGTCAGCCCGTCACTTCCGGCCCTGCCATCCGCCCCCATCTGGTCGCTCTCTCCCTGCCATTGGTGGCAGCCTGGGTGCTGCAAGGCTGCCTCCGGAGACGGGGCGTTCTCGTGTTCCCCCACGCCGCCTCCGGCTCGACGGGTGCGCGAGGCTCAGCTATGGCCCTGGAGTGTCCGGCGTGAGTGTGGGGCTCTGCTGCCTCGTCACAGGTGGACTTGAGGAAGAGTTCAAAGAGCCACAAAAGGCAGACACGGGACAGAGGCATGAGCAGAAGAAATAGGGAAACTCCCCAGGAAGCAAAGAGGAGAGTGTGACCAAGCAAGGGGGGACTTGGGGATTTGTGGAAGGGTATGAAGAGCTGTAGGTGGGGAGCTTGGCAGAGCAGGCAAAGAGGTGCAGTGGGACAGACAGGCTCCAGGGGATGCGCCACGCACAGGGGTTGTGCAGGTGGCCAGACACACTGTGCAGGGCCCATGCAGATGGGCTCCAGGGGATGCATCATGCCCTGGGGCAGTGGGAGATGCTCATGGGGGATACAGGGTGCACAGGGGCCATGTGGGCAGGCTGAGTGGGCTGTACCCTGTTCAGGGGCTATCATGTACGCCTTGTGCGCTGTGGGTGCAGGGTTGTTCCTAGCAGGGCAGGCTTCTGTATCAGCTGTTGACTTAGTGCAGAGTGTACTTCCCAGAGAGATACACAGCAGATGTGCACCCTGCAAGCTCCTCTGATGCATGGCCAGGTATAGCTGAGGAAGGGAGCTACGCTCTTGTGCACACAGCGCCACCTCGTGGCTAGAGAGTATCATACAGATTAGCATTCCTCCTCTTCACCCCCTTACCAATGTTGTATCTCAGTATCTTTGTTGATCAGTAGGAAGCAGCCTGCAGCCCTGTCTGCTTTGCTCCCCAGGTCATGCTGCCTCTGGCTTTTAAAGCCTGTTCTCCTAGATCAGTCCTACTCCCTTGTTAACCACAGGGTGGGGGGGAGAGGGGGATCACAAGGCTGAGTGAGGCTAATCAAGGGAACAATCAAACACTCCTAGACACCCAATCCCAACTGACACAGTAACTGAAATCACCTGAAACTGAAAAAAAATGCAGTCAAGCAAACTCACTCACCCCAAAGCTAGTACACTCACCTTGTTTGTTCAGCGGTGGGATCTCTTTCACTCCCTCTCAAACTCCCCTGTCTGCAGCCTTCCCTCTGCCCCCTTCCTCACAGTGACTCTGGCATGCTACAAACAGCTGATTGCAATGGGTGAGAGACCCTGGTGGGAATAGTTGATCGGTGGGGCCACCAGTGAGTGCTCTTGTGCATTTCAAAGCGGAAATCCCCTGCTGTCTCCGGGCTCCACAAGGCATTTCCCCAGAACCCAGGATCAGCTGGGGACTCCCTAGCTGACTCCAGGCTCCATGCAAACACTATGCTTTGAAGGTACCCTCCCTCCCACCCTGCCTCTTATCATTTGCTTATCGATAGTTGACGAATCACCTAGTCCTTAACATCCTTAGTCTCATAATCACATTCTGGGGGGCAATCCAGACTAGTGACGGGTTGTGTCCAGTATTCCCTCTAATTCTTTCCACCCATGTGTGGGATGAATTTTGTTAGATGCATCAATATGCAGGTGTCTCTCACCAGTGGTGAAAAACGTAGCTATTATACATAATCCCTTAAGCCATTACCATTGGGACGCTTCAGCCAAGATAAGTTAGGCATTGTCGAACTCATGGAATGAAATGTAAATGTAAGGGAGAAATAAAAAGTATGAAATGCACAGACCAGTGAAAAACCCTAAAATAACAGAACTTGGACAGAATAAATGTGCAGGGCATGTACGTGCAATGCAGAAAGGAACAATATCAATAATACAAAATTGCAGGGGGCTTGGTGCTGGCAGTAGATATCAGCCCCCCTCCCCACACGCTGCATTCACCAGCGCCGGCAGGAAAGTGAGTATGAAAAACAGTGTGTTTGTGTGAGTGCGTGAAGACACACACACTGTGTTGTAGAGTGGACTCATTTAAATCATAATTTAATCACACACAAAAATCATTGATTTAAATCAAGTTACCAAAAAAGCTAAAACTAACTGTGCTTGGAGCGCACTTAATTTTGGAGGTACTCCCATTGAACTCACGGGGCTTCTCTGTTTTTGAGGAAACAAGCACAGAATGGGGTTCCCTTGGGAAAGCTGAGTTATGCTGAAATAAACTAGGGAACAGACTTATGGCGTCCCCACGATGTTCTAAAATCAGGGGCATATGTTAGGTAATATAAAATAAGAAAATGACACTTAGTGGCAACTGGCAACTCTGGCTTTCTCTTCCTGCAGCTTTCTGTACTGTATACTTGGGTGATAGCTTCTAAACCTAGTTAACCAATTAAACAAGCCATAAGGTTTTAAACAAGCCATAAGGTTTAGTTCAGCTAAACTTTTTTTCTAGCAACATCCAACACAGCAGCAAAGGGCTAGAGAGAGGCTTGAAGAATGATGCATTGCAAAGTGAATTGTTTCAGTTACAAACCAGTTGATTTACGCAGCCATATCCACATCTTCATCCACATCATTTTCTCCCAATAAGCAGTTTTCCTTGTTCTGTTTCATTCTTGCAGCTAGGCCCAGCAACATCTTCTTACCCTGCCTACACTAGGGATGTCAATGGTTGACAAGTAAGCATCATCCTTACTGGCACTCCCCTGCAGCCCTTACCCCCGTTCTTTCTCCTCCCCAACCCAGCTTGCGCTGGCAGGCTTGATTAGATCTAGTTCTGTCTGTGAGGCAGCAGTGTATTCCTCTGCTGCAGTGACTGCGTCCCACCACTGGGCATGCCACTGGCCCTGCCCTGTGGCATCAGTGAGCAAAGCACTGAGCAGGTAAGAGAGAATATGGGTGGGGCGCGAGAATGAGGAGGAGTTAAAGTTAAAAACTAAATAAATGATCAAAACAGCCTCAGTGCTTAGTTTCTAGTCTCTCCCTTTGAATTTACTATGCCTGAGACTGAAATTTGATTGGACCCGGTTGGAACTAGTAACCGAACAGTTAATTTTTGTGTGTGACTTGAAACAGGACTGACCCGCAGGCAGGGAAGCCGGTGCACCAGCTGGGTTCGAGCTCACACGCTGCTCCAAGGTGTGGCTTGCTTTCCCCTCGGGTGCTCAGTAGCGTGGCTATGCCCCGGTGCCTGGCCTCGTGCTCCATGAGCAAGACCAACTGGCCCATTACCTAGCTGTCCCTGGCTTCCTCTGCCTCCTGCTCTTGGGTTTCATTGGCTCCCTTCCCTTTCAGGGGCGGGGCCTCAGAAAGGAGGTGCTGCAAGAGTGGTAAGTAGGATCCTGCTGTTGTCTTCTGCTTTGTTCATGTACAGAACCAATGCTCTGAGCAGGGTAGTGGGGACGGGGAGAGCACAGGGGCTCACTGTAACGTGGGCTTTGGGGAAAACAAGAGCTGTGAGTGTTGCCAGCCCTGTGTGAACAGAGGACCCATCCCATGACCATGGGCAGAGCTGAAAGCACAAGAAGACGCAAGGGGGGTCAAGGAAGGAGGAGGACTCTTGTCCAGGCTGCTCCATCGATTCAGTTCATACAGCCCCCCCGCATCATTCACACTTCCCACTGCAGACACAGGCTATGCTGCCCATCTCCCAGCCACCCTGCTATTGCAGGACCCCCTGCCTGAGCTCTGGCACTCAGCCATAGCAGGGAAACCCCATGGGCATGGGGAATAATTCAGTGCCACATCCCTAGCACGGGGAGGTTGTCACCAGCACGGGGGTTCTCCATTTGCTGCAACGCTGTGACGGGAGGAATTTGATCACTGTTTGGCTTCTGCCTTTCCAGCCAACATGTGAGCACATTGCCTTGGCACCAGCCTGCCCCTTGCTGCACAGGCCTGTCTGTGGGACTGATGGAAACACCTACAGCAACGAGTGCCTGCTCTGTATCATGCGAAGGTAAGGGCATGCCCTGCTATTGCTCACGCATGGATGATTACACACTGTGGCTGTGTCTAGACTGGCCAGTTTTTGCGGAAAATCATCTGCT
>JANRFK010004149.1:119755051-119789331 GCA_030068395.1 Apalone spinifera | reverse complement strand
CGTTAAAAGTATTTCCGCAAAATCATGCCAGTCTAGACGTAGCCATAGTGTTTTGCCTTAGGCTGACAGAGCAGGGCCGGGAGGGTTCACAGGCTGTCCCAGCCCAACCTAAAGGCCAGTGGTGATACCCATGTGTTATGCTTAAACGAAGCACACCAGATCTTTTATAGGGGAAAAGGCAGTACGCTGCATTTACTGAATACAGCAGTTGCATATGCTTTTCAATCACTCACACACAAATACCATACACACACACAGTCCTGCCAGATGATGTTATAGTTACCAGTCCAGAGTCTAGATCAATCTAGTGGCCAGCCAGATTGATCACAGAGGGGGAGCTGAACTCTGTCGGTTGCGCGATCCGATGCTCCTGGAGTTAGTGGCAAGATGAATCCAAAGTTCCAAGGCAAAGCACCCTGCTTTTATAAACCTTTCCTCTGTGGATTTTGCTGTGTCAGTCTGTGACTGGTTACTGTTATCTTTTGATGTTGACATTCCAGACATCTCCAAGAAGCTCATCCTCTAATCAGTTGTCTTTTGGGGGTTCCCACTCCACTTTAGACTTGTCAATCTGCCAATCTGATCAATTCTTGACTATGGGTATGCACTGATAGTTCCTCTGATGCCAATATGTCTCTTTGCAGTCTGTCTTTCACAGGATGTCTTCACCCACATTGCCCCCTTCTTTCTTGGCAATCTCACGCCTTTATCTTTATGCTGATACATTTCTCATTCACACAAACAGTCTTTCTCACAGAATCCTTCAAAGGTAAACAGCAGTGTTTTATTTTAAGCGAAAGCAAAATCAAAACAATTCACATCGAAGGCTCAGGCCTTCAATATTTCTAATCTCATTAACATAGACACAATACCAAAACTCTGTCTCTTTACTTACTAAGCTTACTAAACTTTAACACAAAGAAATATATATTTCACTAAAGGGCTTAGTTTAATAAAATATTAAATGTGATAATATATTACCTCACATTGCTACATTATTAATCCTAAAATACAAATATTAAAAGAATAAAACTTTCAATTCCAACACGTGGCCAATGTTCACTCTAATCTTTTCCATCCTTGTGTGGAGTAAATGAGCACCAAAGCGTGTGCGAATGTGCATCACCAGTAGAAACACAGTGGCTGTGGGAGCTCTGCTAATCAGGTTGGCAGCATTTGGATCTCTCCAGAGCAGCTGCATGAGTGAACAGCTTACAGGGAACACTGACCCTGGGGCTGTTCCCAAGTCATCAGGCCTTTCTAGCGCATGGGCAGTTTCATCTCGTGGTAGTGTGTGACTCAGATAACAACCCCACGTGAGAACCCCTGTCTAGGCACTTCGAAACTAGTGGGGCTACTCTTTCCCCCTCTCGCGCTGCCCTGAGGGTGAATGGGCTCCCGCCTCTCTCAGGCTACGTCTAAACTACACCCCTCTGTTGGCAGAGGGTTGCAAATGAAGCACTTTGAAAGTGCAAATGAAGCGGGGATTTAAATATCCCATGCTTCATTTGCATAATCACATCATGGCGCTGTTTCGAACAAGCGCCGTTTCGAAACTGAAACCGCAGTTTAGACGTGTTTTTTTTCAACAATGGGGTGCCTTTTCAAAAGATCTGTACTCCTTTTCAAAAGATCCTTTTTGAGGAGTACAGGATCTTTCAAAAAGGTGCCCTGTTGTCAAAAAAACGCATCTAAACTGCGGTTTCAGTTTCAAAATGGTGCTTGTTCGAAACAGCGCCATGACGCAATTATGCAAATGAAACACTTACCTAAACAGCTGACCCAGAGCAGCAGTGAAGGGGTAAATCACTTCACTTTCTGCTGGTAATGGGAACATCAGCTGTGAATCTGAGCCACAGCATCTTCTTGGGCTCCTCCTGGGCAATGCAGCTGGTGCGCTGCTCTTCGTTCCAGGTCAGGCCTAGAGTCAGTTCTAGCCCCTCCTGGGTACGGTAGCTTTGTAGCCCATGGCAGTGTTGCTTCCTCACACGCGTATCATTAACAGTGCAACGCTCTGCCACTGTGAGTGAATCCAGGGCTCTTGCTACATCCTTCCAAATCTGCATGGCTGGGCGCTAGAAAATCAGAATGGTCCCAGAACGAGAAGAGAGGATGAGAGCTCCAACCTGGCCCCAAGTGACATTGTACTTTTCTGACAGAATGGAGGGTTTTCCCTGAAGCCAGATTTTTAAACAAATTAGCAAACTGCATGTGCTCCCTTGCACCTGGATTGTCCTGTGCAGTTCCCAGTCCGATGCCTAGTCAGTTACACATTTGCACACATGCACCTGTGCTGTCTGGCAGTGGCTAATCACCAAGAGCCAGGAAAATACTGCTTTCTGAAATAGTCAGAGCACAGTGAGTCATTGGGCCTGTGTCAGGCCTAGATCACAGAGCTGTCAGCTCTGGAGAGCAGTGCAGTTTCTTTGTATTCCCTAAGCCAATATTTTTCTATGACTCCGTTGGGCCAATTTGGCCTGGTTTACATCCCATGGAAACCAAGAGCAAACAGACTTGGCTTCAATTTGAAAAGGATGTCTGCAATCTGCTGCATTTTATATAATTAGATGCACAAAAGCACCATTGTATGCTTAATTTGCACATTAAATTAGCATGCTTAAGTCTTCAAATTGGATAACTGTGCATACAAATAACCAGTTATGCATAGAACTGATTAGTATTCTAATTCTGTATACAGTTTAGATATGTAATAATGCTCACATTGTGTATGGCAAATTGAACACTCTTTTTAGAAAATCAATTCTTTTTCTATTTGCTAGATGAAAATCCTAACTGTGACCCCAGGAATATTTGCTAAAACTCTTTTCTTGTTTTATGGTATTCTAGGAGAACAGGGCAAGATATCCAGATTGTGAAGGATGAAATGTGTTAATATTTGGAGCCTGCCAGGATACCATGTGAACCATAGGAAAGCTCTGTAATTGATGCTGTGCTCTAAGCTGATTTAAAAAATGCAAATAATGATCCTTTTTCAGCTTGTTATGCCGAATAATAAAATTAGCAGGTGAAGCATTTACAAAAAGCATTTTCATTAGAGACATTTAATATTATGTATTGAGGAAGACATACATGAGCTCCCCAACAAGAGCAGCTGAAGGAAGTTCCTGTCTCAGATTGATGGTGTGAATCTCTTTCCCAGCACATGAATTGTTTTCTGCTCATGGTCTGTTGCTAAGAGGAGCTAGTGGAGAATACCGAAGACGTTGAGATCCAAGCACGGCGAGCACTATGGAAGTGCCCGTTCTTGTTAGGTGGAATGCTCTGTAGTTCTGCAGTGTGTGGAAGATAGAGGCATGATGATAGTAAGGGTGTGAAAGGAGTAATGGAGTTTTCTCCTTTCACTAAGGGCCGCCCCCTAGTAGTGCAAGTTATATATAGCCACAACAGTATTTTGTGCGTAATGCAAAAGCTCTCAAACTGCTGTACAAACAGCAGTTGACCCTTACGCCATTCCTGAAGAATAGGTATCACCATTTGCCAGCTGGCACAAGGAAAAGGTGACTGGCAAGCTGCAGATAGCACAGCACATCAGGAAGAGCCAGGAACAGAGCCCACAAACCCCTGTTCTCGGCTCAACGCAAAAGGGAACACAGCATTCCCAAAGTGAAACAAAACTCCTACTGCAGCTCATGCACTGAGATGTTCCTGCTTGCTGCTGAGAGGTTGCAGAATAAAATGAGACATTTACAGTAAGGATGGGCCCCAGCAGCACATTTCAGCTTGAGCTGAATGCCCCCTGGCTGTTGTGGGTTTGACTGCAGCCTGCCTGTACTGACCGCCACTCAGAGTGGAGAAGTGGGCTGTGCCCATGAAAGCGCATGATCCCAGCTACGCGTTTTGTTGGTCTATAAAGTGCTGCAGGACTATTCGCTGTTTTTAAGTTTTGCTCAGAGTGAAAACACTCTCGCTCATTCTCTCCTGTACCTATGGGGCTCACCCTGCTGTCTGCATCACTCTCCTGCTGGCACGCAGGCTGCAGTCTCTGCATAGCATGCAATCAACCTGTGCTACAAGGCTGCAGGGTCATTGTAAACTCACTACTGTGTGGCGGTCCCTGCACCTGAGGCCTGACCCAGAGCACCTGCCTTGGAACCAGTGGGGAGGCTCCAATTGCCAGCCATTGGGTTTGCAGCACCAGGGCCACAGGCCGAAGACAGCCACAGGGCACTGGCCTGTTGTTTATGGTCTGTACTTGAGTGCTGAGGAGCCCTGCTGCCGGAACAGCGCAGGCTGCACAAAGAGGTCTGCCGAAGAGCTGACTGTAGGAATGAGACGGGCCAACAGCTGCCTCCAGCCAGCGCAATGGGGAGCATAAGGAGACAGCAGTGGCCATTAGGACGGGCCATGATCTCGGCACAGCCACAAGCAGCCTAGGGCTGCTCAGGCCAGATCTCATGCTGCCCCATCAAAGCTCCCTGCTGCAAACTATGGGTTAGGTTCCTGGGGAACAAGCCTCCCCCCGACTCCTGCAGGGCTCCCTGGCAGACCCAGCTGCTGTCTGGGGGATGAGTTTTCAGCTTTGAAAGCATGAGCAGACACTCTGACCCCTCTGCTGGCTCCCGGCCTGCAGGGGACTGTGCCAACCACAAGCAAAGGGGGCAGTGATGATTGCACTTGCAGATTGGCAGAAAGATCCCCACGTTGCATCCCCTACATCTGCAGGTAGAGCCCCATGGCTGGGGAGGGGTTGGGACTACAGTTAGGGAGAAGGGAAAATGTCTTCTCACCAGGCTCCAGGTCTGCTGGGCCAGGGCGGGGTAGGGACTCCTGCTCACCTTGACTCCCTGTGTGGGGAACAATGGCTGCCCCAGTTGAGGAGGGGGGTGGGAATCAGGCCCCTGGCCCTAGAGAAACTGAGGTTAGGCCCCCCAGAGTCCCTGTCCCCTGAGCTCTGGAGTGCTGGGGCGGAGAAAGGAGCTGGCCTATGGGGGAGTGCTGAAGAAGCACCCTGGCCTGATAAAAGCCGTGCATGGCTGAGCGCTGCTTCATAGGGAGGCAGCCCTGCCTTTGCTCTCCATTTGGGCCGAAGGCTGGCTGCTGGGAACACACCCGGGCTGGGGAGAAGGGAGGGACACTAGGTGGGATGGGAAGGATCAGGTCTCAGGGTTATCCCCAAAGGTTCTGGGATATGAAGGGGCAGCAGGGGCATATGAGAGCGCCCGGCCCTTGGCTGGCTAGAGAGAAATGACGGGACGGTTGTCGGGGCACACTGACGTGTTGATGTCTGTGTGCTGGCTCACGAGCAGAACGCGGGTTGTACACAAAGTTGAGATATGAGGTAAGGGCAGAAACGCCATACAGGGACTAGCCCTGGCCCTGGGCCAGCCCAGCACCTAGCTACACCCATTTCTGTAGGGAGGCGCTGTGGCATTCCCAGGACACACCTCATGGTGTGACATACGTTTCAGTAGCTTTGGCGTTCAGTGTATTCGGGGAGGTGTGTTAATGGAGAGTATATGGAATGGGGGAGACATGGCTGGTGGACCCGTGGGAAGTGCTAAGAGCCGCATAGACCATTTGAACCAATGTGAAGGAGTAAAGGTCAGTGGCTGGGGGAGGCGGATGCAAATGTCATGCCTCCAGGGAGCCAAGAATGCAGCTTTCCAATGCTTTGCCCAAGGACAAGCCCTTTGTGTGCTGAGTTCCTGCTCCATGAGGCCAGCGCTGTGGCCCAGGCGGCATAAAGAAGCAAGGGAAGGTTACTCAGCAATGCAGTAACTGGAGTTCTTCAAGATGGTTGTCCCCATGGGTGCTCCACTTTAGGTGTGTCAGTGCCGCTGCGCCTCCGATCAGAGATTTGTAACAGCAGTGCCCATGGCCGGCCATGCATGGGAAGTGCAGGTGTGTGTTCTGAAGAGGATACTGCGCACACGCAGCCAGCTGCCTCCTCAGTTCCTCTCTGACCCAGACGTATTCAGGTCCGAAGCAGAGGGGAAGAGGGTGGGTGGTGGAGCACCCACGTGGACAACCATCTCGAAGAACGCCAGTTGCTGCACAGGTGAGTAACCTTCCCTTCTTCTTCAAAGAGTGTCCCCGTGGGTGCTCCACCTTTAGGTGATTACACAGCAGTATTTGTAGTAGGATGCAGGAGCTTCGAAAGCTGAGCTTGTGAGGCCGAGAGTATTGTGTGGCCAGATGTTGTCTCTGACTTGGCAAATGTCTGTATCGCATAATGTTGCGTGAAGGTATGTGTTGACGCCCATGTGGCGGCCCTGCAGATGTGTTCTGTGGGCACACCCTGTAGGAATGCCCTTGTAGAATGAGACCGCATGCTGGGTAGGGGCTCTCTCTGTGTTAGGGTATATGCTAGTTTTATGCAACTAGATATCCATTTGGAAAGTCTTTGCTTTGATATAGGTAATCCCTGCAATCTCTCCATAGATGAAACGAACAACCAAGGAGTTTTGCGAAAGGGCTTTGTCTGTTGTAGGTAGAAGGTGAGTGCCCTGCGGACATCCAGGGTATGGAAAGCCACTTCCTTGTTGTCCTCATGTTGATGTGCAGTGCTATCTGGCTTCAGGAAGAAGATGGATAAGTATATGGGTTCATTGCAATGGAATGAGGTGAGTACTTTTGGGAGGAATTTGGGATGAGTCCACAGAATCACATTGTCCTTGTGAAATATTGTGTATGGGGGATCCGCCATTAGAGCTGCCATTTCACCAATTCGTCTGGCAGACATGATCGCTACGAGGAAGGCCACCTTCATTGATAAGTGTAGTAGAGAGCAAGTGGCTAGAGGCTCAAAAAGTTTACCCATAAGGACTTTTAGTACTAGATTCAGGTCCCATGCTGGAATTGGGTCCTTGCGTGAAGGAAACATGTTGTGGAGCCCCATATAAAACGTTTGACAGAGGGGTGCGTAAAGATCGAGTATTCTTGTATGGGGTTGTGGAGAGCAGATATGGAGGCAAGATGCACCATTATGGAGCTCAAGGATAGCCTGTGTTGTGCAGTTCTAATAGGTATTGTAGGATCGTGATATTCCCGTGTGGGCAGGTTCATAGGTATGGGTTGCGCACCAGGCTGTGAACCATCTCCATTTTTTAGTATATGTCTTTCTTGTTGTAGGTCTTCTGGAATTTGTGGGGATGAGCTGCACTGAGTCTGGGAAGGTCTTTTCCATGGTGTTTAACTAGCCAGCATTCACGCCTGGAGGTGTAACTTGTGGATGGCTGGATGGGGAATCTGACCATTTCGCTGCATGAGGAGAGATGAGACTGGTGGGAACTGATGTGGTGGCCGGTCGGTCATCTGTGAGGGCCACGTCTCTCTGGGCCAGTTGGGTGCTACTAGGATTACTCTGGCCCTGTCCTGTCTGATCTTGAGGATCACCTGTTATATCAGGGGAATAGGTAGAAATACATATGCCTTCCATTGTATACTGAAGGCATCTCCCAGGGAGCGGGGGCCTATGCCCACTCTGGAGCAGTATTGTGGGCAGCAAGCATTTGTGTGTATAGCGAATAGGTCCATTGTTGGGAACTCTCACTTTTTGAAGAGGTGAGTGAGCATTGATTGGATTATCTCCCACTTGTGGTTCTGTGGGAATTGTTTACTTAGGTTGTCTGCTAGTATGTTGTCTTTGCCTGGGAGGTAAGTTGCAATCAGGTGTATGTTGCATGGGATATACCGTTCCCAGAGGCAAATAGCCTCCTGGCATAGTTGGTCTGAGCATGCCCCTTCCTGCCCGTTGATGTAGTATATTGTGGTGACATTGTCTGTTATGATTTGCATTGTGCCGTTCTGAATCAGGAGAAGAAAATGCCTGCAAGAATTTTTTACCGTAGTTCGCAAGTTTATGTAGTATTTGGTCTCGTTGTGGGTCCATTGTCCCTGTACAACCTTGTGATGCGGGTATGCCCCCCAACACAGAAGCATGGCATCTGTCATGATTGTTGCTGATGGTGGATTGCGTTGGAAAGGGACGCCTATGCATATGTTGTCATGTAGGGTCCACCATGTGAGAGAGGATTTTATCTTGTTCGGCAGCGTGAGATGTTTATTCCAGGGATGAATACGTGGCTGGTAGGTTGTGCGTAGCCAAGCTTGTAATGGTCTCATTTGTAGTTGAGCATGGGGTACTCCAAACGTGGTCGCTGCCATTTGCCCCAGTATTTGTAGGCATAGTCATGCCATTATGAGCGGGCTGGTCTGTGCTGTTGCAATCAGGTCCTTGGTTGTGATCCATCTGTGGTGCCGTAAGGAGGCTCTGGCCTTTGTGCAGTCTAAATGTGCCCCTATACATTTTAGGGTTTGAGTTGAGATCAAGGTACACTTTGCTGTGTTTATCTGGAGCCCGAGTGTGTTGAAGAGGGTTCTGATTATTGAGACAGCCTGTTGTGTGTTCTGTTGTGTAGGGCCCATTGCTAGACAGTTGTCCAGGCAGTGCTTTTTTTGTGATGGTATTGCCCGGTACGCAGTACCGGCACCTCCAGTCAGAGCTCAACAACTTTTCCCCTGGAGTACTGGCACTTTTTTTTTTTTTTTTTAAACAAAAAAAGCACTGTGTCCAGGCATGGAAATATCGTGATGCGCCTTTTGCACAAGTGTGCGGCTACTAGTGTTAGTACCTTTGAGAATACTCGTGGGGCTGTTGAGAGTCTGAATGGTAGCACCCTGTACTGGAAGTCCTTTATTGTAAAACGGAAGAATGTCCCGTGTGATGGGTGTATTGATATATGGAAATAAGCATCCTGGAGGTTGAGGGTAGACAACTATGCTTCTTTTTCCTAGGCAGGTACAATGGTGGCCAGAGTAACCTTCTTGAAGCGTTGGTATCTAACAAAATGGTTGCACCTGCAGAGGTCCAAAAAATGGGTCTTGGTGGTGAGGAAATAGTGGGAGTAAAAACCTTTGCCCCTGTTTTGCTGTGGTACCTCTTTTATGGCGCCTGGCCTTAGGCAATGTTCTGCCTCTTGTACGAGCAAGTTCTTGTGAGAGGGGTCCCTGAAGAGGGAGAGGCAAGGGGGGTGGGACAACTAAAAATGGGATGCAGTAGCCAGTTCTCACAATTTCCAGAACCCAGTTGTCAGTGGTGATGGCACACCAGGCTAGCTAAAAGTTGGCTAGTCTATTGCCAAATACTGTGGATGGTTCAGATTGCTGCCTGGGAGATTTCGGGGTTGTCAGACCCTCAACCAGGATTTCAAAACTGTTGCCTGGATGTTGATAGTTGTTGAGTGGAGGACTGATCGGAGGCCTGTCTACGCCTGTTTTGGCATAGTTGGCGTCTGTTGTCATATTGTCGTTGTTGGTTGAATGATGTATCTTTGGTGGAATGATCTGTTTTGTTTTCTTTTTTGTAACAGGTACCTGAATGCCTAGAGTCTTGAGTATGGCCCTGGAATCCTTCACATTATGCAGAGAAGTATTTGTAGACTCAGCAAAGAGCTTTGTACCCTTGAACGGGAGGTCTTCTACAGTGGACTGGACCTCTCAGAAAGCCCGAAAGCTGAAGCCAAGATGCTCGCCTCATTACCACAGCTGAGGCCAGGGATCTGGCTGCTGTGTCCGCTGAGTCCAACGTGGCCTGTAGGGCTGTATGGGATATTAGTGTGCCCTCCTTAATGTTTGAGTTAAACTATTCTCTTTTGTTGTCTGGGAGGGACAGAACGCAAGATGTTAGTTGATTGAAAATATGGTGTGTATATTTTGCTAGTAATGCAACGAAGTTGGCTTCGGATCTGGAGGCTTGTTGACGAATATGCCTGTTTCCCCACTGCATCCAGCCTCTTTCAATCCCTGTCGCAGGGAATTGTATGTGTAACTTGTGGCTTCCCTCTTTGATTCACGGCTTCTACTACAAGGGAGTTTGGTGTCAGATGGGAAAACAGGAATTCTGCCTCCTTGGGAACGACACAGTACTTTCTGTCTGCTCGTTTGGATGCTGGTGGGATAGTGGCTGGTGTGCCATATATTCTTGGCAGGATCCATGAGCGCCTCATTCATGGGGAAGGCCAATTTTGCATGGAGAGACGTGTGCAGGATATTTGTAAGCTTGTGTTGCATCAGCAGCATCTCACAAGGAAATCTCTAAGGTGTCTGCCACTCCCTTGAAAAGCTTCTGGAATGATCTAAAATCATCCCCTGTGGTTGATGGTGGAGGCATGATTGTATCGTCAAGAGGTGTGGATGAAGGATGTGTGAGTGAAGAAGAGGGTGATCTCTGTAAGTCCCCAGTAATATCCATATCCTGTTCCTCTGCATCCCAGCTGTATTGCTCTATGGACTGCACCACTGTTGCATGGGACCTTGGTGCCGGAGATGGCTGTTGGGGCTGTTTAAGCTGTTGTGGTTGATAAGCCGCCCAAGTATGGGTGGGGTCCCAGTATGGCCAATTAGGCATAATAGGTGGTGGGACCCACTGTGGGAGCTGCCTTTGTTGAATTTATTGTTGAGACTTAGGGAAGGAGTGTTGCAATAAGTGTGGAGGTTTGGTCACCTTGTCCTCCTCGTCACTAAATATCAGGACAGCTGAACTGGCCTGAGTGGCTGAGAAAGTACACCTTGAGGTGTTCAGGGTACTGTCGGTGCCAAACAGAAGCATCCCCAGTACCTCCGCTGCTGTTGTGAAGTGCGGTAGCAGCGGGAGAGTGGACGGCAGTGGAGGGCAGAGGCGTGTGGAGTGTGCAGCAGTGTTAATTGGAACGTCGGCTGCTTTGTATGTGAGATTGGCACCAAGTGCTTTGGTGGTGCCGCCTCAGATAAAACGCTCGTGCTTGGTGCCGCTTGAAAGCGTTGTTTCTTTCGAGCCGTGGATGGTGCCATGAGTATTTTAATTGTTGCTGACGAGGAGGCTTTGCACTTTGCCTCTGTCAGTGTCTTGTCTGAGGCATGTTGTGTGTGCTTGGGTCTTGGCTTTTTTCCTCGCAAGTCCTGCTGGCATGCAGCTTGTCTGACCCCTTTTGAGCTGGGTGTAGGGGGGTGCAGTGTTTTTGTGGACAAAACACTTCCTAGGGGAGAGTCAGTCCCTGAGGAAGAATAGACCTTTCCTTAGGGTTACTATTTTCCCCCGTTTTAGGGTTCAACCTGGTGGGAGCCACTCTCTCCAACCCCTTTCCAAAGTGATTTCTGTTTGGGAGGGGTAGATTGCACGGGGTGAGAAGCTGACCGAGCCTTTTTCTCCAGCTGGAGCATTTTTAGTTGTAGTTCTCTCGAACTTCTGGATTGGGTTGTCAGCTTCTGTGGCATGCTGTTCCCCAAGACAGCGAACGCACTGTTCGTGCCCGTCTGAAACTGAAATGGAAAGCCTACAGCCCAGACACCTTTTGAAGCTGGGCGAAGCCGGCATGTCCTAGAGAGCCGGCAGTTTGCGCGGAACTGGTATGCCCCTTTAAGCGCTTGTCCACTGCGGCGCGCGCTCTCTCTTTTTTTAAACTATCCCTAAAATCGAAGAGGAAGTTCAACAAGTATGAACTTGGAAAGGGTTTCTGAGATAAAACTGTCTATAGCTAGATAAGTATGTAACTAATCAATGAGGTAAAGGGAGTCTGCTGATCTGCGACCGAAGCCGGCGGCGGTTGAGAAGGAGCTGAGGACGTGGCCGGCTGCGCATGCGCATAGCCCCTTCAGAACACACACTGGCTCTCCGTGTGCGTGGCTGGCCATGGCCACTGCTGTCACAAATCTCCGATCGCAGGCGCAGTGATGCTGACGCACCAAAAGGTGGAGAACCCACGGGAAGACCCCTTGAAGAACTTGCAGAGTCACGGGAGGGAGTGCGTGTTCTAAGCCAAGGCGCTTACCCCTGGGTGGGGTTTGAAGCCTGTTCTCTTGCCAGTAGCAGGTGTGTAGGTTCTTTTATTGCTGAAACGCACTTGCTCAGGTAGAGCTGTGTGCCCTGGCACTGTGACAGTTATGCTGAAGGAAGCTGGCCATAGGCAGCCATCTGCCTTTCTGGTCACTCGCAGGGTAGGCAGGGAAAGGAGGGAGACACAATGTGACGGCAGAGAATCCTGGTGCCTAGCGTGGTGCCCTTGCTGCACACTCTGAGCTGGCAAAAGGCACCATGCCAGTGTCTTCCCCCCACATACACTCCCAGCGTCCACCTCTTGACCCCAACTGCATGCCTCGTCCTGGCCCCAAAGCACAGCCTCTGTCCATACCCTCGCTGGACTCGCTCCTGGAGAAATTGCTCCTGCGTTTGGAGAGACACTGCTACTCAAAGGCTCAGGGGTGGAGGGTTTATTGCTTGGGTTTGCAATGTCATCCACTGATGTTTTGCAGAGTCAAAGCTCGTTTATCGTGCTTCAGCAGGCTGCAGGAACATGAGCATGTCTCCCCCAGTGCCTGAACAGGAAGCGCCGCCACCCTGGAATGGGAGCAGGTCACTCTGCAGGCCATTTCAGAGCCTTCAGTCAAACCTCAGTTGCTGGCCAGCAGAGCCAGCCCCACAACATGTTTCAAGTGGTTAAGATTCTGACAGGAAATGTTTCTCCTTTCTAAGTGGCGCCTTTTGCTGTGTCCATAGGCACCCAGCCTAACTGCAACTGCCTTTTCCGCCCGGCCTGCTGGGGACCGAAATCCCAGCCCCGCTATGTCCACACCCGCCAAAGCGATGGAGCCACCTACCTCCCCTTGAGGAAACCAGGAGTTGGGCACCTCAGGACCTACGGCAAGGGCATGCACAGCGTGACTGAGCTAACACTGGTCAGGAGCCAACTGAAAGGAAAAGGCCTAAGCTTGCCTCTATTGCATCCAATGTTAACTAACTTCAGGGGCTAGGCCTACCCAAGAGGCGCTTGGCCGGTGGCAGGATCTGGCAGCTGCAGCTGCAAGAGAGGGACCGAGCCAGGCACAGAGGTAGCTCTTTCTGAGCTGAAATGTCCGCTTGCAAATTTCCCAGACACATCCTCTTTGAAAAAAATGTGCTCGAACAGAGGATGGAGGATGAAAAAAGAGGCTGTGCCCAGAAAAACATGGTAGTGTGGTAACCCTGCCAGCCTGCCCCGAGTCAGCCTCCGCTCAGAGGGTGCATGGGGCCAGGACCCAGTCACTGAATGTGCATTCCTCCCCCCCAGGGAACGGCGAAGGCGGTGCACCCCGAGGAGGACCCTTGTTAGCATCCCTCACCCTACTGGAAAAGGTACTTACAATGCACAGCCCCACAGCTGCATGCACCCCCCAAGGTGTCACCCTCATTCCGTACAGCCTGCTCAGTATAGTCCAGGGCAGAGGCCGTCTGCCACACGACTTATGCCTGGTATCAGTGTGTTCCTGGGCTGCAGGCTTGGCCATCAGGAGTCTGGGCACTGAGTCCTTGGCTGTGACTGCTGCCCAGGGAATAGCTCCTTGTGCACCCCAGTTCTGTGCTGGCTTCTCATTGGCTGGAACTGGGAGCAGCAGGAAGGTGTTAGGGCCTCACACTCCGCGTGGGCACTGCCAGGCTGTAATGCAGCTGCTGCTCAGCATGCTGACTCCAGCTTGGCACTGAAGCTGGCGTCCTAGGAGGCTCTCTTCTCCAGTCTCCTACGTCAGCTTAAGGACCATTCTGTGTATGTTTAACCGAGGGACGTGTCAGTCCAGCACAGCTATCCTGGCTTTACTCAGGCCCAAATGAGTTACGAGCAAGGGCAGCTGGCCACCAAGGCCTGACTCAGCAAACCTCAAAGCTCAAAGCTCATTACCAACGAGCTCACTATCATTAGCTACCTTTCATAGATGGGGAAACTGAGGCACAGAGGGGGTTGGTTAGGTGCCCAAGGTCACCAGCAGAGCCACTAATGGAACATGGATCTCCTGAGCCCCAGGCTATGCTCTATCCAGTAGACAACACTGTCCCCACTACATGAGCAGGGCTCTACACATGCAGAAGTATTTGCTGGGCTAGAGCCTGGCACGCTATTGATATCCTGCATGTGAGGGCTGATGCTGTCTGATTAAGGGCAAGACTGGGAAGTGCTGCCTCAAAAGCAGCCCTGCCGGAAGAAAACGATGGGCCCAGAGCCTGCTGAGTGGGCGTTACCAACATTCTCACCGCAGGCCGAGGCCTGGAGCGACACACCCTAGGCAGTCTTGCAGAGAACTGCCGGCATGGCACGAGGCCATACCCAGCCACAAATAGCTCTCCTTGGGGCAAAGCCGGTCGTCTTTCAGTGCCCAGCCCCAGGGATCTGAGCAATTCACTCCTGTGCTGAAGGCCTATGGCCACGTAAGTGCCAGACTTGAACAGCGAGCCTACTCACTGGGGCGATGCCCCTGTTGTGCTGGGCTTGCCCTCCTGCCTCTCACACCCAACGGCAGCAAGTAGGAGGTGCTGCTGCACTCCCCCGTTATTAAATATGAGGGTCCCTACTCAGCCGCTCCACTTCCTGTTTTAGGCGCCTGGCTTGCCACAAAGCTGCACATAACATCCCTGTGCAGCCACTCAACAAGACATGAGCCCCAGCTCCCCCACTCTGCCACACGATAAGAAGAGCAGGGCCAGCCCAGTGGCCAGGCCAGATAAGCCCTGTGGAGTGGGAGGGCTGTGTGTCTCTCTGACTACTCCTTGAGCAGCATGTAGCCCAAGTGATCCTGGAGGCACTTACTGCGCAGCTGAGCTGTGGTGCAGTGAAAGCACAGAGCCCCAGCAACACCCGGCAAAGAAAAATGGAGGGTTTAGAAAAGGATCATCCTTACTCGGAATCTTCCCAGCAGCTGCCCTCAGCTGGAGAGGAATACACTGCACCAGGTAACATTGCCATGACTGGGGGTGCAGGAGCCTGCTAGTCCAATGCGTCACAAGTGGGGCTGGCATCTCTCGCTGAAGTTATTCTGGCATAAAGTCATTTTCTTAAACTAGCCTAGTAAAATGTCCAGGGTGGCTCTCAATAGATGCCGACCGCGGGAGACACCACACCTCGTTTGAAGGGTAGGCAGCCCTAGTCACTAGAATTCTTAGTGAGTTGCAATGTTCTCGCTTTTCTGCTAATTGCATCCAAAAAGAGTTCAATGAGCCAAACGATGTACGTACGCTGTGGTAAATGCTTGATATGCAGAGTATGGAAGAAACATATTTGCCTTGCATACAGGAAGTCAGGTTGTCACAAAAGGGAAATGCATTTGGAAATGCTTGTCAGCACGATCAGAATCCAGAGGCATTGCCAATTCCCAGTAATGGTACATTGAATGGTATGCCTCTTGGCTCTGGACTTGACTTTGTCAGTCTTTGTGCATCCATACTCTTCTGGTAAAAAAACACAGGTGTTTTGCTTAGGGGGTCTGGCCTGGGAGTGACATGTCACCGCAAAATCCTGCCAGGTGGTGTGAAATCTAGCTAAATTACTTCTTTGACCAGCACACGAATCATGGCTTCAGATGTGGCGTGAAATCAGAGGTCCCAGAATATTTTACATAAGACAGTTTTTCATTCCAGTTTGAGCTAATTGGAAACTATGCTCCTGACTTCAGATGCCAACCTACCATGACTGTGCATAATAGAATGCAAGCAAATGCTAGTGAGACCACTCTTCAGTCTTTCAGTGCCCTCTTGTTAGAATGGGCTGGCGGTCTCTCTCAGTCAAAAGTAATTGGCTGGAGTGTGAAGTTGATGCAGGTTTAGTACATAGCCTAGAATATTTTTCTCAGAATTTGTTTCTCACCAAGTTTTGACAGTCTCTTAGCTCACAAAAAGAAACAAGGGGTTGACCTCGGTTACACCTTCAAAAGCCAACGTGCTTGGTAGCTAAATGCATCCTGGTTTAACACCCATCAATGAATTCATTCCATCAGTCCTGTGAGTGGCCTTCTACCATTCAACACACCAGCCTTCTCAGCAACTCTCCTGTTGCTTTGCTATTTGGCAGGCAACAGGTTATGACATCGTGTGTCACTAAAACAAGCCCGGGGGGGGGGGGGGGGGGGGGGGGGGGGAATTGCTGTTCAGGTGGCCCTTTTTGTACCTTTAGAGCATTGCATTTCATAACATTCATGTGTTGAGAATTAAGGGAAACGTTGGCTGCTGACCAGGACTGTCAAGCTATGGCACGTGTCTCTTATTTTATATTGTCTACTTCCTAGTATACTTTTTGAATCACAGTGTATTTCTCACCCTTTCCCTGTCGTGGCTGTTCAGAGTGCGAGCTTCTCTGGACAGAGCACATCCCTGTCTGGGTGTCTCTATGGGGCCCAGGCATTACTGTAAAAACAATAATTCTGTAGCCTTGTGTTCAGCACAGAATGGGATCCAAAGCCTGAGAAAGCAGCACTCCCAGGCTATATCTACACTGGCAGGGTCCTGTACAAGAACTCTTGCACAAGAACACGTCCACATGGCCACATGCTTTTGCGCAAGAGTGTCCATAGCAGTGTGGACACGCTCTTGCGCAAGAAAGCTCTGATGGCCATTTTAGCCGTAGGGCTTTCTTGTGCAAGAAACCCCTGCCGGTGTCCACATTTCCTTCTTGCGCAAGAGGGCTTACACCTGTTAGAAAAGCGCGTAGCCCTTGCGCAAGAAGCCCTCTCTTCAGACGCCATACTGTAAATCTTGTACAAGAACGGGCGGGCAGTGTGGACGCCCTGCGGAACGGCCATTCTCGCACAAGAACCTGCCAGTGTAGACATAGCCCCAGAGTTAATTGCTCATCACTTGCTCCTGGCTGGGTTTGGAGATCCAGAGAGGGATATTCATGGCTTAGCACACAAGACAGGCAATCAGGAGCTCCTGGTTCTATTCCCAGAAGAGTCAGATTCCTTGTGACCAAGCCATTTGGCTGCTCCATGCCTCAGTTTCCCCATTTGGTGGTAACAACTCTCCTGATTCTCCTAGGGCTTGTTTGGGAGGCTCAGTGAATTAACATGTTTTAAGGTTGTTGGATGGACAGTGCTAAGTGTAATTAGTGGTACCCTGCCTCATTCCACACTGCCAACCCCTCACCGGCCCGTGCTGGAGATGTTGCAGAAATGCATTATCCTGCCTGTGTGGCACATCCGCTGTCCTGTCTCACAGCAAAGGGGCATGCTAGCAGCTCTTTTACCTGGCACTCGCAGCTGCTGAGGCCTAGGAAGGGAGAGCCCAGGCGCACGTATGGACCTAGTTATGGTGTTGGGGCAGTGAAGGCCCTTGGTGACAGAGTTCCAAGCGGGCAGGCACCCTACCACAAGGATAGCTTTGGGCTGAGGCTCAGGCAGTTGGGGTGGAAATCCTGACCCAGTGACATCAATGGGAGCTTTGCCATTGATGGCAGACTTTGAGATTCCAGCCCTGAATTCTGTCCTCAGCTCAGCCACTGACTGGCCACGTGACACTTGGAAAGCCACCGAGGCCCAAACACCAGCCCAGTGAGGACGGATTTATGAATAGGTGATGTGTGTCCAGCCCTGTGGCTGCTGGAACCCTTCACATAGGGGAGAGGTGGCGTCTCATGCTGGATCCTGCCCTTCTATCTGCAGCAGCCTTCAGCCCATGGCATCACTGGGTGCGTCTACACTGTGGCTGGCCTGTGCCAGCTGGCTCCGGCTCAGCTGAGTTTCATGGGGGGGAGGGGCAGACGTGCAGCCTGTTCGCTGGAACAGTCCCATCTCGCAGAGCCCTGGAGCCCGAACTCCAGCTCAAGCCTGGCTATCTACAGCACAATGGACCAGCCCCTTGGGCAGCGCCCGCTAAGTGCAGTGTAGACCTGCTCTGTGACTCACTATTCCCTGCAGGGAGTGTGCACCCTGTCAGCAGGGACGGTGGGCAACAGAGGCGGGGGAAGGCTTCCCAAACTGCCAGGCTGGCCCCGCCCCCACTGCACTCCCAGCTCTGCCCTCCCCTGCTGCTTCAGCACGGCTCCCTCCAGTCTCCTGGGGCTGTTTGGGCTTCAGCTGTGCTGAGGTTGGGATTGCCCACCCTCCCTATGCTCTGGGGCTGGTGAGGCTGGGGCCAGGCACTGCCTGCTCAGGGTGGGTGGGCTGGTGGCCTGCCCTACAGTGCGGGGACTTGGCTCCCACAGGGGAGCTAAGCCCAAAGTATACCCACCACCCCTGGCAGACAGGAACATTCCTGTTCCCAGATTGTCCATCTGAAACCCATTAGGCCTCTCTCCAACCAGGCACTAAGCTCTCACTCTGCCCTCTGCACAGCTGCTTGCCCTGAGCATTCAGAGTGCGTTCCCGTAGGTCTGATCCCATCCAGGGGTGCCGCCTCTCGCAGGATCTGACCTGGCCGCAGGAGAGGCGCTGATAAGAGCCAAGTGCGAGTTCCTGCTGCAGGCTGCCAGATGACAATCCCGAGTGGATCGCAAAGCCCTTTGTAGCAGAGCACAGGGCGTTCCCCCATTTTACAGACAGGAAGTAAGCGTAGTCAAACTGGGTCAGACCGACAGCCCAGCTAGCCCAGGGCCCTGCCTGCCAGCAGCAGCCAATGGCAGGTTCCCCAAAGGCATGACTAGAACAGGCAGCCCGTTGCCCATTCCCAGTTCTGGCGGTCAGAGGCTAAGGACACCCAGAGCACAGGGTTGCATCCCTGACCATCCTGGCTCAGCCACTGATGGCCCTCTGCTCTAGGAACTTCGTCCTGTTTACGGAGACTTTGCCAGGTTGCTCAGCAGCCAGTTGCAAAGTTGGGATTAAAATGCAGGTCTAATGAGTCCCAGGCCAGCACGTATCATGAGGCCACAGTGGATACCCAGTGGGGAAACCTTGAGATTCATGAACACGTGGCCGCACCCCTGAAGCAATGCGTGATGAACGCTTGAGCCTTCAAACTGCAACAGACGCAGCTCAGAGGGAGGTAGAGCCAAGGGCCAGGCCCTCTGAGAGCTGAGGGAGCCAATAGTGGGACCAGCAAACAAACAGTGAGAATGAGTGAACCACCTGCAGGCTTTCCAACCAGTGGCTCTGCAATGATTCAATGGGAGACAATGCTCTGGATGCTGCTGCCCCGTGGGAGCGCCTGTCCAAGAAGCTGGGCATGCCCAGAGCACGCTTGCTTTCGTAAAGTGCTACTTGTGGCATGAAGGGTGTGCAGTCTCATCCCCTACCTGCACTATCAGGCGCACTTCTGTCCCGGGGGTATTCACAGGAGAGCTCACCGCCTGGGCCTGGGGTGACACCCTTCCACCCCAGGGTTCTCCTGCCTGACTCACCCTGTTGTGCCCCTATCATCACCGGGAAGACTTAGCACAGGCTGCCCGTGAGCCAGCCCCCACACTGACAGCAGGCTTGTTGTAGGAGCCATCACGCGCCGCCTGAGAGACCGAGAGCTGCTGAGGAAGAGGAAAGCGGAAGCACAGGAGAAAGATACTGTCCAGTGGGTTCTGAGGTAAATTGCACTAACCCCAGGGGGATTTTCTCTCGGAGTAGGGAAGCACCCAGCTATGCAGGGAATAGCCGCAGGTCACACTGGCACAAGCTCTGTGCTCAGGGCTCACGCAGGGCGAGGGGAAGGAAACCCTTTGGCGCTGTTCTGCGGTGTCCCCTCCAGCGAAGTGGGAAGTGGGCAGAGCCTGGGCTGTGGTCCAGCATGGCTGAGCTGGTGCTGGGATTGCCCCCTCACAGGGCTGTACCCCAGAGGCACAAGGCCCCCCGGGCTGCTTGCAGGACAGTGTGGCTCACACACCCAATGTAGCCCTGTCCCTTTGAGCATGTGTAGTGTAAGTGCAAACAGCCACACCTGGGCAGCAGAATGCCACACCACACGACTGCCCCAGGGAGGTGCACAAGGGAACAAAGACCCACAGTTCCAGATCTTCACACATGTCCTGGTGAGCTCGGGGATCACTGACAGAGCACATGGGGTAAACCAACCTGCTGCCCTGGACTGGTACAGGCTCAATGGCACCCTCCAGCAGCAGAGCTGCCAAGTTGTGCGCAGCTCCATACCCCCCACAACTGCTCCAGGAGCAGTGTATGGCCAGCCCAATGGCATGTCCTGTAACTGCTTATTGTGCAAATGCAAGGGAGCCCACACTAGTTAAAGTCCTTTGTTCGGCTGCTAGTCGCTGGCAAATCCCATTTGAACAGTACAGGTGAGCCTTTCTCCAGGCCGCGGTACCTCTCCGGAGGCATTACAAGCCTATCAGCCCCGCTTTCAGTTCCTGAAGGGCTGGGAGCCACCTCTCACATGGGATTATGGGCAATCTCTGGCCCACAGCATGTATAAACCTAATGCACTGAAGTTAGTCCAGGCTAGTGCAGAATAGTGCCGTCACATGCACTATTTCTCAGTTTGCTTTAAGACCTGAGCAGCTGTTCCACGACTGCAGTCCCTGCACAGGAGGGGCTAAGCCCTGAACCCACATGGGTGGAGATGGCAGGCAATTCCCAACAGTAGGCTGCTGGAAAAACACGTGGCTTTAGGCATGAGCCCCCGTGAACCAGGCAAGCTCAGAATTCACCAGCCGTGTGCACCACGCCACAGGACAGACAGGCTGTGACCCGTGACAGATGGAGCTGGCCCAGACAAAGCCCTTGTGCAGCCAGCTACAGCCGCAGAGCTACGTTAGCCAGTACAGATTAGTTTGCTGAACAGTGGGAGTAGTAGGAGTGGCTGGAATAAGCAACATCAGCAACAGTGCAGGTTTGCTGGCCTGGTGGTGTCCACACTAGGAGCTCTTTGCTAGTCCAGCTACACTGACAAAGCACTCTGCACATGGGGGAATCCAACACCCAGCTCCCAGGGAATGTGCCTGGTAGCTGGGGGCTTCGCTCTCCTTTGGGCCTGGCCGGGTCGCCCCTGCTTCCCAGCCCTGTGTGACACTGCAATGTCCTGACAGAGAGCGGGGCAAGAGCAAAGGGCCAAAGAGGGGCCGAGGAGCAGGGAGAGGAAGAGGCCGGCAGCAGGCTACAGAGCCAGAGCCTCAACCCAAAGGGCCAGAAGATGTGGAGGAGGAGCCAGCAGAGAAAGCACAGGCATCTTCAGGGCATGGCGAAGAGGAGCCTGCCCTGGCTGTGACTCCAGAGCTGTCTGGTGGGACTCAGCAGGAGACGGTGGAGGAGCCCCCAGCCACAGACACACTGCATCCAGTAGGTAAGTGTTCAGAGACCCCGTGGGATCACAGCACATCCACAAGATCTCTCCCCTAGCTGCAGTGAGGAGCAGCTGCCCTGCCAGTCATGGAGCTGTGACAACAGCGTTGAAGCCTCCTCCTCCCTCAAGCCTGCCTTTGCACATGGCAGCGACAACCCCGCTCCAGTCCCTTGGGCCACACCCAGACAGGCCCACTTCCTTGGCCACTGGTGCTGCAAGGCAGGCATGGAGCTTTTGGCTCTGACCAGGCCTTTGGGGGTTTTCCCCATCCCACAAGTCCCCCCCAGCAGGGATGTGCCAGTCAGTTCAGAGGGGAGCCTGAGCCCAGTCCCCTGAGGGACCCATTCATCACCACTGCAGCCTGGCAGGCAGGTGTGGAGATGCTGTGGCACAGGACTGCTCCCCATGGGTGGCCAGGGGACAGCTGCAGAGATGCCAGGTCCCTGTATAACCTGAGCCTCTTCTCAGCTCAGTTAGCGCTGTCAACGTCCATGTTTATTCCACCAGGGGCTACCTAGAGATGTGGCTGTTGTCACTGATGGGAACTGGACCGCCACCCCGCAAGGACTTTGACACCAATCCCTTAGGGCTTGCATGTGAGAGGTGCTGGATGCCTGCATCGCTTTGACCTCTGTTGGCATCCAGAGGCCCCAAGGATCCAACCTTACATCCAGGATCCATGTGCCTCCCAGGTCTCTGTTTGGGGAGCAGGGGTCAGAGCTCATGGCAGGCTGGGCACGTGATCCTTTTCTACAAAGGGGATGCCTTTGTGACCGAAGGCCAGCACGTCCTCTCCCACTGCTCTGCAGCCTCACCCTCCCCCCCGTGTGAAAATACTGAGTCAGGCCCCCCAAATCATACAAACAGAAGGGGTGTCTTGGGACCTGCTCACCCTTGCAGCACCTCCTCCAGGTTGCTCTGGGAATTGGCTGGTTCCAGACCTGACACTCCTGGCTGTCAGTTCCTTGCCCCATAGGCTCCATTTTCTTTGGTACCCAGACTGCTGCTTCTTTGGGACTCAGCTCTCTGGTCTGGTCACTATAACCCTCCCCGAGTGACAAATGCTCTCCAGACAGCCCCCCCCCCCAGCAGTCTGAGCTCCACTGCCTTGTCCCTACCACTTCCCCAGGGGCTGGTTGGGGAGCCTTGGCCCATCCACACTCCAGGTTCCAGCCCAGAGACCCTAGACCTGCAACTGCCTTCTCAGACCCTGTTACTCTTTGCCTGGCTGCCTTCCCACCTTTGAGCTCACCCTTCTATACCCCCACTCTCTGGGTTTGCCAGTCCAACCCACACAATAAGAGCAGACTGCAGCCCCACACTCATGTCCCTTCTCCCAGGCAGAACTGCAGACTACTGTCACAGCCCTCTTTCTGCTACCAACTTCCTGGCTTTATTAACAAGGCCCAGTTCCTCCTCCAGTTGGATTTCATCAGCAATTAGCCTTAGCAATCCTAGGCTGTGTCTACATTGGTGTGATCTTGCACAAAAGCAGCCAAAACTTGCTGCCTGTCTACACTGGCGGGGAGTTCTTGCACAAGAACACTGATGTTCTAATGTGTGAAATCAGTGCTTCTTGCGCAAGAACTATGATGCTCCCGCTCAGGAATAAGCCCTCTTGAGCAACTGTTCTTGCGCAAGAGGCCAGTGTAGACAGGCAACATGAATTACTTGCGCAAGAAAGCCCTACGGTTAAAATGGCCATCAGAGCTTTCTTGCGTGAGAGCGTCTACGCTGGCACAGATGCTCTTGCGCAAAAGCACATGCCAGTGTAGACGCTCTCTTCTGGAAGTTTTTGCACAAGAACTCTTCCGCAAAAGAGTTCTTGCGCAAGATCATGCCAGTGTAGACGTAGCCCTAGGGTTCCTCCAGCAGCAGGTTAATTGGCCTCACTTGCCCCTTAGGGCTTTCTGTTGCAAGACACCCCTTCACTGAGGGCTAGAAACCTTTCCTTTTATTTAAAAAAAGAAGAAGAAGAAAAGCAGCAGCAGCAGCTGAGATTCTCAAGTGATTACCTGATTTCAGCAGTTGGGGCATTAAGGAACAGACCATGACACTCAATATGGAAATGGTTTTTCTCTTCCTCTTTTACAGAGCTTGGGGAAATGCCAAAGTCAGAAGAAGCAGGCATAGCAGAGGCATTGAACATCCCTCTGGGAAATGACCACACAGATAATGGATACTATCCCTCCATTTTATTTTGATCCTTTTTTCCGCCCTTTCCATTGCTTTGGTCCAACTCCAGCCACTGTAGCATGATTTAGATCTGCTTTTCCCGGGTGAGCAATAAAAACGAAACACTTGCACCATCACCTCCCATCCCTGGTATTTTGCCTACTGAGGAATACTGGGGAAATCTGTTCACTCCCCTCCCCCAACATACTCCCTCTAAAACTTGGCAGCTATGTGCTCAGAACTATGCCACTGAGCTCGGGGAGTCTCTTCCAACATTCCTCCCTCCCCCGCAGCTGTTTCTCTGAGTGACTCCTCCCCAGCAGCCCCTGCTCCTGCAGAAGTCCAGGGATTTCCATGGCTGAGCCCATTTCAGGATTGGGCTTTGCAACATCGACTTTAGCTTGCAGGCAGCACTGAGGAGCCAGCAGTTTATCCAGCTTTACAGCTCTGCTCAACATGCAACTCCAGCTTAGTAAGGAGTTCTCGAACGCGGGGTTGTCCCCCAGGGAGTCACGAGGTTATTACATGGGGCGGCCCACAAACCGACAGCTGGGCGAATTCCAGGCTTCCATGTTATAATGGGGACAATGGGTCAGCCAGCACCTTGCAGGACTGAGCCCAGAATGGCCTCAGATAAGTGGATACTGCAGGCCCTGTTCTCAAGGGTGCTGAGCTCCAGGGCTCAGGCTGGGAATTGTAGGAGCTCAGCACCTCTGAAATCAAGCACAGTGGCCAAAATCATCCAACAGGGTGTCCAGAGATAGCCAGTTTGAGGGCCTGCTCCAGCTCCCACTTCTGAGTGCCAAGGGTGCTGGCTTAAAGCTCAGAGTGGGGAGCCTCCTTGGCCACATGGACGTACTGTGCGGTCTTGGCATATCTAGAACCAAGCTGCTTACAGGGACCCTGGCCTGAAAATGTCAGCCTGCCAGCTCCTTAGCAAGACAGCAACTCAGGAGCCAAACTAGCTAAAATACAGAGTTTCTTGTCAGCTCTGGATACTGTTCAAAGGTCATTTGCACACAGACTCCAGTGTCTAATAAAACCTAATGATGAGCCAAGAGGAAGCAAGTAGCCAATTAAAAGGCTTCCCCTTAGTGGAGAGGGGCAAGGCATATAACCGGGCGTAAGGCTATCCTGAATGCCCTGGGCTGCCACACTTGGCAATCCCTCCTGGGTCTCCCTCTGCATCAAGCACCTTCCTCCCTTCTGGTGTCTGCCAGCTCAGGGCTCGGGGGGTGCCCAGGACGCATGGCTTTCATTTTGACCATGTGGTTTCCCCCTAGCCTCTGCCACTCCAGCCTGCTGGCGGCTAGCTCCCTATGGCAGGTGGAGCCACATGGGATTTGTCTAAGATCCCTCTACCCAGGCAGTACAGAAAGATCACAGTGGGCCCAGTGGATCCACCGCCTGCACCCAATAGCCTAGTGATTAGCATGGGTCAGGCCCTCTCATTCAGCTTGGGCACGGGTCATTTACTAACTTAACCAAAACATTTGTCGTGTGAAGAGACCTAGTTGTGTAAATGTGTTTCCTTGTATTTCCCTCTCTATCGCCCTGCCAGCCACTGCTCTAGGCAGCACATGGAACTGCCCGACAGTCTGCTGGCTGCTGAGTACTAGTGGGCCAGGGGTGCAGTCGATGAGAAGTTTGAAAGCAGAAGCCATGTGGCTGTTGCAGATAATTTCCAACTGAAAGCTCCCGCTTGGCCATTACACCACTGAGTGCAGCCTACGTCTAGTGGTCAGAAAGGAGCACACATTCCCATTGGCACACTCCCATATGAATGGAGTCTCCTGATGAGATCACTCGGGTACAAGCCTCCCTTATCTGTAAGGATCACATGCCTCAGGTTTCTTCCCACCTAGCCTAGGACAATGTTTTCACCTTGACGTGCCCAAATCTGCTGGGAGCTTGGATGTGCCAGGCAGGGTACCAGTTTCTCATATTCACCATAAAAGGGACCTTTTTTCTTAAAACTCCTATTGAACATGCCAAGAAGACATTACCTTGCACAGCCCTGACACCCCGAGACATTACCTTTCTAACAGCCTTGCAGGTGGCAGAAGAACATACTTCTCCTCTGTAGTGATTACAATGAGAGCGCTGCAGAGAGAGACGACACTAAAAACAACAGTCCCAATTTAAACAGTCCTTCAGTGCCATGGAAAAGGCTTGCAGTGCCCTAAGTGCTGTATAGGAGTTTAGCTAGCCTGAGCCACAGGGCTGGCACTAGCAGACGATACAGAACTGTTTCCCTTAGGCATTGTTTCCCTTTTGAGCCAGGTGTGTGGTGACAGTTTGGCAGCGTGCATGACATGCACCGGTGCTTTGGGGCTATCATGCCATGCTGCTTGTGGACAGAGGACTACCCAGTTAGCAGAGGCACAAGGGTGGATTGGCTCCACTTGGGTGCCAAGCAGAGGAGCCATGCTGGAGAGGCCCAGAGCAGTAATGACACAATCTGCATCTCTATTCAATGTGCATTAGTGACCAGGCCAAGCCCTACGATCCAGTGTTGCTGTGAGAAGTGCGGTCCCAGCGGAGCTCCGGTTACTGGGGAGGAAAATGTGTGTCCCCCCCAAGGAGCGGTGGCAGCAACAGGACACAGAGAGGAGCAGCCACCTTCCTGCAGAGGATCAGCCTTAACAATTGTCTTTGCGTGGCCCAATATCTCCTTTCAGCCCCAATCTCTCCTCTCTGGCCTTGCAAGCATGCAAGTGCTCACAGCAATGCAGGGAAAGGAATCGGACTGGGGACCCACCCAGTCTGCCCTCGGCATGATGTCTCACATAGTGCCTGTCCCTTGGTGCCTCTCCTCACGCTACAGGGGCAGCGCAGAGGCCCCAGTCCAGCGCTCCTGAAACAGGACGGGAAGATCCAACCCCTAGACACCCGTCTCCTTTCCTCTGGAGAAAACATGCAAAACAGAAACAAACCATAATGTGAGGCAGTCCCTCAGCCCAGCCCAGCCCAGCCTCCTCTCTGAGGCAGTTCCCTGGAAGCCGATGGGGTAACACCAAGGATCCATTTCCCTTCCTACCACAAACCAGTAGCTGCGGCCCATGGCAGGCAGGACTCACCTACTAAACCCACGCCTGATACTTTATGTATAGAGGTAGGTCGGTGGGGGACAGAGCATCTTTCTCTCCTCCCCCCCCCCCCCCCCCCCCCCCCCCCCCCCTTCCCTTCTATTTATTTCGAGTTTTCTTATCCCCTGGTCGTAACTCCCATCATCTGAAGAAGTGGGCTGTGCCCACGAAAGCTCATGATCCCATTTGTTAGTCTATAAAGTGCTACCAGACCATTTGCTTGCTGGTTTTTTCTACTAAACAAGACTTCCTCTTTTCACCTGGCAACCAAGTGACCCTGGTTATCAGTGCTGCCTGCTTGTCACAAAGGCTGATTCACAGGAATCTCCTCCCTGACGGAACAAACAGAAGCCTTGATAACTCTGTTTGGTAAGTCGCTCCCTGTGTATCAAGCAGAAACCAAGACACACTGGTGCCCATGTGGCATCTGCCCCTCCCCAGCTAGACCTGCCAAGATTCAGCCAGGAAGCTGCAGCAGCTGGAAGCTGAAGGCAGGCTCTTCACCATACATGCGTCAGGAGAGCTGCTGCTCCCACAGCCCTGCGCACCATGCTGCATCCTGTCCCTTGCACATGCCAGAGCCCGGCTGCACACACAGCCTGGCCTTTCTTAGCAGACATTAATGAAGCCCTGAGGAAAGGAGTCTTTGAGCTTCTGAAAGAGCTGGTTGAGTCTGGTGCTGACGTGAACAGGCAGGATAGAGAGGGCCGCACGCCACTGATCAATTGCAGCCTCCACGATGGGGAAGGCTGGGCCCTAGGAGCCGCCTGGCTGCTGCTGAGCTTTGGGGCCAGGATTGGGGGGTGGGACCGGTGTGGGCGGAATGCTCTGATCCACGCTGTGCTGTACCAGCGAGAGGGTCTGGTGGGGTTGTGCCTGGGTGCCCTGGACTGTGATCTGAATCATGCAGACCAGGACGGGTGCACAGCGCTATGGCATGCAGCTGCCACAGGCCACATGGCCATTACCAGAATGATCATCCTCTCCCTGCAGCGATATGGGCTGCAGATCAACAAGGCCAACAAAGATGGACTCACCCCGCTGATGCAGGCTCATTGCCAGGGCCACACAGCCTGTGCCGACATGCTTAGGGATACCGACACGAGCGCCGAGCTGGGGAGGAACCCCAGTCCGCATCAGGACGGCTAAGGGGAGGAAGGCCCAGGCCACAACAGGCAGAGTGAGAGGTTGCTCTGCTCAGTCGCTCTTGCCCTACAAGCCCCTGCCCAAAAGCATGTGGGAGAACAGAAGGAAACTGCGCAGGAGCCAAGAGCTAATCCAGCTGTGTGGAGAGGCCCGCAGCAGCGGAGGCAAAGGGAATCTGGCTCGAGTAGGCAAGCCAAACCCCACCGCTGGCACAGGAAGCCCTCCTACAACCCAGAACGCTGACCAGCTACCAGCCACTCCTGCGGACCAGAAGGCCCGCCAGCCCCTTGGCTCCCATGGCAAAGACTGGAGACAGGATTTGGAAAAGCTCGCAGAGCTCCTTCAAACCCAGCTCATGCCAACTTTTCGTTGGAAGGCCACATCCGGGCCAGCCCGGAAAGCTCATCTTCCCCAGCCGGGCAGCCAGGCTGCGCTGGAGGTCCTCCTAGTGAGGAGGAGAAGCAGCCGGAGGCTGTCCTTTGACACCAGACAGAATGTTTTAACCACCCCCTTCATGCCAAAAGGCAGCACTGGGAGGCGGCGCAGCATAGCAGCCATCCCACTCCACCCCCTGCCTGGCCAGAGGAAAGCTGTGTAAGGCAAGCAAGGAAAAGAATGTCAGCCCAAACCCAAGGAAACAACCCAGCTGACAGTGTTCGATTATTGGCAGCAATGGCCCACGCTGAATGTCTGTGGGTGACACGAGACTGAGCCCTGAAAAGCTACTCTTGTGAAGAAATACATCTGCAGCCCCCATGGCCTCTGCACTGGCACAAGGACAGGCAGCGCAGAGTGAAAGATGGCCTCTGTTTGACAGGGCGGGGTAGGACAGACATTACTGGGTTTGTTGTGAGACTTGCTGGTTCTCAGTAGTTACAGGCAAAGTGCGAATGGCCTTTTAACATAGTTTTGTGTGGATAAAATTCCTTCAATAGCATCATCTTCACTCAGTGACTCAGCTCTTCCTAAGCGGCAGCTAGTCTTGAGAAAAGGTGCAGCTCCACGGCTCCACAAAGACAATGGCCAGGAGTTGTTCCGTTGGTTTTAGTGGCTTGGGGCCAGCTCCACAAGGGCGTTCAGGTGTGTAACGGGCAAGTCGGACTCAGGTGATTTCCTTGGCAGTTCGGCATCCAAATAGCTTTGTGGAGCTGGGCCCACGTGTTCTAAGTTACCTATAGTTACTGCTTACATACTGGTCCTCAAGCAATGGCAATATGGAAAGCAAATGCTTGTGTATAGCAAAACAGAGCAGAGTACTTTCTCATTGGCTTTTCTAGTCTGCTCTAGTTACCATTTTCAGTGTACTGCACTCATCAAAGTGCAAGCAACATAAAACTATCAACTATTTTGTAACTAATGGAATCATTGCCTAAATCATAGGTATTTTCAGAGATTGCTCCTTTGTCACTGTGTGCATTGTTACTAACAGAGAACAAGATTTTCAAAGGGAGGTCCTAAATCAAGTCAGGCCTGATTTGCATGAGTACTGAGTATCCATTCATTGCTATTAATATCAATGAAACTCCATACTTACAAGGATTTCATTGCAGAACAGAAGACTTCATGGCTGTAATTAGATGATTTACTAGTTTGATATCAGACAATTTTAGGAAGTGGCAGAACATAAATCGTCCTGTGAATATCTGTCATCAGGAAGCCTTTTCTCTTAACTGTTATATTAATTATTAACCATGATTTACAGTCTGCCTCTAAAATGTTCACCTCCTATGTAGGTTGTATAGACAACTGCTTTCCTTTAATCAGAAAATTGGATTATCTTGCTTAGGCTTGTTCTGACATGTCATTACAAGATGTTTGTTGATTTCTATTCAGAGAATCCTCATTTATCTAGCTGTAAACACTGGGTCAAACAAAGAGCAACTGGGCTATAAACAAACAGAGAAAACAATAGCAAAGGCAAAGAGACTGAAGTTTGTCATTTGATATAGTTCAAAATTTCCCCCTCCTTAAAAGTCCCTGCTGAAAGCCAGCAGCATATCCAGGCTCAGATATCAGAAATTCAGCTTCCCAACAGCTCTAAACCTCTCTCACACCACAGCTCTCACATACACGAGCCATCAAAACTGGGACCGACTGACCAAGAGTGGAACCCAAGCCTTTTGCTCAAATGATATTTTGAACAATGAAACCTGTCTTTGGGGATGTTTGCTGACCATATGAATTAAATAAGCCATTTTAAAAGAAAGTGAACGGGGGAAAAGCCATCATGTGCAACTGTTAGCTCTTGCCCAGATTTCAGCCAGGGTTAGACCTTCAGCTCCAGCTCAGAGCTGTGTGACCTGAGCTAACGGAGGGGGATCCATACACTTTGCCAGTGGACTGAGTGCAGGACAGGAGGATGTAAGTGAGCAGGAATTCTGAGCTCTACTCCTGGCTCTGTGGGAGAAGGGTTAGACCAGTGGTGGGTTAGGGAAAGGGTAGATGTGGTACAACCTTTCTGCAAGGTTAAGCGGACGAGTCTTGAATGTATCCCAGTGGAGATTTTTGTTCTGCTGACAAGAGGCCTTGAGTAACATCTCAGATACCTCATCTGTTGAGTGGGGGGACGATACTTAGCTGTGTGCTGCATTACCATGTGAAACCTTGCTCCCCTATAAGGACTCTGAAGCACACAGCAGTCAGCAGAGCTAAGCACAGACATGGTCTCACAGCCTGAGGGTATTTGGATGGGACGTCAGCTGAGTACTAGTGGCTTGGGTAACACAGACTGAGTCTACTGCTACAAGGCATGTCCCACAGAATGGGAGCACTCTGAACAAACACACAATACTTGGTGCAGCTTTTCAAGCTGATAAATACCACAACATATGCATGTCATTAGCCAAGATGTTCCAGCGTCACAATTTAAAATGTTATATGCAATTGTTTTAGGAACGGCAAGAAAAGTATCTGTGGTCCTTAGTTCAAACTCCTTTCCCAACAAGTTGTTTGCAAAGGTATACCTTATTTTTTAGAAAAAATACAGGTTTGTTGTTAACTAACGTTGTGGTGTTGCCAAGTGTTGCATTCCATCGCGAGAACAGTAATATTGCGTGTTCCTCGGCAAGCACCAGCTCCTTATGTCATTTGAGTTTCTGAAAATCACATTCTTGGGGGTTTCAAGTACGTTGCTTGCCCTCCTGGATGTAGAGAACTTGGGCACACGGCCCCAACGTATGTTACATCCCCCAAACCAGATGGCAAAGAGCAAGAGCCGAGGGTTCTTTTTTAAAATCTCACACGTGGGCACACAAGATTTTCAAAAGGGACTGGTGGTAGCCCACTTCCTGACAGTCACCTCCGAAGCACTGGTCTCCCCATGGCTGAGATGAATGCTCACTCTGCCCTGTGGAAGGAGGCTATGGTTTGGTACCAGGCTGCTGCTGCCATTGTGCTAAGGTAGGTTTGTATGGACAGGGCCTTGCCATGCCCACTCCAGACCTAGCGCCTGTCACAGCACAGACCTGCTGAGCACAAAGCTGCTGGAAGGGCCTGCTCCTGTCTTGCTGTCCAATTCACTCAGCCCTTCCTGGCCAAACATGGGCAGCTGAAGGGCTGGGCTGAGCGGGGACCGGCTGAGGACATGTGGGCAGCCTTTGACTCGGCGAAAGCCCACAGCAGAAATGCCTCTCGCCAAAACACTTCCCACAGCCGTTGGCGGGACACACTGGGGCGGGGGGTGCAGCCCATGTGCAGTATGGCGGTGCTTTGCTACATGGTACACAGGAAAGGCAGGGCCCTTCAAAGTGTCTTCCTCTTGCAGTATTGGCCAGCGCATCCATTCCAGCCCTTTGTGCTGAATTAGTGACTAGCACCCATGCCAGCAGCGACACCTAGTGGCAACATCCATTATTGCACCATCCCTTAAGGCACTACTCAGAGCACAGCAGGTATTTGACAGTGGCAGAGATTCTGGACAATAGCTACCGGTGCCCCTATTCGGGAGTCGGGGGTGGGGGCGCTATGGGGCATTTACTCATATCTACCGAAAGTCTCACCACTATACGCTCCTGGCTCTGCTCCCGATACAACATGTTGAGTCCTAGCAGGAAACTCTAGCGAACTGGGCTGCACTAACTGGCCTGAGGAGCTGTGTAAAGGGGGTGCCCTGGGCGGGGTGCAGTACCACAGTCCTCTCTCAAGCTTGAGCCCTGAGGAAGCTGCTGGCCAACCTTGGCAGGTCTTCAGCAGCTCAGCCCTCTGACCCAAGGAACTACAGAGTCCAATAGAGAAAGTCTATTTGCCATCATTAGAGTCATCCAGATGTAGGCCCTTTAAATGCAGTCCTTTGGTTGGACTCCCAGAGAAGCCTTGTCCCACCCTGGGGTTGATACCACTTAGTCTGTGGCAGGTAGGAGATTCTGGGCCCACTCATTACTTTGGGTTCCAGCTGTTATCCGATTTGCCTGATACCTTGAGGCGCGCTCATTTATTAGTTACTCTTTGGTGAGAGGGGGGGTCGGTAATTCATCATGTGCTGTTTTATGTTTATGTCACTTGTGCGCTCATCCAGAGCTCTACTTCTCCCTTCTGCAAGGTCATAGAATCATACAGCTGGAAGAGACCTCAGAAGGTCGTCAAGTCCAGCCCCCTGCCCAAGGCAGGACCAATCCCAACTAAATCAACCCAGACAGGGCTTTGTCAAGCCGACACTTAAACACCTCTAGAGATGGAGATTCCACCACCTCCCTAGGGAACCCATCCCAGTGCTTCCCCACCCGCCTAGGGAAATAGTTTTTCCTAATATCCAACTTAGACCTCACACTGTAACTCGAGACCATTGCTCCTTGTTCTGCCATCCGTCACTACTGTGAACAGCCTTTCTCCATCCTCTTTGAAACCTCCCTTCAGGAAGCTGAAGGCTGCTCTCAAATCCCCCCTCACTCTTCTCTTCTGCAGACTAAACAAATCCAAAGTCCTCAGTCTCTCCTCGTAGGTCATGCGCTCCAGCCCCCTAATCATTTTAGTCACCCTCCACTGGACCCTCTCCAGTGCAACCACATCTTTTCTATAGTGGAGGGGCCCAGAACTGGACACAATACTCCAGGTGTGACTGTGGAGAAATCCCTGTGATATTATACTTTGTATCAAGATCTTGTCCTTTTACATCTATTTTTAAGGGTTCTTATAGAATCTCTGTAACATTTCTCCTATAACTTTGTATTAAGATATATAGATCTTGTAAGAAAAAATGTCTTTTGAGCTGCCCCCTTTCCTTGATTGCCCTGTTGAAATGAATGAGGTGTGAATGGAGACTGAAAGGGGAGCACCTCCAGCAGCAGCTGCCAGGGTGGAGAGGGGCTGGGAGCCAGATCCAAGACAATCCCTGTGCAGTGAGCTCATTAAGAAGACTGGACAGACAGACCCTTGGGAGTCAAGTAGCAAGTGCCTCCCCTTGGAAGAACTCTCTTTGAAGCAGCATTAGGAAAGGCGAGGTGATGGTTAATTGACTGCATGAGAGGGATAAATAGGAGGCATCTTGCAGAGGGACCCCGGGTTTCGTCTTGTGAACATGGGAGCATCGATCCGGATCGGCAGAAGACCGGCTCCACCCCTCCCCCATCTAACTCACCTGGCCAGTGAAGTTAAGGGGAGCAACTAGTTGGTAACAACAGCAAGACGGAGTGTGCTTGTGTGTGTGTGTGTGTGTGTGTGTGTGTGTGTGTGTGTGTGTGTGTGTGTGTGTGAGTGCATGAGTGACATATATATATATATATATATATATATATATCATATGCATATGATAAGTATTGATTATTCTGTGTGTGTTCAATAAATGTAGTGTGTTGCCTTATCCCCCTGAAAAAGATCCCGAGTACTTCTTTTAAGTACAACATGACCTCACCAAAGCTGAATAAAGGGGAATAATCACTTCTCTGGATCTGCTGGCAATGCTCCTCCTAATGCACCCTAATATGCCATTAGCCCTCTTGGCTACAAGGAAACACGGTTGACTCATATCCAGCTTCTCATCCACTGTAATCCCCAGGTCCTTTTCTGCAGAACTGCTACTTAGCCTTTCGGTCCCCAGCCTGTAACAATGCTGGTCCCTTGCTAGTCGCAATTCCGATTGCGCTTTCGCCTTCCTAATAACTTCGCTGCATTCTCGAGCTATATATTTATACCCCTCCCTAGTCGTCTGTCCAAGTTTTCACTTCTTGTAAGCTTCCTTTTTGTGCTTAAGTTCACCAAGGATTTCCCCGGTAAGCCAATCCGGTCTCCTACCATATTTGCTTCTCTTGCTGCGCATCAGGATGGCTTCTTCCTGTGCCTTCAATAAGGCTTCTTTAAAATACTGCCAGCTCTCCTGGACTCCTTTCCCCTTCATGTTAGCATTCCAGAGGATTCTGCCCATCAGATCTCTGAGGGAGTCAAAGTCTGCTTTTCTGAAGTCCAAGGTGTGTATTTTACTACTCTCTTTTCTTCCTTTGGTCAGGATCCTGAAATCTACCATCTCATGATCACTGCTTCCCAGGATGTCACCCACCTCTACTTCCTCCATGTTTGTGAGCAGCAGGTCAAGCTGCGCATGGCCCCTGGTCGGTTCATTCAGCACTTGTACCAAGAAGTTATCCCCAACATTCTCCAAAAACTTCCTGGATTGTCTGTGTCCTGCTGTATTGGTCTTCCAACAGATGTCAGGGTGATTAAAGCCCTCCATGAGAACCAGGGCCTGTGATCTGGAAGCTTCTCTCAGTTGCGCAAAGAAAGCCATGTCTACCTCATCCACCTGATCTGACGGTCTATAGCAGACACAACCACAACATCACCCCTGTTGCCTCCACCTCTAAACTTAACCTATAATCTCTCAACAGGCTTTTCTCCCTCTAAATACTAGAGCTCCGAGCAATCATACTGCTAGTGTATGTCTACACTAGCTCGTTAATTTGAGCTAGGTAGGCAAATGAGGCGACCGG
>JANRFK010004149.1:119735185-119750239 GCA_030068395.1 Apalone spinifera | reverse complement strand
CCGGAAAAGCGGCTGATTTTCCGGAAAAACTTGCCAGTCTAGACACAGCCCAGATGTAGGGAGTTACCAGTTTTGAGCCTACCCGTGGCCTGTAAGGTATCAATAGGTCTTCTCTTTCAGGAGGGATGTAACAATTTCTGCAGAAGAGCACTCTTTGCTCTCATTAATGTCGCTCTCCTGCATGGGGATTTAGACCATCACAAAGATTCACACTACACCCACTCACATGTTACATTACCACATGGGACACAGAAATTACTAGTAAGAATAATTCATGTAGCAACTCCAAATGCTCAATGGAGTGTAAACATGAAACCCTTTATAATACCTAGTCTATCAACATGAACCTGCAAATTAGCCAGGCAGATTCCTGTGTAATCCACACACCTCCTGGGTGTAGTGCTCTGACCCATCTAGTGGCAACGAGACCAGGGGTTAATGAATCTGCTCTACAGCCTTCCCTAAGGGCTGTGGCTTTTAGCTCACGCAGTCGAGGCTCATGGATTTAGCTTCAGAAGCCCCGGTAAGACTCTGCCCACTGACAACTAGTTTCTATTGCTGTTGCATTAGCTCTGCATTTGTCAGAGACCACTTGAGACAGAAGCACTTTGGCATGACCTGGCACTGGGCCTGTCAGTGTCACAAACCTATCCAAGGTTACATAAAGAGTCTGTGGTAGAACTAGGAACTGAATCCCACTGCAGAGCCCAAGACCTTCCTTCCTTCCTTCCTACTACTACATGAGTGTATGGCTGGACAGGTGGCCAGCGGCCAGCACCTTGCTGGGTGGTACATGCATGGCACACATCCAGAGACAATGTCATTCCCAGAGTTGTGTTTTCTCACTTTCGGGATAATTACTTCAATTACTCTAAAGTGCATTTGCTAAAAAGCGTTTTTGTTCAAGTGCATGACTCATCGATCCTGCTGTCTTGTGGAGGGGCTAAGGAAAGTTGTTTGTACTAATTGCAGCCAGTTTGTTATTAAGTGGAAAAAAAGTGTAGACTTTGTATGTCTTATCATTACATCTGTGTAATTGCAGGCCCAGGCAGACCTCCCCTGGGAAAAGCTAAACTCTTCTCCCTTGCACAGGGTCATGAGTCCCTGCTGGGCTGAGGCCAGGTTCTCTAGCAATTCTGCTCTGGTCTGTGTTCAGGGGAGCTAGCACGCCAGTACTGTGGCAGAGTGGGGGGGTGGGATTGGAGGAGGGGGAAGGTGATGGCTTTTTAACTTCTGTTGCTATTCATTTGCACTAAAATGTAATTAATGCTGGAGTTCAAGGGCCTGCCTCATTTCCTCCAACATGGGCCTGAGCCTGCCCTCTGCAGTCAGTGGGAGCTTTGCCAGAGAGCTCAAAGGATGGAGGCTCCAAGCCCCCTGGGCCTTAGCACTGGGCACCTGTAAGTTGCACACATGCTCCTGTCGTAGGGCATGCAGGATAGAATATTGGCCGCTTCCATGTAGGCAACAATTCTTTTTTAATGTAACCCTTAGAATCAAACCCTGTGAGAGCCCTGGCTTAATCCATAGACACTACTGGGGTTGATTGTAAGACCTTCCGGGCAGGGACCATGTCACTGCACATATCTGTACAGAATGTAACACAGCAGGTATCTGCCCTGAATCAGGCCTCTAGCTGCTACTCTGCCATAATTCTTTCATGCTAATGTGTCTAAAATGGGCAGGGGCAGGCCACTGATGTACCCTACACATGCACTGCATGGTCCAGAATTAAAACAGATTCAACCCGTGGACGATTCCCTCTTGCCCCCAAAAGTGTACGAAGGATGCCATTTTGTGGAACGTCACTGAAAAGGCATGCAGATGCGTGACTGAATACTCCAGGTTTTACTGGGGCCTTCCCATTATGTGAGTAGAGAAAAAAACATCTCTCTTTACATGACTTAACAATTCAATAATTATTACTGAGACCTCCTGTGGTTGTACATTCTGATTAGATCAGTTGATTAGATTAAGTGCACTATAGATGTTTAACACAGTTCTTTGAGGCTTGCATTCTGAAATCACGCATCTACTAAAACTTCACACGTGCAAATAAGATCAAAGAGACAATAGCTGTATGGGACCATTATTGACGTGTTGAGATCGGTTGATCAACTGCATTTCTGCATGGAAGACTGAAGAGGCATGCAAGCTGAATACGCAGGGCATGCAAGCATAGAGCCAAATCATCCAAGATAGAACAGAGCTATCTTTTTATCTGCCACCTACAAAGTTGTTGCTGCCTTACTAGCAAGGCTACAAGTATGTCACGGAGTTGTGGAAGTCACAGATTCTGTGACTTTCCACAATCTCTGTGACACTGGGACCCCACAAGCAGCCCAACCCCCAGGGCAGCAGGCACCGCCCACAGCTCCCTCCCCATTTGCCAGGGACAAATGACAAATTTGTGGACAAATGGTCCATGAATTTTTGACCACTGGCTGTGACCTGTCCATAACTTTTAATATTCATGGCAAAATCATAACCCCAATACTAGCCTGAGGATGAGGCATTGAGCAACTCATTTAAATCAAATTGCTGTTATGCACATTCAGGATTATTTGGTGGGCCTGACACTGAATGGAGACTTTCTAGGAGATCCTGATTTCTTCTAGCTTGTATTCCCATCAGTCTCAAGGAAAATAAGAACTGTTCTGAGAATGTCGCATCTGCTCCTGCAAACACACAAATGCTTCACCATCACCTCAACTGTTGGAAGTCACTAAGCCACCGGAACGCCTACCCACACTTGGGGCCGAGGGTGTGGCTACGCTGACAGCACAGCTGCAGATAGTGCAAGGCACCTGACCGGGGCTCGCACATCTCAGGCTGCTGGGCCATAAAACTGCAGTATGGATGTTTGGGCACCAGCTTCAACATGGGCTCAGAGACCCCAGAAGGGGGGCAAGCTTCAGAGACTGGGCTTCAGCTAGACCCCAAATGTCCACACTGGAGATTTATAGCCCTGCCAGGGTCCCACAAGGCCGAGTCATCTGAGCCGGGCTTTGTGTCTCGGTGCCGCTGGTTTTTATTACAGTGTGATGTACCCAGAGACGTTTTTCTACTGAGGCAACACATGGGGGCACTCAGTCTCCACATTTCTGCCAGGGTTCACACCAGAATGTGGACAGCAGCAGCCTTTTGGCACTACGGCTGAGGGTTGCTTCCAGCTGCTGGAAGAGAAGTGGGAGGAAGGGCTGACCTGGCTCATGTCTTTGCAGAGCTCATCTCCCCCCCTCCCATCCCCATGTGACTGGAAGCAGCTTGCCCCTTCCTACCAGCACAGTATGGAAAGGCAGCTAATACCTCCAGGCTGCTGCTGACTACAAATACAACCAAGTGCCCTCCAGCTGCAGTGTGGGTAGGAAGGAGGTAAGCCTTAAGGGCCCAGGACTCGACTGCAGGAGCTTCAGCAAACCTAGCCAGAGGTGGCTCTGCAGGGGAGGAGGCCTAGGGGACAGAGCAGTCTTGGATTACCTGGGGCAGGGCCCAGGGCAGCAAGGAGAGAGGAGGCTGGTGAAGAGGGTGCTGAGCTTCTTTGGAGCCTACAGGTTCAGGATGTGAACAGGCAGGGAATCCCCCCCTCCCCCCCCCCCGCTCCACAGCTTAGCTGAGTGGCAGAGAGGCTTCCCTGTGCCAGCATTGTCCAGGGCTTAGGCACAGGCAGGGGTTAGCTCCTCCTGGCCAGTGCTCTGGCTTAGAGGGCCTTTGGCTTTCCTGGGGTTCCTGCCCAGCCAGAGGCAGTGGGGGAAGGAAGGAGCCTGCTGGCCAGGCTGCTGGTGAGCTGAGCTTTCTGACCAGGGCCTGGTTCTGCTCGTACTGCTGTGAGAGGGACATACTCCACTGGGGGGACAGGGAGCAGCTGGGGGGGGGGTGTGTGTGTGAAGAAGCCAAGCAGGGAGAGGACTAGGGATGTTAGAGAGTAGTTGACTACTCGGTAAGCATAAGCTTATTGAGCGATCGAGTGGAGTACTCAACTACTCGCCGCCCCCCCCTTACTGCTGGTGTAGAGGAGGCAGCAGGGAGGGGGGACAGGAGACAGTGCTGATGGTGCATTAAAAAAAATGTAGAGCCGTAGCATGGGTGGCTCCCAGAGCCAGCAGAAGCTGGGATAGCTCAGTCCCCGCTCAAGCCGGCTCCAGAAGCTATACCTGCAGTGGCTCTGTAGAGTGGTCCATATTGACTAACCGTCTAGTCAATACAATTTGTATCAACTACACGATTAGCCAGATAACTGCAATTTAACATCCTTAGAGAGGACAGTGAGGTGGGAGCACGTAAAAGGCCAATGGGTGGGCAGAAGAGGCAACATAACCGGTTGCTCCCTGGTGCCAGCAGGAAATGGGCAGTGGGGTGGGACATGCTGGCTGAGAGCTAGTAGGTGCGGGGGGCGGGGAGAGGGGGGTGGCACACTGTGCTGGACTGGCCACCGGGGGAATGGTCAGCCTCATATGCTGCATCTTCACCTAACTACCCACTTTGCACACCCACCCCTATCGGCAGCCACTGGATGCTCTCCCCTCACCCCTAGTGGGCGGGCAGCTGGCGAGCAAAGACCTGGCCAGCAGCAGGACCCAAGACCAATGGGCAGAAGACAGAAAATTTGCCTTTTTTAAGAAAAGTTTTGGAACACCTGAAGGAGGGTTAAATAGGGGACTGTCCCTTTAAAAATGGAACATCTGGTCACCCTAACAGGGCCAGCAGGAGCCCCACAGCTGGTTGGATGCTGCTGTTCCCAACCCTTCATTTTATAGCCCCGAAGACTTACACTATAAATTGGATAGAAAGAACCAAACCACAGGTTCTAATGGCCTTGGAGCACATGCTTAGCTGGGGACAATGTGCACAGAACAGGTGACTCCACTCGAGTCACATGCCCAGGGCCTCGGGTCTCTTAATGCAGAACTAAGGCAACAGACACACACAGGGCAGTGGAGCTTCATACCTTCAGAAACAGACTAAATGCCCTAAACCTTTCAAATGTTTCCAACAATCCAATGCAAAAAGAGCAAAGAGCCAGCCAGGGACAGACAGCCTCTTGCTGGTGATGGCAATGCAGTATTTTAGAACAGCTCAGTAATTTAACTCGTTATTTTGTGACTAGAATCTAAGTTGAAGGAACAGAACGCCCTGGCTTCCATATGGACAAGGCAAACCCTTTCCTGGCTTGCAGCCCACAAGAAATGGTTATTCTCGCTCAGCATTGATGGAATTACTATTCAATCCCGAAGTGAGCAGAGGGGTGGGACTAGCAGGTTCCTGGAAGGACACTGTTGTCATGCAAGGCAATGCCAAGAGAGATGATGGGGTCCATTCATTCTGAGCCTGGCCTACAGGAACAGTTGACTCAGCCTCGTAAACCTTCTTGGCTGAATTCTTCCTCTTCCTTACATGCCTGCAGCCCACAGCATAACTGACGGTAGGATTCAGACCTCGTTGTTTTCTGAGTAAGTTGTAAGTGGGTACCAATTGATTGGTACCCACTTACAACTTGCCGGAAGCCAACAGCCCAGTCTATTCCACCCTGATGTCAGTGGCAATCATACCACTGATTGGAGTGGATCGGGATTGGGCCCAAAGGGCTGCCGAGCAAGAGAAACTCCCACTGAGATTATTATGAATGGCCAGATGCTGACACTCTGGCTAGGAGAGTCATGGGAACTAAGGATGTTAAGTAGCGATTAATTTGCTACTCGACCAGTTGACAGGCACTTCCAGTTTTGAAATGTACAAAAGCCCCAGCAGGGGCTCTTATGCATTTCAAAGGTGGAACGCAGAATGCCACGTAGAGTCCAAGGCCAGTGGGGAGTCCTGCTGACCCCAGGCTCCATGAGGGCACTGTGGCTTTGAAATGCACAAGAACCCCCACTAGGGACTCTTGTACATTTCAAAGCTGGCACACCATGCAGAACCTGAGGTCCGCTGGGGAGAAGCTGATCCCGGGGCTTTAAGCAGCACTGCCACTCTGAAATGCCATGAGGAGCCTGACACCAGGTTCCCCGCGGTATCCAAAGTGGCAGTGTCACATGGAGCCCAGGATCAGCTACTTCCCAACTAACCCTGGGTTCTGCGGAGCGTGCCAGCTTTGAAATGCTGGAAGAGATCTGAATCAGCTTGGGATGCAGCTCCGTACAGTGCTGCCACTTGTTGATAGAGGCAACTAGTACAGAGGTGGCCAACCCATTTAACAAAGAGTCAAAACAGTGGCAGAAAAATGCAAAGAGCTGCACCAGAATTATCAAGCAAAAAAAAAAAAAAAAAAAAAAAAAAAAAAAAAAAAAGCCCCCCCCAGAACAGAATTGTTGAGCAAAAACAAAAAATACCCTTTTTTTTAAAAGAGAAGATCCCCCTTCAAGATGCCGCCATCTTGGGCACCATTTTTAAAACTCTGCAGCTGTGACCCGGTAAGCACAGAGCTGCCGGGGCGAGCTGGTGGAGGGCGCAGGGTAATGGGGAGAAGGGGGTCACAGGAGCAGCTTCCCAAGCCTCACTTTTGGGGGGCAAAAGCTACATGCAGCTCGCGAGCCGCAGGTTGGCCACAGCTGAACTAGTCGACTATCCTGTTGACTATCTGAAGAGCAAATGCGTATCAGATAGTCAACTAATCAGCTAGTCCTTTACATCCCTAATGGGAACGCCACGTTATCCACATGTGGGCACGCACAGATACACCACACACGGTATACCAGGGCAGTGTGCACACACATGCACAGGCAGGCAAGCACACGCACTTTCATTTCACTGCCAACTCTGAAAACGTAGGGGATGGTTTTCTTTAACATGAACCAAAACAATTTTTTCCAAACATCTTCCCTTCACTGAAAAGTAAATTAGAATGAAAAGCTCAGTTCAGGCCAAATTAAATGGTTTTTTTTAACCCCCAACAAAATGTTTTGGTTCAATTTCGAGCATTCCAAAAGGGTTTTGGCTTTTTAAAATAAAAGACATTTTAAGTTAAGTCTTTCCAAACCCAAAACTGAAATACCATCCAAAAATATCTGACAGAAACATTTTCGTTTCCCCCCCAATGTTGTTATAGGTTGTTTTTGACCAAGATGATTTGGCAGAAATGACAATTTCACAGAACACTGCCATGTGGCCCAACCTGACCCCCCTCCTTCCCCAAACAGGTTTATACAAAACATTTGCCCTGCTCTCTAGCTAGTAATCCTTGGATTTTAACAGGAGTTTCCCCTTAGCAAGGGCTATAAAACCCTGCCAATTAGTGGCTGAGCGTGCCTATTCTAAGTAAAAACAAAGATTTCTGCATGGCCACCCCTAGTTGCTGAACTCCGCATGGTTTTAAACCTTTCCGGCTGCTCTATGCCACAGGCCTTGTAGCAATATTGGCTTGCGGTGCCCCTTCCCCAGATGCAGTCACACCCTGCCTTGTACTGGTGACATTTCCTGAGCCCAAATATCAGCATGAAGTCAAGTGCAGCATTTTCCCGTGGGGACAAGCCCACCCTGGGACCAGTGAGGTTCTCTCAAGCTGCCAGCTGGATTGGGCCATGGAAGAACCTCTCCCTCCCTCCTTCTCCCTGGGATCCATCGTACCAGAGTTTCAAACCACTTTTCCTGCAACGCCCCCAGCCTTACCTGCACATTCAAAGCATGTGATCCGTGATGGCAGCAGGACCTGTGTTTGCAAGCTAAGTTCTGTGTGGCTGCACTACACATGGTCAGGTTTGCTTTGATAACTATGGGATAACTCAGCTGTGCAGCTAGGATCACGATCAGGCCCATAGACAACAAGCTCTTTGGCCTAGAGCCATGGTGTGCCACACGCTCGTCACTAGCCACATGTGGCTATTTGGTCGGTCGAGAGTGGCTAGTTCGCTTTAGAACTGATTGGACACCACAGGACTAGAAGGTGACTTGCTACCAGCTCTCACAGACCCGGGCCTGTAGAGCTCATAAATGATAGCCTTCATTTTAAACCAGCGCGTGGCTGCCCCAGACATGGCAAACCCCAGAAGAAGTCTGACTGGTGCTAGATGCTAGGGACAATTCATGGAAAAGCCCCCCAAAGCCCAGTTGACCAGAGAGGGCTGGCGACTGAAGGAACAGGAGAAATACGGAGGCAAAGAGGCATCCTGGCCATCAGGCCATGCACCACATTCCAACCCTGATTGTGACCCAATCAGCTAAGAGACTATGTGAAGTCATTTCCTGCTCTGTACCTCAGTTTCCTTCCACTATCCCTGAAGGAAAAGTGAGTGATACCAGGGCGCCTGCAGCTGGACACAAACAGGCATGAGTGGTTTTGCTAGGCCCCTTTCCACCCAACAAACAAAACTGAAAATATACTTTTATGCTTTACTAAGCCACCCTCTTGGGGTGACACCTTCATAGTGACATCATTTTAATGATTAGACAGTGGAACTGCCTTATGTGAGCAGACCCTTAGACAGAGAAGGCTTTGGGGACAGGGTCTGGCCGTGTGCCCTGTAAAGCTCTCTCTGCAGGGCGCCTTGTGGAAGGCTGAGCCCTCTCAGCCAAACAGCCTGTTCCAGCTGCCTCCACAAACAGCAACCCAAGTTATAAGGCCTGGCTCTGACTGCAGCGGGCTTGGGCTCTGGCCCTGGTTTCCAGCTAATGTTTGTGGCAATCACTAAACAGACTGGAGAGAAGAAAAAAACCCCAAACAGTCTGTGGCCAGGGCACCCTTCCAGGCAATGTGGGGCAAGCTAGCTCAGGGGGTGAAACACCTTAGCCCACTCAGAGCACTAGGCTGCTCAGGAGACCGCATGGGACCTACACTGACGCAAGCAGAGGCTGACCCGTGGCAAAAAAGACTAACGAGGGAGCAGCCCACAGATTAGCACAGGGAAGTTGCCGCTGCCTGTGTGAACGCAGTAAGGACAACTGGACATCAGCAAAGAGGAAGCCCCAGGAGGCGCTGGGCAGAGCCATTTATTGCAATGCTGTCACACTTCCAAGGCCAAGAACAGAACTGCTGAGACACCCCCTTTTCCCCTCGTGTCTTTGGGGCCCAAAGACTTTATGGTTCATGCAGAACAGGCTCTGCAGGCAGAGCTCGGGAGCCGCCTCAGGTTTCTGGAACCCTCTGCACCTCACGGGCGGAATGGAAAGGCAGGCTATATGGGGAACCAACCGCGGCCCCGGCTCTCCACGAGGAACAAGTTCAGAAGCATAGTTCCGGGGGCTCACCGCTGACTATTCTCCTTGTCCTGGGCCACGGCCGGGGGATTTGCAGCAACACGTGGGTCTCAGTGCCCCCCTCCTTTCGCAAGGCCGCCCCCAGGCTCTGCCACCGCAGCTCGGCGCAGCGCTTAGCGAGAGCCCCCCTCCCGCACCGAGGCCCGGCTCCCGGCGGGCCGCCGCTGCTCACGCCAGCCGGCCGTCCCGCTTCACATGGCTGGGACGAACCTCTCCACGGCGCCGGGGTAGGGCGCATGGCGCAGGTAAGCGCCGGGGCTGTAGCCGTGGGCCAGCGCGGGGCAGGAGCCGGGAGACATGCGGCCGTAGAAGTCCCGGCTGTCCCCGCTCAGCGGGGGCGAGGCGGACAGGGCCAGGCGACCGGGCGGGTACAGCTGGCTGCTGCCCTGCGCGTAGGGCCCCGGGGTGAGCGGCAGGGGCGCGCCGGGGCTCGGGTACGGGTAGGAGACGGCGGCCCCAGCGCAGCCGGGGCTGGGGTAGGCGGCGCCCCCGAAGGCGCAGGAGCTGGCGGAGGGGCTGAGCGGGCGGTGCGGGGCGGACGGCGGCGCGGGGTAGCCGGGCGCTGGTAGCCCGAAGGCGCCGTCGGGCGCGGGGCCCGGGTACGTGGAGAGGTCGCTGCGCTTGAAGCGCTTTCTCCGGCGCAGGAAGCTGCCGCTCTCGAACATGTCGCGGGCCGCAGGGTCCAGCGCCCAGTAGTTGCCCTTTCCCGGGCGGCCCGGCTCCCGCGGCACCTTGACGAAGCAGTCGTTGAGGGTGAGGTTGTGGCGGATGCTGTTCTGCCACTTGCGCGGCCCGTCGCGGTAGAAGGGGAAGCGCTCGGTGATGAAGCGGTAGATGCCGCCCAGGGTGAGGCGCCGCTCCGGGGCGTGCGCGATGGCCATGGCGATGAGGGCGATGTAGCTGTAGGGCGGCTTGCCCCGCTGTACCGGCCGCTTGCGTCGCCGCCCCGCGCCCCGCAGCCCAGCCTCGGGCGGCCCCGGCTCCGCCTTGGCCAGGGGCATGAGCAGGCGGCCGGGCTCCGCGGGGCTGGCCCCGCACGTGGGCTGCTGGCTCTCCGCCGTCATCCCCGGCCGGTCCTGTCCCCACGCGCGCAAGCTTCGCTCCCGAGACGCGGCGGCTGGCTCAGTCCCGGCGGGGCGCGGGCTCTCACTGCTGATGGGCGCGGGCGAAGCTCGCTGGCCTGGCCGCCCGAGGCCGGCAGGTGGGTGACTCCAGGCCCAGGGCTGCGGGAGCTGCTGCCCCCATCCCTATGCACTTGTGCCCGTCGGTGGGATCGGCCGGGCGCGGCAGCTGGGCAGGGAGCAGCCACTAGAGCGCACGGGCACGGGCGCAGCTGCGCTAAGTGTCCAGGCCGCGCTCCCGCCGCGCAGGTGACCCCGCCGGCCCGGCGAAGGAGAGGTTGGAGCGGGACTCGCTCCTTTTATGCCGCCTGCTGAGCCGCGATCCGCGATCTCTGGCTGCTTCTGTGCCTGCCCTACCTGGGCAGCCGGCACTCCCACCTGCGGCCACCGCCTCCAGCGCCTTAAAGAGACAGGTCGGCCCAAGGGCGTAGCTTCCTAACACACCTGCGGGAAGCGGCCGGTGATGCCCGAGCTCTTCCCCCACTTTGCCCACCTCTCCTGACTCCCACATCAGGACCCCGAGAGGGGCGTGCGTGCAGCGCAGGAGAGGGGCCGCCACGGACGGGTCCCGCCAAGCCCGGAGAGGCCCCATACCCGTCTACAGGCTTGAGAGCCAGGTGGGCAGCGTGCACTCAGGAGAATGCCGGAGCCAGGCGTGATGGGCACAAAGCGCCCGGAGAGGCGCACTCGGATGTCGTGTCTAGTGCTCCCTCACAGCTTCGGTCACAGGAGCCTCCCTGGAGTGGGCCCGGGCGGGCCGTAACCCTGAAATAGCGCCTTGTGCCCTGAAGTGCTGCTGCGGCCCGGACCCCGCAACCAGACTGGCATCACCCGGGGAGGAGGAGCTGCACAGAGGGGCCTGTCCTTAGCATGCACGGCACCTGGCACAGGGGCCAGCGGCAGCCACTAAACAGGGGCGCCCAGTGCTGCGCATTTCTGAAGTGCCCTGGCCCCACGGGTCAGTAAAGGCGAAATTGCGTGCATGGCAGAGACCTGGATGTGAGTGCAACGCCCAGCAAACAAGCGCCAAGCCCATCTGTCTCCTGGAGCCAGGGCCAATGGGCTGCGGCGAGCCAGGGTCCTAGCTAAGCACGCCGAGCTGTCTTACAGCGCCAGGAGGAGCAGGCTGGGTGCGTTCCCGTGCTTTCGTGTTGCAATGAGTTACAACTGCTCCATCCGCTGGCTACATAGCCCCTTGCTTCGCATGGTGGATGGCGGCCCCACAGAGACAAGGCAGGGGAGGAATTAGCTTTAATTGGACCAACCTGCTCCTCAGAACGTGTGTTCTGTGCGATTCCTGTTCATTAACAGACGTTGTTCCCACCAAAGCTGTTACCTTGTCTGGGATGCCCTGGAATCCCAGGGCTGCACCCCACTGCACAGTGCACTATGTGGATATATGTACAGGGAGGTCGGCGCCCTGCATGGCTAACATGCACCTCTAATTCTAGCTCTGGGCTCCTCACTTCACACTTGCGCTCGTTCCCAACCTTTGGTGCTTAGTAACTTTTCTGTACTACATTAAATAGGAATAATAAAGCACAGGGGCCATCCCTGTAATGCCTTTTAGAAAGCCACCACATAAAACTGTTTGGAATACACACACAGCAACCCAGACCGAACCCTCCTCTTTGTGTGCTTTCAAATGACATAGCCACTATAGTCTCATTCTTACCTACTAACACACGCAAAACCTGACTGCACACCTACCACTAGGACAGGAACAGACGCAGTAGAGTTCACAGCGCAGCAGGGGTATGTGGTGCTGTGTAGTAAGAAGAGGACATTCAAAGTAAGACCCGAGGGACAAATGCTTTACAAGGAGCAGATTCAAAACACAACTGAAGTGCCATAGCTTTTGGACTCTGTTGCACACAGCACCCTGTTTGCCAGGTTTCTTCATCACAGCGGTTCCCAGGGACACAGGGCCTGGGGCTGCCTGCCGATTCCGTTTCTGAGCAGTATCGATTAGCAACTAGAGTACCCCTGCATTGATCATTCCTGGGGGTTGCTTCTCTTTCCAATTTCAGGCACACACTATCCAGCAAAGAAGACAAGTTGGCAACTGGTGCAAGGGCAGAGAGCCCAGCCCCTGCTGCCATACACACCAGGGGGAACCACACAAGCTACTGAGCACCAGGCCTGTGCACTGTGCAGGCCCAAAGTCAGGAACTAGAAAACTCCGTGTTGCAGTTTAAGGGCCTCGCTCCCGAGGCTGGGGCAGGCAGGTTTACACGGGTGCAACTGGGCAAAGAAGGTTAGCAGGCAGGCCAGGGGATGGCTGCAGGGGATGCTGCAGACCGAGGCCATGTGATTTGCCTGTGTACGTTGGCCTGCTCAGCAAGTCAAACACGCATGTTCCAAGGCAGGCAAACAGTGATACAGAGCAAGGGGCCAAGGGTAGGCAGGCAGACAGACCCTTCTACACCCGCACATGGAGAAGTGGGGCTGTTTTGCAGAAATTCTTTCACCTACTCCTGGGCCTCTCTCTGCCGAAAGTCTGGGTATGAAAATTCCATCCCTACTTTGATTCCCGCAAGTACCCAGATGCTCTCTGACAGAATCCAAACTCCCCTTCCGTGGTCTGTGGAAACGAAGGAGAAAACTACCAGGACATCAATGGCCAGAGAGCCCAGGTGTGGGCAGGAAGCACCTTTGAGACACATGACATTGCTGTGTTGTCTTGCCCACCAGGATTCTGTAGGGCCTAATGCTCAGCACAGGGAGGCCAAGAGCAACAGGCCATCAGACAGCCCATCTTATAATTTTGTATTCAAGGCAGCTTCCTTTCCTCCTTTGGAAGATAAAGCAGCCCCAACGAGGAATAGAAACCACGCCTGTATTTGGAAGGCAGCAGCACATCAAGTATGGTCTGCCTCTGCCTTTTGCGGAGTTGGGTGCATCTATAACTGTGACTTTGGACAGGGTTCTCTGGTCGTTGCTTCTGGGAAATACGATCAATAATTCATTCACATCTAGGCCCAGGAGTGTCCCCTGCTGGGCAGAGGTGCAGCACGGGTGTTATGTGCCCGGAGGCAAAGGCAAAATTTGTGCCCTTTCCCTCACCCCCGTTGCTGTACGGCAGAGCCCCAAACCTGGTGCATGGCTGAGCCCAATCCTGGAATGAGGGGTACCGTGTCTTGTACTGTGTCTTCCCCCGCCCCCTCCAGTTTGGGGCCGGGTCCCTGCACACACTAACCCACCAACAGAGATGGAGGAGGGGCGGAGCTGGGGCCGGAGAGGCACGGAGGAGGCTCCAGCTGCCGGTGGCAGGCGGAGGAGGAGCAGGCAAGGTGAGGGATGACAGGGGGAACAGAGGGGGACTAAATTGATGCCCCCCCCTGTAGCATGGCACGGGGGGGGAGCAACTGCCCCCCACTACCACACCACTGTTGCTGGGTCTATCACATGCCTCTTCTTGACTGGCTAAGGATCCAGTGCTGTGTAGAGCAGAACTCCCTTCTTTCTAAGCCCACTGCATTTCAATTTCACCATGTCCCCTTCTCCTCTCTGCCACACTCTTAGCTGACTCCTGCTGGTAGGCAGGCCGGCAGAGACAAGGCATTGGCAAGGTTTGGGGCCAGGCACAATCTCCAATGAGCACTCAAGACAACACTGCCGTGCTCTGCACAGTAGATCCCTCCCCAAGGGGTATGTGGCTTTTGGAGCACGGCCCTGGGTGGCTCTCAGCTTCTAGTGAGAACTGCATGCTGTGTCCTGTGGCCTGGGCAGGATTTGAGCCATAAACAGAACCAGCTGGACAGCACAAAAATGGCCTCTGCCACCTGCTACCATTCCCACTGGGAAACCACAGCTGTGTTCTTACCCTCCTGGGAACACAGGTTGGTAAGAACAACATTGGTTGTTCTGTGCGTGGGCATTCATGTGTGGAGAAGGGTGTTCATGGATGTTCAGAACTACGTGCTCAGCTCACTATTGTCGTTCCCTTGTCCGAGAGTAGTCATACCTCCATATGACTCAGTAAACATACTAATGCATATGCTCAGCCACGCAACCCTCCTCCTCTCCATAGTCACCTTGAGGTCATTGCAGTTGTCCTGGATGGGAGCTAGAGGCATGTAGATCGTTATTCTTACCTACATGCCTCTAGCTTTCATCCAGGACACATCACGCAATCCATTGTCTACAGCCAAGCTATAGATACAACCACAACTGCTCCAATCCCTCCGACAGAGACAAATACCTATAGATTTTTATCAAGCATTCTTAAAACTTACATGCCCACCTGGGGAAATGAAGAAACAGATTGACAGAGCCAGATGAGTACCCAGAATTCACCTGCTTGAGGACAGGCCCAACAAGGAAAATAACAGAACATCACTGGTCATCATCTTTAGCCTACAGCTAAAACCTCTCCAGCGCATCATTGACAATCTACAACCAGCCCTGGAAAACGATTCCTCACTCTCACAAACTTTGCCAGATAGGTGAAACCTCACCTACAAACAGCCCCCTACCTTAAGCAAATACTTACCAGCAGCCATACAACACACCATGGAAACACTTACATAGGAACCTAATCCTGCAAGAAACCCCACTGCCAACTCTGTCCACATATCTATACAAGCGAGCAGGGCCAGCTTTAGGAAGCGCGGGGCCCAATTCGAACAGTTTTGACGGGGCCCCACCACCTACAAAAAACAAAAACCACACCACCACAACCACCCACGCCTCACAACCACACACAAATATCACATCAGAAGTAGATCTGATCAAAATGTATATC
>JANRFK010004149.1:119723077-119733711 GCA_030068395.1 Apalone spinifera | reverse complement strand
TGTTCTGAGACTTAAAAAGTGATCTTGGGTGTAAAAAGGTTGGAAACCACTGCTGTAGAGGAACACTTTAACCTCCCAGGACATACAGTAATGGATTTGAAAGTAGCCACCCTTCTACAAAATAATTTCAAAACAAGGGAGACAACTGAACTGGAATGCATTTGCAAATTCAATACTATCAACTTAGGAATGAATAAGGATCTTAACTGGTTAATGCATTACAAAGGCAATTTCCCCTCTCTTGATAGCCACATTTCCACAGCTACTGTGAATGAGCCACTTCCATGCTAACTGGATTAACCTCATTTACATAAGTACCCTCTTTCTTTTGTTGTCCATATATATATATATATATATATGTATATATATATACACACACACCCATGCCTCTGTAAACTCCACTCCAATTCATTTAATGAAGTGGGTTTTACCCATGAAAGCTTATGCCCTAATGCATCTGTTAGATTTTTAAGGTGCCACAGGTCTCCTTGTCATTTTTTGCAGCTACAGACTAACATTGCTACCCCTCTGAGACTTATAACAGGAGAGGGGAGATACAAAGAGGGGCTATTTAGATCAAAATGGGACATATGCTCTAGCTCAGCCATAACCTCTGGGCTTGATGCAGGAATAACTGGGTGAGGGTCTTAGGCCTTAAAATCTATCAAACAAAAAAAGGGGAACAGATGGGTGAAACACAAGGATTGGGCCCTTTTAGAATAACAACTTGTCTCTCCTCCAAGATAACTGTGTTGAGAAAGGAGATGAATTTTTTAAAAAAGAGAACAAAAAGATATATGATTATATATATGTCTCATCTGCCTAGATCTATTGACTTAAATGGGATGACTCTATCTTTTGTTGATTAAAGAATTGAAGGCCATTTTTTAATGTGACAAAGTGTGCTAAGTTTGGATAAATATTGGATAAACACAGTAGAGTATTTAATTCTGCCTCTTTGACAAATACAATTTTGAAAAATAAATCTGGGTCAACTTTTTTCCATCCAAATTACTCAGATTAAATGGTGTATGTGCCAAGATTTGCAGTCCTCCACTGAGCAAAACTGGAATCAGACACTGCAGAGTTAAGCCATATATTTCTGCACTAAGGATGTTAAGAGGTGGGTAACTGTGTAGTCAATACAATTTGTATTGACTACACGATTAGTTGATAAGGGAAGGCACTACTCCTGCTGCAGCTCTACATTTTAAATGCAGTAAGAGCCAGGCGCACAGGCAGCACGGCTCCCACTACATTTAAATTGCAGAGGGGGGTTGCTCCTGGACCCAGCGCAAGCTGGGGCTGAGCCGAGCTTACTCAGTCCCGGCTTGCACAGGGTCCAGCAGCCCCTATCTGCGGGGTCCCTGCTCGGATCTGGGACTCTCCACAGACAGGGGCTGCTGCAGAGCAGCCTCTGTTCATGGCCAGCCTGTGCCACTGCAAGCAAAGGCTGCTTCTGCAGCAGCCTCTGTTCGTGGCAGCCAGGGTTGGTCACAGACAGGGGCTGCTGCTGGAGCTGCCACCAGAAGCTGGCCACAGACAGGGGCTGCTTTGCGGCAACAGCCCCTCTCTGTGAATGGTCCCAGCGGGGAGTTGGGACCCCCCATAGTTAGGGGCTGCTGCCAGAGCAGCCTTTAGAGGCACTACCACGGGGCGGGGGGAGGCAAGCAGCACTGTGGAGACAGGGCTGGGGGGGAACCAGCTTTTAAGCCAGCTCCTCCCAGCATCAATTCCTGCTCCCTGCAGCTTGCTCCCTCTGATACAGACGCAGCAAGGAGAGGGGGAATGCAAGTAGTCAGCTGACTACTCTCTTACATTGCTATTCTGCACTTGTGGCTATCATTCCCCAGCCTGTGCAGAGGAGCATTCCTTAGTTCTTCTACAGGTAGATGAATTACTCTAGCCAGAAGAACACATTTTTGGAACTCCTAAGCATAATTTCCACACATGAAATGGTACCAACGTCTTTGGGCCTGATTGCCCTTGCACTACTCCACTTTTGCAAGCGAGGGCTTTGAGATCCATGAAGTTATATGGGTGTAGAAACCTGGTGGGGAGGCTGGCTCTATATTTGCTATTGAGGGTTTTAAAAGAATTTGCTTTAGAAAGTAAAATGTCACAGACTCTCCAGTCCTGTGCTACCTGTCTAATAGTGGCTACACAGATATGCACTCAGGGAGGTCAGATCCTGTTTTTCTCACCCTCTCAAGCAGACCCAGTGAGCAAGAAAACCCATTCCAGTGTACAACTAAGCTTTGCATCAGGGCCATGGGGGGAGAGAGCCATAGTGGAAGCAGCCAGGCGCATGGAAAGCTTTGTCTGCTATATAAGATGGCTACACGTAGGCCAGCACAGAGGGCTGTGATGCATACAGGTTGGAAGACAGTCCACAGGATGCCCATTTATATGCATCCAGTGTCTATCATGCCTCATGTAAACGATATGGAGCCTGCAGTTCGGGTGTACGTGTACACACATGCAGGGCTGTTTGTCTGTATGAAAGGCACAGAGCCTGGCTCTGGTTAGGTCAGGTGGATTTCACCTCAACAACTTCTTCCCCCTCTTCCTCTCTGCTCAGAACCTGACTGCTTGGGCTGTGCATGGGCGAAATGCTTTTCACTCTGAGATAATGCACTGAGAGAGGTTTGGCATCAGTATTACTAACAGTACATACAAACCCTTCATCGGTCCCAGACAACACACCATTCAGCCATTATCTTCTTAACTCAAATCACCGTATTTAAGCAGCAGATTAAACCGATTAAGTAAGTATGGAAACTCACAACCAGTGATTGCTTTATCTATGTCTATCAAAGCCACTGAACAACAAAATAATGCAGCAGACAGCAGCATAAATAGGAGCTAAGAGTCAACACATCACTCAGCCCTAGAGGGATGTCCTTTTATTGAGAGGAACCGAGTGTAGATTTGACTCTAGAGAGGTTTCTGTTTTCTGTTAAAATAGTTTTTACCACAGAACAGTGACAAGGAAAGGGGCTTGCTAAGTGTTACTATTTTGCAAGCAGCAGCTAGGCAAATCCATCATGTCCATTAAAAAGGAGAGCCTGACTCTGGCAGGGAATAGGCAAAGCACTTTAATGATCTCTTTGTAAGCTGAAAATTGCTTGCTATGCTTGACTGCAGGCCTGGTGAGTTTTGCATCACTGCTGTTCACTCATGCCACTATATGTCAACTCCTCATGGAAATCTCCAGGTCGACATCTTTGAATAGCTCCCAGGCTGCCAGCTCTAGTTTGCCTATCAAATCACCACTTTGGTCTGTCTGTTTACAGGTTAGTAAAGTTGAATTCCATAATCATACTAACAAATCACTGACCCTATCCAGCTTTACTTGGAAGTACTGCTGGGGCAAAGAGTGTGGACGTGAGCACAGTCACTACTTCACAGAGAGCCTGCACCAGCCTATACCCCATTTCAATCTTGCTAGTATAGTGGGGCAAGGAACATTGCAATGAAAGACCTTAATAAAGGCTATTAGTAGATACCCTTTGGATCCAACGTCAGCATTCATAACCCATCTCCTTATGCACGGGGGGTTTGCCAGTTCATAACAATGCCCTTTGCATTACAAGATGCACCAACTACTTTCCAGAAACTGACAGATCGTTTGTTAAAACAGAACCTGTGCGGCAAACCATGATGTTTATATGGAGATATACCTATCTCATAGAACTGGAAGGGACCTTGAGAGGTCATCGAGTCCAGTCCCCTGCCCTCATGGCAGGACCAAGTACCATCCCTTGGTTTTCAGGAAGGCTTGGAAGGAAGCTCTGCAGCTCTGAGCAGTGCTAATGCCAGGTGTGAGCATGGACCCAAACACACATGACTAAGGCCACAGAGAAATCAAATCTCTCTGGCATTTTTATGGATAGACGAGAAAGGCAATGACCCAGGCAATGAGGAAGCTACATTTCCTACCAATTAGAAGACCAGAGAAGTCTTTATAGGGCTTCCTCCATCTCACAAACAAGAACTGCCACTATACCATTTTCAAAGCAGCTTTTCAGAGAAGTAGCCCCGATTGAACACATACATAACACTTTATATTTTCTAAGCACTTTACAAACATCAATTTGTCTAAACTTATTGAGCTGACAAAGACAAAGATGCAGCTAGTTGGATTTGATAGTAAATATCTCAGCTGACTTACCTAAGGCTTTTAGCTAGCAGAGATGGGAGACCTGCAAATGAGATGACAAGCTCTGCATCCTTCTCTGAGGGCGGGAGGCATCATATACATGGAGAGAAGCAGGATCCTAACAGCAAGTGTTGACTGGGGGCCAGATGAAAGAAAACTGCATGGAAGCCAAAGCTGGGCAGATTTCTCAGTGACACAATGAAGCTGGAAACTGGAATGAGAAGTGAACTGAAGTGAGGTAGTCAGTAGGGCTAGCCTCAAAAGTTGGCATTTTAGATTCCCCCACAAAATCATGACATTGGCTCAACAATTATGAGATTTTTATTTTTAAAGAATTAAATCACATTCTTTGTGTTCTGATTATTTTTAAAAAATGAAGCACCCTCCCACCTCCTCCTTGCGTGAGACAACTGCAGAGCAGCCAGAGATGGCAGATTTGTACTGGGGCAGGTGACTCTGGCTCCGACCTCAGGAGCTCTTTCATAAGCAGCACCTGGAGGGATCCAGGCCCTCATTGATAGTTCTGCACTAATCTGACCCCTTTGAGAATAAGATTGCTTTCTGGACATTTAAACATACTAAGCCAGGTTGGGGGCTCTGTTAGCCTTTCATCAATTTACACTGTGCCCCAGAGTCGCTCTCCTCCAGCCCTGCATGAGCTGTGCCCATCTAGCCCCACATCTGCTGCCCACTGCAGTTACTGTCCCACCAAGCCTGATGTGGCAGGGGAGGAGGGAGGAGACTGACACAGTGCTCACAAGAGGGGAGGGGAGGGAAGAGTGGAGCCATCCCGAGGAACTGGATTTTTTCTGCTCCCATCTCCCCTCTTATTTGAAAATGGTGTCAGCTGCTCCCCCCCTACCCAAAAGTATGTCTCTCTGTCAGCCTCCTGCTATAGCTATGATTGGCTGCCTCCTCCAACTTTCCCACCTCCAGGGAGAAAACAGCCAATCAGAGGGGAATTCTTGGAAGTTCCAAAACTTGCATGCAGGCTGAAGATGTCAGATGGTGCAGGAGGGGCTGAGCTGGCAAGCCTATGTTCAGAATAATGCCAGTTCACTTGAATAGCTATGCTTGGAGACAGTCCCCAAGGGAGAGTCCTTAGTTCCCCCTCTTCCTTCCTTGGAGGCAGTGGCATCTCCCAAAGTCTGATCAGGGCTGCGTTTCTAATTAGGCCCATTAGGCACATGTCTCAGGGCGTGGGCATTCTAGGGACATTTCCCTGCATGCAACATAAAGGTCAGCTGGAGGCAGTGGGGGTGCTGAAGACCCTGTGCCTAAGGACCTATAAGGTGTAAATCTGGCCCTGATTCTGAGTAGGAGACTGATTCTGAGGCAACTTAAACCAGAGGTCTTTTAAGTATAATGGGCTGACAATTGTGAAACCCCTCTCCTCTACATATCACACCAGCTAAGCAGGCTAGCTAAGCAGGCATCAGGATGGAAACTTCATGCCCCACATTAATTGTTTTTTCTTGCCTCATTGACTCAAGGTAACAGAAATTAAGACACTGCACACCTACGTTCTGCTCCCAGCATATGACTGAGACACAGCCATTAATTACTTTACCACACATTATTTCTGCCAGACCTTTGCCTCGTTTACTGTACAGGATGAATGGGTCACAACAAATGAAACTAAAAAGTATGTAATGAAAGGGACAGGGATCCCTGGCTCATTCTGGGCCAGATTCTGTTTGCAATTACTACCGTACAGGGCTGGCCCTAGGGAAATGGCACTGTGGGTGAACCTGTATTTTGGCACCCTTCCCTTTGCTGCACTTGCCCAGGGGCCGCACGTCAACCTCCTTCCTCCCCAGCCCTGCTCCTGCTTTGCTATGGTATGTCGCTGCCCCCTCTGGCCCCTGGGTGATGGGCACAGGGACCAACATTGGGCAGATTCCGCTGAGGAGGCCAGAGGGGGAAGATCTCTTGGTGGTGGGGGGCAGGGGGGAAGCGGGCAGCAGGGAGTCACTAGCTCAGTTCTTGGCTTGGGAAGCAGCCTCTGTTTTGCTGACAGCTGGGCTGGAGCAGGTGAGTGGGGCAGGACAAGGGACTGCCTGCAGGTTGGGCTCTGGGTTTCCTGGCTCCCGCTTGCCATTGGGCATGTCTCAGGGAGGGAGCGGGGATGCGCAGCCACATGCAGCCCCTGACAGCTAGCCTAAGTGCACAGCAGTGGTGGCAGCAGAGGGAGAAGTCAAAATGGGGAGACCCAAAGCAGCTTTGCAGCCCTATGCCTCCTGAACCCCCCCCCCCCCCACAGGTGAGCTGGGCTGGGCTGAGCATGGCCGCTTCATGCTCTTGTTAGACCCCAATGGCTGCTGCGCCATACCCCAGGGAGCCAAAGGAGCTGCAGCCAACACTGCTGTGATTGCCAAGGGGCGCTAACACACTGTTGACCACAGCACCCCGCAATTACAGAGCCCTGAGCAGTTGGCCCACACATAAAGCCAGGTCTGCAACCATGTAAATTGAGTCTGAAATTACATCAATGTATCTGGGAGCAAAATGTGCCTCTCCCAGGTTGCAAGGTGCACAAGCTGACGAGTGAAGATAAGAACAATCTGTTACTAATTCCAGTTTTATAAATAGTAATAAATTGAATTATTAAAATAATTTATTTTAAACTGAGAAAATAATTTAATTTTCACAGAGAAAATACATTGTAATTTTGGTATGGACAACTTTAATTCTGGCATTGAGTTTTGGGTTCTAGACTTTGCCACCTAAATAATGTCCCTTTAACACTGTTGTGTGTATAATACAGTATACTATTTTATATTTAAAATGTATTAGAATATTGCAATTTAAAAAATCATCAACATCTTTGAATGTCAGGAAACAAACTTCCCTCTGTCTATATCCCTGACCACCTGATACCTCTAAACATCATCTTGGGACGTCACCCACACAGAATAAGTCTTCTATACTTCTACTATGAACAATGTGTCCCTACTTAGCTATCCAACACTCTGGCTTCTCGTGTGCAAACCACTCACACTTTCTATATTAGCCAGCTACCTAGCCAACAAGCATCGTGCCCTTCAGAACCAGATACAGCATCTTGTTTTCTTCCCATGCTCCGTATGCAGACCAAAGTCCAAGTTATATCCCTACACTAGACAACAGACTGCAGCACTTCATACTATAGCCTCTCCTTCAGTCTTCCTTTTCCACTTCAGTTCACTGTAAACCGGACTTGTCCAACCTTCATTTACAGACCACAGACACCACAACCTTAAATCCCATTTTAACTAAAATGTATGCTGGGAAACAACTAAACTTTTTCTTTCAATCTCCAAGCACTTTCAGTAGCACAATAGTGCTACTCCAGTAATTTGTTAGGGTTTCATACTCCTACCCATCCCTGAGGTATGTGGGCACCTTCTAGACTAGCAATGATGTTCTAAATGGGCTTTATGTAGTCTGTGGCTCTTCTCACTTTTTGGGTTAAAGTGTGCTGCTTGCAGTAGGGATTGAGCATGTGATGGTGGGGGCAGCATGAAGCAAAGCGCACTTGTAAATGTCATGCTGCTCATGATGGAAAAGCATCATCAATGAGGCAGGTTGAAAAGTATCGGCAAAGGACTTTAAACCCATAGAACTGAAAATAGCTGTAATTACAAAGACAGAAGGTGCTAAATAGTTCCTTTAAGTACTTTGGAAACAAAATTTAAAACAGAATGGTTGTGGGGAAAAGGAGAACAAAAAATGAGAAAATTTTCACAAAAGTTAATTTTCTTTTTTGTGCAGAAATTGTTGAGAAAACACATTATTTGTCCAACTCTATAAAATACTGATGGCCAAATCCTGCCATCCTTACCAGAGCAGAGCTCCTATGGAAGTCAACTTGCTTAAGAAAGGACTACAATATTTGGTCCTAACTGAGGAAAAGTTATTGCATATGCTCGGCAACTAGTCTTCTTTTCACCAATGTACAGCTCCTTGGCCAGAACTTCATCTGGCATGACTCATAGGACTTCTATTGAAGCCAATGGATCTGTAGAGATTAATGCTGGCAGAGAATCCGCCCCATACTTGCTTTAGATGTGTATAACCCAATTTATATATCTTTTAGAAAGAGTTTTTGTGTGTATTGGGTGCATAGCAGTTCTGTTGTCATTCCATTTTACTAGGATTTAAGCATCTTTTCATTTTTGATATTTGCATCTGTCAAAGATCGCAACGTATTTTTGGTGTAGAGCGAGAAAATGCCTTGTTCAGCAGCTTTGTTCCCACACTAGAGAGATCTATTGAAGGGAACTTCACCCAATGGTTCACATACAAGTTCCAGTCCAGTCTTGTCACATCCCGTCAGAGCAAAGAAATAGGGAAATGACCCAAGAACGCAGTCAAAATTATTTCTAAAAATACCAGCTGCTTAGCTCCTATTCCTCTCACCTGGCTTCAGGAGTTTTGCTTATTCAGGTTCTGTTTCTTTCAATGCAAATCACAGATTTGCCAGATGGCAGATCATTCATCAACAATTATTTCTTCCAAAAATAAGTTACTTAAGAACTCATAACTGTTACTAACCCTGGAATGGGTTCCCTAGGGAGGGGGTGGAATCTCCAGCCTTAGAAGTTTTTAAGGACTAGCTTGACAAAACCCTGGCTGGGATGATTGTGTTGGGGTTGGTCCTGGTTTGAGCAGGAAGTTGCATTAGATGATTCCTGAAGTCTCTTCCAGCCCTGATCTGCTATGATTCAATGACACAGGTTAAAATGCAGTGGTTACCACTCCCTAAAATCGCCTTGGGGCAAGAGTGAGCTGCAGCTGCTCCACCACAGTGCTCAGGGGTTACAGTTCAAGGCCAGAAGGGATAAGGAGATAATCGAGTCTGACCTCCCGTAAAGCACGGGCTACCAGCGCTCCCCAGCACCTGCAGTATAAGCTCAGCACTGGGGCACTGGAGCTGCACTTAGACTGGAAAGGAGGTGGGAGGGACCTGAGAGGAAAGCATGGGCAGGGCCCAAAGCTTCATGTTTGGGGAGGCACAGCCTGTCTCAGCCTATGGAATCCACTGCCCATATATGTGAGATTTTGCTTTCCTTCTACCCCAACATGTCCTTTTCTTTCCCTTATTTCTTCTTTCAGCTCTCTTTCCTTCTATCTAAGAAGGGTCTTGTAGCCAGCCAAGATTGTGCATTTTTAATGCTGTGATCAGAGAGGCAGTTAATGCTCCAAAAAGCCCAGCGCTGGTAGCAGTTTGTCATGTCTAGTCTCGGCATCCCTGGTCAAACCCAGAGCCTGTGTTTATCCAGAAGAGTGGCTGCACGTAAGATTCAGCACCCAAGATGCTGCATTTTCCGTTTTTGCAGTTCTTTTCTCTCTCCTTGTGTGTGTGTGTGTGTGTATGTGTGTTTTGTTTTGTTTTCTAGGAAACAGGATAGGAATTAATAACAACCAGCACCAACAACCACGTCAGCCCAGCTCCCCTAACTTCTCTTCTTCCCAGAAAAGGCCAGTTATCAGAAACTTTAAAACCAACTCTGAGACTATCCAAGGAGCTTTACCTTCTAAAAACCTCTCTCTGGTTCCTAGGAAGGGGAAGAAAGAGTACTATTGTAAAGTATTAAGTCAGGCTTTCATGTATACACGTGAAAGGCTCTGGATATCTATATCTACTATATATTTGAGAGAGTTTGTGCATCTGTCTGTCCGTCCATCCGTCCATCCATCTGTGAGTCCATTTGTTCAAGAATTCCTTCTAAACAGTAAGAGATAGGACCACCAAATTTGGTATGCAGCTTTCTCTAATCATAACTTAAAGCAAGGTAAGAGTAAGATGTGCATGGAACACAATTATTTCTCATAAAATGGAAAAGAAGGACTCTGATAGCAGACCACAGGGGGGCAGCAAGGGGCCAGAGATGGGGACCAGGACTGTTATAACCCCATTGTGGCAGCAGGGGGCAGGAGTGGAGAAAGGGACAGCTATTAGTATATATTTGAGAGAGTTTGTGTGTGTGTGTCTGTCTTTCTGTGTACCTGTTTGTCCCCCTGCCAGGGGACATCACTCCTTCCTCTGCTATGCTCACTGCAGCGGCCATGGAGAGATGCTTCTCACCTGGCCCCCAGCTGCTGCGGTGAGAAAGGGCAGGACTTGTCCTCTCTCCCTGGGGCAGCCTGTGAGAGACCTCCCTCATCCCCAGCCCAACCCCAGAACAATGATTTAAATAAAGAAAAAAAAAACACATTATTTCTATTTCCATTTCAAGTCATCTGATGAAATGGGATTTACCCACAAAAGATCATGATCTAGTCTTCTATAGTTTCAATAAAAGGATTTTAACGGTGTTTCCCTCAGAGTAATAAAGCAGGCTGAGGTCTGCATTCTAGGCCCTAAACCTTGCTGAATGCTATTTAATGTTGGACAGTGACTTGGTGATGTGAACACCTTTGACCCATAGGCTACGTCTAGATTGGCATGATTTTTCGGAAATGCTTTTAACAGAAAAGTTTTCCATTA
>JANRFK010004149.1:119688644-119702249 GCA_030068395.1 Apalone spinifera | reverse complement strand
CATCCTCAGCTGTGAAGACTGAAGCAAAGAAATCATTTAGTTTCTCCGCAATGCAAGTTGTCTCCTATGTTCTTTGAATGAGAAGGGTAAAGAATAGCTCCTTACAGAATCCTGCCCAGGGAGCATGTGGCAGTGACAATTCAACATCATGGTCAGGGCTCTCATTAGGTAGAAAGCTGAACCACTCAGGGCTGATCACTTGCACCTCATCTAGGGGCCTCGGGTGGGTTTTAATAAATTTCAGGGCCCAGCATATTAACAGGTCAGGAATGAGCCAATGACTGACCAAACAGCTTTACATGAGCCATTGAAAGAGTCTAAGGAAGAATGAGTCGTGAAGACTCTGTCTACATGCACTGTCCTGGATTGGTTTTTGGGCTAAGCTTGTTCCACCATTCTGCCAGCAGAGAGGAAATCTGTCACAGGAGCTATGTAAGCACAGCAAGCCCTATTCTTTACACAGACTAGCTAAGGGGTGTGGATTCTACCAGCTGTAACATGCATTTGGGATAACTGGCTGCAAGGAGCGCACTGCAGTACAAAGAGTGAATACAATCCGCCCAGGAATGGGACATTTCAGAGACATGCTATCATACAGTATTGTCACAGCCTTTGGGGAGTGGGAGGGTGTCTGAGATAGGGAAAGAAACAGTACTTGCTTGTTTTTAAAAAATTCATGGACTGATAAGTGACACAGGAGGCTTAGCTACTGCACGGCCACCCTTGTGTTATCGCTGCCCTATGGAAACCAGCTGAGGCAGGCAGATAGAACTGCTTTTAGATGGATGTACTTTCAGAGCAGGCTCATTTGCCCTGTTCCTTCTCACTGGCAGGGGCCAGGTTTGTTTGGTTCAGTTTTTGTACAGGTCAGAATAAATAAGCGCCTCTCCTAGCTGCCCGGAGAAGGAGGTCAAACATGAGCCTTCCAGCTAATAAAACCCTAATAACATGGCTTCTGTTTAATGAAATAACATGGATGTCAGACATTTCAGAGGGGTAGCTGTGCTAGTCGGAAACTGAAAAAACAAATAGTCCTGCAGCACCTTAGAGACTAACAACACATGTAGATGGTGTCATGAGCTTTCATGGGCACAACTCACTTCTTCAGATGAATGGAGTTAAGGGGTCCTGGGTACAAATAAACAGCAGAGAAAGAGAGGGGATGGGGAAGGAAAGAGAAGGAAAAAAATAAGTTTGATACAGGGGCATAGCAAGGGGGGGAACAGTTGCCTCCGGGCACAAGGCTAGGGCAAGTGCAAGGAGAAAGGCGCGGGTCCACCGCAGCAGCCGCGGCCACATCCGACCCACCCGCGCCATTTTCCCTGCGCTTGCCCTCGCATTGCTCCCGGGGGCTAATACTCCGGACAGCTGAAGAAGTGGGTTGTGCCCATGAAAGCTCATGATACCATCTACATATTTTGTTAGTCTTTAAGATGCTACTGGTTTATTTGTTGTTTTTTAAGTTTTTCCTAATGACATAAAAAGCTAAGCACTGGGTTCTTAGAGCCCACTCTGTTAGTCTTGTTTAGGATGGACACTCTAATTGACAATATTTTTCCCCATTTTTTTCTTCTCTTCCCCCCGCCAACCCTCTATTTAGTTGTACCCTGGGCCCCTTAACTCCATTCATCTGAAGAGGTGGGTTGTGCCCATGAAAGCTCATGATACCAACTACATTTTTTGTTAGTCTCTAAGGTGCCGCAGGATTATTCATTATTTTTTAAAATTTTTGGAATTCAGAGTTGACAGATAGCACAAATCCAGCAACAGAGCCTTGTGCCCACCCAGCCAGAACTAACCCTCTGTGAAAAACACAACACAGAACTACTGCTCCATGCTCCATCACACTCCTTGCTCTCCTCCTTAGCCTAGCCCCATGGCCAAGAGGATACAAAAACTGTGCCCTAGACCCTAAAAATGCAATAGATTTGGGCTCTGTTGGACCCAAGGGGAAGGGAGTTCTGAAGTTAAGGGGCCTTCACAAGGATCAGTCTTCCAGAAGCTCCCCCTTCAAACCCAGGGGCTGCAACTTGGACCCTTACACTGAAAGCAGCTGGAAGGCACAGGGAAAGAGGAACATTTCTGCAGTAGGCAAGTCGCAGGCTACTTAAGGCTTTTTTGTTCAGAAGAGAGGGTTACTCATCTTGTACAGTAACGGAGATTCTTCAAAATAGTTGTCCCTGTGGGTGTTCCGCCATAGGTGTTGGGAGCTGCTGCACAGCTAGTCAGAGATTTTTGGTACCAGTGCTCTCTGGTGGGCTGCACATGCGGAGCAGATGGCACGTGTGGTATTGCTATTTCACATGCGCAGCAACTGTCCCCTCAGTTCCTTCTCTGCCCCGGAAGGAGAATCTAACAGTTCGAAGAAGACGGGAGGAAGGGAGTGTGGTAGAGCACCCACAGGCACAACCATCTTGAAGAACGTCCGTTACTGCACAAGGTGAGTAATCCTCTCTTCTTCTTCAAGGAGTGTCCCTGTGGGTGCTCCATCTTAGATGACTAAGAAGCAGTACCCATGAAGGAGGCGGGTGCTTTGGTTAGGTGTTATTGTGCACTGTACTGAGGACAGTGTGTCCAAAATGGGTACCCCGAGAGGGGTGACTGTCTAGAGCAGTGCCTCACGAATGTGTGAGCGGAGGACCATGTTGCCACTCTGCAAATGTCTGTGAGTGGGATATCGTATATATAGGCCGTGGAGGCTGAGATGACCCTAGTTGAGTGGGCTTGCAGTTGAAAAGCAGGTGGTTATCCACAAGTAGAGTAAGCTAATCTGATGCAGTCTACTAGCCACCTAGATATCCTCTGAGTGGAAATTTGCATGCCCAGAGTCCTCTCTGTGGTGGAGATAAATAGTCTGTTTATTTTGTGGAATGGTTTAGTTCTGTACAAGTAAAAAGCAATCGTCCAATGGGTGTCGAGAGTGTGCAGCATGGCCTCCCTTGCATTGGCATAGGTCTTTGGGAAAAAGGCAGGTAAGTTTATGGGCTTGTTACAGTGAAAGGGGATGGAAACCTTGAGAGGAACTTTGGATAAGGATGGAGAACAATCTTATCTTTATGGAATATCGTGAATGGAGGGTCTGCCATGAGAGCACTGATCTCACTAACTCTCCTAGCAGATGCCAGTGCTACCAGCAAGGCCACCTTCATGGATAGATGGAGAATGGAGCACGTTGCCATAGGCTCAAATGGTTTAGAAGTGAGAGCCTGCAGAACCGAGTTAAGGTCCCATGCCAGAGTAGGGGGCCTGTTAGGTAGGTAAGTATTCTGTATACCCCTTAAAAAACGTTTGGTTGTTGGGTGAGTGAAGACTGATTTATTATCAATAGGTTGATGAAAAGCTGTTATGGCTGCCAGATGGACCTGCCAGAGCTGAGCAACAGACCTGAATCTTTCAACTCCAGGATATTTTGTAGAATTGCCTTCAGTGGAACTGTGGTTGGTTCCAACCTTCTTTGCTTTGTCCATTGTGAGAACCTTTGCCATCCAAGCTTGTGCTTGCTCTTATCAGGCAGTTGTCGAGGTATGGGAATATGGAGACTCCTGGACTGCCTAGATGTGCTAGCACTTTTGAGAATACTCTTGGGGCTGTGGAAAGTCCGAACAGAAACACCATACATTGGAAGTGTGCCCCACCGACTGTGACTCTGAGCTATCTGTGATGAGTGGGGTGAATGGACACGTCAAAATATGCATCCTGGAGGTCGAGAGTTGAAAACCAATTGTCTTTGGTCAAGGCGGGAATTATGGTAGACAGAATGACTATTTTGAATCATTGTGATTATATATGACTGCTGAGTCTCCTGAGGTCGAGAACTGGTCTCCACCCTCCCAACTTCTCTGTGGTGAGGATGTAGTGGGAGTAGAATCCCTTCCCTTCATATTGCTGTGGTACATGTTCCACTGCACCGAGATGGAGTAGATATTTGACCTCCTGGAGGAGGATGGTCTCATGAGATGGGTTCCTGAAAAGGGACAGGAAAGGTGGGTGGGGAGGAGGAGTAGAAGAAAAGGGGATGCAGTACCCATCTGTCAGTAGTGATGGAGGACCATTGGTGGTAAAAGGGCACTAAACATTGCTGGAATAGGTGAAGAAGGTGAGGTTGTCTTGAGCAAAGAGATGTTACACCGGACTCTTGGCATAAGCTTCAAAACATTTGTCTTAAAGTAGGTGGTTGGGAGGTGGAGAGTTGGTCAGAACTTTGTCTCCTCGTAGTCTGGCGTTGTCTCCTTCTGTTGTCAAACTGCCTCTGCGCTTGGCTGAAAGGTGTTGGTCTGTACCTCTGAGTAAAGCTTCTGTCCTGTTTACGTTTTACTGCAGGGATATGAATACCAAACGTCTTCAAGGTAGCATGGCAGTCCTTCAGAAAGTGAAGGGAGGCATCCATCGTGTCAGCAAAGAGTTTAGATCCCTGAAAAGGAAGATCTTCAACCATGGCCTGAACCTCATGTGGGAAACCAGACAGATGTAGGCAAGATGACCTCATCATCATCGCTGCAGTCGCAATAGATCGGGACGCAGTGTCAGAAGCATCAAGCGTGGCTTGAAGGGCTGTGCATGATATCAGAGTTCCCTCATCAATATTGGCCCTGAATGGGTCTCTTTTGTTCTCAGCTAGTGCTTCAATAAAATGTGTCATCTGCTCCAAGATGTTGTGTGTGTACTTGGCCAGCATGGCTGTATAATTCGAGATGTGTAGCTGCAGGGACACAGAAAAATATGCCTTCTGCCCCAGGAAGTTGAGGTGTTTCCATTCTTTCTCATAAGGAGTGGTTCTGGTCACAGCCTGTTTGCCCCTTTGGTTCACCGCATCAACCACTATGGAATTTGGGGTTGAATGAGAGAATAAGAAATCAGCACCTTGAGATGCAACATAATACTTGCAGTTTGACCTTTTGCAGACAGGCGGTATCGGAGCGCTAGCTTAACTGCTGGGGAGGCATTAACCAATGAGATCTCAAGGACCTCTGCTACCCTTCTGTACAGATCTTGGAAGGATTTAAAGTAATCTCCCACTGTGGGAAGGGGAGGCATCAGAGTATTGTTGGGACAAGATGACGATGTGTGTGTGTGTGGGTGGGAAGAAACTGCAGACTCATCGTCAGTTGAAGGAGGCTCGTCCTCCTCTTGATATCAAGAGGTGTCCAGTGATGGTATGGAGCCTGTCGTCGATGGTACAACTCTGGTTGGTTGAGGCTGCATGTGTTGAGGCTGCTAGATCCCAGTTAGCTGGCATAGGAACTGGAAATGGGACCCACTGGGGTAACTGCCATTGGGGTACTGGTAGTTGCATCTGGTGCTGGTGTTGCAGCTGAAATTGTTTGGGTGAAGAGTGCCTAGGTGTATGAGCTCCAACGAGAGGTTCCTCATCATCGTCGCTTGACAAAGGCAGTGCCGAGCATGCAAGAGTGGATAAAGTGAACCTGCTAGAAGCAGCTGTACTGTCTGTTTAGAATAATGGAGTGGTAGGCAGAGATGTCACTTTGAGCTCCTCTACTGTCATTAGTGGGAGCGGTGACGGTACTGATGGAGCTGAAGATGGCGGTACCACAGCTACCTGTGGTGCTGACGGTACCGAATGCACAGCAGGTTTCTTTTGTACTCCTGGTACCGGAGGCAGCATAAGTACCGATGGTGCAGTGAGCGCTTTAGTCTTTTTCGATGCCGACGGTGCGACTTTGTGATGCATTTTTGATGTGGCCTTTTTAGGTGCCATCAGTGTCAACTTTGACTTGGGCTTGTCAGTCGTCTTTGCAAGGTCCTTGGACCCTCAGGAACCATGAACTGATGATGGTCCCAGTACCTCCCTATCCTGGGCCCAAGAGTAGCTCGGTACGGGGGTATTTTAGATATTGGCCCTGTTTTTTTGAGGAGGAGTCACCTTTGCTCAAAGATGGGTCTAGGGAAGAGTCTTGAACGGCAGAGGCAGACAGGGCTGCCTTCTCAGACATAGCTGTTGGGGAGGGCTGCCGAGGTGGCGTAGAGTGCTCCAAGTTGGAGGCTGGTCTTACTGTACTTTCCAGAATGATCAACTTCAGTTGAAGCTCTCTGGCCTTCTGCGTGCAGGCCGTCAACTGCTTACAATGCTGGCAGTGAGCTGTGGTGTGTGCCTGGCCCAAGCACTGAACACACTGTGGGTGCCTGTCCAAAATAGCATTAGAGAGCCTACAGGAGAAGCAGTGTTTGAAGCCTGGGGAACCCAGCATCCCAGGAAAGATTATTACAGCAGAGAAAAATAGCCTTAACCAAGCAACAATTGAAGAAAAAGGATTTTTTTTAAACAACAAACTAAGGATGTTAAATTGCGGTTAACTGACTAGACACTGGCACTTCCGCATTTCTCCTTTGAAATGTACATTTCAAAGGAGGAATGAGGAATATCACGTACAGCCCAGGGCCAGTGGGAAGTCCCACTGACTCTAGGCTGCATGTGGCTGCCTTCTTTGAAATTCACAAGAGTCCCCAGCGGGGTCTCTTGTGCATTTCAAAGCCATGGAGCCTGGGGTCAGCTGGGGACTCCCCAGCTGACCCCAGATTCCCCACAGATGCCCCTTTGAATCGCGCAGATGCATGGCTCAAAGGGACAGTCGTCGCACAGTTGATCCGCACGAGTCAAAGGGGCAGCTGCCTGGAGCCCGCGGTAAAGACTGGTGGTATCCGTGTATCACAGAATCATAGAACTGGAAGGGACCTCAAGAGGTTATTGAGTCCAGTCCCCTGCCCTCACGGCAGGACCAGGCACTATCTAGATCATCCCTGACAGGTGTCTATCCAACGTGCCTTTAAATATCTCCAGTGATGGAGATTCCACAACTTCCATAGGCAATTTATTCCAGCGTTTAATCATCCTGACAGTTAGGAAGTTTTTCCTGACATCCAACCTAAACCTCCCTTGTTGCAGTTTAAGCCCATTGCTTCTTGTTCTATCCTCAGAGGACAAGGAGAACAATTTTTCTCCTTCCTCCTTACAATACTCTTTTAGATATTTAAAAACCACTATCACGTCCCCTCTCAGTCTTCTCTTTTCTAAACTAAACAAGCCCAATTTTTTCACTCTTTCCTCATAGCTCATGTTTTTTAGACCTTTATTCATTTTTGTTGCTCTTCTCTGGATCTTCTCCAGTTTCTCCACATCTTTCTTGAAAGAAACTGGATACTGGAAACAATACTTCAGTTGAGGCCTAATGAGTGCAGAGTAGAACAGAAGAATGATTTCTCATGTCTTGCTCACAACACTCCTGTTAATGCATCCCAGAATCATGTTTGCTTTTTTTGCAACAGCATCACACTGTTGACTCCTGTTTAACTTGTGGTCCACTATAACCCCTAAATCCCTTTCAGCAGTACTCCTTCCTAGATAGTCACTTCCCATTCTGTACGTGTGAAATCAATTGTTCCTTCCTAAGTGGAGTACTTTGCATTTGTCCTATTAAACTTCATCCTATTAACCTCAGACCATTTCTCTAGTTTGTCCAGATCATTCGGAATTTTGACCATATCCTCCAAAGCACTTGCAACATCTCCCAGCTTGGTATCATCTGCAAACTTAATGAGCGTACTCTCTATGTCATCATCAAGTGGAACCCCATTATTATGCCTTTCCAGCACGATTGTGAACTGTTAATAACTACTCCCGAGAATGGTTATCCAGCCAGTTATATACCCACCGTATAGTAGCCCCATCTAGGTTGTATTTCCCTAGTTTATTGATAAGAATATCATGCAAGACCATATCAAATGCCTCACTAAAGTCTAGGTACACTACGTCCACTGCTTCTCCCTTATCCACAAGGCTTTTTAGCCTATCAAAAAAAGCTAGCAGATTGGTTTGACATGATTTGTTCTTTACAAATCCATGCAGGCTGTTACCTATCACCTTACTATCTTCCAGGTGTTTGCAGATGAATTCCTTATTACTTTCCTGGCACAGAAGTTAAACTGACTGGTCTGTAGTTTCCTGGGTTGTTCTTATTTCCCTTTTTATAGATGGGCGCTAGATTTGCCCATTTCCAGTCTTCTGGAATCTTTCCTGTCTTCCATGATTTTTCAAAGATGATAGGTAAAGGCTCAGATATCTCCCCTATCAACTCCTTGAGTATTCTAGGATGCATTTCATCAGGTCCTAGTGACTTGCGGACATCTAACTTTTCTAAGTCATTTTTAACTTGTTCTTTTTTATTTTATCTTCTAAACCTACCCCCTTCCCACTAGCATTTACTATGTTAGGCATTCCTTCATCATCAGACTTCCTGGTGAAAACCAAAACAAAGAAGTCATTAAGCACCATTTCCAAATTTCCTGTTATTGTTTCTTCCTCTTCTCTGAGCAATGGGCCTACCCTGTCCTTGGTTTTCCTCTTGCTTCTAAGAATACTTGTAGAATGTCATCTTGTTACCCTTTATGTCTCTAGCTAGATTTAGCTCATTTTGTGCCTTTGCCTTTCTAATCTTGCCCCTGTATACCTGTATGGACCCAAGGCAAAACAAGAGAGTGTTCTGGTATATTTGGAAGAGAAAGGAATCCTTCACTAAGATGACAAACTGACAGCATATTGGTCTCATGAGAGGAGGATAACAACCAACACTGGTTATAAAGCTCTATAAGGGTTTGGTGGGGAGCAATACTTGGTTAGACATGGGAGTACCTTAATTAAGAGTAGACTCTAGAATGCATATTATGATTTTACCACATATGTAGCCATTTGCTTCAAATACTTCTACTTACATCTCCAGCCTCTGTTAAATAAACATTCACTTCCGGAAGTGTACTGGGGCAGCTGGGGTGCCCTGTTTCTTTGGAAGCAGTGTATCTGAATACTGTGAGCTTCCAGTAAGCCAGGGAGGACACTCCAGGAAGATGCGTGGAGGGCTGGAGTATGCCAGTCACTGATCTGCATTGTGACAACGGGGCCTGCGAGGCCTAGAGAGCAGGACTTGTGTGGCCAGGGGAGCCGAGGAGCTGATGTCTAGCAGGCACAGACAAGGCTCCCTCACACTCAGGCAGGCCAGCCAACCGGGGGGGAAGGGGGAAGGGAGTGGGGAGGCAAAGGGCCCATTGCCCTGGGACTAGATATTCTAAAGGGCCCAGGGCTCTCGGCTGCCGCTGCTACCTTTAAATCACTACTGGAGTGCCCGATTGTATGTTCCAGAAAGCTCTAAGGGCTGGGGTGGGGCAGCCAGCAGGGCATAGAGTGTGTTCTGGGTGGCACTGAGGGCCGGTTGCCCCACCCCTTCTGGGAGCAAAGAGGAGCCCCTCCCCACTTTGCCCAGGGGCCTAGTGTGGCTGTTGGCTTTCCTGCACTCTGGGAAAGGCAGTGATAACTCATAACCTTGGGTACCACTATGAAGTGTCACAATGAGGCTTTTAAGAGTAGGCAAAAATGGGTGGATTCTCAGGAAAATTATCTGAGGTTATTTTAACATGCCTATTCACTTGGCAACATTATCAACAGCAGCAGAGGCCATGTTTAGTACACAGCATGCTGGAGGTTCAGTATTCCAATACTAGCTTGAAGGCAACATTTCTGTTTTCTTCCCCAGGATCTTATCTTCTTCAACATTCAGTTTGAAGATCTGGGTTTCACAATCTCGTCTATCAGAACAGCATCTACCATGACTTCTCTTTTCATGTCATGGACCAACTGGGCCAGAGTCAGATGTAGTGTAACTGAGTTGAAATCCACCAAATTTCACCCTGTCCAGAGTAGATCTTGTGTGTGTGCGCACATTGAACACATACATAACATTATACCACGCTCCCCATCATTTTAGAAGCAATGGATGTTAAATTACAAGCATTACTTTGGAGTGCGATTATGGGTAATTTTACTCCCCCCTTTGCCATCAGCGTGATTTTATTATTGTGACTCCATGGACAGCTGACAAGCCAAATCCCAGATATAGAGACTATTACTCAGCCAGGTGTTTAGAGTTGACTGCTTCCCAGCTGAGTTAGATCAGCAGAAAGTGTACTCCTTCTGTAATAGGATTAACTTTAGCAAAACATTTAATGGAACATTTCTGGCAATAGGCAAACACAACAGCATTCACAGCAATATGTAGTTTACTCACCTCGTCAGGCTTGAGATGTATGAAAGGTAATGTCTAAAGTAAAGTAAAGGCTTATAAAAATACAAAGGAGCAATAATTACATTCATCCCTAACTTGAAGCACCAAATTTCAGTGTGACCCAGAGCTACCTGCTTTCAGGACTCTAGCTGCCAGGGAGCAAAAGCAACAGCAACCTTCTCAAGCTGGATTCTTCTGGATTCCTCTGCAAGTGGAATCAAGAAAGTGGGGTTCCCTCCTAACCGCTGAGCACCTGCAACTTCACTATACTCAATGAAATGTGTGTGAGCAGCAGGGCCATCCCTAGAGTGTGGGGTCTGGAGTAACACCCCCCGCTGCAGGTCCGGCCCCTCTTCCACCCATTTTCCCAAGCTTTGCCCCTGAGCAATGCAAGCTGGGGGATTATCAGGGGGCCTGGTGTGGGGCAGCAGTAGGGGTTGGCCTGCCTCCCAAACTCGTCATGGTGGCGGGAACTGGAGCAGCCTGGCAGCCTGCTCCACTCTGTCCCGCCCGCTCTCTCCCAGCCTGCTGCCCTATCTGTTCAACCTCTCATGGATCAATCATCAATATGGGAGCAGGTCCTGCTAGGGTGTTTCCCATAAGAAGATCAATTTTCCTGTTCTGGGCACCCTTTTTGATACTCTGAGTATGTCTCTACTACATTCTGCACATGCACATGGAAGTGTCAGCCTGCTCTCTCGTACTGGTTTGTGTCCCCTAGAGACACAAGGGACCCCAAATTCTATAGGCTGTGTAGTTTCATAATTAATATTGATATACCATCTTTATCTTGTGACTAAGACACATGTTAGAGACAATATTTGCTGTTATAGCATTGTATAATTTAAATGTAATCTTCCCAGTTATACTTCTGCAACGTTACCAGCTGGTACCTTTTTTCCCCATAATCATTCAAGTTATTTCTTGTCATTAACTTATGTCATCATTCCTTGTCTCCAAAGCCTAAAATAACTAAATTTTTACAGGCCTCTGCCTATAGGTTTGTGCATTTCAGCTTGTCTTACTTATGTCTACAACATAGTTCCTCTAAATACCGAGGAATCTTCTACTGCTATAATTCTACAAATTAACCTCCAATTACTACACAAATATATGTATATTTCTACCATATATTTGAGAAAGTCTGTGTATATGTGTGTTTGTCAGTGAGTCTCAGGGAAGTAAAACAAACTGAAATGGAGGGAAATGATTCTATGATATCATGGAATCTTCTCACATAAAAGATACCTCCTCTGGGAAGGTGAGACCAGTTATTAGGAAGAAACAATTATTAGTAATAGTGGATTCAATAATTAAATATAGGTGGCGAAGTTTGTGATGACCAGGAGAACCGCATGATGAATTTCCTGCTGGGTATGAAGGCAAAAAGTCATCCTTTAAAAAATGAACATAAACTCATGCTAAACCTCTCCCTCACAAGTCAGGTGTAAAAGTATAATTAGGCACACCATAAAAGAATTTGAAGAGCACCTGTCAAAAGACACAAACACTATCAACTACCACAGGACAGGCTCCACAAGGAAGGCAACAGAACATCACTGGTCATCACATATGGCCCCCCAACTAAAACCCCTTCAGAGCAGCATTGACAACCTATCCTGGAAAATGATTCCTCACAGAGTTTGGGAAACAGACCAATCCTTGCCTACAAACAACCCTCCAATCTGAAACAAATACCATATTTTAGTGAATATACCCTGCACCCAAATATACCCCGCAGTTTTTGCTCTTTCAGTAAAAAAAATCCTGTATACCCCGTGCACGAGTATAACCCGCGGGGTATACAAGATTGTGCCGGGGGTATATTTACAGTGCGGGGGTATATTTATGGTGCGGGAGTGGGAGGGGGGAAGTAGCCAGCCACTCACTGCCCTGGTTCCTGCGCAGCCACCAGCCTCCGGGTGGGGGAGCAATCCAGCCGGGTGCCCTCCCCTGCCTGCAGCCACCGCTGCCGCTGTCGCACGCCAGCCCCACCACGCGCTGGCTTGTTGCTCCTGCATGATCCAGCTGGGCGCCCTCCCCTGCTTGCAGCCGCTGCCCCACATGCCGGCCCCGCTGCATGCTCACTTGTTGCTCCTGGGCTGGGGCATGGCTCAGGGCGGCGGGGCAGGCGCCGGCCCGGGAGCAACAAGCGAGTGCGCAGTGGAGCCAGCGTGCAGCGGCTGCAGGCAGTGGAGGGCGCCCAGCTGGATCGCACAGGAATAACAAGCACCATACCCCGGCCCCACTCCTGTGCGCCGGTGAGCAGGGCCGGGGGGCTGCGAGGGGTCGTGGGGAGGTTGCAAGTAGGGTACAAGGAGGCTGCGGGGGGGGGGAGGGAGTTGTGGCGGGCCACCTGCTGCCCGGGACAGGGCTCCGGGCTCCTTCCCTGTACTTTCTGTAAAAAAAAAAAAAAAACCAGTATACCCCGCAAACGAGTATACCCCATGGGGGTGTGTGCGGGGTTTGTAAAAACTAATATAACCCATGGGTTATATTCGCTAAAAGACGGTACTCAGCAGCCACACACCACGCCACAGATGCACTCACCCAGGAACCTATACTTGCAAAAAAACCCAGTGCCAACTCGGTCCACATATCTATAAAGGTGACACTATCACAAGACCTAGCCACATAAGCACATCATCAAGGACTTATCCACCTGTACATCCACTAACATGATCTATGCCATCAAGTGCCAGCAATGTCTGGCATGTATACTGGCCAAATTGTATAGTCTCTGTGCCAAAAGTATAAATGGACACAAATCAGATATTAAGAAAGATAACATACAAAAATCAGCAAGCACACCTATAACCTCCCTAGACACTCAGTAACGAATTTAAAAGTAGCCATCCCTCTACAAAAAACCTTCAAAACCAGATTACAAAGAGAAACAGCAGAGCTACAATTCATTTGCAAATTTAACTTGATCGAATTAGGACTGAATAAGAACTTGGAATGGTTATTTTACTACAAAGGTAATTTTCCCTCTCTTGGTATTCACATCTCCCCATTAGTTACTGGGAATGATCCTCATCCTCCCTGACTGAATTGGCCTCATTAACACTGTTTTTATACTTGATAAGTAACTCCCTTCTTTTGCTATATTAGTATATAGATATATCCCTACCTCTGTAATTTCCACTCCACACATCTGACATCTTTTCATTTCATGAAAGTTTATGCCCAAATAAATCTGTTAGGGCAGGGGTTCCCAAACTTTTTGACACGGGGACCAGTAAATCCAGTCACGAACTTTTGGTGGACCGGTAACATTCATTTGCATATTTGCATATTCATTAATCAAATGATGAATATTCAAATAAGTTGTTTCCGATCCTCCCAAAGCCCCCAGTGCCAGCTTTAGCAAAGCTTTTAATATGGTCACCCACAATATTCTTGCCATCAAGTTAAAGAATATGGATTGGATAAATGGAGTGTAAGACAGACAGAAAGCTAGTTAGACCAGGGTTTCCCAAAATTTTTACTTTAGTTGGAACCCTTTTTTTTCCAGTACTGTTTTTTGCAGCCCAAA
>JANRFK010004149.1:119661256-119683924 GCA_030068395.1 Apalone spinifera | reverse complement strand
CCCAACTCTTCCTAATTAAGTCTAAAAACTGTCTGACAGATGAGCCCAGCCCAGTCTTTTTTAAACTAGTCAGTACATGTATTTGTCAAGAGAACCCGGTGCAGCTTTCATTCTTTAATAAGACACTTTAGTTATAAACTGAAGGAATGAAAACGTGGCATTAAACAATATAAATAGAGAGTGATTTTGAGGAAGGTCTCATAAAACCAGACACATGCAGACCATACCCTATGTACTGTAGCTCCATGCCAAGTTTCTTAAAAAAACAATATTAGTTGATGTCTACACTCTGCAGGGTGAAATATATGAGCTGGGCTTCCTTTACAGTAGGAATATAAAGCAGGGGTGGCCAACCCATTTTACAAAGAGAGCCAAAACAGCGGCAGAAAAAATGTGAAGAGCTGCATCAGAATTGTCAAGCAAAAATAAATCAATAAATCAATAAATAAATCTTTTTTTTAAAGGAGGCTGCCCCTTTAAGAGTGGGGGGGTATTTTTTTAAGCCATCTGGTAACCCTATGGGTCCACTGCTGGGGCAAGACTAGAACCAAGCCTGAGTGCAGGCAGGGTCTCAGCTTGAACAGAGCACGAAGGCAGGCAGAGAGTCCAACAGCTGCTAATCGTAGGCTGAGCAGGCCACTGTCTGCCAGTCAGGTGGGGTGTACTATGGTCCAGATGTGCTTGTTGGCTGCCTGGCCACAGGGCAGGTACAGCTGCAGGTCCTGGCCCCTCACTCTGCCCAGAGCTGGCAAAGGAGCGTTCTCCAGGGGTAGTGGGAGGAAAAGCTTCCAAAAGAGCTTTGCTGCCCTACGCATCCCAGACAGAAAGTCCTTTAGAGACAAGGGCCCACTCAGAGCTGCCCCATATGCACTCTAGCTCATGCTGGAACACTGGGATCAAACCCCATAAGCTGCTCCCCCATGCCACCCACTCTGTTCCCCAGGTGCCAAGTGGGGCTCAGACATGAGGGAATCTGGGCCCGTCTGGAGTCAAAGCTGCTGCAAGCTCCCCACTAAGTTCACTGCCCCTTAATAGGTACAGCAGGGTTATCTCCAAGAACTGCATATTCTGGGCCCAAACCTGCCACTGCTACTCACTGTATTCTTGCCCCCTTCCAATCCCCCTGTCATGGGGCAGGCAGGGGGCAGATGGAGTGCCTGCTGAGCTTCTGTTCTGCATGTCTGTTTCAGTGACTTTGCATGTTATATTTGTATGGGTTAGCAAAGTCAACAATTCTGGCTGCTCTTCAACCAGCTGGCAGGGATGCTGCAGAGGACCGGTCATAGAATTATAGAAGATTTGGATTGGAAGAGACCTTAAGAGGCATCTAGTCCAACACCCTGCTCGAAGCAAGACCAATCCCAACAAAATCAGCCAGCCAGACCTTAAAAACCTCTAAGGATGGAGATTCCATCACCTCCCTAGGTAACCCATTGCAGTCTTTCGCCACACTCCTCATGAAATAGATTTTCCTAATATCCTAATCTAATATCAGGTAGTTGAAGGCTGTTATCAAATTCTCCCTCTGTCTTCTCTTCTGCAGATTAAATACCAGTTCCCCCAGTCTCTCCTCATAAGTCATGCATCCTATCCACGCCAATCTTTTTGTTGCCCTCCACTAGACACTCTCCAATTTGTCCACAATCTTTTAGTAGCGGGGAGTACAAAACTGGACTCGATACTGCAGATGTGGCCTCACCAGTGCTGAATAGAGGGAAACTTCCCTCAATCTGCTGACGACGTTCCTACTAATGCAGCCCAATATGTCATTAGCCTTGTTGGCTAATCTGCTTAGCCTGTAGGTTCCCACCAGAACACCACCCTTGTTGCTCTCACCTCTAATCTTAACCCAAAGACTTTGCCAGTTTCATACTGGAGCTGAGCAATCATACTGCTCTCTTACATACAGTGCAAGTCCTTTGTCTTTTCTCCTTCGCCTGTCCTTCCTGAACAGTTTAGACCCATCCATGACAGTGCTCCAGTCATGTGAGTTACCTCACCAAGTCTCTGTTGTTCCAATCACATCAGTGTTCCTTGACTGTGCCAGGACTTCCAATTCTTCGTGATTGTTTCCCAGGCTTCTTGCATTTGTGTTCAGGCACTTAAGACAACTAGCCAATTGCCCTACTTTTTCAGCCTGAATCAGGAGGCCTCTCCTTTTGAACCCTCCTCTTTGTGTTTCCTGCAGATATCCCATTTCCCCACATGCTTCGGGCTTAGGTCTCTATCCCCAGGCGAGCCTAGTTTAAAGCCCTCCTCACTAGGTTAGCAAGCCTATAACAAGTAATGCATAATGGAAAACAATCCCAACTATATGCAACTTTTTGCAATCTTCTCTGGAATCACATAAATGAGTTTTAGCTGAGAATTCTTATGAAGTATTTTGGTGTGAACCCACTTTACATGTTCTTTACTGCTTGAAGCATTTAATAAAGTTGCAGAAATTCGCAGTTGTTAAACCATTAGCTGATCTTCCTTAAGTGAGATCAAAGAACAGATCACAAGTGTGAAACCTTCAGAACATACTTCAGGTAACTGGTAGCACAGACTCTTTTCCACCTCCAGTAGGCAGGACAAGAAATATAACTTTAAATGCTACAGTGGCAGGAAAGGATATTACAAAGTGCAGCTTTGATCTTCTCACACCACGAAAAGTCTTATTTATTTTATTCCATGCCTCTGATGAAGTCTCAGTTTCTTCACTTTCCCCAGCCTCTGAATCTCCTGATAATTGTTTTATTTTATTCTTTAATACAGTCTTCTTATGAATAAGCTCCTGTTGTCTTTCCAGAAGATCCTGAATCTGGATTTCTACTGCCTGCAGCTCACTATCAGTGGAAACCAAATCCTCCTGAAGCACTGAAACGGCTGTCATCATCTTCAAAGTTGAAAGGACCCATCCCTTATTAATAAAGGGATCCGCCTCCCTCTGCTGGTAATATTTATACTGTCTTTCTGAACTGATAGTCGAATATGAAGAGTGTTTGTGCAAGGGGGAGACCTGGGACTGTCATCTCCAGGAATATCCACTGATTAGCTGCTAGCTGGTCCATTCTAAAAGGCAAAATCTTTGCTCTGCACCCATATTTTTATGCCTCTCAAGGATACATCATCATCCCAGGCAAGGGGTCTGAGCACTACCCATAGAGGGGCTCAAAAGCCAGGAAAATCATTCCAATCCCTCCTTTCCTTTAGGTGGCAGAATTTTCACAAACATCTCCCAAGAGCCCCTGCAGCACATCTGTGAGCAGAGACCGCTGAATCAGTGCCTGCTGCATCCACAGGCTTCACTGCCTTGTCTGTGGGCAGCAATGGGTCCTGTAGACCCCCAACAGAGGGGAGATGGCAGCCCCTCTGTGCCAGGGTAACCTCCGTCAGGTGGTGCAGGATAAATGCCTTACATTGACAAAGATTGCTCTGTCATTGGCATTTCTATTGCTAACTTATTTCCCCTTGGCTTGCTGACATTATTAATGAGTGCAGGGAGTCATTAGCATGGGCTCTTTGGCACCAGAGAGGTAACCACATATCTCAGTTCCTAGGATGTCTAAGTCCGTTTTCACCAGAACACTTCCAAACACCTCCTGTACTGGGCAAATAAAGAGGGACAGGAATGTGGCCAAACTAATGCTACGTCTAGACTGCACGCCTTTTTCAATAGAGGCTTTGTTGACAGATACTGACTTACTGTCGACAGAACGCAGCAGTAGTGTAAATGCAGGTATAGTTTTGTCGACAAAAGCCAACTTTTGTTGAAAAACTTTTGTCTAGACATACCCTGAAGGACTTTCCCAAACAAACTGAGGCACATGGCTCTGCACCCAGTGGAGTTCAGCTCTCTCCAGATCACTACTACAATTGAATGATCCATTAATTCTTTCTTTCCCACTTCTCTGCAAAATTCCCCAAGAAGGCGAACACAGATGTGGTTCCTTATGCACAGTGTTTTTTACAGTTCTCTAGTAGCGCCCTCCACATAAGAGAAGAGCACACTGGGATTGCAGTCAGATAGTTGTTAATAAAAATAACGATGGGGCTTCCTCTTACAAAACTGGCTGGCTGCAGAGTGAGAGCAACCGCCAAGTAACTCTCAGCGGGGCTCAAGCAAGTTGACTGAGGCATTAGAAGGATCTTGTATTAAATCAGTTAATTCTGTTGGCTTAAAGTCACTATTGAAAAAAATTGATATTGGCTCAGGACACGTAGGCTACCATATATATATGTTCCAGGCTACTGCTAACCTCTTGTAAAGCTTTCATGACTTTCTTCAGCCATGTGATTTTATCAATGTGCCCAATGCCTCAAGCATAGGGCAGCAAAACTGATCATTCTTCATTGCTTTGGACTATTAAATGGCAACCAGCTAGCATCCCTATGTGGCATCTCGGAAGACACAGAACTAACATAGAGCCTCCTTTCCCCTGCTGCCATGGGGTGTGGCCTGATGCTCCATTTTGCCCTGATGCTGACCCGCTCTTTCATTCATTCCCTTGCGGGTTCTCTGTAGTTGGTATCAATCCCAACAACCCTGGCACGGGCTGGGATCAGTGAATTGCATTATGCTCAAAAGCCTGAAACAGTTTTTAGAAAACCACTTGTAGTTACTGAACTGCAAACAGGCTGAAGTGCTCAAATCATATATGGTGGGCTGAGCTATGAAGCATTAAAAAATTACTGAAGCCAATTTAACTGGATGAGTTATATTTAGAGTTGTATAGATTTAGTTACATTTAGTTATACTTCATAATCCAATCTTCAAGTGACACCATTTGGGGGATGTTTTAAAACTTTAGAGAAAACTAATGTAAGAGACACCTGAAATCAGTTTCCATCTGTTTCATTATTAATGACTATTTATATTATGGTGGATCCTATAAGCCAGAGTCAAGATCAGAGTGCGGCACATACAGTAAGAGTTAGTATCAGCCCTGAAAGGAGACAGTCTAAGTAGCCAAGATAGACAAGTGGTAGGGAAAGAATGTACTGACCAAGGAGGAGGAAAGCATCTTTATACCCTAACTTGGAAAACTAGCAAAGAGGGCTTTAAACCAGGTTCAGAGGAGTCAGGTGACAAAAGCCCACAGGTAAGATTTTAAAAGGTGATTGTAACAGAGAGCTAGGAAGCATTAGCACATAAGCTAAACTATGACTTAATTGGCATAACAGATCTGACTTGGTGGGTTAACTTTCATACCACGAATATACTGGTACAGGGCAGATTAATTTGTTCAGGAAAGACAAACAAACCTCATGTCAGGTCTCTGACTCTGGGCCCAAGGATAACTGCATCCTTTCAGGCTCTGAATTATCCTTATGCCCTTGTGTCAGAGGGCTTTATGCCACATACCCTGCGGCCTGTGGGCAACCCAGGCCCTCTCTCTACACTGGGTCCCCGCCTATAACAAGCAGCCAAGATCTGCACAGACCCACTCTTTGCTACTGTTTCCTTAAACATCTTCCTCCACAGCCTCTCTAAGGTGCTCTTCCCCACAATTTCTCTGGGTTCACCCTTCTTGCAGGGCTAAGATCGAAGGGCTTATGCTCCCCCTCAAGTTTCCTTCCCTCACCACTTCTGTGTTCCCAGGGAATCATGGCACACTCTCTGCATACAGCCCCCTCTTCTGCTACAAACTTCCCCTCTTTATTCTAACCAGCCTGCTCCTGCCCAGCTGGGTTTCAGCATTCCTTAACCTATGAAGGAAGACTGAAAGAATTGGGCTTGTTTAGTTTGGAAAAGAGAAGATTGAGAGGGGACATGATAGCAGTTTTCAGGTATCTAAAAGTGTGTCACAAGGAGGAGGGAGAAAACTTGTTCTTCCTGGCCTCTGAGGATAGAACAAGAAGCAATGGGCTTAAATTGCAGCAAGAGAAGTTTAGGTTGGACATTAGGAAAAAGTTCCTAACTGTCAGGGTGGTTAAACACTGGAATAAATTGCCCAGGGAGGTTGTGGAATCTCCATCTCTGGAGATATTTAAGAGTAGGTTAGATAAATGTCTATCAGGGATGGTCTAGAGACACTACTGGGTCCTGCCATGAGGGCAGGGGACTGGACTCAATGCCCTCTCGAAGTCCCTTCCAGTCCTAGTATTCTATGATTCTATGATCAATTTAGCCTGGTTCTCCCTCGAGGTGTAGTCCAACATTACTGGCCTCTTAGCTCCAAGTTAATTCATTTGGGGTTCGTACGCAGTTCACACCCCATCGGCCCATTTGAGGATCACGTTGGAGCTTGAGCAGGAGGTAGGTCTCTGGGCCTGTACCAAGACACAGTTGGACAAATGCCCAGAGGCAGGAACACAGGTGTCAAGGGAACTTATACCCTTAAGACTGAGGTGCCAAGCGAGGTTAGGCACCTGCAGAGTTCAGTGGGAGTTTTGTGAACTGCAACAGAGCCTAAATTGTAACATAGGCACCAATACATGAGATTCGGGTGCCCAACTCTAGGGCTTAGGTGCCTAAATTCCTTTCTGCATCTGGGCCAAAGTGACAAGCCTAAGGCCACAGAAAATGTGAGTGACATCCTAGGAATGGAATCAAATTTGCCTGAGTCCTCATCCAATTCCTAGTCCAATTCCTTAACAAAAGACCCTACTATCTCCCTTCAATAGCATGCACACTCACAGCAAGTTCTGTTTAAAGCAGTTTGCAGGGATGGGTCCTGGCAACACTTTAGCTTTGCAGTCTCTGGAATTATCATTTCACTGACAGGAAAAACACTGGATGCACTGGTGGTAATTCTTGTAATGGAAAGAAGACTTGAAGAGTCTCTTCTTTCATCGTCAGCAAGCTTCATAGAACAAAAGGACTACTTGGCCAAGCATAGTAAAACTTAAAGAACCTCTCCACCCATTCGCTTACTAAAATGAGACTAAAAAGACTCCAGAAAAAACAAACAAACAAGACCCACTTTCCCCAACCTCAGTTTTCAGCACACTTTAGTCTTTTGTAAAGCAAATTCATGTTTGCTCAGCAGCTGAGTGCACTCAAACGGGATGCAGCTGCATTCTCCAAGATTAGACAAACTCACATTACAAAATGCATGTTTGTATTGCTGGTCTCCCCGCCGAGGAGATGGATGGCTTTGTGCTGTGCCTTTATCCAGCTGCAAAGACTCAAGCATGAGCCTAACCAAACTGATTGACTAATGAGTCTAATGTCATTACATTGACAAAGATTCTTTTGAAAGGTTGGAGAAACATTCTTGCTGGGATAGAACTTCTCTGAGCATAGATTAATGTAGGAGATTAGTCCAGAGGTGCCTGATGTGGGAGGTGGGGAGTTTGGGGCTGCACATAGAGTGCACTGAGCATTTCTGGTGCTAGTCAAAACTCCAAACAAGTGAGTATTGCCATATAAATTATTAACATTCCAGGTGATACAATAAATGTTTTTTTTAAGACAACATTGAATGGCTGCAGTTGTGATGTCATTCTTAGGAGTTGTCCATCCAGATGCAGCATTCTAGACATCAGAACAAGGCTGGAGTTCTCACTTATCTACTGAGGGTAGTTTAAGGGTAATGAAACCAGCTCCTGCCATAATATAGGAAGCTAAACTTGATAACTCACTAGAAGTCTTCAGGGCTCAAGTTGTCAAGAGGGGATTAGAATCAATGAATGAACACTAATGAATGGCCTGTAAGGTGGATAGAAAGCTGGGTAGATCATTTGGTTCAAAGGGTAGTGATATCAGCTCGATGTCCAGACAGAAGCTGGTATCAAGCAGAGTGCCCCACAGGGGTCAGTCCTGAGGCTCGGGATTTTTTTTGGACATCTTCATTAATAATCTGGATGGGATAGACTGCACCCTCAGCAAGTTCACAGATGACAATAAACTGGGAGAAAGGGTAGATACGCTGGTGGGTAGGGGTAGGGTCCAAAGTGGCCTACCCAGATTCAAGGATTGAGACAAAGGAAATTTGATGAGGTTTTACATGGACAAGTGCAGGGTCCTGCACTTAGGATGGAAGAATCCCGTGTACTGCTACAGACTGGGGACCAACTGGCTAAGTAGCAGTTCTGCCAAAAAGGCCCTAGGGATTACAGTGGACAAGAAGCAGGATATGAGTCAACAGTGCGCCCTTGTTGCTAAAAACATTTTGGGCTACATTAATAGAAGCACTGCCAGCAGACCAAAGGAAGTGATTATTTCCCTCTATTTGGCACTGGTGAGGCCACTTCTGGAGTACTACAGCCAGTTGTGGGCCCCCATTACAGAAAAGATGTAGACAAATTGGAGAGAGTCCAGCAGAAGGCAATGAAAATGATTACGGAGCCGGGGTGCATGACTTGAGGAGAGTTTGAGGGAATGTATTTAGTCTGCAGACGAGAAGAGTGAACAAGGAACAATGGTCTCAAGTTACAATGGGGGAGAGGAGTCCAGGTTGGATATTAGGAGAAACTATGACATAGGAGGGTGGTGAAGCACTGGAATGGGTTACCTAGGGAGGCGGTGGAATCTCCATCCTTAGGGGTTTTTAAGGCCGAGCTTTAAAGCTCTGGCTGGGATGGTTTAGTCAGCATCAGTCCTGCTTTGAGCAGGGAGTTGGACTAGATAACCTCCAGAGGTCTCTTTCAACCCTAATCTTCTATGATTCCATAATCTGAAATATCCCATGAGGAGATATAAAGAAACCTCAAAGGAGGTTGGTGTTTCCAGATTCTGTTTGATTAGTTTGTTCCAGAGTTTGCCCAGCATGGCCCCGGGCATCTTAAAATAAACTTATGTTATATTTTAAGGTAGGCTCCAAGTTCTTTATCTTTGTAATGTCCTCCCATTAATGGCTCTCTCAATGAATGGTGGCAGCTCAATGAAAACCGTAAAACACTCACTACTGAGAGTGTAAAGATTTGGTCAGCTATATTTGCTGAAGAGAGGGAAGGAGGAAGAAGGCTCACGAGGTTTGCCCCACAGAAATTACAGATGGAAAGGACCTGTTAGTAGAGATGAGCAGAAACTAGAATGTTCAGTTTGTGAGAAATTCTACAGTTTCTGAATTTGTTTTCATTCTGAAGAGGAATGAAAGTAATGAATTTCTGAACTTCCCATGAAATAACATTTTCCAAAACTATTTCATTTTGTGTCAATCAAAACATTTAATTTCCATTTCAATTTTTTCCTGTAAGATAATATAAAAAAACCTCTCAAAATGAAGTAATTTCTTCTTCATGAAAAATCAAAACATTTCATTCTGCTATGGTCAAACCAGAAATCTTTGATAATACTTCATTTAAATTGTTTTGATTAAAACAAAATTTCATTGAACTCAGCATGTTCCCATGGAACGCTTTACAGAATATTCATTGCTGACAAAAAAAAAGTCCCATATAAAATTTCCACTCAGCTCTCCCTCGTGTCACACAATGCAGCTAAGCTATTGAAGGGCAGCTCTGCACAGAACAGACACAAAATCAAGGGCTACACATAGCATATGTACCAAATTAAGGGTTTTGGTGCTGGGATTTTTTTTCACCAAAACGCTGAATCTACACTCTACAAGGTTTCACTACTATACCAGTATAGTTGTAACACTACAATGTTTGTGTGTAGACAAGCCTTAAGAGTTGTTCAGTTTAGATTTACATATTTGTGGTTTTGGTTCATTCAAAAGTACAGCTGCTTTCTCTTCAGTTGCTGCTTCTTATAGAGCTACTTTCTTTCAATACTGAAAACAAAAAAATCAAATAAAGCTAGCAACTACATAAAGCTTCACTGCCCCATTCAGAGCCACCTAGCATGAATTACAATAGCAGTAATCTCCTCACCTTCAAGTTCTGCCGGGACAAATTTCCCACCTATATATAATCTTAAGGTTCTTTTGTCAGAAGCCTGAACACACTGAAAAAACTGAACTTTGCCACCATTATTTGCATGCATAGTTCTATAAATGACAGGTTTAGAGAGAGGTGGGGGAAAACCCTAACCCAGAAGTTGTCAGTTGTGTAAAAGCATTCCTTCCTTCTTTTCAACATGGGTGGTCCACTTTGCAGTTACTATGGTTTCAACATAAACCAACACAAAAGAAGATGAGTAATGTGTGTGCAGATGCAGCAGTCTAATTGCATTGTGTTTGAAACCAGGTTAGCCATGAGATTAAGCTGTATAATTGAATTGTATTTAATCTGTGCATTTCACTAATTGGTAATCAAGCGAGAAACAGTGCACTGGTACCGTTATTACTATAGAACAACAAAGACATGTATATATTTAGTTCTTTAAAACAAAGGTGGGCATATCAATGATCGGTTTAATGAGCAACCTTGGACAAATTACTTCACCTGCCCATGTCTCTGTCCTGTAAAACAACCGATATGATACAGATTAGACATATTGATACTGATTAGATCTACTACTCAGAATTGCTTTGCAAGAGCTAGGGGGTTAATATTAACTATAACTACTAACTAACTAATTATTTGTTATTAACAATAATTGCTATATATTTATTATTCAAAATGATCTGGACAAATTGGTCTCAGGGAAACAGGATGAAGTTTAATAAGGACGAATGCAAAGTGCTCCACTTAGGAAGGAACAATCAGTTTCACACACACAGAATGGGAAGTGACTGTCTAGGAAGGAGTACAGCAGAAAGGGATCTAGAGGGTATAGTGGACCACAAGCTAAATATGAGTCAACAGTGTGAAGCTGTTGCAAAAAAAGCAAACATGATTCTGGGATGCATTAACAGGTGTGTTGTGAGCAAGATATGAGAGGTCATGCTTCCTGATTAGGCCTCAGTTGGAGTACTGTGTCCAGTTCTGGGCACCACATTTCAAGAAAGATGTGGAGAAACTGGAGAAGGTCCAGAGAAGAGCAACAAGAATGATTAAAGGTCTAGAGAACATGACCTATGAAAAAAGACTGAAAAAATTGGGATTGTTTAGTTTGGAAAAGAGGCGATTGAGAGGGGACATGATAGCAGTTTTCAGGTATCTAAAAGGGTGTCACAAGGAGGAGGGAGAAAACTTGTTCTTCCTGGCCTCTGAGGATAGAACAAGAAGCAAGGGGCTTAAACTGCAGCAAGGGAGGTTTAGGTTGAACATCAGGAAAAAGTTCCTACCTGTCAGGGTGGTCAAACACTGGAATAAATTGCCTAGGGAGGTTGTGGAATCCCCATCTCTGGAGATATTTAAGAGTAGATTAGATAAATGTCTATCAGGGATGGTCTAGACAGTATTTGGTCCTGCCATGAGGGAAGGGGACTGGACTCGATGACCTATTGAGGACCCTTCCAGTCCTTGTATTCTATGATTCTATGATATTTGAGAGAGTTTGTCCATCTGTATGTCCATTTGTCTGTGTGTTCAAGAACTCCTCCTAAATGCTAAGAGCTAGGATCACCAAACTTGGTATACAGCTTTCTCTGATAACTTAAAGCAAGATAAGGGTTTGGTTGTATCAGTAAAATGGGATATGCCTGGAATGGGATTGCTTCGCAGAAAACCATATAGAAAAGAAACAGAATCATCAAGCAAGTGAAAGGCGCTGGTTGTGCTCCCCTCCTGGGAGAGCAGCAGGGGGCTGAAGCTTCTTCCCCGCAATTCATATAAGGATACTGCAGGCTTCTTTCCCTTCATCAGGGAGTGAGGGGTAAGTGCACAGTTTGCTGCATCCCTCAATCTGACTGGGGAGCACAAGGGCAGATGAACCTGGACCTGCCACAACCGGGGAACATGCACGCCTTCCCCGGCTGTGCCTGGTGGAGCTGTAGTGGCCATGGAGAGATGCTACTCTCCCAAGCTGCTGCAGTGAGAGAAGGCTGGAGTAGTCCTTTCTCCCCAGGGCAACCTGCATACTGAACCCTTCAACCCCAGCTCCACACAAGAACAATGATTCAAATAAAGCATATATGTTTTCATTTAATTTTCAAAATAATTAAGTTAAGGACCTGAGCAATGCCTGGTAAATACTATGATTCTTATTATATAGAGATGGGGAAAAGAAGAAACTAATTCAAGCCAAACATTTCAAAAGAGCTCACTGATTTTGGATGCTTTAATTGCACTCAAAAGTTGGCGGCTGGATTTGAGATACTAGAGAGATAAGATGAATGAGGTAATGTCTTTTATTGGACCAACTTCTGTTGGTGAGAGAAACTAGCTTTTGAACCACACAATCTTCTTCAGGTCTACAACAACACTACACACAATTTGAAATACCTCAAATAAGATTTTCAGAGATGCAGAGCACCACTGACTTCATATACTCTACATCTGCATCGTGCTGAGCCCAATGTGGCGCTGTCTGAGTTGCAGGCCCTGGACACTACAACTATATAATTGTAAATAGGGTTGCCAGATGGTTTCAACAAAAATACCGGACACACTTGACATTGCATTACAATCTACATTACATCTTATTGAGAAAATACCAGACATTTCTATTTTCTCAATTTGTTTCCCAAACAGAAAGCTCAAATACTGGACTATCCGGTTCAAAACCGGACACCTGGCAACCCTAAATGTAAAATAATACTACATTGAAGCTGTGAATGTTCATTGCCTCTGAAATAGGGATGTGAAGGACTAGTCAACAGGCTAATCAACTAGTCACTTCCCCCACTCTTGCTGCCCCTATCAGAAAGAGGCAGCAAAGGGGGTGGGGGGGGGAGTAAGGGGGATACTTCAAAGTGACAATGCCGCTTGCTGCCTGGGGCCAGACCCCAGGTTCCACGTGGCGCTGCCACTTTGAAACACTGTGTGCAGCCCGGGGCCAGCTGGGGTGTCCCCAGACTGTATGCGGTGTTTCAAAGTGGCTGCGCCGTGTGGAGCTTGGGATCAGTTGGGGACTCTCCTGCTGACTCCGGACTCCATGCAGCACTGCTGCTTTGAAATGCCAAGGGGAGCCCAGCGTCAAGTTGCACGCGGCGTTTCAAAGTGGCAGCGCCACGTGGAGCCCAGGATCAGTCCCCAGCTGTCCCCGGGCTCCACACAGCACTTTCGCCTTGAAGTGTAGTGTCACCCACTCAGCGCCCCCTTCGGGCATGTAGGATGGGATCTCCCTCGTATGAGACCAGGGAACCCCGTTCTGGGTTTAATCTAGGCCCCCGTTTGCTCAGGTGCGAGTCTACCTGCGCAATCGGGCAAGGCCCGTTATCACCTGAGGGCCACTCGTACCTTTCGCCTACTAGCGACTCAAGGGTCACGTCTAAATTCCACAGTCTCTGGGACCCCACCTGAGTGCCTCCGGGCCATGGCCCGCCTAGTCTCTCTCTCGAGTCGGGCTACACCCAAAAATAGTACAGTTTAGTTTCTGGTGGGGTAGGGGAACTCAGACCCTCCCCCTCAACCGAGCTCCAGCTCAGGACTCTGAAGGGTAGGATGCCTTCGCACTACCCAAGTGGTGAGGTGTCGGTCGGTAACTCACCACCCCTCACGGGAGGCTCTCTGCAACTCCCCGCCCTGGGCTACTTCCTACTAGGCCTAGACGTTCCTCTGATGCCCGCCGCTCGCTGGCCCCATCATGGAGCTTACCCACAGAGTCTGTCATCATCTTCGCTGGGGAAATGGTCCTTGGGCCACAGCTCTTGTGGCTCCCAGGGGGGTCCTGATGTCCCGATGCTGGACTTTGGCTCTTCTCCTGAGGGGCCTCCCCGACAGCTCTGCAGGGGTTGGAGCTAGTCCCACAGCTGCTCGCTCAGGACACTCCCCGCCCAGGATTTTTAGCCATCCCCTCCTGGGGCTTCTGGCCGATGGGCGGCTCTCCCCACCAACCTGCGCCATCTCCAGCTTCCTCCAGCCTTCTGCGGCTGCCCCTCCCGTTGCCCGCCTCACTGCCGCGGCCTTGACGTGCTCCGTCCCCCTGGCCAGCTGTGCCAGTCCGGCTTTTAAATTGTCCACAGGGCCGCCAGAGCATGCGCAACAGCGCCGGAGAGCGCCGTGCAGCTTGTTCCCAAGTGCCAGCGCTGCACTCTCACGTGGGGGATGGGACGGGGTTGCCCTGTCATAAGCAGCAACAGCTGTAGGGCTGTTGCTACACTTCAAAGGCAGAGGCGCCCTATCGACTAAAATGCATCGACTATTTGATTAGTCAATTAGTCAATATTTAACATCCTTACTCTGAAAATCAGGCAAAAGGTATATGAAGCTGAGCCCACAAAAGCTGAAAGTATCCAAACATAGTGACTTTTGAAAATATTGGTGTAAGTAACTTGTTCAAGGTCACCGAGTGAGCCACTAGCAAATCTGTGAACAACCCACAAATCTCTTAACTGCTAGACGTGGGTCCTCTCCACTGGACTACCCGACACAGAATCTAGGGTATTTCCCTGACAATGGGAAATGCTAAAATTCAATTGCTTTTGAAGACACCTACTCAAGCTAACATCCCATATAAGAAATCATTTAAATGAAAGTTTTATTATTATGGTAAGATGTAGGTAGATAGAAGTCCCCCTTTTTCCTCACTTTTTGTTGTTGTTAAAAACAAAGATGCAGGCAACCAAAGGTGCCACAACTGGCATTATTACTCCAGCAGAACTGCCACTGAGCTAAAAGGAGTGTTGTCTGTATATGGATTACAGAGTCAGGATTTATGTCTGATTTAATTGATCCTAACATGCTTGTATGAGTAGAAAAAGCACTTTGAAATGTATACACGTTACTTTCATGTTTTAGTTTTCCCTGTAGAGTATAATAGCTCGGCTGCATTCAAGGAAAAAATAATTGCCCCCTCCAGTGGTGAAAAGGTAATCCTGATCATGCTTGCAAGTGTTAATCAAAATCTGTTTAGTTTAGTGCCTAATGTGCCTGCTTTGTAATTCAAAGGCACTGAGCTGAAAGATGATTTAAAGACAACATTTGTTTTTTACTCTGTAACTATCAAATCACTAGATTTTCACCATTACCTTTTCTTTGTCATCCAAAAAACTCTACAATTAACAAAAAATATTGTAGTTTTTAATTGAATAAAATTAAAAATAGTTTTAATATGCTAGTATTGTTGCAGCTATCCAGGGAAGACCCAGAGTCCTGTAGGGATAGAAGTAAGGATTCACTTGCCCTAGGAAGCAACATATGCAGATGATGCTGGATCCTGGTCTGCACTATAAAGTTAGGTTGACATAAGTCCAATTGTGTTGACCTAGTTATGTGGGTGTCTACACTACAATTGGTCTCCTACCACCATAAGTGGTCTACTATATTGATGCAGCAATACCCCTCTCCAAATGACACCAAGCTCCAGTCAACCTACTTAGGTCAACACAGTGTGAGTGCAGATGCTGAATTATTTGTGTTGACCCTATCAATCCTCCACCAGCTGTCCCCAAATGCCCTCATCCCTACAACAGTGACCACTCTCTTTGAACTCCACTACCCGAAGGATAACAGAAAATGGAAACCACCTTTCCCTGCCATCTTAAAAATCCCCATGTGTATTGAAATGCCTTTTCCTGATTGCCCACCATGGCTAGCACACCTAACAGCTGCTCATCTTTATTGTGTGCACCCAACTGACCTACAAAACATCACAGCTCAAGCCACACACATGGCTACTAAACAAGTTTCTGCCTGGAGCCTTGGATCTCCTTGACCTGTGGGAAGAAAAGGCTGTGCCAGCTCAGCTACAGAACTGCCATAGAATAGTGACAGCTTTGAGCAGACTGCACAGGAAACAAGGCAAAGGGGCACAGCATGGAGCAGCAGCTGTGCTGTGGGAAACCAAAGGAACTGAGCCAGGCATACCACAAAATGAGGGAAGACAACAAGAAACTTGGTGCCAACTCGCAGACCTGCCTTTTTGCAAGCTGCATGCCATCCTTGGCAGTGTTCCCATCAGCACCCCACAAATGACCAGATAACTCGGAGAAGCCCAAGATGGAGACATTGCGATGAACAAGACTGGGGTGGATGCAGAGTAGTACAAAGTATGCTGTGAGCTGGGAACCAACTGAAAATCTGCAGGATTTAGCCAGCCCTACCAGATGAGCAATGATGAGCCTGCTGACAAATGGGAAGGGAACTTAGGTAGGTTTGTATGTACATTATATTTTGCAATAGTTTTTGGTCTTTTCTTTCCCTCAGACGTCATCTCCTTCACTTCTGCTCTCCTCCCATTTAAAATGGGCCCCCAATTGAGACAAAAGTATCAACTTGTCATTACTTTACTGGTATAATGTTATAAAATAAATGCTTTGCAATTTTATTCTGCAAAGGACATTCCTGTGCTCAGGTAGAGATACAACCATGCCCGCCAACATAGGGGCTAAGGGAGCAATTGCCCTGGCAATTCAAAGAGGCTCAGGGCTCTGGCTGCCACCGCTGCCACAAATTGCCACTAGTGCCCCACGCTGGCTGCCCTCAGCCCCGCCTCTTCCACTCTTGGACCCGCCCCTCCTGGGAGCATGGAACCAAGGCCCCCCACCTTGCCTAGGATCCCGTGGAGGCTGTCGGCTCTGCTGGATACAACAAACAGAAGCAGAGTTGACACCCATTTCTCCTTTCATTGGCTAAGCACAGGGGCCATGGGGAATACTCTATCAGAACAGGGATGTCCCTTTCATCCTCTTAAGAGCTCTTGATCCATTTTCCAGGGAGATACTCAGCAATCCTCTCCTGAAGGTCTCTAGCAAGGCAGACTTGTTTCTTCTGCCATGATAGTACACTTTCCCACACCAGTCAGTGAGGAATGTGGCTGGCACCATTGCAGTAAACAGGCTAGCAGCATAAGGGTCACAGGCGTGTGCAGCACATTTTATTAGGGTGTGCACCCAAAGAAGTTTTTTTAAATGTACTCTTTGACCCCCATTAGCCACACCCCTGACCACCGTTAACCACTCCCCCTGACCCCCATTAGCCACACCTCTGGAGGTAACACTCTCAGGACAAGATGGACACATGACCAGAAGTAAAAGGTGTCATGTGATTCCCCTCTAAGGACTTTTCCCACCATCCTCCTGCCAATAGGGATTAGTTTGTCTCCACCAAACCTCCCTCATGCAACTATCCTGCAGTTGCATTAACTCAATGTGTGTGACATTAACTTGGGGGCGGACAGGCTGGGGGAATGTTCACTCTAAGAGTTTCCTCCCATGAGCAGAATGAATTGCGTGTTGTGCACCAGTACTGAGTTCATATGGCTTGTTCAGATGTGCCACTGTGGTACCCAAGTTATTAATAAATATCTTATAAACCTCGACCCTTTCCCTCTGCTGCCATGTCTCCTCCCTTTGCTCCATCAGCTCCCCTGGTGCCTGCTGTCCCCAACGTAAGAACATAAGAATGGCCATCCTGGGTCAGATCAAAGGTCCATCTAGCCCAGTAGCCTATCTGCCGACAGTGGCCAACACCAGGTCCCCCAGAGGGGGCTGACCGAAGACAATGATCAAGCGATTTGTCTTGTGCCATCCATCTCCAGCCTCTGACAAACAAGAGGCCAGGGACACCATTTCTATCCCTTGGCTAACAGCCTTTTATGGACCTAACCTCCATGAAATTACCTAGCTTCTCTTTAAACTCTGTTATAGTCCTAGCCTTCACAGCCTCCTCTGGCAAGGAGTTCCACAGGTTGACTATGCGCTGTGTGAAGAAGAACTTTTGCTTATTAGTTTTAAGCCTGCTACCCATTAATTTCATTTGATGTCCTCTAGTTCTTATATTATAAGAATTAATGAATAACTTTTCTTTATTCACCCTCTCCACACCACTCATGATTTTATAGACCTCTATCATATCCGCCCTCAGTCAGGGCCGGCTTTAGGAAGTGCAGGGCCCAATTTGAACCACTTTGGCGGGGGCTGTTCACCCCCCCCACCAGGATTTTTTTTTTTAGTAAAAAAAAAAAAACCCATGCACCCACACAACAAACCACAACCACACACAAATATCACATCAGAAGTAGATCTGAGCAAAATGTAGTTGAACGTTTTCAAAAAAAAATGCCATCCTTTATTATGCAAAATTTTACACAAAATTAAATCAGTTGCCCTAAGTGTAGGTCAAATATTTTCAATTGCAAACTATGCAATCTTTTCAATAAAGTTTAAAGTTGGATTTTTAAAAAGTTACCAGAGGGCGTTGCAGTTACATTGATTTACTTTTTAAATAGTAAAAATGGAGTCTTTTTTAAGAAAGTGTCAGTCCTGTGGTCAAATTCCAGGCCTTAGTGATTTCAGCACCAATGATTTCACTAGGTAATATGGTACCTCACCACCATTGCCTCCTTTGCACTGCTCTTCAACACATTGCCTGCATGTTGAGTCCAAGGTCAGTCTAGACAAGATTTTATCAATGATTTTTGCTCAAGTGTTCATTGAGACAAGACAAGGACTCTCAATTCATTCTAGTCAGCTCTGCCTTTAAACACTGGATGTAAAGTGTCAGAGATAATTGCGGACTCCCAAATAGACTCTACACCACCAGAAATAAAACCTGTTTCTATCTTTTGTGACTTTCAGTTAGATGTGACTCGCCATCCTCTACTTAGTGTTCAAGTTATGGTAGACCCTAAGCCAGGTCATATTAAGTTCAGGTCTTTTAATCATACAATATGGATAACAACATTTCATTCTCCCATCTCCAAGTCTTAAGTGAATTTCAACCCAAAAGAGCCAAAATTGATCTCCTTGACACAGCAAGTGTGTCTACTGATCTCCGTGGCCTTATAGGGTGCCCCTTCCACACCCACTGAATGCCTGACTCTGATCACGCAGAGAAGGAAGGAGGAGGATATGTTCTGCAAGATTCTCCAATTGCCTACAACTATAATCAAAGGACTTGGGGAGGAGGGGTGGAGGACTATCAGAACATGAATGAGGAGAAACGCCAAGAACGGAGAGAGCTTGGGTAGACTGGGTCCCCCAGAATCACTATTGGCATTTCAACATCACCAGTGGTAATGTGTGTCTGCTTGCAACTACTGAAAAGTCCTTAGCTCCTAAATATGTGAGCATCATGCACCTTCTTTGATCCACTACACTGACATATCCATCGAAAAGTATCCCTTTCTGTTGATGGACTCAGTGGTAAGATGGGCTAGTGCCAAAATAAGGATGTGTGTGCCATCTATCCTCCCACTGCAGTTCAGGCATCCCCATTATCACAAACCCATCCATTACATCTTGCACATTGTCAAGAGTCACAGTCCTGCATAGTAAGGGATCATTAAACGGCCCTGCATACTGGGATCGTGACTGTGGATTGTACAACTCCAAAACAATTGCCCACAGACTGATAGCAATCTAGTGTTGCAAGTTTCCATGGCGTGATCAACATTTGTTTCTCCACTGTAAGCACAGCTCCCATCTCAATATCCATGTACTACAGGGTAGGTGCAAGCTCTGCATTCAACCCCACAAAGGGGGCCTTTCACAACCAAAAGTTCTGCAGTCACTGCTTACCATTCCAAACCTACATTATAATACAATCCACCAATCAATGTTCATGTCACAAGCCTGGAAATGGCACACTATCATGCAGAGCTATTTCATGAATGTTAGCAGGCTGTTTCCATCAGCATCCAGTTGTTGTACTCAAACATCACTGCATCATTTTCATTACAAGCCCAATAACAACAATATTCCCTTAAACTTTGCAAATACTGAAGTATGGTGCATCCCATGTTCCCATTACCATGATAACTGTGCTGAGTAGGGATGTGAACGACTAGTCAACTATCCGATAAGCAAATGCTTAGCATGTTGACTATCCGATAGTCAACAGACAAAGGCAGCAAGGGGGAGAGAAGAGGAGGAGGTGCTTCAAAGTGGCAGCGCCACATGGAGCCCAGGGCCAGACCCCAGGCTCCATGTAGCACTGCCACTTTGAAAAGTCACGTGCAGCCCAGGGCAGCTGGGAGTTAGGGTTGCACGTGGCTTTTCAAAGCAGCAGTGCTACATGGAGCCCTTGGTCTGCCGCTTTGAAATGCTGTGTGAAGCCTGGGGTCTCTAGCTGGGCCAGGCTGCACATGGCGTTTCAAAGCAGCAGCACCATGTGGAGCCCAGGCTCAGCTGGGGACTCCCCCAGTGACCCTGGGCTACATGTAGCACTGCTGCTTTGAAATGCCACGTGGAACCTAGGGTCACTGCTGCTTTGAAACTCCGCAGGGAGCATGGGGCCAGCAGGGGGTCTACTTGAGTCCTCCATTAGCCCCATGCTCCCCGCAGCACTTTTGCCTTTGAAGTGTAGCAACAGCCCTGGGGCTGGTGCTAGACTTCCAAAGCAGAGGCACCCTTATCAACTAATCGAATAGTCGATGCAATTGCATCAACTATTTGATTAGCCAATTAATTGAAATTTTACAACCCTAGTGCTGAGCTCTGCAGATGCCAATGCTTCTGTCAGTGAGATGTCAGAAACTGAAAAACACTGCGTGGGACTATAGAAGCTTTTGAAACATTACACAAATTATAGAACATGGAAAGTATTATGAGATGCAGAAAACAGCAGGTGGGAATTTGATACCCAGCTCCCAAAAATCCCTGGGCAATTTGCTACTTATTCCACAAAGCGCAGCAAAAAAAACCCCAAAGGCATTTTACCAGCTGGCAGCATAACACACTGGGATACCTACTTGTGCACCACACTTTGCATCGACACATGCAATATTGGTGAGTATAAGCAGCACTGAACCAAGCAACCAAGCGTAATTCCATACAAGTGATACACTAACTTCAGCAGCTGTACACCTATGTAGCTCAACTGAATTTTGTAAAATATGGCCCAAGATTGTGCAGTTCACAGCTCTTTAAATAACCATGAGCCCGTTAGAAAACTCACAGCTGTTTAAAGAAACATAGTCTTCCTATACAGATTGCTTGGTTGGTTAATAATGAAAAGGACAGGTCACAGAGTGATCTAGGTCCCTCATAAGACGGGCACAATCAAAAACATGATTGCAATATGGTAAAATGCAAAGGAGGAGGGCTGTAGGTCACACTTGCAGAATGGGAACTATATCCTGGAGAGCAGTGACATTGAGGAGGACACTCTGTAAGGAAGGCTCTCCCAGTGATTAGGGCATTAATCTGGGCAATCCAAGTTCAATTCCCTGGTCAGCCACAAATTTCCTGGGTGACCTCAGGCAAATCACTTGGCCTCTCTGTACTTCAATGCTCCATCTGTACAATGAGGATAATAGCCCAGCTCTACCTCACAGGGTTGTGAGGATGAATCCATTAAACTGCTGTGGGACTTTGTGACAGCATTTGACTCACCACTCTGGCGTCTCCTGCTGGTTGTCCTGGAAATTAGCTCCTTTCGCCAGTGCACCTTCATCTGGTGACGTCTTGCTGCTGTCACTCCTGCTCCAGGACCTGTGTCGTTCTTAGACAACGGTGTCCTCTTCAAGACACAGATGAGTCCTGATTGGTTGCCCCATAAGCCCTGGCGATTGACTGCCTCCTGTGTTCCCATATAATCTTTTTCCTGATAATGGGAACAGACAGACACCCTTTGAAAAAGCCGTTTATCAAATGATAGACTTGTTGCTAAAGTTTTGAAAAGAATAATGAAGGCTATTAGATAGCAGTCAGTGGTGTTTTGTGGGGAATGCTTTTTGAAAAGCAATTGAGAATTGTTGGATATTGTTTTTAGATACTTTTTGTTTTGTTTGCAATAATGAAATCCAAATATGTGAGATATATATTTTGTGTGTCATGAACTTTTTGTATTTGTAGTTAAGGCAGGTGTCTTTGTTTACTTTTGGTATTGCTATCCCTTTAGATACATGGGGTTAGCCAATATTCTGGGCCAGGTTGTGTCCATTAGGAGAAATTGATAATGCAGTCAAGTATTTCTTTGATGCAATCCTGTGTATTTACAAAGAATGCACAACGTTTCCCTGAGCACAATAGGCATCAAACAACAGGATGTTGTTTATTTGTTCATAGCTGGAAGTCTCTTTGCAGCCAATATTCTTCCACAAAAGTTTATCTCCTGGCTTTCTCCTTGAGCCATGTTTCTGGCTGCCCCAACCCCAAACTTCACCTAAATAATACTGGGCCCCTTATGTTTATTCAGCTCCACAGCAAAACCCCTCCATACAGATAGCTTAGCTTCTTACTGGACACGTGGCTTGCATATCAGGCAGAAGCACCTATTGTTTCAACTATCCTACTCCAAAACAGAGCCTAACTGTTGCTGACATTTGTCCTGAATGAAGGGTGGCTATCATACTCACCAGCTTCAATGAAGTGTTCAGCCCCCCCCCATACTGACAATATTATGTACATGTAACTTTTCAAGATAACTAATTTTCAAAAGTGACTACCGACAAGTACTGTCTTATTTACAGAACAGAGAAAACCTTCAAAACCTTGAAATGAGTGTAACTAATGTTGTGATGCTAGCAGAGATCTTGAAATAATGGCTTGGAGAAATATGAATAGGATGGCGTTTCTTTCTTGATAAAGCTCAGGTAGTTTGTATTTAACACTTAGAATTCTGTAATAATGAAATACAAAGACTGTAACACAAATTGCAATCAGTGCCTGTGTTTTCCTCAAAAAACTTGGCTTAAATACCTAAGGGCTGACACCACACATCTGAGTAGATCTTAATATGGTCTGAAGTCTTGAAGTGCGAGGAAGGAGAACCATGTCATCTGGTGATGAAGAGGAAGATGGAAGAAGAGGAAACCCTCACCATTCCCAGTGGTGGCCACTCTGCAATGGTGGAGGAAGGGGGTCTGGGGAGTTCCCATAGGGCAGTGGGGGAGGAGAAAGGGGG
>JANRFK010004149.1:119623052-119650858 GCA_030068395.1 Apalone spinifera | reverse complement strand
CCTCTTTTTGGCAATTCTGGAATTAGTTCCACTGGGTTCAGCAACCCCTAGCCAGTCTTCCACCAAGGTGGCTCTCTTCCTGCTCAAGGAGTCACAGTATAGCTGCTTCATGACTCAGCCCTAGTCAGGTCACACACTGATTTTCCCCTTCCACTCTGCAGTCAGCATGCCCAACACCCTGCCTGAGGTAGTCTCCCCCCTCTCTACTCATAGCAGTACCATTTTGCAGCAGAAGGGGAAGGGAATCTAGGCCTCTACAGCAAGCAGTCAAGGGCTGGGTCTTCACCAATCCTAAGCTCTGTTCCCTAAACTGCTTCCTTAAATGTTTTCTCCAGCCTTCTAGGTCAGACCGCTCTTTCTTAGGTTTACCCAATAACTCCTTCCTCATGGATTACTATCCCCCCCCCTTACCTCAAAGAGAGAGACTGCAGGGTAACTCCTTGTTGCCAGCCTCCTTGCTTCATAGGTGGGCTTCCTTTGAATTAGCCAACTCCACAGTCTAGCCTCCTCTGTTTGCAGCTGAATTGAATGATTGGGCCCACTTGGCCTAATTCAGCTCTTTTAGGGCTTATGTGGGGTGTGCACCCAATCAGAGGCAACGAGGCAGCTAGCCAGGTGGTCCTTTTGAGTGCTGAGATGTGTGCCCACTCACAGCTAAAAGCCCCTTCCCAGCCTAGGGAGGAGTTACTGAACCCAGAACTCAGTCAAGCTCAGGGACAGCAAAAGCAGGCACAGGTGTGGGGGTCAGAGGGCCAAAACCGTGGAACTGAAAGCAGACACCCACTAAATACCCCACACCACACCCTCTGCTCCTCAAAAACAAGGAGTCCTGTAGCTCCTTAAAGATTAACAGATTTATTTGGGCATAAGCTTTCATGGGTAAAACCCATTTCAACAGAAAGCTTGTGCCCAAATAAATCTGTTAGTCTTTAAGGTGCCATGGGACTTCTTGTTATTGCTAAAACAGACTAACACAGCTACCCCTCTGAGGCTTGCTCCTTAAAGACATTGAGGGAGCCAGTGGATGCGCCCAAAGAAACTCTGCCCAGATACGTGAACAGATAAAAGAACGAAAAGCAGGCCCCACAGTTGTAGGACCCCTCTCAGCCAGCCTTCTCGCTGGGGAATGTTGGTGGGAGATGGCAATAAACCAGGTAAAGGAGAGTTTTCTATTAAATTAGACCAACTCATTCATTATTTCAGGGTAAAAAGGCATACACTTGTGTTCTGTCCCATAGGTAATAAAGCGTTCACTTGAAGTTTGGGGTAGTGAAGAAGCCTTGCAAGAAGCAAGAGAAACCCGCCAAGATAATAGAGAACAGATGAAACAGAAAAAGTTTGATAAAAAAGTTAAAGGTAAATGGTTAGAATTTAAACTAACTTTAATGTTTATTTTATTCGCCATCAAATAAAAGCTGTTAGCAAATGGACAGTGTAAATAACTTTTTACAACAGCTACTGCTAGAATAGTGTCTGTTCCTATTTATTTCCACATTTAGTAATGTAGTGGGAAACTGATGCTTTAATATGGCCAAATAGAAACATGGACACAGCTTTGGTAATTCAGTGCCACTGTTGTCTTTATGTTCCCTGATGTACCCTCCCCTCCCCCTCCCCCCCATCATCTAATACATATATTTGAGTGTTTGTCAGTCAGTCTGTTTGTCCAAGAACTCTCCTCCTAAACAGTAGGAGCTAGAACCACCAAAACCAGTATACAGCTTGTTTTTGTTATAACTTTAAACATAAGGGTTTGGGTATACCTGGAATAGGATTGCTTCCTGCAATCACCAGACAGGTGAAATGGGATGGCTGGGTGTGCCCCTTCCGTCCGTCCGTCCGTCCCCCCCATCCATCCAGGACAGTCCCAGCCTCAAGCATCTTTAAAAAGGGCAGGGGGAAGGGCTGAAGCTCCCACCCCCTCCCTGATTTGTACCAGGACTTTGTTCCCCTTCATCAGGCATTGAGGGGAAAGTGCACAGTTTGCTGCATTCCTCTTTGTTTGGGAGCACAGGGGGAAGGCCAGCTATGCACTGTGGTCTCATTGCCCCCCTGCTCGCTCACTCACTCCCCCCGCCCACAGCCCTTCTCCCCCAGGTAAACGTGCTAATATAGCAGAGTTGCCTAGCCAAATAATTTTTTCCTGACTTAGCTTGAATGAGAACATACATTTTCTGCAGGAGCCTAATTTTTCCATTATTTATAATGCATGCAACAACATCAGTGGGAAGTGACTGATTATGAAAGCCGAATTTAATCTGTAGACAAGATGCCTGTCTTTCCTTGTATTTTAGAACATTCAGTTCTGCAGTTTTTATTCAATTGAATGGTCTTCTAGGTAAATAAATTGAATAGCTTGCAGTTTAATCTCACCAGCAAGGGTGTTAATAACAGAGATGCAGTTTGTAAATGTATGTTAATGAGGCCAGAGATGTTGGCATCTTAACTGTAATGTTATATTTAATAAGAGACTATACTGGTGCTTGGGGTTTCCGTTAGTGTCTAATTCTGAGACTTTATGCAGAAGTTCTGCAATGAAGGGGCATTGTACGTCAGGACTGAGGTGTGATGAGGAATTCTACAAAATTACTCCTTTTATCTTCCATTTACCAACTTAAGTAATTTCAATATAAATTTTATAGGTTGGTAATGAGGCCACAAATACTTATGACCAAGTCTGACATGAGATCACCTCTTGGTTTTGTAAATCAAAAAAAAAGTAAAAATGAAAAGCTGGAGGTTGGCAGTTTTGAGGATTCATATGATCAGTCTTACATAATCTCGGCGCCTTGGTTATTATAAAACCCCCACACAACCTCAGTAATAAGTTTGGAAGAATGACTAACCCAAATGCTCTCTCAGAGCTATTGTAGTCTCTCTTCATACAAGTAGTCCCTGTTGCTTCAGTAGTTAATATGCACATGGGTAAAGCGATCAGAATTTGGCTTTCAAATAAAGTAGTAACACAAGTCTGCCTAAACACTGAGTTTCTTGCTTTTCTCACAAAGGTGTTTGTCTTTAGTGCAGTCATGTTTAGACTTTCTAAAGGAACTTGGTTTACATTTTTCATCAGAGCTCCGTCGAGCTGTTAGGAGCAGCGTGTGGAAAAAAGAAACAAGTTCCCACCAGCATGAGTATGGACCAGAAGAAAATGTTGAAGAAGATATGTACAAAAAAACATGTACTATATGTGGCCATGAATTAACATATGAGAAAATGTAATAGTTCCTGATGGATTTTACAGAAAATGCACCTTTTGTAAGTTAATATTTTGTATCAAGTAAAATAAAAGAGTAAATTTGTGTGGGATTCCATAGAGAAAAGAGTATTCTGTCATCACAGAGGGTTTAGACAAAAGGGCTGATTTGTTATAAGACCCATAGCTTAACTCGGGGTTTTGATGACTGGTCAGCTGGCTGTTGGGGCTGTAATTTAAGGGGATGTTTATACTGCAATTTAAAAAAAAAATGGTTACTTACCTTGTAACTTTTGTTTTTTCCCTTAGCAGTAGCCGTTGGGCCAGCCAGGGAGCCCCCTAGAATGGCGCCGACATATTGATGCATATATATCTCTGTTGGCCCCTCACCCCCTCAGTTCCTTCTTGCCAGTCTTCCGATGAAGGGGAGGTGGGTGGGATTTGGAATGGACGTGAGCAATGCATCTCAAAGAACAAGTTATGAGGTAAGCAACCGTTTTTTCTTCGAGTGCTTGCTCACGTCTATTCCAGTTAGGTGACTCCTTAGCAGTGTCCGTGGCAGTGGTGTTGGAAACTAACGCTATCTACAGGTTAACCATCTGCAGCCCAGCCCTGCCAACAGTAGCATCTGCCCAGGCCTTCTGCGTAACTGCATAGTACTCTGAGAAAGTATGCACAGAGGACCACGTAGCCACCCTATGTGTCAAGGATAGGTACTTGCACTAGGAACGCCATGGACATCGCCTGCGCCCGTGTAGAGTGTTCCGTCAGTGGAGGTGCTGGTCTACTCATACTGTCATAGCACTCCTTACTGCAGGAGGTAATCCAAGAGGATAGGCATTGGCCTGAAACCGGAGAGCTCTTCATCCTCTCCACTATCAAAATAAAAAGTTGGAGATTTACATAACTCTTGTTCTTTCTAGATATATACCTCTGTTGGCCCCTCACCCAATAGGCATTGGGCTAGGGCCTTTCTAACATCCAAGCAATGTAGGGCCTGTTCCCTGGCCGAGGCATGAGGTTTGGGATGAACACCGCTAAGTAAATGTCTCGTGACATGTAATTGAGAGACACCTTAGGGAGGAAGGCTGGGTGCATTCTCATCTTGTCCTTACATGATTTTCTTTAAGGGGGCTCCGAAGTGAGGGCCCTCCTGGCCAAGGTGACTGCGACCAAGAATGCCACCTTCCACCACAAGTGCTTGAGAGCGCAGGTGGCTAAAGGCTCAAAAGGTGCCATTATGAGACCTGTCAGGACCAAGCTGAGATCCCAGGGTGGCACCAGGAGGGGGGATGTACAGGGAAACAACCTGTCTACCCCTTTCATGAACCTCTGTACCATTGTATTAGCAAACACAGACCCGTGACCTTCCCCAGGGTGAAAGATCGCAATCTCTGCTAAATGTTCCTTCAGTGAGGATGTAGCAAAGGCCTCAATGTCTAAGCTGTAATAAATAATCTAAGATTAGGGGATTGTAGCACACATCAGGTTTACCCTCTTCTGCTCTGTCCATTGGACAAACAGTCTCCACTTGGCCTCGTACAGTGCTCTCATAGAGGGTTTTCTACTCTCTAGCAACACCTTCCATACTTCCTGTGAGCAAAGTCACTCTAGCCCTGTCACCCATGCAGGTTCCATGCCACTAGGTTTGGGTGGCACAGCCTCCCTCCTCCCCAGTCCTGGGTGATCAGGTCTGGGACTAGTTGTAGTCTAACTTTAACAGGGTGGTAAACCAGAGTTGGCGAGGCCACATCGGCACCACCATGATGACTTCTGCCCCAATCGCCTAACCCTGATGAGGGTCTTGGGAATGAGCAGGAAAGGGGGAAATGCATACAGCAGCCTCTGGGGCCACTGTATATGTAGTGCATCCTCAAGACCCGAGACCGTGGCCCATGAACAAGCAGTAGCTCTGACATTGGGCATTGTTCCATGAGGCAAACAGATCCAGATGGGGAAAACCCCACCTCTGGAAGACTTCCTCTGTAATATCTATCCTGATGGTCCATTCGTGGGCCTGAAAGGACCAACTGAGCTTGTCCACCAGAACATTGCTGGAGCCCAGAAGATATGATGCCTCCAGGTGGAGGTTCTGGGAAATGTCTAACTCCCACAGTTCTAGGGCTTCTTTGCAAAGGGGAGAGGAATGAGCTCCACCTTGTTTGTTGATATAATACATGGTGGTCATGTTGTCCATGAGCACCACGACCACTCTGTTCTCCAGTTGGGGAAGGAAGGCCTGGCTCACGAGCCTGACTGCCCTGAGCTCTTTGACATTTATACCTTGAGTCCGGAGGATTCTCATGTGGGCTCCCTAGTTAGTGCCCGATGCATCCATATACAGCTGCACTGATGGGCTCTGCTTGACAAATGGAACCCCTGCACATATCTCCTCCTGTCTCCGCTGGTGCTCCACTCACTGGACTGGTGAAGTAACCACTGCATCCAGAGGTGACCGTGCCGGGTTGTGGACACTCCTCAGCCACCTCTGTAGGGGTCGGAGCCTTAGCTTGGTGTGGTTTACCACATAGGTGCAAGTTGCCATATGGCCCAGTAGCCTCATACATGTCCTTGCTGTGGTTATAGGTCTGCAATCATCAAGTTCACAGCCAGGAACCTGCCTCTGGGCAAGGACACCCTTTCCATGGTGGAGTCCAGGCGGGCCCCCACGAACTCTAGTATCTGCATGGGATCTAGAGTGGACTTCTCCTTGTTTATAAGTAGGCATAGCTCAGAGAACAGCCTTCTGGTCACCGCAGTATGGCTTATCAGTTGCTCTCGGGATGGCCCCCTTATCAACCAATTGTCCAGGTAGGGAAAGACCTGGATCCTGAGGCACCTCATAAAAGCTATTACCACTGCCATACTTTTGGTAACCACTCTCAGTGCTGTGGAGAGGCCAAATGGCAGGACTGCAAATTGAAAATGACCCCAATCTACTGTGCCGGTATTGGTGGTAGCATTGGCACCAATGTCACAATCAGTGCTGGTGCCGCCCAACGGCTCAGTGCCTGCGTTGGTGCCAGGTCAGGCAAATTCAGGGTTGCTCGTGATACTGGAGATGGTAGCCTTGTTGTCCATGGTGCTGAGGTCCCTGTCTCTGGAGAGGTCTGTTCAATGAGCTCTGGTGCCGCGTCAAAGGACTCTGGCACTGATGGCTGGCGGAGCTCTTTCAAAGTCCCTTCCGGTACCGGACTTTCTCTCTGCATGGAGGTATGCCTTCTTCTGGGCCATACCAAGACATCCTGGGGCACCTTTGAGGCCACGTGCCTCTCCTTCGGACACACCAGTGCTGGGACTGAGACCGATGTTAAAAGGCTTCAAAGAGGTGTTCTGGTGCCTACATGGCAGCACAGAAACCTCCTGCACCAAGGCTGGTATGCTGCACACAGACTAGCCCCGCTCCAGAGCCAGTGGCTGTAGAGCAAACTCCATGAGGATCAATTTGAGCTTCTAGTCCCTCTCTTAGTCCTTGGTTTAAAATTCTTGCAGATGTTGCAGCTTTCTGTATGCTGGGCCTCCCCAAGACACTTCAAACAGGAGTCATGCGGATCTCTGCAGGGCATAAGCTTCAAGCTTGACACACGCTGCTTGAAATCCTGCAGCCCTGGCATCCCCTCCCCAACCCGCAGAGAGGCCTGAGGGGAGAAGCCCTTCTTATCTAAAACTATTTACAGAAACTAATGAGGTACTGAGTGACTGAAAAACACAACAGGTAAAGATCTAAAGAGCTACATACAGACTAAATCAGTCTTGACTGTGCTCCAGCTTCCATCAAGGGTGGCAAGAAGGAACTGAGGAGGTGAGGGGCCAGCAGAGGTATATATGCACTGATATGCCGGTGCCACTCCAGAGGGCTCCCTGGCTGTACTGCTAAGGGAAAAAGCTCCGGAATCCAGCATGCAGCACCCGCACACCTAATTGGAATGGACATGAGCAAACACTCCAAGAACCACCCTGTGGCTCAGGTCTGCCTGGGTTTGTGGGGCTCCTGCTAAGGGGCTGCTTAGTTATGGTTAAACAGGCTGTAGCCCAAGCCTACAGGTCTGCACTGCAACAGCCCCTTAGCCTGAGCCCTGCAGCTCAGGTCAGCTGCAGATTTTTAATTGCAGTGGACGCATAGCAAGCTCCCATCCCTGTAGTGTAGCAAAGAACTGGGATTGGAAGAAATGAGTCCCATCTTGCAGTCTTCTGGAGCGAAGAACTTGGCAGGTAGGACATTACAATAAGGCAAGTGCGGTGAGGGCGGGAGACTGGCAGAAGGGAAGTCACATTTTGATATCAAAAGTTAATGAAACTTATTACATTAAAAGGTAATGTAAACTTGGCAATTCTTTTTCCTAACCACTTCCCAAACCTGCGTGGCTTATTCTGAACCAACCTGAGCCCATTTATATGCCCCATGCTTGCCAATGAAGGTGAGGTCATGGGAGCATGCATACAGTCTTGTCTGTTTCTGAGGAAGCTTCATCGCTGCTCATCCTACTTATGAATAGTATGCTTCTGAAATCTGGCTCTATCTGTAACTGGTGGGAAAGAGGGAACTGAGTTTTTCCCCTTCTCTGATGAAGCTCTCAGGGGTATGTTCAGATTTTTCCTTGAAATATTTCTCTTCAGAAGCTTTTTATTTACTTATTAAACTGGTCCCCCTATCTGATCAAAAGGAATTTTGGCAGGAGTCTCAGGGCGAGGGGGGAGAAGAGAGAGAGAGAGAGATCTTCAATACAATTTTTGTAATTTAGGGAACTTTCCTTTTACTCAGATTGCTGGTGGATGAAGAGTTTCATTTCTTCAGAGAATAAACTGGACAGAAACATTAAGCTGAACTGGACAAAGTAAAATCTGCAGAAAAAAATTAACACTAATTTGAGAGCAGAAAGGAAAAATGGTTGTTAGAGCTTTAATTAAAGGTAACAGGTGAACAGTTTATCTCCTTCTGAAGTCAATGGGAGTTTTGCTACTGTCAGTGTAGTGAAGCCATGATTTTCCCCCTGTTGAATTATGCTAAAATTTCTAATGCATTAGGTTTTCCTGGAGTAAATGAGGTGCAGCAGTGCTTCCATAATTAAGAATTTTGTTGAGATTTCACTTAAAAGCAGTATTTAAAATCCTTGATTTCACATTCTTAATTTGGTTTCCACATCTGGCACAATTGTTGTTCAAGGCCAACTGATTTTTGTAGTCACTTTCTAGATGAAATACTTGTTTACTCCTTTGAATAAATATTACAAAATCATTTTTAAAAAGTCCCTTTGCTTCCCCTTTTTCTCACTGAAGTAATTCTATGAATGGAACTTCTATTTGCTTCTATTCAGATTACTTCTATTTGCATAATGTATAATTAGAGTGTGTACTGCACAACATCTTTTCTAAAATAAAAATATGAAAGTCATACCTTTTTAGTTTATGGAGAGAAACCAGTGCCGTGACAAGTATCAGAAGGGTAGCCGTGTTACTCTGTATCTGCAAAAATGAGTCCTGTGCTACCCAGACTAACAGATTTACTTGGGCATAAGCTTGTGTGGGCAAAGACCCTGTTTCGGATGCAGAGATGGAAACTTCTAATGGTGGAGAGTCCACAGCCACACTTATTATTTGTTCCAGTGCTTAAACTACTCTGATAGGAAGTTCTTCCTAATGCCCAACCTAAATCACTCTTGTTGCAATTTAAGCCCATTGCTTACAATTTATCACTGTACTCTTTATAACAATGTTTTATGCACTTGAGAGACTTATGTCCCCTCTCAGCCTTCTCTTCTCAAGACTAAACAAACCCAGTTTTTTCAATCTTTCCTCATAGGTCACATTTTCTAGCCCTTTAATCATTGTTCTTGTTCTCCTCAAGACTCTCTCCAATTTGTCCATATCTTTCCTGAAATGTGGTGTCCAGAATAGGACACAATATACCAGCTGAGGCCTTATAACAAGGGTGGGCAAATAGTGGCCTGCAGGCCGGATCTGGTTTTCCAGGGTTAGCTCTAGTGTACCTGCCACCTCTGCAGGTACGGGCGCTTCCAGCTCCTGTTGGCCACGGATCGCTGTTCCTGGCCAATGGGAGCTGCGGGAAGTGGTGCCAACCAGGACATAAGAGGAGAGATTAAAAAGACCTGGACTCTTCAGCTGGGAAGAAGACAAGAGGAACAAGACAGAAGTCTAACATCACAGCTGGGGTGGAGAAAAATAAGGAAATGTTATTCACCCCTGCACATCACACAAGAACAAGGGTCATCCAATAGGCAACATGCTAAAAATAAACAAAAAGAAGTACTTTACACAACACCTAGTCAACCTGTGCAACTCACTGCTAGGGGTGTTGGGAAGGCAAGAAGTAAAAATGAGTTGACTAAAGGGTTAGATAGATTCATCAATGGCTATGAGCCAAGGTAGTCAGGGACAGAACTCCATGCTCTGGGTGCGCCATACCCTCTGACTAACAGATGCTGGGACAGAATGACAGAGGATAGATCACTTGACATGTTGCCCTGTTCTGTTCATTCCCTTTGTACCATCTGGCATCCGCTATTGTCAGAAGAGAGGACACTGGGCTAGATGGACCATGGTCTGATGCAGTCAGGCAGTTCTTAAGTGACCAGAAAACTGTGGGTGGAAAAGTTACAATCAATGATAAAAGATTAACCCATTTACATTTTGTATCCAGTCTTTTCTTGGGATAGAGGTTAGAATTGAAGAATTAGGATTATATCCACAGGGTTCAAATGGGAACTCTGCCTGATTCAGGGAGCATTCAAGATGAATCAAATCTGAATGGGAAACACCCTGTATATGCTTCTGTTATTTGAAAGATTCAGTTATTCAACAGGCACTGTAAGTTAGTAACTATTCCTTTTAAGGTGTTAGGAAGTAGCAATATATTCCCCAGAAGATGTCAGCATGAAGCTTCCCAACTATTAACACTTCCTACAAAACCTTTTGTAATGAACAGTTATGTTTATGAGCAGCCTGTTTGTACTTACAGTAATAAAAAAGACGGACAATAGATTTAAAAAACATATTTCAACTGTATTTCAACCACACTCTTTCAAACCGTGAAAATCTATTTAGTTTGGTAATAAACTCATATGCTCTAGACTACTTTGTAAGCTTGACTCAGCATTCACATGCCCAAAGTAAAGATACTTTTCCTCTGCCTAACTGAAGAGAATTTATCAAGCTGCTCACGGAAGAGTTGCATGTCTGTCACATTCACAAGACGTTCTATGACCTGCTTCACATTATGGTAATTCGGGGATTTGGTTGGTTTAAAGATTAGGCAGAGGTAACGAATTCTCTAACATTTTTCCCTATTTTTTTTTTATATAAATGAGAGGGGAGAAACAAACAAACAAAATGCTATGATGAAGCCAACATTCAAACCATTTAAAATGAAAGGACAAATTAAAAAAGAATTCATACATTACTCCACGCCAGTCCTCTCTCAGTCATAATGAAGGCCTATGACGCTAAAACAGCTGGTGCCTGTTAGATTACTGTATTGTTTACACAGAAGAACATGTTAAGCCATCTTGAATTCAAAGTTTCTTTCTTCCCCATGTCAAGTTTTCCCCTTTTTGTTTAAAAATACAAAATCAGTGTAAGTCCTGCAGACAAGACTCAAGGTGTGAAAAATTCTCAGGCCTGCAGAGCACAGAATTGCTGAAATACAGCCAGTATGTGATGGTCCAGTTCAGCTGTGAACAGGAGGTTTTCCAAGGTCAGCATGTACTGCTGGATTATCTGGTGATGCTGCAGACAGAGACAGAGACAGATACCTTTGTTACTAGTTTGCCTTTCTGTACAAAGCATGCAGAGAACAGAACACGTACCAAAACCCAGGAATCAAATGTCTGACCAAAATTTAGGGCTGCAAATAATTTCTACCACTTGCAAGAAATGTGTGGTGTGGAGAGTTGACCGGATATAGGAGCAGCATTTGCATGTCTATCTTGTACTGCTATCTGCTATACTCTACCTCTGCAAAACAAGCTGGAAGATTTTAGCAATGGTGACTCTACAAGATTTTTAGTAAATCTAAAATCTTAGCGAGTGGACCTCTGCACATGTAGGATTGTGTCTGAATTCACACTAAGAGGCCATGTAAATATCATTAATGAATATGGGAGATTAATCCACACAAAGAATTACATACCATATACTGTGCAGTCACCAACCAGCATTCAGAGAGAGAAACACTTTCAATTTCTTGGCCCAGCACCTAAAACTTATTTTAGTCTAAAATCTGGTAGCCAGTGTGTAAAAAGAAAGACAGCAGAATTAAGTCTTGCATTTTAATAGGGTCCTTGAATATTCTCTCCCAGGGCTGTAGTCATTTCACACATAAAGATTTATAAATTAATTCTTAACCCTTACATTTAATAGCATCTCTCAGTGGATCTCAAAATGTCTTTGCAAGCACAGTCTTGATATATCCCTTAAGCTTTGTATTTACATCCACTTTATAATGGAGGGATAGTTAAATAGTTTACCTACAGTAATAACGAGTCATTGGCAAAACTGGGATTAGAGCCAAGAAAACCTATACACAACCTCTTCTACTAACTGACTGGGACAATAACTGCTCCCACCAGCTGTATTTTAATTCCACAAAGTGAATGAGGCTAGACTAAAAGGATTGATTCTCAAGTTACTCTAAGCATTATCCATCTGCTGAATGAGACCAACCTGTAAGAAGATCTGTTGCAGCCTCTCTATACAGTTCCTGTACCATGGCGTAATCACATCAATTCCACCAGTTTCACACCGCACTAAATGCTCTGTTAATATCATAATGAAACGCTTAAAACAAAAAAACAAAAACAAAAAAAGAATAGTTTTATTGAAGTACTGGCTAAGCATATCTTGGAACATGAAGGAAATTCACTAATCTTAGATGGGTATGTATGTGAACAAAGTAATCTAGCAGATACTCTATAGACAGAAGTTACGAACAGTCAACTCTGAATAATTCAATTAAATTAAAGAGATCCTGAACTCTAAAATAACTGCATTTAGACAACTTTCTTGAACAAGCAAAAGGCAACTAGTAAAAAAATTCCTTTATTCAAATACTTAGGAGTTGAATAAGTCCTCTCTAGGGGAAACCTAACAGATTCTTGCCCTGGAGTGGCCGAATCCCATAGGATATGCCGAATCCCATAGGATATGCCTACACTACAGGACAAAGTCGAATTAAGATATGCAACTTCAGCTACATTAATTGCATAGCTGAAGTTGAAGCAGCTTAACTTGACTTTTGGCACGGTCTACACTGCAGGAAGTTGAAGGGAGAACACTCTTCCTTCAACTTCTCTTACTCTTCATGAAAGCAGGACTACCAGCATCAACCAGAGCGCCCCTCTTACTTTGAATTAGCTGTCTTAACTAGACCTGCTAATTCAAACCCTGGCAGGTTGACAGTGGCAGTTCTATCTTCCTCTGTGGACATACCCATAGCGAAGCTGTTCATTACCTCCAACAGTAGTCCCCTTAAAAATGGCGTTACCAAAGGGTGGAAAGCCCACACAGTTACCTGGAATATAACAAGGAAGAGATTCTTTTGTTCACTCTGAGCAGACTCTACTTTCTCCTGCAAGCGTTCTATCTGCTCTTCCAACGGTCCATCTTCCCTGTCACTGCTTCGGTCGTCATCATCATAGTCGTCATCACTGTCTCGCTGGAAGCAAAAGTAACAAAGTTACAGGCCTTGGTAAAATTCGGCTAGTGAGACACCCTGGCAGTGCGCACTCGTACAAGGGACGTGCATGGCTGCTTGCAACTTGCCTGATGAAAGCGGATCTATTCTGCAGTCATTTGTGAATACTGCATGCTTGGGCTGTTTGCTATAGATATATGCTGCTTTAGTTTACTAGGGGCTGGAAGGAAGGACACTTAGACAGGAAAAGGTCTGGAACCAGGACATCAAAAGAACTGAGACAGGTTTAAAGAGGAAGAATTTTCCTCCCAAGGAAGGGGAGAGTTCTCAAGCAAAACTAGACAAACACACTCAAGCTCAGTTTGGCCTGTCTGGTTAATTGCCGGGATGGTAAGCAGTGAGGTTGTTTTAAAACCTTTAAATGCTTTGTTTCTATTGTTAAAAAAACCCCCTTGGTTTAGAAAGGCTGGTCAATAAACAAACCACTAGTCACAGACTTCTGAAGGAAAGAACAGAAGAGGCCAGAACTCAGTAGAATCTGCTCAGTGTGCACCATTAATACGTGATCTGGGCTCTTTGGGGTACTCATGAAGAAAGAAAAATGTAGATACTAACTACTGTCTGTCCTAATCTAGTTAAAACAAATCTTCAGAACTGTCATTTGTCTTTTAGAAACAAGCCATGAGTCAGTTCAAGAAAATTATATAAAAAAACTGCAGTTCAGTAGGAAATAAGAAATTAGGCAGATATGGGTTCTGACTGCAGGTAATATTTCTTTTGTTATTTGTATGAAAGATTGTTTTCCTGCACATCTCTCCATTAATTAACAGATATAAACTCCAAATATTTGTACAAATATTTTATGCAAAAACATATAGGATGACAAAACCAGGGCCCTGTGTTAAGTAATCCAACAAGTAGGATTACTTGCTTGTCAATTTTTATGCAAGAACTTTTCTTCCTCAGCAGCCCAAGATTAAGTTTTATGCAAAGTGGCTTACTTCAGCATTAACCCAGGATAGGTCCAGTTCTCTAGGGACAGAGCACAAGGGAGCACTGGTCACACACCACAGTCCACAATATTGTTCAGAACTGAATTCTAACATCATTGGAAGTGCAGTAAATAAAGAGACTTATGCTAAAGATAAATGAAGAAGACATTCAAGGTGCTCAGTGCCTCTACAGCATACAGGCTATGTGCGCAAGAGCAAGACTCAATTTTTGCCACAAGTACCCTTTGGGATGTTAGCAATCTAATCAGTTTCTTCAAACATCAGCTTTCCCATATATTCTTCTTTGGCATTCAGTTATCCTTTGAGCTAAAATAATATTGACGTCCTTACACACATGGGATAGCTTTTAAGGTTCACCTTTTCGTATGGTAACCTTTGGGAGCAGAGTCACACATGGGCACTCAAAGTATCCTGAGTAACCAAAGAGTATGTGAAACTGTCCAAATCCAGCAGCCTGCCATGAAAAGAGTGGCAGTGTCAGAATGGAACGAATAGGTCAGTTCAGTCCTCCAACTTCTCTAACAATTACCAAGTTACTAAATATTGTATCTATAAGTCTAAAGGTGCACTTTTACCTGCAACTACAGTAAAGCTGAAATACTGAGTATACAATTTCCATTTCTGCATAAGAATGTTCTAGAAAACAAGACTGAGTTAGGTGGGAGGTAGCTGTCACTAAAACATTTATAGTTGGCAACAAAAATGTAGGGTTTTTTGTAATTAACTTTTAAGACCTAAACATGTAGTAAAGGCATGCAATCTTAGCTTCATTTTTGTAGCAACATTAACAGTATATTCATTTTGAGTCTCACAGAGCAAGTCTCATATCAGCTGAGATACTTTTTCTGTGGCAAGAAATACGATTTACTCTGAAATGCAGTCAATTAGAAATTCAGACAGCTTTACTTCAAGCTAATATATTTACAAGGTACAAAAGAAGTTACATACTCGTTTGTGTTGCCTGGCTAATCTTGCTTTAGTCTCCTCTAGCTCTTTTTGGATCTTCACTACGTGCTTGTTCATCTTACGAATTGTGGAGTGCAAGATCTCCCAGATATAGAACCTAGCAAAAAAGCAATTATAACTTAATTGTAACTAGTTACAAATTACAGGATACAGTAAATAGTAAACTGTTAAAGAGCAGAGAGAAAAAGTCACAAGTCTAAAATGTTAAAACTGAATTTTAGTTTCCCCCTTCTTACTCAGACTAACAGCAACAGTACAGGTTTCAAGTGTTACTGGAATTTATTAAGTGTATGTACTTTTATTACAGAAATGCATTCACAGGAAGAATTTTCCAAAGTCTCAACTATAACCAGACTGCCTTTGCAATTCATGTAACATATGCATGTGAAATACAAATATTAGTGGAAGGGGAGTAAACTGAAACAGGGGTGGCTTCCTGTTTCTAAGAGTGGGATCTTGCCTCTACTTTCTTTTGAATTCATTCAGGAATGCATGAGGCACATCATGGATTCATTTTATTAGGAAGTTTTACATCAATGGAGTTAAAAAAAATGCCAGAATTACAGTATCCTCAGGAGACTAGCATGTGATATCCTTTTCTCTTAAGCCTGGTTTCCTTGAAAAGATTCTTTAACACTCTGGATACTCACTGTAACTATATGAACAAACTAACTTTTAAAAAGCAATTACCTGAACATAACATACTATTAACATCTAGAATGGAGAGTGAGAAGTGCAATTCACAAAATGACTAGCAACAACAATATCTGCAATTGTAGAAGACACTTACATGACCCACAGTCTGCATCTGGGACAGTCTCCTAACTCCCCTCACTCACCATTTTTGGTAGTATTGCAGCAGCACCAAGGACCCTCAGCCTCAGACCATGTCCCCATTGTGCTCAGGAGTTAAACTAGCGCAAAACAAGACAGTCCCTGTGCCAATGAGCAGTTTGCATGGTAACTGCAGAGCTCTATTTTCCCTCCGAGGCCTATTTAAGTTACAGGCCACTGTCAGGTAACTACAGGAGATGGATTCTTATGCTCCTTATGAACCGGTACCTCAACTCTAAATGGAGAATACTGAATGACAAATATCCTTTTGGAGGGTGTGATGGGGAAGGCGTTCCCCGCACTCACAGCCGCAGCCCGACGGAGGCGTGCGGTGGGGAAGCAGCCGAGTGCCCTGGGGGAGCCGGCCTTTCAGCAGCCGGAGCACTCAGCGTGTGCACCGCTGAGCAACCTAAGGAATCCGGGGAGGGAGGGGGGAAGGAAGGGCTCGGGTCGCACATCCAGGGGCAGAGCCACGGCAGCAAGCACACCGCCCGGGGCGGGCATTAGGATCCCAGGAGTTCCGGGCAGCACGCACGCCATGGGGTAGGGCGGCAACAGCCAGCCCGTTCAAAAGGGCAGCGGCAAGGGTAGAGCAGGGGGGAGCCGGGAGGGAGCGGACGCTGGCAGCGTTCTTTCCTCCTTTACAGGCGGCCCTGGAGGAGCAGCAGCCGGAGGGCTCCTGGCAGAGCACTCGGGACCTGACCGGGAGGAGGAGGACCAGTCCCAACGGCCGAGGAACACCTGCAGGGAGCAGGAAGCTGCAGCCCCCACGTCCGGGGACCAGAGCCGGCCGAGCCCGAGCAGGGACACTGAGGCCACGGCGACTTGTGAGTGCAGCCCGGGAGCAATTGCTGGGGAGGACTGTCAACCGGCGACCCAGGGGCCCATCGCCGGGATAGAAGGACAGAGGGAGAGGCCAGGGGTGGCGGTGAACCACCTCGCCACAGAGGGATTGACACGTAGGTTGCCTATCAAGTGCAAAGGCAATTTTTTAACTTTAAAAAACTGTTTGCTTACCATAATAAAAGCAAGTATTTGAGCAAAATAAAATCTGGGATTCAGTGTCCATTATCCACAAAGTAAAAGTATGTCTAAACCAACTGAATGTTAGCTTCAAACACAGAATTCATTGTGTTACCTAGTAAAGTCATGAGCAAGCTCTGGAGAGAAGATCCAGTTTGCTACGGCAGCACAATCAACTATCTGTGTCCGAATCATCTTATCCACAAGCACAGCAATCATCTGCAATGTGGAAGAAGAAAAAAAGAATAGTCTGTTTACTATATTATAGCATCACAATACCTATGGTAATGAGATTCAGTCCTACCTGTTCATTGCTGATGTGAAATATAGGATGTGACAGGTAAAAACAACCCAGGACTAGGTGCTATCAGCTACAGTTTCCCCAATGACCTCTTTGCTCTCCACAGCCATCATTAGCTAGCACAGTATGAATGCCTTCTGCATGGCCTGCTGCAACAGGGTGTGTAGATGTGTGTGTAGACTGCACTAAAGGTGCACTTTTAACCAGACATGGTTAAGCTGCTGTGACTGTCTCTCTGACCTAGTTTTCAGACTGTCCACCCACAGTTTTCAAAGTAGAAGACCTGCAACAATTTAACTAAATCTGTATTTACATTAGTTCCAAGTAGTGCACAACCACTGCTGAATCACAATAGCACACCTAAGGAATTAAGTTTATATTTACCTCAATTAAGCAACAGCCACATCGCAAAATCAATCTGCTAGATCCGTTGATCCAATCACTTCTACAAGCACACTGCACTGAGCTCAAGTTTATTTTTAACTATTTTTTATTTGTCTTCAATCAGAGCAAGCTGTAAGTGATAGACTTCTATTTCTCACTGGGAAGCATTTGGCCCACATTTAGGTTTTGTTATACAAACCCTTACAAAACTGAAGGCCAAGAGAAATGATTCCATGATATTAACAACTCCAATGGAAATGGCTGTTTAAAAAGAGACATTTTCTTGCAAGGTTAGCAACCCAAACACTGCGCTGAGAAGCTGAAAGTCAAATTGCCATCAATTTGAAATAAATGCTAGAAGGAGGTCACTTAGTGAGAAACAGATACAAATTTGATATCTAATCTAAGGCGCTGTTAGTAACTTCAGTAAATACATTTTGAATTCTAATAGGAAACAGTGGCCTTTTTTTTTTTTAAAGCAAGCATAAAATGCAACTTTTGTCTTTGCAATTTTGTTCCTACCCTTTCCAGTGTTCATTCTGTGGTATTCCATTACCATGAGACTAAGTGTGAGTACACATCTGAAATCCCCACTCTTACCTGGGGATGGTTCTTCCAGACCTCATACATAACCCTCAGCACATGGAGCTTCCCCTCATCACTTTCAGCAAGGGTTTTGAAGACTTCATGAAACCTTATAAAAAACAAAAGCCATCAGTGGACATGCAGCAAGTAGTTCAAGAGGTTCAGCAGAAGGTTGGAGGAGTATGCCTACATAGCCTTTGGCAGTTTGTCTGCCAGTCTGGGTCAATACCCAGTCGGGTGATGCTCACCCATGACTGGTTAGCCAGCGCCGGGCCCAGCTATCTGGACCATAGAATGTTAAGACCACAAGACCATAACATGTGCAGAACTAGTTTAAGGTTTAACAAGGAAGCCCAGATTAGTGAGACACACCAAGCTCATACAGTGCAACTGATGAAAGAAAATCTGGAATTTTTAGACCATGCTATATCAGTTTTGAGCAGGGTTTGATACCTTAAGAGAGCCCCTTTTTGAGCTTGCACTTCTCCCATGCTTGGGTTAGCTGGCCTCCAATTTTCCTAGAAGAGTCCAGCATGCTGGTAGAAGTTCACCTATGATTAGGGCCCAATCAAATTCACAGCCAGGAAAAATGCATCAAGGGCCATGAAATCTGCTGTCCCTTGTGAAATCTGGCCTGTGTGTGCTTTTACTCTAAGACGACTCAGACCAACATGCCTCAAACTGGGGGTCCTTCCCCAAAAAGAAATTGCAGGGGGTAGCAAGGTTATTTTGCGGGAGGGGAATTGCAGTATTGCCTCCCTTCTGCACTGCCAGCTCTGGATCCGGCCCATGGGTGCTGTGCCTTGCACCCCCATCGCTCCACACCCAGCCCTGCCACCCCCAGACTGCTCTCGCACTCTCCCAGGCCTACCCACCCACTCCTGAAGCCTCCCCCCTGCCCAGCCTGCTTCCCACGCTCTGCACCCCAGCCCAGAGCCGTGAGAGCCCCCCAAAAACTCTTCTAGCCGCCCTCCCCCCCAGCCTGTGCCGTGCTGGAGGCAGCCCCAGGGCCAGGAAGGGGAGGCGCCGCAGGGGAAAGGTGGCAATATCATACCAGGCTACCCTTACTTCTATGCTGCTGCACGAGGCAGCTCATCCTGCAGAGCTGGGATCCCAGTCAGCAGCTGCCACTCTCCAGCTCTGCAGGCAGCACCACCGTCAGCAGCAGCTCAGAACAGCAGAACAGCAACCGACCCCCCCCCATAACCTTGCAACCCCCTCAATTCTGTTCTGGGCCAGGACCCCTACAATTTCTCTCCTTCCTTCCCATCACATTACACTGTGTAGCATATGAAACACTGACTCTTGGGAAGGAATAGTTTTACCAAGCAATTCACTGTTCTCATTCAAATGTGTTCCATAAATAATGGATTTGTCACTTACTTTGCCAGAGCACTGAATGAGTGGCTGAAGGATTTGGCAGCTAAATGAAGCAGAGTCTGCACAAAAACGTCTATTTTCAAAGGGTTAAAGGTGAATCCCTCATCTGAAAGATGTTTCAAATTGAAAAGAGTGGGTTAAATACATTAAAATCAATAGAAGAAGTTATCAGAATCTAACCCTGTAAACAAAGCTCTGAAGGCAAGGTTTATTTTGCAAAACCTAAGATTTAGCTTTGGAGCGCTGCAACCTGAAGAGGAAATCAATCAATGCTTTCTAAAAGTTGCCATTTTATCAACAATTCTCTCAGACTACCAGGTGCTGCCACGCTGAAAGAGTCTTACCAGAACTGCATGACAGCGAAGTAGTACATTTAGAACTAAGCTGCTCCCTCATCTTCTATAGGAGGTGATCCTCAAATTCTTGTTTCCTACCAGCAGAGAAAATTCCATTCCCATTTGAAAGCTTTATCAAACCTTATGTGGCAAAGCTATGGCTGTGCCTATTGGTCCGGCGCTTCTGGTGGACAGTGGTCAGCATCAGAGGCTTGCTGTGTCCCACAATACGGCCTCTTTGTTTTTACTAAAGGCAGGGTTCACAGCATACTGAGGCATACTCATCACTGGCTAGTCCATAATACGGGGGTGAAGCCCCTCTATAGTCCCGGTCTCCCTATCCAGGCACAGACTCTGTAGTGGTGTGGGGAGGGTTGGGGCGGGGAACCCGGGCCTTCCCACTACTCTGGGTTCCAGCCCAAGGACCCTAAGACAGCTACAACAGATGAGGTTTTGTTCTACTCCCTGTCTGACAACTACTTCTCTGGGCCACTTCCCCAAACAATCCCTCCCAGGACCTTTCCTCTGGTATCTGCTCCTCCAACACTCTCTTCTTGCCTTGCAGCTCCCAGCTCTCACCCCAACTCATTCTCAGCACTTTGGCTCCTTCCTTCCTTGTTGTGTACTACCTAACAGAAGAGGAGCCCTTCTAAACCCATCTCAGCTAGTTCTTGATTGGCCCCAGGTGGTCTAATTAGCCTGACTCCTTTTGCTCTGGAAGGCTCCTCATTAACTCCAGGTGTTCTAACTGGCCTGATTGTCCAGATTGCTTCTGGAAAATTCCTGATGGTTCTAGGCCAGCCTCTGCCAGTTTACCCAGGGAACAGAGACCCACTTAGTCTAAGGATCACACCCTTTTCTTCTAGCACTATTCTGTAACCCTCTCACCGGACTGTCTCACTAGCAAAAATCTATTACTGACTTTGAAATTCTTCTTTTTACACTACTTTACTATCTCCAGGTAGTTTGATTTTTATATATTCATGTATGTGCCTGTATAACACACATATTAGAAGTTATTTTTCACACAAACTACCAACTTTAGATGTGACTTCTCAAACCTCTAACACATCCTCTTTTCTAAAAACCTGAGAACATATAAGCCTTGGCCAGAAAGACACTGGTCCTGTTTAGAGCAAAGGTGAGGCTGGGAAGTGAGCTCAAATCAAGGCCCCTTTACAAGAATGTCTTTAATCAGAGGAATGGCAGCTTGAACTCCTTAGTGGATCTCAAATGTTAAGGTAATCTACACAGAGGTGACTGCTCATGCAAGCAGGACACAAACCATGCTACATTTTCTAAGTAAAAACTAATGCCAAGAACTTCATCCTAGTGGTGAAGATTGGGGGAATATTTCATTCTTTTCATAGTATTTTTGTCAGCAACAGCCATCCAATAGTACATCTTAAATGTACTCCTTCGCACCACCATCCCATCGATAAGAATAGATCCTGTCTGGGACAAGAGATAAATAGAAGTACTGTCAACATTTTATAACGGCTCTGTTTTCTGCTCAGTGATGCTAAATAGAGAAAGCGCACGAAGCCATGAGGCAATGTACTAGGCACAACTTCTAGTTCTATAGACTGGTGAAGGTAGTTTTGAATGTAGAAGAAATGACCTTGAAGTGTCTAATCTCAAATAACCTTACCGTCGTCATCATCCTGGTTAGGGTTGGGCACATCTTTTAAGATGCCGAAGATTTCATCATTACTTGCCTTATTTTTAATGGCAATGGTCAAACAGAGTGCAACCGTATATCCTGGAAGAGACTCTAAACAGAAGAAAAAAGAACCGATCATCTTCGCAATCAGTTGCGATGAACACAAATTAGTTTTATGTCAGCCTACACTTTCACAGAAAAACAAAAAACTTTCCCTTGAACAATAAAAAACCCAACTATTAACAGAAGTGAGATTTTGGCATGCTGGAAATACGGATTTTGCAGCAAGCTGCAAACTCACGTGCTACGTCTGGACCACAACTCTAATTCCTCTGAAGATGTGAACTTATTTTAATATTCAGTCAATAGCCAAATTATGTAATGACACTTTAAACCACATTCACAATCCCAGGCAGCGAGAACACTAAGCCATGGCAGCACCTGCCACAGAAAAGCTTGGCAAATTAGTATTCTCATGACTTGCTTTGTCCTTTCCACCTCCCAAGACCACCTTTTCCTCTATTCTAACAGCAAAAAGTTATTCGCACCCAGACGCACACAGAGTTCTCTGGCTCCCAGCTCTTTCCCCTCCAGCTTACCCCAAATCAAAGATTTAGACCTAAATTATATTACTATGCCTCACTCAAGTAATATTTCCAAGTCAAAAATCAGCTTTTTTATTTCCACTGGGAATTTTCTTCCATAAAAATAACTAATTAATTAGACTCAAACTAGAGTGTTTCCTTGCTTGCTCAGACTTCAAATCATAGATATACCTTTTCTTCAAAATGGTATCAAAATATTAGTCTTCTAAATAGTGTTTATACTTACTATTGCTTTCATCTCCATATTTGTAAATACACGATGGGTTTGCAGGACTAAGGACAGAGAAGGTAGCAGGAACAATATCTATTATTCGCTGATGGTATGAAAGCCTGCAAGAGAAAATGCCAGTTGTGATAGAATTACTATGGGAATATTTTTAGGGATACCCCATGATGTTGCCTTCAAGATGCTCTTATCTTCTTGCTGTTTCCATACCAAAAGATTTTTCTAGGTCAGGGTTGTTAGCTCTGAGCCAAACCCCCAATCCCAGAGGACCAGTGTGCATACTTAGTCTGACTCCTCCCCCCTTGACTTTTCCGGCTTGGCAGAATCTACCAGGAGCACTAAGCTCTCGCCGGCAGAGCCCCCCGGATCATAAGAACATGTCAGCATCCCCGCCCCGACAAGGCGCATGTACAAGATATATCTTATCTTCTTACTACATATTTTAGACATGTGTCTGTCTGTCTGTCCATCCGTCCAAGAACTCCTCTTCAATGGTAAGAGCAAGGACCACCAAATTTGGGACACAGCTTCCTCTTACCATAAGTTAAGCAAGATCAGGGACTAGTTGTGCCAGGACAATGGCATGTGCCTGGAATTTAATGGTTGCTCATAAAAGAAAAGGGAGGGCTCTGAAAGGAAGAAGTTATACTGCAGAATGACCACATGGGGCCCCCATGACAGCTATAACCACACTGGGCAAGCAGGGTGCAGAGGGGGAGAAAGGGACAGCTATCTATTATGTATTTCAGAGAGTTGTCTGTCTGTCTGTCCTCCAAGTGGGGGACATGCACCCCTCCCCCAGCTATGCCAGCTGCAACAGTCTGGGAGAGGCACTTCTCACCTGGCCCCAAACAGCTGCGGTGAGAGAGGGCTGGGATTGTCTTTCCTCCCCAGGGCAGCCTGTATATTGAGCTCCTCATCCCCAATATACTCCACAATGATGATTTAAATGAAGAAATCAAAATTGAGTTAAGCCCCTGGGCAACGCCAGGTAAATTTTCTAGATTTATTATATTTTAATTCTGGCAGAACAAAAACCAAGTAGTCGGACTGCTACTCCATTTTTTTGAGGCTAGTTCCTTGCAGACATTAAGAGACAATGAAATCAATTTCTCCATTGACATTCTGGTGGACATTTTAGATTTGAATAACTTCAAGAAAGCTGTATGCTCAACTTCACACAATTAACTTTTCCTACAGAAAGATTAAAAGGCACCATTCATGGCCGCATTTTATTCAAACATTGCATGTGCTATTTGGATCATAAGCATGACACTGGTGCCACAATTTAAAAAAACCCCACACAATGAAAAACTCATCCTGACCTCCATTTTAACCCTCAGTTCTATTCCACCTTTATGAACATTCCAGAGTCAGCCTACCAACATCGTGAGATGGAAGGGAGCCATAGGCTAGGGATGTAAAATCCTGTTTAACTGGTTAACCAATTAAACATAGTGCTTAACCAGTTAACTGATTGAAGGGAAGGTGGACTGCTCCAGCCCCCCCACCCGTGCTAGGCCCACCGTGAGGAGGGGCTGCTCTGGTTGGTTGGAGCAGCCTCTGCCTGTGGTGGGCCCTCCAAGGCTGGACCAGCCCCCTGCCTGCTGCGGGCGAGGAGTTGCTCCAGCCCCTACCCGTTAACTGGAACCAGTAAGCCTCGCCTGTTAAGGATGAAGCTTCCCAGTTAGCCATTCACATCCCTATCATAGGCAAACTATTCCTCTTTTACCAGTCGGTGCTTTTACTACTTCTATGCTTCCTGACTTGCTTCCTGCAAGCATCCTCACCTGGTGTGCTTGCACCAACTGAAGTGGGGGCACCGACGGCTATGCAGGGCTCAAATTCACAGCACAGAGCCTACCAACAATGAAACTGGCAATTTCACATTGCTACAGTCTCTGCTCAGAGCAGCCACAAGCAGACAGCTCTGGGATCTCCACAGGGACCTGGGAGCCCCAAGTGCTCACAGTCTGGGTTTGGAGTGGGGAGGTGAGAGGAAGCAGGGCTCGAGGTGAGGACAGGGGAGTCTGGGAAGCAGCCTGTTTGCAACAAGGAGCTCAGTGAGGCAGGTGGGCCTTAGTTGGAGTCCCCCCACCCCGAGCTGTGATCTAGGTGCAGGGTTCTCAGCAGGGAATCCACCAGTCTTTCTTCTCAATGTCATAGCTCTGTGCTGCAGCTGTGAAACTGACATCTGCAGTTGACTAAAATTCTTGTAAGTAATGCAGCATCTACACAGACACTCTTCTCCTAACTATACCGACATAAGCCTATGCCCCTGGGGGAGGTGAGGTTATGTCATTGGTGCAGTGGGACACCAACATTAGAAGTAGCAAGGCTGCAGTGTGGACACTGACATAGTTAGACTGACTTAAGCTGCTTTATGCTGGCCTAACTCATGTAAACCAAGTCCTAATCACTTAAGCTCTGAGAAATTTTACCCTTTATCCTCTCCCTCACCAGCTGCTGGACCAATTCCGAGTGCTGATGAGCAATGAGAATTTTCTTTTCAGTCAATGAATCCTGGATCCACAGTATCTATCAAAACTAGGTCCTGTGTTACTTGTAAACCATTAATAAGATAGAACTCAAAAGTATGTTGCCTCCTCCATTTAGTTTATGAATGATGAATACTTCCAAGCAATATTACTTCCTCCACTGTCCCTCACAATCAACTTCCATCACTCAAATCCAAATAAAGGGATCTCCTCTGGACACGCATCTAAAAGTGAACTACAGAAGGGGATATTTCACTTCCTATTTAAAGGCATCACTTCTCCAGTTTATTAGGAGTTTATTAGGATAGTAAATACCCTACTGCTAAAGTAATGTGTCCAAAAGCCTCACTTACCTCATGCATTTTTCCAGGACTTCTCTTACAAATTTGGGTTTGGGCTTTTCAAGGTCCTGAGTAAGACAGTCTGACCTAAGAAAGTGCAAAATTTGATAGCATTTATCAAGCGTGCCATTTGCTTCTTAATCTACTCTTAAATTGACTCAATGGGATACAAAGAGTTCACAGGTTAAGACCAGGTAAGCTACAATGCTGTCTTTCCTGCTCTCTACAGGGGTCAGCTACGTAATGGCATCAGAATCTGTCTACTGCCAACATGGAGCCTTCTACAGTAAAAACTGTTTGAACTGTACTATGCAGATTGGGTAACTGTAACTTAATAGAGCACAAAGACAATATTTTGCATCCTGGCTAAATTTAAATGATTATAAAGCTAAGGCACTATGACGATTAGTGCTCTAGGGAGAGGTTAACTACAGATAGCTGGAGACAACCATTAGCAGCACCATTGGCAGGTTCTGGATAAGTTCAAAAGTCACATGCAATATCTGGCTCAAGTGGGGACCCCAACGGAAACTCACCAATCTTCCCAGCTCCAACGGAACTGAAAGTTACTCAGATGGTGGGAAAACCAGTTCATGAACCTTTTAAAGAGAGAAATATTATAGTTCCAGTAAGTATGCAACAACCCACAGAACAAATAATTAGATAGAGAGTTTCAATTACACTTGTCAAAGGCAGTTATTTCAAAAATTGAGAAAAACATGTTCCAAGAAATGAAGAACAGAAAAAAGTCAGACAGCAAGTCATTACAGTGTCGCTGATTTGGGTAAGGTGGTATACTCATGTCTGGTATATCAGAGTTGATGGTAAAGCTTCATTTATAATAGAACAGAAATAGGCTGATATACTAAGTTCAGCAAAGTTTAGCTTCTTTGCTTTAGGTACTCACATTTAGTGGGGTATTTTCAACACTGCATAAGGGACTTGGGATTTCCACTGTAAATAAGTGAGACTTGTTTTCCCACGTCCCCTAGGCGTGGGAATTATAAGTTTCCCACTTTTAAAATTCACCCTTCTTCATTGCCTCTCCCCCCCACCAATACATGCTGACCATCAGACTCCAACTGAAGCCAACTTTCACAAATGTGTAAGTCTATCTACAGAGGTATTTGGTCATATATTCATCAACAATTTCAAAAGGGGAGTACTCGATTTCTTTTTTTCATTCTAGTCACAATTTTATCAGATAAAACATGATTCAGGCATGCAGAAGAGTTTCACTTATTTGGCAGATAACTGTCTTTACACAGTCCTTTGTAAGGTACAAGCTTCCCTCCCAACTACTGGAAGCCACTGATAAATCAGCTCACAAATTAAGTTTTCAGAGCAATTACTAGATTGCAACAAATTTTACTATGGCTCCAAATGGAACAATTGCAGAATTCTTCCAGGATTAATGTAACATTTAAAAAAATTCACATGAAGTCCATGACGCACAAACAAGGAAGAATGAAAAGTGACAACTCTGCAGTTTTAGGTGACTACCTAAAGTTCCCCCCAAAATGACGACAAAACTGTGTTATTTGGTTACAGAAGGCTCCACCTTAGTGGTTTGTAAGGCACCTCTAGGGTGTAAACTCAGCACGTATGTTCTCAGATACCAAATGTGAAGGCCTTGTCTTGTCTACACTTGCAGTGGAGTGTAGGGTGCATGTGGCATGGGAAGGCTCAGGCCCTGGGGAGAGAGAGAGAGGAAAAGTGCCAGCAGCGGAACACTCCATTGCTTGGGAATGTAGAGAGCCATGCATAGAATCACAGAGCTGACAGAGACCTCAGAAGGTCATCCAGTCCAGGACCCTGCCCAGTGCAGGACCAATCCCAACTAAATCAACCCAGCCAGGGCTTTGTCAAGACGAGACTTAAAAACCTGTAGGGATGGAGATTTCACCTCCTCCCTAGGGAACCCCTCCCAATGCTTCCCCACCTGCCTAGGGAAACAGTTTTTCCTAATATTCAACCTAGACCTCCCCCACTGTAACCTGAGACCATTGCTCCTTTTTCTGCCATCCATCACTACTGAGAACAGCCTTTCTTCATCCTCTTTGAAACCTCCCTTCAGGAAGCTGAAGGCTGTTCTCAAATCCCCTCTCACTCTTCTCTTCTGCAGACTAAACAAACCCAACTCCCTCAGCTTCTCCTCATAGGTCATATGCTCCAGCCCCCTAATCATTTTGGTCACCCTCCGCTGGACCCTTTCCAATGCATCCACATCCTTCCTGTAGTTGGAGGCCCAGAACTGGATACAATACTCCAGATGTGGCCTCACCAGAGCCAAAAAAAGGGGCATAATCACTTCTCTAGATCTGCTGGCAATGCTCCTCTTAATGCAACCTAATATGCCATTAGCCTTCTTGGCTACAAGGGCACCCTGTTGATTCATATCCAGCTTCTCGTCCACTGTAATCCCCAGGTCCTTTTCTGCAGAACTGCTACTTAGCCATTCGGTCCCAGCCTGTAACTATGCTTGGGATTCTTCCGTCCCAAGTGCAGGACTCTACACTTGTCCTTGTTTCACCTCATCAGATTTCTTTTGCCCAATCCTCCAATTTGTCTAGGTCACTCTGGACCCTATCCCTGACCTCCAGCGTATCTACCTCTCCCCCTAGATTAGTGTCATCTGTAAACTTACTGAGGGTGAAATCCATCTCCTCATCCAGGTCATTAATAAAGATGCTAAATAAACTGGTCCTAGAACTGATCCTTGCGGCACTCTGCTAGAAACTGACTGCCAACTGGACTTCGAGCCGTTGATCACTACCCGCTGGGCCCGGCCTTCTAGCCAGCTTTCT
>JANRFK010004149.1:119600745-119619161 GCA_030068395.1 Apalone spinifera | reverse complement strand
GCCACCAGATTCTTACTATATTTAAAAGGCACAGATGCAGTGGGGGCCTGGTGCGAGCCAGGAATTAGCCGTCCCGGCTCGCACTGGGTCCCAGACACTGTGCCTCTGCTTTAAACAGCAGAGCCACAGTGGTCTGGGACTGGGCATGAGCTGGGACAGCTAAGTCCTGGCTTGCACTGGGCCCTCCGCTATGGCTCTTACTACATTTAAAAAGCAGAGCCGCAGTGGTCCTGGAGCCAGCGCTAGTCGGGACTGCTCAGCCCCAACTCGCAACCCTCCCAGAAGCTAATCCCCTTAACTAATTGAACAGTTGATGGAAATTCTATTGACAACTCCATTAGCTTACTAATAACCCTATTTAATATCCCTAGTTTGAATTTTAGAGACATCTTCAGGTTGACCTCCTATTGCAGGGGTGGGGAACCGCTGACCCACAGAAAAATCAGTTGGGGGCCAGAAGCTGGGTGGGAGGACGACATCTAGAGTTCCAGCATGGGCTCCCCAATACTGGGGGAGGCCCTAAGCCTCGGGGGCCAGATCCAGGCAACCCAGGGGCCACATCCCCTGCCCTATTAGCTTCTAAATAAGAGTCTTGTAAAATTATCAGTTTTTTAAACCGAGTTATTCTCCAAATTAAGAATGCCTAGAGAACCTTAATTCCCCAACAAGAGTGGGGGGAAAAAAAAAATCACACAGGTCACAAAGGAAGTCACAGACAAAATGATGACCCAAAAATGCCACATCTCATTCAGTAAATATTTTTAATAATAAAAAAACCCACCTCTCTCTCGATCACACCTCTGAGTCTTCACCCTCAAAGAAATCTTACACAACACCTTCACAAAAATGAGCTTGGGAGCTTAACTTCATAACTCTGCTAAAGGTCACTTAATGCTGAAATGGAAACTTCAGATTGGCACACCCTGTTTTCTAAGGGCCATCAGTACCCAAGGATCTACAGGAGGAGCAGGACACTGGTGACCTTTTACTGAGTTGAATGGTTGACTCTGCTGCACCAACATCTCATTGAGCACACAGTAAGGCACACCGGGCCATCACTTAACCCACGTACTTGAGTGTCTTCGGCTGACAGGGTACCAAATGCATCAAGGCACTGAGTGTTAGATACATGGTGTGTGCATCAGAGACCAACTGCAGGACAGGAGCCTCTCGCCTAAGAGGCTAAGCCAAAGTGTTTTGTAGCTAGGTATAATGAGGAAGGAAGAATTCTGAGCCTGGCTTCAGAAACTTTATGGGATGAAGTGAGCTAAACCCTAGGGTCCAGGCCACGAATCCTTTAAGCGCCTAGCATAACTGGGTATGGTTTGACACACTGAGGCAAAATGGAGCACCCCAGACCTCCATCAGTGAGGCAGAACATATGTATCAAAGCTTAAGTGACATTTTGCTTTTCTATTGGTTAGTTCACATTATTTCTATTATTCAAATGGCTTTTTGAAAAGGGAAATTTCTCAGATAAAGGCCTTGCAAAAGAGGTTGCAGTCAATATTCAAGTCACCATATTCAACCTTATGTCCAGTTTAAATGTACAAAGTTCTGCATGGCTGTATCAGCCTTTGAGAGTTTTCTGAGCAGAGGAACTGAGAACCTCCATTTGTCTTCCTGCTCACATCTGTAGTTATTAAAAAAATCTCTCTCCCATAAGAAGTGACTATGAAAAATAAATCTCACTAGACAGCCAGAAATTGACGTCAAATTAAAAGCTAAAGAATTCCTGTGACATGACATACAGTACTCCAAGCACCTCACAAGATAACTAGTAAGAGACAAAGGTTTGGGTTGCCATTTAAATAAAGCTTCTTTTCAGATATAAAATTCTTAAGAGCAAGACCATCTCAGAGTTAATTGGTCTACAGTACGAGGGGCAGCTATGAAAACTCAACAGGTAAAACTTCAGAAATGCCTCTATTTGAAACACCACTATAATAGAATCATAGAGCCAGAAGAGACCTCAGGAGGTCATCAAGTCCAGCCCCTGCCCAAGGCAGGACCAATCCCAACTTGTAACAGAACTCAATTCACTTGTTAAAACTGCAGGATAAGAGTCTGAAGTTAGTGAGAAACTACACCCTAGCCTTCGGGCCATGGACAGCCAAAGAATGGACTGCAATGGTTTGGAGTCTATTATTTACAAAATAAAGGTATTATGTATGTGTACAAGACACTATGCGTAAAATGCATACCTCCACTATGTGATAGTTCAAAGGGATTTTGTTATTTCCTGGATAGCTCAGTAGCTGTGCAGCACTGCAAGAAATAAATACATACGAGTTAGAATGCAACACATTAGAGATACAGTCTAGATACCAAGAAATGATTTACTGAACAGCTCTTTTTTTGTATGAAGAATGTCAGATTGACAGGCCTGAAGACTGAAGCCAACTATTTATGAACAGAACAGGCACAATACAAGCATCAGTGCCAGCTTAACCAAACATATGACTGAACCACAACCTGGAAGGACGTTCCATTTCTATTCATATGCAATTCTTGAATACTCAAGCTACTAACAAGGACTCCATCGAGCATAAGCTTTTGAGGCGGTTTGCCCAACTGAAAACTGGACTGAAACCAAACTCAGCTCCTATAAGCCAGACAATAACCTCGAGACTTGTCTCCACTACGAGTTAGACCTATGCTGTGGTGATCAATCCACCAAGTCTAGTGAAGACCAGCTAAATCGACCACTGATCATTCAGATGTCATCTCCCCACCAGAATGAGATGAATAAGGGGAGTTGACTGGAGAGTTTCTCTCTCTGATCCAGCACCATGTGGACCCCATGATAAGTAGATGCAAGCTACATTGACTTGGGTTACCCTACTAACATAAGTTGATCTAAGCTATGCAATTTGAGTTGTTTCCACAGTGTAGACCCGCAGCCCTCAGACAGCCACTTACCTTGCCTGTATTTGATTCATAACTCAAAATGAAGAGTCTTATATCTCATTAGCAAGTGCCTGACAAGCAACCTCTCTATGGCCCTTATTTTACCCACTGATATCTGAATATAGGACAAGCTAATATAGGACAAGAAAATACAAGAGGCCCTCTGACTTTTGCAGTATTATTTAATGAACTCTAGATTGTCCTGCATTTGTCTCAAAGGAAATTAATGCCACTTCAGTTATTCTAAGCCTAGTCCATCGGCACTAATTTACAACCACCTCTAGATAGCCTTTCCACTTTCCTTGTGGATCTTCCTTGTAGAGATCCACTGGATTTCTAGTTTCTGTGGAATCAGAAAGCCAAACAAGTCATCATGTAAGCAAGCCTTGCTACCACAATACAAATCTGCCCTTCACTGAGTGTCTACTACAGCTATTGACTCTTTTCTGGAAAAGCTATATCTTAGTGGAATGTAGGCATATAATTTCCTAACTTCTTCATCTCCAGTTTTTGGACAACAGTCATTTCAGGATTTTAAAAGTCTCCAGTGAAAGCCACAATGCGCAAGACAAAGAAAACAAATTCAGGAAGGAAAAATTCAGATATTGTGGTATCATAACACTTGCCCTTTATTTATTCAGTAAAAGAAACTTACCATGTTTTTCTCTCTTTCCAGTGGGATTTGATGATGCAATGAAGATTTTCTTCTATTACAAACCTCTCAACGGAATGACTGCCAGGCATAACAGGACCCTATTAAGACAGAATTAATATCTATGAAAAGTCACTGCTACAAGTGAATAGTTCTTTTACAGATAATTATTCACAAGGATTAACACTCTGTTTCCTGTCAGACGTAAAAACTTCCTCTAAGCAATCTGTTTCTTCAAAGTGTTTTCAACTGCTACAGTACAAAGGGGTAATTTTTAATGATGTCTTTTTATTTAAAACAAGTCACAGACAAGCACTAGCACTCACATCTCGGTTTTTACATCAGGTTGTCTTATTTATAGATGAAACTTTGGGTCAGTTCTATTAAAATTTCTAAAATCCACCTCCAATTTCAGCTACACCCGTTTTGGACACTTATTAGTCATTTTCACCTCTCAATGTTTTTAACCTAACCTTCCAAGGACATATTCAGCAATCCTGTACAATTTCATCCTAGCATATTTCCCATTGCTACACACGCCATCATTATTCCAACTGCTTCTGAACATTACATAAAATGGCTACAATTCATAAAAATGACTCCACACAAAGGCCTAGGGATGTTAAAATTAGATTAATCAACTAGTCCAATAGTCGATGGAGTTTCCATCAACTATTCGATTAGTCAATAAGAGCGCTTCCACTCTGAAATGTAGCAAGAGCAGGTCTGGCTGTTGCTACGAGTCCCAGTAGGGACTCTTGTGCATTTCAAAGACTGAAGCATCACATGGAGCCCAGCATGGAGCCCGGGATCAGCAGGGGGGACTCCCCATTGCTCCTGGCTCCATCCAGCAGGGACTCTTGTACATTTTAAAGGTGGGATGCCACCACTGTGCCCCTCCCACCTCCCACAGAGCTGAAGCTGGGGGGGAACTGGCTTTTAAGCCAGTTTCCCCCCCCCCCCAGCATTCCCTCTTCTACCCCCCTTGCTGCCTCTTTCTGATAGAGGCAGGGGATAGGGGTGGTGAGGAGAGCGACTAGTTGCTTACATCCCTAGAAAGGCCACACCAATAGGAATAATGATACTGCATCCTTTTCAGCTACTGCAAGGAAGGTCAGCTGTGTCATTCATATCAACCAGAGGCACTCCATTCATAGCAAGCAAAGTTGAATTCTCACTTTCCACAACAGGCATGCTTCTCCTGTTTCCAGGTATAGTAAAGAAATGGTTATAGAAATATACTAAAATAGTTCACTAAATATATCGCTACTTAATGGTAATGTATTCTCAGATTATACCCCATGGTTCCTGAAAAGCAACTAATGTTGAAAGAAATTTACTGCACCTACTTGCTCTTCTCATAATGATTAGGATACCAGCCCCTGTTCACTTGAAGATTTAGAAAACATTTTTGAAGACACAGGTGATCAAAACTATTGTATGTCATATTTAGCAGTTTTAAAAAGTTTTTAAACACCAAATACATGATGGCATAGAATCATAGAACACTAGAACTGGAAGGGACTTGAGAGATCATCAAATCCAATCCCCTGCCCTCATGGCAGGACCAAGCACCATCTAGAATGGCATGGCATATGGTGTTATTGATATGAGCCTGGCATCACCACACTACTCACAAACGACTCAAGCAACAAGCTAGGCCAACTGTCCCAAACAAGAACCAATAAGAGTAAGACAACATCTGAACTGAGATATCATGTACTGTGCACATCATATTACAAAATAACTTCTATAAGAACAATATAAAATCTAAAAGATTCACGGACGTTTTTTATGTATCTCTGTCTGTTAAGCCAAGCACTGCAGTTACCATGCACTCTAATCTTACAGGGATCTGCAGGTGATCCAATAACTTTTCTACAGCTAAAAGTGCCACAGTTCAAAGTCAGTTATTTCATGCACTGGGTCTCATCAGATGTGGAGCCTCTCCCATTTTCAACAGTATAAGCATGCAGCTTTTAGCTCAGCCAGATAATGCCACAAGAGACTTGAATGCTGTGACCTGTTTCCATAAAAAGTGATGAATGGTCTAGGGCAGAACATGGATTCTTTGGGACCACATAAGTAATTCTGGTGGAGGAAGAAAAGAACATGCTGTATTTGGGGAAAGGTTTCTCTGGCAGACTCTGTTAAAGAAAACCCACCCAGCTGTCTGAAGCTGATTGGGGGGTTTGGAACATCAGAGGCCATCTCAGTGAGAAAAAGGATTTGTGGGCTAAGACCAGGTGAAGGTAGCCAAAGGCACACCTTAAATTCATTTATGATATTTCACACATACATGATGACATATTATAAGCATGTGCACGTTAAGAATCCAGAACCGTCCTGTGCTTCCCCCAGCTTTGTGACCCCTGCTGTAGATTTAGATGTCAGTACGCAAAACCCTCCCTTTCCTGCCCCTCCTGAAGATCACATACCTCAGGATCATCTGTGTAGTCAAACATTCTGAAGATAACTCTTGGCATAGGATAAACTGAATCTTCAGTGTGAGGTGGTGGAGTAAAAGGAGGCAGATTGTGCTGCAGTGCTTCACAGAGAATGCTGTCAAAGGCAAGATAGGGCCTCAAAATGTGTCTTTCCTGCCAGCGATCTTTTTTCAACTTCTGAATCTGGGCCCAAAGGCAGTCTAAATACTGAAGACAAGACAGGAAATATTCTTAAATATCAGATTTAGATTCTTGTAAGTGCCTGAAATACTCTTTTGTCCCTCTCAAGAGCTTAGTTTCTCCCTCAGCCACTCCAGAAAGCCCTTAAGAATGTCATGGATTTTCAAAAAAGGATTTTCAAATTACTGAACTCTATCACTCACACATTCAGAAAAGCAAAGCAGCTAGTTAGGCTGCTTATTAGTAACCATCTAATCATTTAAATGATAAAGACTGATTACTAAATTTAATTTATACATTGAAGAAAGCAGACTTCATAGTTCCACATATTCAAAAACATTGTCACCTATATTCTACTAACAAAATACCCCAGTCCTCTACTTCTCTTAGGATATTGCTACACAGCAAAGTTATTTTAGAATAATGGCCATTATTCTGAAATAACTATGCGAGCATCTACACAGCCATTGCATTATTTTGAAATAACGGGCAGCTTATTCTGAAATCTGTAAACCTCATTCTACGAAGAATAATGCCTATTCCAAAATAGTGTAGATACCCCACTGCTCCTATTTTGAAATAGCCCCATACCAGTGCCATTCTATGTTATTCCTCCCCGGTGCCTCTTGGGGCTCTAAATTGAGATAACACGTCACATTAGGGAAACCTACCTCAGACTAATTTTGAGCCTGCCCTGCAATTTCAGAACAACAATTCCAGAATAGCTTAGTTCAAAATTGATGTGCAATGTAGACATAGCCTCAGTGATTGGATGCATATAAACCTATGATACATTCAACAAAATTAGCTGCTGCTGCTCCTGCTTTTCTCCTAAGTCATATATGAGATAAAACAAAGAAATACGGAGACAAGAAGAGACAATTGCTTCTAAGTACAGTTTTCTATGCTTTAGAATGATCACCAGAAGCTAGAATAATTGTTTTCTGTATTTCTTGACTTTAACAAAGTTCTCATTTTTTTTCTGAGACTCTTTCAGATACTGATTGGTACTTCAGTTACTCAGTAATTTGCGCTCTTAACCATGCTACATCTCTATGCATTTTGCATCTTGCCTGTTACTCTTCAATATCCTGATTGTATCATGTTCCCATGACGACAGAGGAGGAATCAGTCTCAGCGCAGAATCTAGCATGCCTGGAAGTCCACACCCCCTGGACAACAGTGCCTCTTACCAAGTGCAGAATAGAAGGGGCCAAAGGGCCATGGCCCTCCCACTTTTTCAAAAATGGATGGAACTGGCTAGTCCACGATTTGCCTCGGGCTCAATCTCCTGGCCCTTCCCTCTTTCCCCTAGGCCTCACCTGGGCAGGCCAGAAGCAAATCCTGGGGTCTCTAAAGGGGGAGCTTTGGCATCTTTCACTGAGCCCTGGGTGCTCTTCCATTGGCTGTTGAGGGGGCAGACTTATGCTTATGCTAATAGCTCTGCATTTCACAGGAAGACAGTCCCTTTGGTTTCCCATGAGGTAGCCAATGTGGGGGATCCCAGGCCACCACTATCACTACAACTCTTCACACCTATCTTCTCAGGGACAAGAGCGCTGCCTGTGCTGTCCACCAGACGACAGCAGATGCGGCCTCTTTAAGCATGAAGGAGACAAGAGGTAGGCCACTCAAAAACTATGTCCACCAGTAGGTTCAAGACAGCTGCAAAGAATGAGGTTGCTGAAGGGCAAACAGTGCAGGTTCCCTTTCTATCAATGTGTTTCCAATGTAACTCTCCCAAATGGTGACTCCTTAGAACGACCAGGTTTAGACCTGAGAAACTGAACATAGCTGACTGCCTAAGACCTACTGAGGATAACACAAATATAGGGAAAGGGAGAAATGTTCACTTCAACAATATCACTTTCACAAGAAAAGAAGTGTGTTAGCCCCAGATTTCTCTATATCAGTTATTATATGGCAAATAAAATCCATTTACCTCTTCCTGTGGATGTGGTTTCTCAGCAGTCCAAACTTGTAACATGGATACGTGAATCTTCTGACGCCGTCTGTTACATATAAAAAAAAGAAAACCTACCCCTTTTAAAACTGTAATCTAGAAAAAGTAATGTTTTCTATTGGCCACGTACAGCATTTGATCTCTTCAGCTGTGTAGCTTTGTAGTGAACATTTACTAATCTCTCAGATATCATTTAAAGTGCTACTACGGGCTGTCCTCTCTGCAGTGTTGGGTTAGCTATACTTGAGCTAACTCATCCTGTTACAGCAGACAGTGCTTGATTAAAAACAGAAGTTGAGCCCCCATAACATTACTAACTTGACTGTTAGAAGCACTCAAGCTTCAATCCACAACCCCACAGGTCACCTAGCTTGAGTTTAAAGCACTATTTAACTGACGCTAGAGATCTGTATGTGGACAGGAGTTGGATTAAGCACCATATTAGCTAACACTATACAAGTCTTATATCTTTTTAAGCTGCTGTTAAAGGAACCCTCAAAACAATGCAAAATTAATAGAATTTTAGCTTTTTTGCATCACTATTATAAAAGCTAAACAAGTTTTAGACAACTGGAAAAAATGAGGAGCTTCTACTAGTACGAAAGAAGTGTTCAACATTTAGTGTTTAATAAATCCCACGTCTGCTATTTCACCATATGAATTCTGAGAATTCTCAGGTTTTACAATTTTAGATTACTTTTGAATGACCAACAAACAGCTATTTATTCTGCATTTCAGCAGGTGCAAGGGAAGAAGGGATTGCTGTTAGCAGTAGTCTTACTTCAAATAGCTTTCAGTCTGGGACAAAATGCGGTCCATCTCAGCATCCTTTTTCTCATACAGTTCCTTCCCAACCCAGGGCAGAGATGAAAGAAATGCAAACACATACCAGTCACATCGCACCTGCAGAGAACAAGGACCACAACAAAAACAAACAATCCTTCAGTATGCAATTAAGTTCAATATTGGAATAAAAAGTCTCAAGAAACATCTAATTTTACTTGGAAAATTCTCCTACAATCAAAGAAATAACTATTTCTTTGGAAGTGCAGCTATACTTCAGTGATCACTCGTAGAGACTTCAGAACCCAAAGATGTTTTTAGCAGCTCAGCACTTGAAAGCAAAAATGTATTTCAGTGTGTGGATATAAGATATATGCATGTTTATTCACATTAAGTATTGGATAAATGGAGACAAAGTGGGTAAGGGAATATTTTTGGGGGGCCAATTTCTTAAAAAGAATTAGATGATAGAAGATATTACCTCATCCACCTTGTGTCTCTAATATCCTGACACTACTACCACTACACAGCATACATAAATTGGTACGGTAAAAATATTGTTCACTGGCGATACTACTTAATGATTTAGCAGGCAACTTAAAGACATTACTACAAAAGAATCTTTGTATCTTACCAGTATTTTAGGTTAGAAGCAGTAAATATTAAAATAAAATCACTTTACTTGCCACTACATTTATTCTTTGGCCAGTGAATCCAACCACTGACAGAGTGGTTTAAACACTGCAGGGAAAAAAAATTCCATCATCTGTTTTTAACAGTCTCAGATTGCCATTATAAAAAAAAAGTGCAAGTATTAACGTTAAAATGTTGGTTCAAATTGAAGATGACAATTGGTTTTCAAAACAGAATTATGCTTTAAAGCAACAGTCTGTAAAAATGGTCTCTTTCCTTACAAGTTCTTCCCTGTGGGTGTGTTCAAAGCCATACCTGCCAACTTTCAGCAAGAAGAGAGCTGTATGCAATTCTTACTTCTGTAGCAATAGAATTGTTTTCTAACTTTCAATTCTTTTTGAAAAATCTGTTTAAAAGACAATGCATTGCATGGTGTCCCCTGAGGCCATCATCTGCAACATCTTTACACTACCGAGGAGGCAGAAGCAGCAAAATATGCCATCTGATTCTTAGAGACCATGGTGGATTTACATGGTTGACAGAAAATAAAACATTTTGCTTGTAAACTGGATCATAAATACTGGGAAAGTCTGAGTGACAAGAGACACTTTTAGACTCACTTTTCAGATTAGTCTAGTATTTTAAAGTCTCAAAACACAAACATGGCAGAATCTCATTGAGGATTATGTGTATGCCAAAACTGAACAGAAAAAAAGCCATCTTAGCTGACTGACTACAGAAGGGCAGAATATTTATTTCTCTAATTGCTACTGCTTCCTTCTGGTTATACTATGGAACTACAGTCAGCAGCCATTTGGGGACTGTACCATTGCATGATCCCATTCTAACCCGTTGGCCACTGGTAATGTAAGTGCTTGGCTGTGAAAAATTCCTGATGGAATAGTAAACAGTCCTTTGCTTACCTGGGGCACATCTTCCTCTTGAGTCACACTCACAAAGTTCTCAAACATGGCTACCATTGAAGGTGCAGCTATTACATGACAATTCACAAGATCAGATAGAAAACGAACCTAAGACAACAAAGAAAAGTTCTGGTATCCATTTTAAAACTTTTTATTCTCTTGCAATTACTTATACAAGAATGAAGTAGCAGGTCTGAGCCTGGCAACAAGAACTATAAACATTAATTCAGCTACTAAAACAAGCTACAAAAAAGTTATTAGCACACACTTAGTAGCTCAAAGAAAGCATGAAATGCAAAAAAGTCTCTCCCTGAACAACACATACTTTAAGCTTTGTCCCATCAACTGTGTCAGAATATTTTCTGTCTAAACAGAATTAGAATGATTTCTTTTGGGATGAAAAATCTCTTGCACCCCTCATGTTGCCTCCTACTCAGAGTCCTCATTTCCATAAGACAGATAGGGCAGCCACCCCAGGCTCTCTGCTGTGGAGGACCCCCGGCAGTTGCTCCAACCATCCTATGGACAGGACAATCCACCATATTGGTCTTTTCTGTGGGATTACCTGGATGGCCTGGAGCTGCCTGCACTCACAGCAGCGGGGGGAGCTGCAGAAAGTGGAACACTCAACCTGCTCCACTCCATCACCATCTCCCAGCCAGGTTGCTCCACCTCACTGAAGCTAGAGGAAGTGGATCATCCCACTCCGCTCTGCTTCCCCAAACAATGCAGGGCTCAAAGGAGCAGAGCAGGCTCATGGAGATCCCTCCTGCTTGCTACCACAGTGAAGCAGAGACCCAGCTGGGAGAGGGTGGTGGAGTGGAACTCCTGTTGCCTGCCTTACACCCCCCAGATAATCCCCTAGGTGACGTCACCTTGGGGAGGGGACAGAGTAGTGATGGGAAGAGGCAGGGTGGGAGTGGAACAGGGGCAAAGCATGGGGGAAAGGTCAGGAGTCGGGCCGGAGGCAGGGGGATTGCCTCCAGTTCCACACTCCCCTAGGGATGGCCCTGCTCCTAGTACAACTATAGAATACAGTTTCCCAGGGATCACAATTAGAGACATCTGAATTCTACCAGATGTAACAGAGATAGCACATCAGGCTAAGAGGACAGGAGCATAAGAGGTGAAAAAAATACTACTTACTAAATACACAGCTTCATTGTACAGATTGGCTTTCAAACATTCTTTGACCTGACGAATCATGGCTTCTACAAATTCCCCTCCAAAATTGTAGTTCCTGGCATTCAGCAACCCAACGAGTGTTGTGTAAACTGTGAGCTTTTCTGGTAACAGGCGTGCACTGATTTAAACGCAGAAAAGAAAAAAATATTGCATCAGATGTTAATCTGTGTGCTATGCCACCTGTTGCAGTTATAACATTCAGATTCTATCAGGGCAGGTTAAACTTGGCTTTTTCTTGTGCTAGAGTAAGAAATACCACACAGACCATTAATTTTTTCCTTCATTTGTTTACTTTCCTCTCTAAATTGCTTCTCCAATGGCCTTAAACTACAAGCCTATATACTACTAAATTCAAGTTAAAAATATTTTCCTTTTAATTCATTCCAGTGGATGAGAACTGCATGGTTTAAAACTGTCCAGTTCTAAAGCCTGCAGCAACTGTGTTAGTATTACATCAGCTGCAGCTTCGGTCTCACACTGAAGTTAATGTGAATTGGACAGAAATCATTATTGAAAAGAAAAATAGCATAAGAGCCTGGAATGGCATTTACTAGAAGTTTCAAACACTTTACATAGAGGGAAATTGAGTAGTATTTTATAAAAAGGCTTTGAAATTTAAAAGCCACAAGCAAGCATAATTTACAGACGAGTCACACCAAAACAACTGGAGTGATTCAGCAGCTGAACGTGAAAGGGTCCAAATAAATTTTAGGACAGAAGTGGGCAAACTACAGCCTGTGAGCTGCATCCAGCTGTAAGACCTGAAGCTCCTGCCTGGGAATGATGGTGTCAGGGGCATGCCATGCCCCACGTGGCTCCTGGAAGCAGCGGCAAGTCCCTTCTCTGGCTTCTAGATGAACAAGCAGCAAGGAGGGTCCACACACTGTCCCCACCCCAAACACCAGCTTTGCAGCTCCCACTGGCTAGGAACTGCAATTAATGTAGGGGTGGTACCTACAGATGGGGTAGCATACAGAGCCACCTGGCTGCACCTCTGCGCAAGAGCCATGAGAGGGATGCTTCCAGGAACTGGTTGAGGTAAACACCACCCAGAACCTGCACCTCCTAGACCCTCTAGACCCCTTGCCCCAGCCCTAATTCCCCTCCTACTCCCCAAACCCTTTTATCCCGGCCCAGCACACCCTCCTGCACCCCAAACCCCTCATCCTTGGCCTCACCCCAGAGTCCACAACCCCTCCCACACTCCAGCCTGTGATTTCGTGAGCATGCATGACCCGCCATAAAATTTCCACACAGAGTGGCCCTTAGGCCAAAAAGTTTGCCTACCCCTGTTTTGGATAATGAAAACCTGAAACTGAATTTTTGTAGATTTAAAAAAAAATAAACTACAGTAGAAATAATGATTCTCTTGCTCTTTCATGTACATTTTTATATGTATATGGCTAAGCAGTTTCAGAGCCAAAGGAAGATTTTTATGCCCTACTAAAGTATTTTTTGTTTTTCCTTGTGTAATTCCTTTAAATGCAGTGAAACTCCAGGAACACGTAAGAAACTTTAACACATTTTGTACTGCGTATAAAAAAAATGTAGACAAAAAGAGGTTATCGCATCAACTTAGCCGATTTTAAATGGAAAGTGCTTATGAAATTCAAAGGGATTGTTCCGATGATAACCTAAAGTTATCTCCTTAACTATGTTTTGTATTCATGTGCATTTTATACCCTGACACATGCAATACTGCCATGGGAAACAAATTAACTTCTTGACTAAGAATCTAACATTCATTACAATTCTCAGAAAAGTGTGGTTGTAGTAGCACTTGACCATGCATTCAACACTTACCCTGGAGCTTAGTCCCTCATCTTACACAAGATACAGAAGGTACAAAATACAACACCAAGAGCCAGAAGAAACCCCACTAGATGCTACGCCACCTCAGATGAAGCCCTCAACAAGGCCCTCCCTACAGATCTACACTAACAACAGTGAAAGATGTCTTGCTGTGGTGGGGAGTAGGATTGGGTTATCTGCTTAGCTGCTTTTAGAGTAGACTAAGTCCTTAAGACGGTGGTGTCCAATATGCTAGCCACATGTGACTATTTGGTTGGTTGAGTGTGGCTAGTTGGCTTGAACAATGTGGCTATTTGGCCAGTTGAGTGTAGCTAGTTGGCTATAGCAGTAGCCACAATAGTGGCTACTGCTTCAGAACTGGTTGGACACCACTGCCTTCAGAGAATACATTGTGCATACACAGTATGCTCATTTTCACTCCAGTTATTACTGTTGTCAATTTCCTTGGATCAGAGTACACAGCGTCAGAAATGTACAAACTGTTCACATGAACATTTTAAATATGTCATGTATATTTGAAAAACATTTAGTGTAGATAATACATCATCACCTGGATCCACAAATCTTTTGCATACATACACTGTACAAAGAATTCTTAATATCTTGCTTCTGTAGTTTGGTAGATCAGCCTCCAAGACACCAGCTAGGCCTTCCAAGTTGCTCTCCAAAGAAGAAGTACTCTAACAAAGGAGATAATTATTAGAAACCCATCACAACCAATCAAGGGATAGCCAGCCAACCCTTCAGTAACAAGACTGTTTCAATAGAAGACTATTTTATTGTGTCCTTATTGATAAAAATAAAACCGGGTAAGAAAGCTGTTTTGCATTTTGTTTTTTAATGCAAGTGATGTTTCAAAGTCTATTTGGCTACACAAGATATGTTTAGTTTACTAAAAGTAGACAACAGGTAAGTAGTAAGACAAGGAAATGAGCAATACCTCCTGAATTCCACACTGAAACGTGGAAGGCAGTCCATTTTTAGTTCTTTATTATTACTCTCAATTCATCTACTGCAAATATATTAAGGAAGACAAAAGTAATCTCTTTGAAATGTTTTTAAAAGAAAAATTGGAAAGATCCCTTAAGTATCCCTAGCTTGAGTCTGGAAACATGCAAGAGCCTACCATCCAAGTGAGATTCTGTACTGCCACACCCCTTGAAATGTAAAGATACAGAACAGCTGTGTACTGTATTTAATTGAAACACTGCCAATTAACTGCCCACAAAAGCATTTCTAAGGGGTTTTTTTTAAACTATTTCAGCAGCATGGTCAGCCAGAAAAAGTCAGTGAGCATATTATTTGATGAAATTCACCAGTGTTCATCATTTAATGTATCCACTGAGTATCCAGTCAGAGCTAGCAGAATATGACTAAAGTGTTCATAGAAAACTGGGTGAAATTACATTTAAATTAGTATCTACAAACTCTAACCAGTCACCTCTACTTACTACTTATTTCATATCTTCTTTGGTTCTTCATGGCATTTTTTCTTCTCTATAATAGACTGCTCATTTTCCTGAGATGTCGTCAATGCATTTCCTGTTTTCCCCTTCTCTTCCTGCCCACCCTCAGTTTGATTCCCCTTCAGGTGCTGTCACTGAAAGGTTCCAGATTAGCTAGTTGATCGTAATATCTAATAAATAGAAAGCCAACATTCCTCCACCCCTTGCTTCCAGCAGACAGTATGAGCATTCCTACTGTTCCCTGCAAGTCAGTCTCCTGGCTGCCCCATAACTAAAGAGAGAGAGGAGCACCTTGATACCTTCCCTCCCCCACTGCCTCAATTTGGCCCTCCTCCCCAGCTTACCTTGGCTACTCAAAGCTTTGCCAAGAAGCAGAAAAATGAAGGAACCTTGTTCATATGAGCCCCATTGTTGCCTACAGGATTCTCACCAAACTGTATTATTAATACGCTGTTTACAAGTGAAAAATCTTTAAATGCCCCAATCTGTATAAAACTCAAAGTTACGTGTTCCCCACCACGTTTGTTTTGTATCTTCTCCTCCACACCCTCCCATTTGTTACCAGCACTAATCGTGCCTTGCCTCAAATTCAACTCTCAGCTCTTCAGGGCAGTGACTGTATTACCATATAGCTGTACAGCACAATTACAATAGGGCTCTGAACTCAGTTGTGGCCAGAATCCTTTTAAGTTCTCTCTGCTGCCTTGGAAAGCTTAACAACAGTAGCAGAAAACTGTCTCAAGAGTAGGAAAAGAGCACTGCATTTAAACTCAGGCGCTGGAGGATCATAAGAATTTTATTTTTTAAAATAAAGAAGGAAAACATCACTTCTGCAGAAGCTGATGCTATTCCAATTGGGGAACTATTCCAATGATCCTGCAAGAGAATTCACTGGACTCCTTCAATAAGACACTAACTCAGCGGTGCACAAAGCATAGACAGTGATCAAATTAAAATTTTATAAGCTTGAGACTAAGTTTAACATGTTAGTATCCTATAGAGATTATTGTCTAGCCCATATAATATCTTACTTAAAACCGTGTGCATATTATGTTTATCTACTCAGCTATTCATCAAAAGTCCAAGATCCGTTTAGACAGGAGACTGTCCCCAGCCATCATGTTACTTCAAACACTCACTCACTCACTCAGCACAGCTGGCCCACCACCAGAGTTCACTGGGCAAGGGCTGGTAAACCAGTAAGCACATTGTTAAACCTCATGCTTATTGGTATGCTTACCAGATAACCGTGTAATATCTCTAGCCGCTAGAACCCTGTGATATTTGGGGTGTTATGCTGCACTTCAGTAGATCCTTGAACACACACACCAGATCACCCAGGAGCAAAAAGTTGCCAGACAAGAGCCAGCTGGGGACTGCTCCATGCACCCCACATACCTTCTGGCTGTAAGCGTAGAAGCCTGCACAAGATAAGCGACGAACTTACATCTAATATCTGAATGCATGACCTATGGTTCTATACCAATTTCAATGGATTGTTTAGATAGAACTCTCTCAGAAGACTCCTACCTCCAAGGATTCAACCAATAGGCCACTTCTCATAAGAAATTGCTTCTCATACCTTCTCTCCCACTCTGCATATTAAAGATTCCAATCTTTCTTCAATTTCAGATGGCTCAGATGTTCTCCTTCTTTTGTGAGGTTGTCCTCCTATTTCAATACAGTAATAAAACCAAGAATGCCAGTTAATAACTCAACAGCTTTAAAAATGTTTTTGAACAATTCTTTCAGCCTCAGCCCATGTACCAGTTCTGTACAATAATAAAAAGGACCCAAAAGATACTCAAGTGTTTATTTTAAACAGACCCAACAAACATGAAAAACAAAGCTAAGAGTAATTAAAACACACCCAGTTTCTGTAGCCTTGTACTCTCTAGGATTTTGTTCCCAGCTAATCAAATTCTTTTTACTTTCTTATTTGAAAGATGTTTTTGGAAGTGCATTTCTGCTAAAGTAGCCAGATACTATGTGTGTACCACTGATAATGTAAGTTACACACACATTATAGAATTAGCAGTACTTAGGTACAGCTCATCTGAAGTACCACATGGGATTATCTGGCACCAAAAATAACACGAGAAAATGCCTAAGCAAGGAGGTTCAGGTAGCCTTTTACTCACAGGTTGAATCTCTCTAGTCTGGCAACATCCGTAGTCCAGCATGATTTTAGTTAGCCATGGCAGCGTTGGTAATTCTGCTAGACAATACTGACCTCCTGTGATTCAGCAAATTCTCTGGTTCAGCACCAGTCATGTCCCAAGAGTGCTGGACTAAAGAGATTCAACCTGTAAAGATTTTATATTTTGGAAAAAAGACTAGGCAAATAAGCGATAGAGACCTTTTAAGAGCAGATTTAGTGGAATTCCAAATGACTGAATTTATCTTTGAAGGTCAGAGCTGAAAATGTTGGTCGTAAAATAGTAGATTTTCTATCTTAGAATTGTATCAAATGAACTATATATACCCTCAAAGGTGCATCTATATATATATATATATATATAAAAATCATACTGTCATCACCAAGGCACTAAGTGACATGACTGACAGCTATCACATGTGGTTCATTTTTTCACCATCTCCCAGAGGAAAAACTGTACATGAATTATCCTTTGTTTTAGTAAAGCTGCACCCTGCTGTAAAGATGGTGGAGAAGGCAAGATGGAAACAGTGCCCCTTGAAGCTGATGCAAAGGTGGTGAAGTTTGTGTTGGTGCTTTGTTCCCTAGGGAGTTTGGTGACCAGCCTAGAACTGGCCATTGAGAAAGCCTGCCACCTACAGAGATTAACTTTCCCTTATGATAGTAAATTCTATTGTATTAAGGGAGTGAAGCTGTCAACCAGTCCTCATGTCAGAATTTTAGCTGATCTTTTAGACATGTTGGGCACAGATCATTAAGCACCTTCAAGATAAAAATGGAGACCTTGATGTAATACTCTCTAAAAAGTCAATGTAGAGTTCAGAATAATTCAGCGTGCTCCCAGTAGCCTTTGTTGCAGTGGTCTGCATTAGGCAGACTGATGGCTTTATGTGCATCTATATCACATCAGTATTGGTGTGCTAACAAGGAACCCAAGAGCATTGCTAATCTGCAGACTGACATCATCAGTTGAGGACCTTTAACAAAAGCTGACTGCTCTGGGGGCTGCAAATTCCCCAACTTGACCGCTCTCATAAGTCTTGCCTGAGTTCATCTTCAGAAAGCTGTTCACATATCAGTTGATGTCAAAACACTGGGCTACCTTGGTGATAGTGGCATGGCTCTACCTGTTCTTCACTGCATACAGCTGACTCATCTGGTACTTGAATACAGGCATCTCACAGGTTTGCCTAGTAGTTACATGTAGAACAGAGGTCGGAGCAGACCCCTGCAGTTTGGGAAGCCTTCTTAAATGCGCGTTCCTTGTCAGTGAAGGGGAACGCCAGGTCTTCACAGAGCTGGTC
>JANRFK010004149.1:119568771-119600645 GCA_030068395.1 Apalone spinifera | reverse complement strand
GGGGGGCGGTTGTTAGTGCGACAGTGACCGCAGTGCCGCCCATTGCCCCGCAGCGTTCCCAGAGGCGGGGTGAGCCGAGGGGGAGAGAAGCGGGCGCCCTAAGCCCCGGCCCGCCACGCACTGAGCAGTCACCCTCCCCCGGAACGGCCAGGACCCTTGAAATCGCGAGTGCCGCTGTAACACTGTCCAACACTGTCCTTGCAAGATACGAGGTGCTCGGGGGACTTGCTGTTCTGCACTCAGGTCAACATTTCTGACCCTGAAAACCGAGCATGAAGAGCTCCAGGCAGCTCTCTGGTAACTGCTGTGCATGCTGCGTTTAGTCTTAGATTCTTAAAGCTTGCTGCTGGTTGACTCTTTTGCTGTAGCAGGGCAGTGGCAAAGACTGCCTTGAGCAAGGTATGACTAATGTGCGTTTATTGTTTTGAATGTATAGTATTGATAATATAGTACTGCTATGAATGTCTGATCAGCATATTTACAGAGCTGCGTTTTGCATGTGTTTTTCCTTGATCACGGAACAGGCACTGTGTCTCATTGCAGTGACACAGCAATGATTCCCTCTTCTGTGGCGCTAGATGGAGGAGATGAAGCAGAGTGCTGTATTTTAAGATTTCCAGATTTGGATTTGAAGGATCCTCAACCTTTGGCAGCCAAAAGCAACCACAAAGTGGAATTAGATACCAGTGTGAGGAAGAAATATGCATTTGCCAGGAAGAAGGTACATTTTAGTACAGTACTTTTTCGGTATGTTCTTAATTCAGACTATGCAATTGCACAATTTCTTTGTTATCTTGTAAGAACTTGCTTTTCAGAGTTCCTATCTCATTCATGCTACACCCTTAATTCCTGTTATAGTAATATATTAAAAATAATCTGGCTCCATTAGTATCATATTTAAATAAAAGGGTATGCAATTAATTCCTTTAAGGTTCTCAAACCCTCCAGATTACGGTACCCCTTGCCGCTGTCTGATTTTTCTTGTGTACCACCCTGTTTCACCTCACTTAAAAACTATTTGCTTACAAAATAGACATACAAATACAGAAGTGTCACAGCCTGCTATTGCTGAAAAACAGCTTACGTTCTCATTTTTACCATCTAATTATAGAATAAATCAATTGGAATATATATTTACATTTCAGTGTACAGTATACAAAGCAATATAAACAAGTCATTGTATGAAATTTTAGTTTGTACTGACTTTGCTAGTGCTTTTTATGTGGCCTGTTGTAACAGTAGGCAAATAGCTAGATGAGTCACTGTACCCCTGGAAGACCTCTGCATTTATCCATGGTTGAGAACTGTTGCTTTAATGCAAATGGCAATGTATCTGGTGTAATGGCCCGATTCAACAAAGCACTTAAGCATGTGCTTACATGTAAGTGCTTTGTTGAATAGGTATAGATGTTGAACACTTGCTTAAAGTTTAGCATATACTTAAACTCTTTGTTGGTGGATGTCAGTGCATAAAGTACTGTCACAGCGCTGCTTCAGGATAAATGAAATGCTCAATCTGAAACCTAGAATTCAAACAGAGAAATCAATGTTAAAGAGACATTTGCCACTTGAAATCAAACCTTTAAAGAAAAAATGATTAAAGTTTCCCATCCAAAATCTGCCTCTGATTCCTCCTGTTAGTTTGGCAGGGGTAGAGTATTTTTTTTTAAAAAAAAGTTTCCCATTACAATGTTGCTATATGAAAGTTTCACACATTCACTGTGGTCAAGTGTCCTCTGGTGTAACAGTGAAATCCACTTTACATACAAGGATTCTGTCTCTCCAGAGTAAACCACAATAGCAACTGATTATAGTGAAACTGACTGTTATACAGAATACTGTCAAGTACACCGACAGAGAAATATTGTGTCTTTAATCGCTTGTGTGCAACAATCGTGCGTGGGGGAAAACCTCAGCCAAAAATGATATGGAAAAGGAACAGTTACATGTTAAAAATGTTATTCCCCATTTTCATACCTTAAAAACTGGCATTTGTATGCAAAGGGATATTTTCAAGATGTCCTGTAAGGGTGCTCACTACGTTTCCAAGGCTAAAACAAAAGCATTGCACTGTTTAGGTACAGTAAAACCGGCAAGTGCTGGAAATCTAGGTGTGCAGAGAATGCATAGACCTTTTCCAATTGAGCAGCTGTTTCTAATGAGACCAGGAGCCTGGGCAGGGCAGATAGAAGACCTCATCAGAAGTGGCATCACTGAGGATTCCCAGGGCACTTGCTTAGCAGTCTTTGGGCAACCTGTTTAAAAGCCCCACTTCACTGAGAGTTGTCCTTCATCCAGCGGGGAGTTGCAGGACCGGCTCCAGGAGGAAACCAAAGCCTAACTGGCAATATTTGTGATGTATTGCAGGCCTTTGCCCTCTTTGTCAAAGCAAAGGAAGTGCCAGCTGCAGCTCGCTGCCCTCCAGCCACATGCAGAGTGGGACAGTGGTGGGAATGCTGCGGACGAACCTTTCCAGACCTCACTGGCATGCACAGACACGTGGCCACGCAGCACTCCAGCGACATCCAGCAGCAGACGGGCTCAATTTTACAGCAGTTAGCTGCAGAAGCCGGCACCTCAGGAAACCCAGCTTCTGCAGACAAGGCAGATGGGCTAAGAGGTTCCCCTTATAACAGCCAGGAGCTCTCTGGTAGCCTCCCGGACACAAGCCACATTAGTTCTGAGGAACTGACAAGGTAAGGAATTGCCTCAACAACACGAAACCTGTTTCTCACTGTGAGCCTGGGGGAAGCCCCTGTAAAAGCATTCCTGTTGCTATTTGCACCCGTTTAGCCACAGCCATTTATTAAAACTGTTGCAGCTTTTGTATGTGACAGGCCTTAGCTAATGCAACTGCACAGCTTCCTTTCATCCTAGTCACATGTTTAGATTCCTGTAGACCCCTAAGACTTACCCAGTGTCCTGGAATCCCCTGGCCTCATTCCCACTTCCTCAATACACCTTGGCTGTGTCTAGACTGGCCAGTTTTTCCGGAAAATCAGCTGCTTTTCTGGAAAAACTTGCCAGCTGTCTACACTGGCCACTTGATTTTCCGCAAAAGCACTGACTTCCTACTGTAATCTTGCGGAAATACTACGCTGCTCCCGTTCGGGCAATTGCACAAAAGGGCCAGTGTAGACAGCTGAGATTTGTTTTCCGCAAAAAAGCCTTGATCGCAAAAATGTCGATCGGGGCTTTTTTGCGGAAAAGCGTCCGTGCCAATCTAGACGCTCTGTTCCGAAAATGCTTTTAACGGAAAACTTTTCTGTTAAAAGCATTTCCAGAAAATCATGCCAATCTAGACGCTGCCCTAGAGCAGCCATTCTGACCTGTACCGTGGGAGTGTGGGGGCATGCGAGTCTTATTGAATGTGAGTCCAGCGTGCGCCACCTCAGAATTTGTGCCCCAATTGGCCCTTAAAAAGAAGTGGATGGTTTTTGCGCTTGGCTAATTTAAATGGTTTTCTTTTCAAACCTCATCCTGTGTCCCCAAGGAGTCTCTGACATGTCTGGAAAACACAAGACCTTGCAGTGCATGTCTTTAAAGAATCTGGTCCTCAAATGTGGCTAAGTTACGAGCTACTGGCAATGGTAGACCATGAAAGGCCAGTTAGTTTTTGTTAACATTGCCAAGGTCAGGATAGAAAACACTAGGGCCACAGAGATCTGCACCAGCTCTGACTTAATTCCACTCCCAGAAGTGAATGAAAGCAAACACCATAGCCCCGGCCTGTCCCTCAGGATGAATTCCCTGTTTGACACAAATTAACTGCAAAGTCTTGTGCTGCCGACTCTAAAGTACCCTTCCTGTTTGTTCTCCTTTGCGGCACTCGTGGCAGTGGTGAGGGAGAAGTGCTGCTCTATTACTGTTACTGTGAGGTGGAAAACCCAGAGAGGCTCTGTGGCTGGCAGAAGTCTCTGTGCCAGCAGCTTCATCTCACTGGCAAGGTAAGTGTATAAAGAGCGGCTGCTTCCCCTCCTGCTGTTTGTCTCTGTTCAGTGAGAAATGGTGCACCAGAAAGCCAGGCTGGCGTCAGCACTATTGCACTGAGGGAGAGAGCGAAGCATTTCACAACTGCATCGGTGTGTGCAGTGGAGAGCTGCATACAGGTAGGACTGTGTATTGTCAGGCAGGTTTTTGTGCCTCAGAGCTTCACAGACATTAAGGCTCTGTCTACACTTAAGTAGGGCCGTTCTTGCGCAAGAATCTGCAGAGCATCCACACTGCCCGCCTGCTCTTGCACAAGGAAATTTACAGTACGGCGTGGGAAGAGAGGGCTCCTTGCGCAAGAGGGCAGTGTGAACGCTCGGCAGGGATTTCTTGTGCAAGAAAGCTCTATGGCCATCAGAGCTTTCACGTCCACACTGCCATGGGATCTCTTGCGCAAGAACCCTTGCAGTGTAGACATAGCCTAAGGGCCCCTGCACGTGACCTTGTAGCGAGGTGTGATATCGCAGGCCTGCCTCTACCTCAGTTTCTCCAACCATGCTTTCCTGCCCACTCTGGTGGTTTATGTGGCTCTGCCCTTCAGCCAGGTTACTACAAAGCTCAGTCCCCTTTGGGCTAGCACAGTCTAATGTCACAATCAGAAAACAGAGGAGCAAAGTTCCTCACTCACTCACCGGCTGGGTTCAGCTCTCAAGTGCTGTACTGTCCTTCAAGTGAAACGCCCTCGGCCAGGTGCCCGGCTACTTCCAGACAGTCCTGGACCAGGGCGGTTCCCGCTGCCATCTGTACTAGCCTTGCTTTTCTGTCCAGCTGTGTTCATCCCCAGCAAAGCAGGCTCGCTCCTCTCCAGCCCTTCCCCTCCTACCAGTGCAACTGGCAGGGCTGAGTTAGTTCACAGCAGCACATAGACCTTTCCAGATCCGTGTAGGTTTGTAAAATGGCCACGTGGCTCGTCTAGTCCGACTCCCTGCACCCTGTAGGACTAGTCACGCAGCGACAGGGCCTAACTCGCATAGACATCTTCTCCCGCCTGTCCTGAATCTCCTCGGCAACAGTGCCCTGACTGCCTGCTTTGCTACTCGGTTCTGCTGCTCCGTTGCTCTGACAGCCTTTCATCCTGGCTGCCCCTAAGCTTTCCCATCCTTAGCATCAGCTCTTGGCTTCTTGGCCTGCTGTTCGCAGAGTACAAGTAGTTCCTTTCCCAACACTGGTAGTCCAGCTCCCTTGAAATGATGACTGTGGTCCGTGACCCCCGCCACTTCTACTACAGTAGGACCTCAGCCTTATGAACTGACCAGACAACTCTTCTGGAACGCAAAGTACGCAATCAGGCAGCAGCAGAGACCAAACAAAACAAGCGTGGCGCAGTGCCACGTTCAATGTAAATTACTGAAAAATAAAGGGACAGTTAAAAAAAGATTTGACGGTAAGAAAACTGTTTCTGTGCTTGTGTCATTTAAATTAATCTGGCTAAAAGCAGCATTTTTCTTCTGCACAGTAAAGTTTCAAAGCTGCATGAAGCCAATGTTCAGCTGTAAACTTTTGAAAGAAGAACCATGTTTTATTCAGTGTTACAAACGTTTCAGTGGTATGAACAGCCAGTTTTGAGGTTCTGCTGTATGTCCTTTCACACTGTTGTTCTGTCTCTCATTCCCAACTCTGTCCATAATTTGTTACCCCTCTTCTACATTTTTAGTTTTTCTTTATTCGTAGGGGCTGGGACCCAGAACAGCACAGTATTGTGGCTGAGAGCCTAGCCTGTGTCTGGCCTATGAACTGCATCCCAGAACTGACGATGTTTAAAACCCATTAAACCCCCAAAATCCTTCATACACAAAGTCATGCTCCTGTATCCAGGAGAATGAGCAAGAAAGCACCTTATTTTTTTGCTGTTTTTTTTTTTTTAATGTCGCTCCTAGTCTAGATACCAGAGTGAAATGCCCTGATACATTCATTTCCTCTTCTTTCTTTGCTCATATATTTTACTTGGTAGTTTCTCATTTCTTCCTTCTCAAAGACAGATGTTACATTTACACTTGTCGGCTGCAGAGTTTTCCTATCTCCCTTGATTTAGTCAACATTTGATTCCATCCCTTCTAAGATTTTCTTTGCTTTGAAAGAAATCTGTACTACTTTAGGTGTAATGAATCTGAGTTGGATAGATTTTACTGCAACACGTGCACTTTCACTCTTTCTACCTGTTTCATCAGGACTAAAATCATTGTCCTTACTCAGCTAAAACTTCCATTGAAGGGTCTATCTAATTCCTGCAGAATTTGCCCCTTGCAATTGTTTTTCTGCTTCGTGCACAAGATTTTCTGACTTCTTCATTATCCTTTTTACAATACAGAGCAAAAACAACTGTAAAACAATTTCTACCTTTTGCAGTTTTTCTTTTGCTGCACTTCTCAGGACCACAATAGCTTTTTCCTCCACTTTTTCTCTTTTCCTGAGCATTTTCTACATTTCTCCTTTCATTCCCAGTTGATCCTATTTTATTAATTTCCTTTTGATTGTTTGCATTATGACTAGATTTTAATCTTCCTTTCTGGCTTCTAGGTGCGCATTGCTTCAGAAGGAATTAACGGAACAGTTGGTGGAAGCAAAGTAGCTACCAGTCTTTATATAGAAGCAATGGTTTCCCATCCTCTGTTCACAAACATTTTGAGCAGAGAGGATTTCAAGGTAGGAGAAAGGGGCCCACAAACTGTTATTTACTCAAATGTTTCTTTTCATCCTCAGAATTTCTTATTTGAAATAAACGTTACTTCTTAGTAGCATCTCTCTATTGCACTAAAAATCCACGTTAAACCCAAGGAATTCAACTCCTGCAGAGTTGGCCTAAGCAACAGTTTATTGGGGGATAACTGACTTTTTTAACTATTGTTTACTGTCCTGTGGGTAGTTTTGTCTCCAGGGAGAACAGCTTTCTATGTTGTAAATGAGACAGTCGGAGGGAATAATTGTGCACCATTAAACTAAAAGTTCTTATAAAATTCTAGTGCTTATTTAGCCTTTTTTCAGTAGGACAGCAGCAAAACTGTCACCTGTATGTGCCAAGTTGCACTTGTGCACTCCTGCATCACATTCTCCCAGCTCAAACACCAGCATGTGCGATTTGCATGGTCTCATATTCTGCCCACACAGGATGGAATTTTCACTCAGTGCTCCTCCCACATGCACGTTGTGGTTAGCAGAACCCTGCATCTGGCTGGTCCCTCATGGATCACATCAGGGTCCAGCAAGCCTCATGGATCACTGCAGACTGCCATTAGGTCAAACGGTGCTCTGTGTCAGGGATCACACTGACTGAAGATCGCAGTGAAGCACAAACCCACTATCGGAGCCACAGGTCAGAAGGGAGTTTTATTTACTCTTCTGATTTGACGTCAATTTAGCATTGATGGAAGGTCCCTGCTTGCCAGCCCCGGAAACGAAACCTTCCTTCATCAACAAAATAGACTCAGCACACTCAGTGGCAGGGTAGGCCTCTTCCTGCTGCCTGGTCTTGTGGCTGCCCAAGAGGAACTGTTGCGAGCAGGGCAAGGCTGGCTCAGTTTCCATGGTCCACTCAGCCCTTGGCACCTCTCTGTTAGTGGCCAGTTGACTTTTTAAGAGTTATTGGAATAACTGTCCACAGGGAACAGGACTGGGACCACAGCCACTCTCTGATGGATTCAGAGAGGCAGCCTTGGTAGTAGAGAAGCCCTCACCAGTCCCCACTGCCATCCAGCCCCCCAGAGTGACCTGCTTGCATTGACATCTCACCTGAATTTCGAAACTAGAAAGACAGTGACGGCTTAGGAGGGCCGAAGGGATCCGTTGGCATGGCTTTAACTGGACAGCAAGGCATCTCTTTGGTCGTGTGACGATGTTTTTAATTTCCCAGTGCAGCGCAGGAGGAGCACGCTGCTTCCCGGACCTGCGAGTTGGTGTATTTGAAGAGATTGTGCCGATGGGCATCGAGCCAAACGAAGTCTCCTACAAAGAAACTGGTACAGTGATTCGATGAACACTAGTAACTTGTCTTCAGCAGAATTTGGAATTGAACTGTGAGGCAAATGACAGAGCAGTGCACCCTCACCAGAACACCAGCTTTGCACTCTAAGCAGGATGTGACAGGTAGCAGGGTGAGAAAATCCCCAGGGAGCTGCTGGGCTTGCAATGGGGGTTCCCTTTGTAGGGACACTGCGAGATCGGGTCACTGATTTGCACACTATTTAGCTGTTTTGGCAGCTCGAGATTAAACTGTCCATTGCATTTTGCCATAGTAGTAATAGTTAAGATCACTGACTCTTGCCCATCGTTTTGAGAGTGAACCACAGAACATTTGAAAAGTCGTAGTGAGTAAGAAAGGCTGTAAGGAGAAAACATGTCATGAATAATAATGCAGTGATTGGGAGGAGCTTTTAAGCAGAAGAAATTGCTTTAAACACACACCAGTACAGAGTTGGTTTAGCCTCTCTCCACATCAGACTGGCAAAGAGATTAAAACACTGGCTTTATTATGGGAAGTATCTGGTTCTGAGCTTGGTTCTGCCAGAAGGGACCATGTGTTACTGCTGCCAGGCCCTTAACCTGCCCATTTTCAGGATGATTCGCCTAATATGGTGGATTTTACAGAGGGGGTAAAAGTTGCAACCTTAATTGCCAAAAAAGGAATCCCCTCCTGGGACGCCGCTGTGCTCCCTGCATGGTTCCTTAAAGAGGAAAGGCAGGACCACCCCTCAGCTGGACGCTGCTTGAAGCAGCACGCTTTGCCAGCCAGTTACACAGCTGTTTGATGGAAAGCAGCCGAGGGTTGAGAGTCGGGATTCCTTAGTTCTGGAAGGGAACTCTGGGCTAGTTCTTAGAGCAGGAGTAAGACGGGCTGGACAAGTCCAGAGATCTGGCGCATACGTATCAAGAGCTTGAATGGCTGAGACTTGGATCTGCTGTATCCGAGATCTGGGTCCCAGCTCCATCTTGTGTGGCCTCTGCTGCTCAGGCAGGTCGGCCAATATAAAGTTGAGAGGCACAGCTCCACGCCTGGCAACCATGGAGGAAGAGGCTTGTATGGATGATTCCCTGGCCCTCAACTCCAGGCTGCAGTGAGAGACTCTCAGCTCCAGCTAGGTTCCTGCCACCTGTAGCGCTAGGATTCCCCACAGGGGCCTGCCATTCCCTCTCTGGAACCAGAGCGGTTTTTCCGTCAGGGGTTTTGCATCTTGTTCTTGGCATGAGTCACTGGGGGCAGTCACCTGTTGGGAGTGTCAGACAGACAGCTGCCGTGGTTTTCACCGCCCTCCCTCCCCCATGCAGCACAGAAGAGGTAGAATTTTAAACAAGTCTTTTGGAGCAGCGGAGGGCAGGGAGTCTCTGGCCCACCCGGCCCCCAGATTCACGTCACAGACTGTCCCCCGAGCCTGGAGCTGACATTTGTGCTGTTGGTTTATTCAGTGCCCCGAGGTACTGGCTGCACTGGGGGCAGTAGAAGAAGAGCAGCACACACGCTGGAATACCTATAGTCAGCGGCACTCACGCTAGCTCACCAGAGCATGGCTGCATGGCTTCAGGGACTGGTAAATGGGTTACAGAGCTGCTCACTGCTAAGCCAAGTCAAATACCAACTAGGGCAGCAACTACGCGGGCCTTGGATGGTCTTTAGTCTGGCTCCCTTGACATCACTGTCCAAAGGAACCAAATGGCCTGAATGCAAAGCTCTATTTCCATCCCTCCCTCTCTCCCTCAGGCTAGAGGTAGGTTAGCAAGTGCAGGGCTGGCCTGATCTGTTCCATTCGCCAAGGCTGACAGTGCTGCCCCGGCCGGCAGCTCTCTGCAAACACGGCCTTGTCCTCACATCTCCGGTGCCAGGAGACAAATGCTGCTGGGGGCACTGCTCGGCCATGCCAAGAGAGCCGTAGCGCTGCTCCGGGCTAACGCTGACAACAGCCGCCCTCACATCTTCACACCTGCCCCGGGGCAGGCAGCCGGGATACCTTTGTCTACCTTCATTCAGGCCCTGCTGGCCCAGATCACAGGCGCCCAGCCCAGCCCTTATGTCTCCACGACATCTGGGAGTAGGGAGTGGAAAATGCCATACGAGCAGGCCTGGCAGCCCACTGCAAGACAGACGCAGCTTGGCCCCTTGGTTCCCTCACGCCCGCCCTGGTGCGCTTGTTCATTCACTGAAGCCCGTGGAGGGAGGTCACAGAGACATTTGCCCAGGCCGTGTGGGATGAGAGCAGCTGACATTCCGGCAGTGGGCCGGCCCCAGAGGAGCACGTGTCACTGCTGGCTTAGAAGAGAGGCCAGGCGAATTGCTACGCTCGCCCGCATTTAAGCCAGCTCAGCTTGTCAGCGCTCCTCTCCCTGTGCTGTTTTATTTTTAGGGGTCCATTTATCCCCCGAGGAATTCCATAAAGAAGTAGAAAAGTATCTCTCTCAGGCCCAAAGTGACACCGTGTTACTGGACTGCAGGAACTTTTATGAAAGTAAAATAGTAAGTGGTGTGCACTTGCTCCCTGCTGGGTCCGGCTGGTGGGGGGCTCGTTTCACCCCGTCTGCGTGGGTGGGAGAGGAGGGATTGCCATGCTACCTGGCAGCTCTCTGGGGTGCCGGTTCGAAAGGGCACGTTGCCCCGAGCAGCACGGGCCTGCCAGATGACTCAGCACCGTGCTGAGGGGCAGGGTGTACAGTCTGTTACAGAGTGGGGGACGCTAAAGCCATTGGCATCTAGCCTAGCCAGCCAAAGCCCCCGACGCTGGCCAGCAGTGAGACGGCCTCGGTGCAGACGGTGACTCCTGCGTGCTGAGTGGCAGCGTCGCACGCGGTGGCTGCCGCACTAGAATCCCGACGCTGTGCGGCCCAGAGGCCCGTGTGCCGAACCAACTCTCCTGGACATCAGTGGGCATTAGGTGCAAAAAGACCCTGCCAGGGTCGGAGCCCAGGCCCCAGGTTGGCTCTTTCCTTAGCTCACGCCTGCCAGTGCTGTCGCTCACACGGCCACTTCTTCTGGCCACAGGGTCACTTCCGGGGCTGCCTGGCTCCTGACATCAGGAAGTTCAGCTACTTCCCCAGCTACGTGGATGAGAACCGGGCGCTTTTTGAAAACAAGCGAGTGCTGATGTACTGCACAGGAGGCATCCGCTGCGAGCGCGGCTCCGCCTACCTCCGCACCAAGGTGAGGGCCATGCTGGGAGCACCAGCCCGTGGCGGACAATGTCGGGGTGGCCTTTTCTGCCACTGGCTGGTGGCGATGTGGCTTATAGGGTCAGGCCCGTGGTGTTTGCACGTGTGGTGGGAATTAGGGATGTAAACTCCCGGTTAATTGGTTAAACATACTGTTTAACCCATTAACGGATTAAATGGCGGGGGGGGGGCTGCTGCAGCCCCCTGCCCATGATAGGTAGGGAGCTACCCCAGCCCCCAGCTGTTAACCTTAACCAGTAAGTCTCCCTCCGCTAAGGGAGTCGCAGAAGGGGACAGCATATGCCCCAAACCATCATTCCATGTTGGAGCCCTCCCTCAAATGAGAATTGCAATGGGGGGAGGCGGGTGTCTCAATTTTCACGCCCCCCCCCGGCTCTCCTTGTGCAGTCTGACCTGTGTAGAGCAAGGAATGCTGGGGAATTCAGTGTTCTCGCTGCCTCAGTGCCCCAGTGGCCTGTCAGAAGGTCCCGTGAGGCGCTAGGGGATGCAGGGTGATGGGCCGGTCTGGTTTGCGTAGCCCAAAGGCGGCCAGGCCGGGTGGGCAAGGGGCAGGCCCGGGATCCAGCTGAGTGTGCGAGGCAGCGTGGCACGGCCTAGGCCAGTTGGGCTGGCGCTTTGTTTCCCGCAGGCGGCATGCAGGGAGGTTTACCAGCTGCAGGGCGGCATCCACAAGTACCTGGAGGAGTTTCCCGATGGGTTCTACCGGGGGAAGCTGTTTGTGTTTGACGGACGTTTCGCCATCTCGGCCAATGAGGATGTGGTTGCAGGTAGGGTGCTCGCGTCCCTGAGCGCAGGAGGCGGCCTGCACTAGTCACCCTGTGCCCTCCGGGCAGAGGCTCTCAAGCTGTGGCCTGTGGCATGCCTGCAGGCAGGCAGCAGGCAGCCGCTGGGCTCGGGGGGGGCTGGCCTTGCTGCCTGTTTCCAGCCACTGAATTCCCTTAAAGTAACAACTAATCCACGGAGCGCTTTCCCCCACGGCTTTCCTGCCAGCCGGCAACACCAGGAGCTCTGGCATCGGCACGAGGGGAGGGGGCCCGCGCTCGGCCCAGGCAGGGCCGAGACCACAAGGTGCCGTTTCTCTGGCACCCGAGCCTGCACTTGTATCGTTTAACTAGTCACCTTTTACGTCCCTGCTTTACTGCTCAAACCACTGTGAGCAGCGCAGCACTAAGCCTGGGCCAGCCGCACAGGGAGCTGGCTCCCCAGCCCTAGACTGGCCGAGCGGGCTGCCAAGCTCTGGGAGAAACACACCTGGTAGCACCAGCCCGTGAGGCACGGGCTTCCCAGGCGGAGGCAGGCCCGGGAACTGGGTTTCATGCTAGTAGAGGCTGAAGCAGTGTGACCACACCAGCTGGGGCCTGCTCTCCAACAGAACCAAGCTTGCTGGCGAGCGGTGGCCAGCAAAGGCCGTGGGCTGATCTTGCCCGTGGCCTCTGCGCTACTGCTGACGAGTCAGTGTGCATGCTCAGAGGGCAGCGCTGCTGTCTCTAGATGCCGAATCAGAGCTCGGTTGGGCTCACTCAGCACACTCGACTGCCATCTTGAAGGAGCGCGCAGAACGCCCGTTGGCCTGGCGGGAAGTGGCACAGCTCAGTGCACTGCTAGCAGAGTCAGGGTTTGCTCCCGGCGGTGCCCCTGAATCAGGGGAAAGCGACTCAGTCAGGGCCACGTTGTGCCCTGGGGTGAGTGCCCAAGGCTGAGAGCGTGGGCCCCAGGCAGCCCTTCCATGCCTGGTTGCACTCTAGCCGCAGGGAGCTGTGGGCCAGCCGGTTCCTGCTCTGGGGGCCCTGGTAGCAGGAAGGAGTTTGCCTTAAGCTTGTTAACACTGAAATCCATGTTAACAGTCCCTTTTGTGGGCAGGGGCTAGACCTCAGTCTGGTGAGGAAGCCGGGCCAGAGCAAGAGAGCAATGCCCTGAAGGATGAAGGGTTTGCAGCCCAGTTAGAGGAGGCAGCGGGACGTTCTCCAAGGGCTGAACAGGACAGAACAACAGAATGGGACAGACGGGGCGGCGTGGGTTTAGCTTGGCTTCTCCTCTCCCCAGAATGCAGGTACTGCGGGGCGCCGTGGGACCAGTACAAACTGTGCTCCAGCCAGCACTGCCGGCAGCTTGTCCTGGCTTGCGCAGGCTGCCGAGCAAAGGGACTCACAGCTTGCTGTCCCGTTTGTCAGAAGAAGGGGCTGGAGCTGGCCAAGGAGGAGTGTGAGTGCACGGACCGACGGCAGCGGGTACCAGCCAAACACACCGGAGGGGGCGTGTTCAGCGCAGGGCGTTAGATGCAGCACAGCTTACACGTGCGTTTAGGGCTCGGGGCTTCCTGTGTCACTCATTGAGAGCCCTGCCATGGCTTCGAAACGCGCAGCCTGTGTCGCTGCACCAGGGACGCCAAGTGGCAGACACAACAGTGGTGCACAGGGATCCTCCTGCTGCAGCAAAGTCACTCTTCTGCCTCCCACCGTGCAAGGAGCACCAGGAGAACTGGGCAGGTGCTCGGCCCCTCCCAACCAAGGAGCAGGTAAAAGAACAAGCAAAGTCTGTGCTGCCTGGGCCCGGGCCCTAGCTAGCGAGATGGCAGCAGGTTCTCATTCGCTGGGAGCACACGCAGGCTGCGGCTATTCTCCTCTCCAACACCAGCAGCCAAGTCTCCTCTCCCTTGGCCAGGGTAAGTCACACTAGTCCCTGGGTTTACACTAGTGACCAGCAGGTGTGAGGCCAGTGCCTGGACCCACCACTGCACCAGAGCAAAAGCTGGCGACACTCAGTGGCCATGAAGAGGTTCACCCAGCCGGGTGTGCTGTGTGGGAAGAGGGGGAGGGGGATGGGGGACGGGCATGTCCCTGCAGCCTCTGTCCTCCCTCAAGGCATGCAGAGCCCATGGCAGCCGCAGTTCTCGGGACGGATCTTTTAAATGCCCAAGATACGTGCGCTGGGAGTCCTGCAGAAGTGGGGGCTCTGAAGCGGAGCCAGCTGCTGAGGGAAGCAGGGGCCTGGTGTAAATAGCAAGGAGCCCCTGGGCATGGGAGCGGTGCAGAGACCGCGAGGAGCGAGATGCATCCCCATGGAGCCAGCACACACGCGGCCACAGGGGTTGTGTCGCGCCACACGCCACCCTCAGCCCTTGCTAAGGGCTGTTAACGTCAGGACCCCACCGGACCCTCACGCGATGCCCTGGCAGTCACTGGGCCAGGGCCAGGCTGCTCACACACCTGCCAATGCAGCCTCTGCAAAGAGGGTTTGTTATTCGCTTGGAAAACGTCCCTGCAGAAGCAGATCCTCTGAGCAACGTGCCCTTGGGTCCCAGGGAAAGTCAGTCCGCAGCTGTGTCCTGACAGCGGCTTTGAAAAGCCCCTCGCTCAGTGTCACTGGGCCCGCGGCGAGGAAGAGCAAATAGACGCCCGGCCCGCCTTGCCCCTGTCTGGCCGCGCGGCAGCCTGGTGCCTCTGCACTCTTGCAGGAGCTGCAGCACCTCTCCTGCATGGCTTAGCCCTCTGGCCAAGTCACTGTCGTCCTCCTCCCCTGCCAGGCGCTCAGCGGAGTCTCCCTCAACACCTCCCTCTCCACCCTGCGGACTGGACCGCTCCCACACTGGTCAGACAGGGAGCCCAGGCCTGCCCGCTGCCCCCGGCTCCAATCGAGGCAGGTCTGTCCCTGGCCCCCCTTACTGCTCCACCTTTCCCGGACTGCGTCCGTGCTGCCTCGGGGCAGGAGACCGGGAGGGGGCAGCTGCCATCTCCAGCATAGAAGGCAAGTTCATTCCGTGCCCTCCATTTTAAGGTTCAGTGTATAGCTGTTTCCAGATCCGCCCACTGAAGAACGCTGCCACCGCCTGCACGCTGACTCAGCACAGCTGCAGCAACTCCCCTGAGCAGGGCCAGTGCTCGCTGCAGGCAGGGATCCCCTTTGCCTCCAGCGTGAGCGACCCGCCATCTTTTATTACTGCTCTGCAGCACGGCTGGGTGCAGAGCCTGGTGCTTTCTGCCAGGCCCTCCTCTCAGCTATGCAACTCCTCACTCTGCTGGGCCCACGCTTGTGCTCTTCCCCCGTGATTCCAGCCCCACCTGCGGCACTAGTGTGCACATGGGCTCGCCCCAGGCGCCCGACTCGCATGCACAAGCCCCGCCTCCAGGACCAGTCACGATCAACTGGCGGCCCCAGGCAATTCCTGGGAAAATTTTTCAAGCAAAAAACACCCCACAAGCCAAAATGCAGTCACAGCCCCTTTAATTGCCAGGTGTCCTGCGTGGACTTCCCTCGGGCTCTGCCTGCCTCCTCCCACAACAGGAGCGCCGGCAGCAGGGTGCAGTGCTTTTTAAGAGCTGTTTTCATGTAGAGTAAGATCCTCCCCAGTCTGCACAGCAGGACCCCTTCCGGCATTCCCCACCCACCAGGGCATCTGGGCAGGCCGTGCGTACCTGGGTCAGTTCCAGTCTCCATTCCTGAGTCGGAACTGTGCAAGCCTGGGTGGGCAACTCTGCCATTCGCTAGCGATTGGATCTGGCCTGATGGTCTCGCAAATGTGCCTGGGGTGTCCAAATGGCATTGGGCTAAGCAGGCCCGACTGGCTGTGCAGCATTCTCAACATTTGGGATTGTACAACAAAATTCTGTGGATGCCTTTTCGTTGTCACGTAGGAGATATTTATTAGGCTTTGAAGAGCAGCAGCCAAACACGCTTATATTGCCCGCTCCAGGTTCAAGTGTGACAGTCAGAGCTACAGTAAATCGGGCCAAGCCTGCAATCCTGACTCATGCAAAAATGCTACTGAAATCGGTGGAAGTTCTGCTGTAATGCACAGACTGCAGCCCTCCAATGGTAACAGCAGCAGGCAGAAGGTTGTTCAGTGAAGAAGACTGGCTGGAGGCTTTAGGTGCATGAACAAAGGCCCTCGGTTGGCAATGGTTCTGCCTGGGCAGACAGCCTGCTGTGCAGCCAAACGTCCGCTGGCATCCCTGGGAGTCGGTGTGGGTGTAACGGCCCATGGGAAATTCCTCCCTAGAAAGACATCACCCACACAAGCCCAACTGCCTCGTGTGTTTATCCAACTACTCAGATGGCCCCCTGAACGACACAGGTTCCTGGGCAGGGCATTTTCAAGTCATGTTGTTAGTAGGGTGAACTATTCAGAAACCTGGGATGTTGGTAAAATAAAATCTCCAGCAGAAGTAGTTTTGCAGATAAATAAAATGGTTGTCCAGCCAGAAAACCAGACTTCAAGTGAGGGCTTCAGTGCACTTGTTACAAGGCCCAGTAGAAACACCGCGGACACATTTCCAACAGAAGGTCCAGGGGGAAATCCTGCCCCGACTGAAGCCAATGAGAGTTTGCTCCTGACTTCAGTGGAGTTGGGATTTCCTTCCCAATCTCTCAAAGCAATGGTTTTCCACAGCCAAGTGAAAGGAGACTGGAAGATTTCAACCAGCCCGTTCAATAATGACTGCTCTGTTTTGATGGAGCTGTTACTTCATAATCAGTGGCCTCGTGTTCTTTTTGTTTGGTGGGGGGGGGGGGGGGAGTTATGAATTCTTTTAGGGAAAATATGGGTGGTTTTGACATCTTGTCTACAAACACTGGAGTAAATGTTGGTATTTAACTGTAATTTACAAGTTCCTAAAAGGGACAGTAGAAACGTAGTGGGAGAGTAGAAATGCTTGTCCAACAGCTAATGTATCTAATACTTGAGAGCAAGTTGAAAAAATAAAAGTATTTTTAAATACTTATGCAACTTGTGTAGAGCAGTAATTTTTTCCACTCATGCATAACACACCCTAAATATATCTGAAACACCACACAGGAAATCCTAAGAGAAATCAAGTCATGAATTAAGTCACTTTTGTGCTGTGATGTATCGTAAGCTGAGACTGCTTACAATTGGCAACTTGCTGTAACTGGATTGGCTTGACTCTAAAGAAAACATCAGTAGTCATGTTTGATCAAATCATCACCTACAATCACTAGTTAATTTAAACCTTTAGTGCATAAGGATGCAACACAGAACGGAGGCACCACGGATCTTTCTGTGCAGGCACTTTGCCATTGGATTTCCACAGAATAGCACAAACCACCAGGCACGATTTTCACAGCCGGGAGCTACACCCCAGTTCGGCACTTGGGATAGAATGGCCCATTCAAGTCGGCAAGTCTCCTCTTCCTCACTGAAAAAGAGCAGGAGCAAGAGTCAGTCAAGGCAGACGCTGCACACACGGATAGCAGGTGTATCCACAGACAGTGTAAAACCAGAACAAAACTTGTGTGAGTGGGGGGGGGCGGAGTTTGGAGCATTTTCCATAGAGTTTAAGGCCAGAAGGGACCACTAGACCATGTAGCCTGACTGCCTGTACAGCACAAGCCAAAGAATTTCACCCAGTTACGCCGGCACTGAGTCCAATCACTTGTGTGTGGCTAAAAGCATCTGTTCCAGGAAGGCCTCCAGGTCTGATCAGACGACATCGAGGGGAAAATCCACCACTTCCTTTGGGAGTCTGTTCCAGTGCTTAACCACCGGCTTGTTAAAAATGTGTGCCAAATTTTGAATTTGAAAGCGTCTGGCTTCAGCTGCCGTCCATTGACTCAGGACTGAGATTTTCAAAGCAGTGCAGGGGATTCTCTTCCAGTACATTTGAAGTGTGACCTTGAGAACACCGATCAGGGGCTTTGGACATCAGTTTAAAAATCTGTGTCGTTTAAAAAAAGGCTCAAAAATGGAAGTAACTGTCATCATCTTCAAATGGGGACAAAGTACCCAGGGTTCCATTACACACAAGTGTGCTTGGTAGCACAACTGCACTGCTCCCTGAGTGCTTCTTGGCAGGTAGTGATCAGCATAGCAGAGGCAGGGACAGAGCAGCTAGTGAATACTGGCAGTTGCACAAGGACCATATGGCTTCTTTTCCAGTTTACTGCTTCTCTGTAGCTTAACAATATAGGCCTTCCAAGCTCAGAAAAAGCACCCCTGCCACAACAGCTTTTCCCTCCTCTGTCTGAGCTGCATTTTTCTCCTCTTCTGCATGCAGTGGCGAGTATTTCCCCAGGAGGGTTTTAAAGTGGATGCATTCACCGCTTGCGTGTTTGAAATTAATATACAGGAAAAGAAAAAGCAGCCAGAAGAGGGAGAATGCAGAAACTAGCTCATCAGAAGATGTAAAAAGCCTTCACTCTACCATTCCAGATCACACCTAGTATCCTGAAGGACAGGCGTGCCTGCAGCTGAGCCAAGAGGAGTAAAACAGAAGCTAGAAAGAATAAAAACAAGTTTGATTTGAGCAAGGTGGTGGCAGCTGAGAGCACAAGTGGAGGAGCACAGAGAGAGAGCTATTGTCAGTAGGGAAAAAATTCGGTTTGTACTTATACATGGTCCAGTTGCAGGGCTGAGAAGTTATGCCAGAGGCCATCAGAGCGACGTATACGAGCTGCAAACAAGAACCAAATCAGATCTCCTCGGTACAGGTCTCATGCTCAAGGGGGCAAATTCTATAACAGCCGCACGTCAGGCACGGTCACTAACTTATCGACCAAAGAGGCGCACGAGCGAAGAATTAAATGGAATGCCATTTCTAAGATTGACATGGGGATGCGCCTAGATTCCAAGTTCATAAAGACCAGCTCTGATCTGAGAGTCAGGAGCGAATTTCTAGTTAAACATGGGGGTGTTATCTATTTGCTCGTTCCTTGCACCATGTTATGCCAGGAAACTCTTCAGTTGAGGTGAAGTGCCTATGCCCAGCAGAGCGCGTTAACTGGGAGGCTCAGGTAGAATTTAGAACAGGTCTTGGCCTTGTTCCCCTAACCACACCCAGCAGGAGACCTGGCCAAATGAGTCAGTCTTCAGAGCTCGACTCGCGGGCTTTCCATTTCCCCAGGAGAGTGGAGATGACAGCAGTGCTTGTGGCACAGGGCAGCCCAGCTTCCCTGGCACTAACCCTGCCAACTGTGGCTTGCCAAAGCCCATGGGATGTCCAACTCCCCTGCCCTTGAGCACACCACTTCCGCATGGGCCTAGAGACCCTCTTTGGCTGAGGCTACATTCTGCCACCCTGGCCCTGCCCGGCATCTTGTTGTGGGCCAGAGGCCAACTGTCTTACTGGTTGCGCAGTGCTTTCCTCCATCACCAGCCCCAGGGACCGAGCAGAACTGCTGCTGGAGTCTGGCACCTCTCAGCAGGAGAAAGTGGGGAGAATCTGTCCCTCCGCTAGCCAGAACCAGCCCCTTCCGATGCAAGCGGGCACTGTCCTAATCCAAGGGGAACTTCCCCTGACCTGAAACAAAAGTGCTTTAAAGACTAACAAGATGGTTTATTAGGTGATGAGCTTTCGTGGGCCGGACCCACTTCCTCAGATCACCTAATAAACCATCTTGTTAGTCTTTAAAGTGCTGCATAGTCCTGCCTTTTGTTTCAGCTAGATCAGACTCACACGGCTGCATCTCTATCACTATTCCCCTGACCTGTTTACTTCCTTGAGCTGTAGTTACAAGGTGCTCACCAAAAGCAGGAGGGGGCATGTGCACCAGCTACGTTCTCAGCCGGCGCCTGCACCACGGACTAGGAAATAATGCATGCAAGCTGGCTGCAATACACACTCACCAAGGTCGTTGTTGTTCATCATGGCGTTAGACACACGAAGCCGGGGGCCTTGCTGCGTAAAGTGATATCCGAATTTCAAGAGGGAGCTATTTTTTTCTAACATGTCTGCAATCTCCATTTCCACCTTGTTGCCCAGCGGCTGGCTCTTTATTAAAAGATAATGGAAAAGCAGGTTACAACTGAGGCTGTCCTGTTATTTTGGTCTTTGATCCCCGACTGCCTCCTGCAGACTCTGCACTGCAGCTCATTAGAGCGCACAAACACCGCACAGGCCCTCCCTCGCCACTGCCCAGCCTTCTGGGGACAGCAGACAACAGCGTGACGGGGGTGAGCTACAAAGTCTGGGCCAAGCGCTCACATGCCCAGGCATCTCAGGTGTTTGGGTCCTGGCTTCAGAGCTTGTCCGATATTTGTTTTATTGCTGTAGAAACCTCCCACTGTGCCTTCTCCAGAAACAGCAAGGGGCCTAATTCTCCCAGAACCGCTCTGCAGAGGACTATATATAGCAGTGATGGAGGGCGCATGCGTAGACTGCAAACAGGCAGCTTGCCCAATCAGGCCCTCCATGCTCAGCTCATTTGTTGGCTCCGAGAAACCTTGTCTAGTTTTGGCTACATCCCGACACCACAGGCTTTCAGCAGGTTATGGATGGACCTCCCCCACAGCTGGACTCCTCTATGAGGACAAGCCACTTGTCACGCCAGCTGCTCCTACTTCCCCCTGCCCCCCAGCACCAGCGGTTGTCCAGAAAACACCCAGTGAGCCAAACCCCACGTTTTCTGAACCAAGGCCTCCCAACAGAATCTCTCTGTAGTCAATCCGGGAGGTCACACTGGGGGCGGTTTTACCTGGTTGTCAATTTTGAGCTCTATCAACGACGTATTGTGCTGGAGTGACTCCATCAGAGCCAGGATCCCTGACCCAGAAATGAAGTTGGATTCTACATTCAAGCTCTTCAGTACACCGTTGGCTTTTAACATCTCTGCCAGTGCCTGTGGTCACAAAGGGCAGCATGTTAGTGAATAATAGCCAGCAGGATGAGCGGCCCAGAGCACATTAGCCTGGGACTCTGGGGACCTGAGTTCAAACTTCTGCTTCCCCACAGACTGCGTGTGACATCTTGGGCAAGTCACGGCATCTGTGCCTCAGTTTCCCCTCTCTGACATTTTTGAAACAACATCCAGGAACCAAAAAGATTTGTTTTCCCTTTGCAGGTTGCCCCCTTCAAGACAACAATTTCACTGTTAGCCTGTCATCACACACAGCGTGGGAAGGTACTTACGTGGGCGACTGGGTCGTTGCTTCTTGTGCCTACTATGCTTAACTTCTTCACGTAGGAATTAGTCTTCAGAGCTTCGGCGTATGCTTTTAATGTGGGTATGGGAATATTCTGTGAAAAGCAGGCCCAGAAAGGGGCATTAGACACTCTTCTTTGTTCTGATTCCCAGTACACGCCTTACAGAAGCACATTCTAAAGGAGCGTGCACCGCGCGTATGAAATACAGCAAGCTTTCTTGGCCGTGGAAATGGAAATGGATTATTTAGGAAGAGGCAGAGAGCTAACCTTAGACTGTGCAGTATTGCTCAGAGTCCTGCACAGCAAGGTGTGCTTGGTCTTCGTCCTCTAGATCAGTGGTTGCCAGACTTTTTTTCTGGCAACTCAGTTGGAAAACATTGTTCAGGCCTGTGGCCCAACTGAGCTGGGGAGGAAGGGCTTGGTCTGGGGCAAGGGGCTGTGTGTGGGAGTAGGTCGGAGCTCAGGGCTGGAGGAGCAGACTCTGGGGTGGGGCTGGGGAGCAGGGGTTTGGGACATGGGAGGTTCTCTGGGTTTGGTGAGCTCAGGGTTGGGGCAGAGACCGGGGTGCGGGCTTACCTCTGATGGCTCCCAGTCAGCAGTGCCGCAGAGGCAGGTTTCCTGCCAGTCCTGGCACCATGGACGGCTCTGCACTTGAGAAGCGGCCAATGGGAGTGCAGAGCCAGTGCTCAGGGCAGGGGCAGCGCATGGAGCCCGTAGCCCCGCTGGCTAGGAGCCGGCTCTGCTGCTGGCCGCTTGCAGGGTGCAGTGCAGTGTCAGAACAGGTAGGGACTAGCCATGCTTTTCAAAGTGCAGATCGCAACCCAGCTTTCGCCGGCCACCAGGGCTCCTGGATGCCTGACGTTCCACAGCCCAGTACTGGGTCAGGACCCGAAGTTTGAAAACAGCGGCTCTCCAGAGCACCCGGCCTGCCTGACTGCGAAGTGCTAACTGCAGTAGGAAGGGGAGGTGCAGTACCCGAATATTATTAAGGTTGACTTCCTCGAGTTCAGGGTCATTGTTCTTTACTCGCTCCAAAGTTTCCTCCACATCTGTTGAATTGGGTTCTTCGTCGGGAACTGGTTTATATTGTGTGGGCTTAATCACACCTGCAATAAAAAGCAACATGAAAAAAAAAACAGACGAGGAGGAGAGACATTTTCTTCAGGCCACTCTCAGTTTTGGGCTGTTTTTCCCGTGAGAGAAAGGGCAGGGGAAAGGAGAAATCAACTGGCTGATGAAGGGTCTAACAGAGGCTATAAAGTCACTTATGTAGCCCTTTGGTTTATTTTCACCCCGAACCTGGCTCTGGCGTGCAAGCTGAGCCGAAGCGAACTGAGGACAGGGGCAGGTTTCTTTCCTTTGGGGGTGACAACCAGAGGGGAAAAGTCCACGTCTGGTAGTTAAGAAGTCGGGGTACACAGATTTGGGGATACCTGGCACCAGCAGGACTCAAGGTCACCCTGCCAGGCATGCTTAGGCTGGTGGAAGCCAGGGTGGGACCATAATTCTCAGCCGATAGCCCACCAGTGGCTTTGAGTCCAGCACAGCTGGAAATGGGACTTACTGTTCAGGCCTTCCTTGTTAACGATGGTGCTGCTCCCGAGCGCCTCGTAGTACTGCTGGTTACTCATCAGCGTGTGCATGCCAAGGATGGCTGCATCGAACCGAGGGGGAAACAAGCCAGCGTTACTGTGGCCCCGGTGTGGAGACAAGGGACCTGGAGCGCACGGCTCCTCCGAAGGGCCCTGAAACACGGGGCTCCCCAGAAAGAAACGTGCTTTGGGGCGAAGGTGGAAAAGCCGGACAGGCAGCCCCCGTGCGCGGCAGGTTGGGCCCCCCCAGGCAGCAGGAATGGTGAGGGAAAGGCGCAGGCCTCCCGTGCGGCAAGGGCCCGGGCTGTGCGCTAAGCCGACAGGCAGTTCCATGGAGGCGCAGGCCTGGGAACCGTTTCCCATAGTCAGGCTGGAGGGAGAGTCTGGGCTGCAGCCAAACGGAAGAGAAGAGAGGAAGAATAAATCTCCCGACACACAGTAGTAACGAAGGCCCGGCCTGGGGTGTACCGTGTGCCTTGCACCTGCCGGGAGGAGCTCTGCACACCTCTCTGAGACGGCAGCATCAACACCCCGTCCAGCGCAGCGCAGCGCAGCGTACCCAACCCCCGCAGCAGCCCTTCGCCTTGCACCCAACGCACACCCAGGTCAGTTCTGACAGCAGCGTCGCCTTTTGTAACAGCTCACCAACACCTGGTGCTGCGCCGGGGGCCGCGGTGAGCGGGGGGAGATGGAAACAAGGAAACCGCTGCGAGAACACAGACGCCAGGTTTCAGACAACCAAGGCACTGTAGTCTCTAATCTGCTAACCCAACCGACAGGCACGAGGAGAGACTGGCCGGTCTGCCTTAAACTCGGCTACGGTGACCCACCCATGCTGCGAACTGAAAAGCACCCCCCAAAAGAGGCTGCTAAGTCCTGCTGTCGGACAGGGCGCGGCCAGTGGAAGTATTCTTCTGGCCCCTGCACACAGGGACGCATGAGAGAGAGAGACTCACAACCCCCACATGGACCCTGGAGAGCTTCTCCTGCTTCACCGTCAGTGTCAGCAACGCAGGCAGCAGCCGCCACCGGTTCTAAGTTCTTACTCAATCAGCGGAGAGTTAAGCAGCAAGGGCTGCTTCTGATGGGGGGACAGGTCATCACATCTCAGTGGACAGCCACTGCCCGCCATACCACTGGGCAGGCCCCAGACCCGGTCTGCCTGCTTCAATGGGTGCGGGGAGCTTAGCATGTCAAAACTTGGCCAGTGGACTGAAAGCAGCACACCAGGCAAGGAAAGACGACATCCTTAAAAATAGGGGGCTGGACCATTTGCATCATGACAGCCAGCTAACTGGGGACCTTCAACGCATCAGCCACGGACACACAACTGCTGTGATCAATGACAAGTTGGCAATGGCTCAGCAGGGATAACGTACCCTCCAAGAAGCAGGAGTATGATGGCCAGCCTCAGGCAGGAAAAAGTCTACACATTTTTCTGGTAGGGGAAAAGAGCTGAAGAAACACAAGAGTGATTTGCCACCAAAAACTCACTTCTGGGGATGATGGCACAACCTACGAATGCAGTGTTGTTGTGGTCACGCTGAGCCCTGGATATTAGAGAGACAAGGTGGACGAGGGGAGATCTTTTATTGCACCAACGTCTGCTGGGGAAAGAGCCAAGTGTTCAGGCTCAACAGAGCTCTTCTTTGGGCCTGGGAGCTGTTCACAGCCAGGTGGAATGGACTGTTTAGCACCAGGAGTTAGCACATACCGTAAGGGGCCATGCAAGCTGCAGTGGCCTGTTAGCACCCCTGCAGTCCTGGGACAGAAGAGCGGAGTTAGGGGGTCCCAGGCTGTGGGTAATCACAAATCCCGTGTCCTTATGAAGACCACGACTTTAGCGTCTTGCGGAGTTATGGAGCTAAGCTCCCAGGCTCGTCCTGTCGAGGACCAGGACAGGGCCAGCTAGGAGTGAGGGTTGCTTAAATAAGATGCTCTACACAGCGCCACCTAGTGGCTGAACAATGGAATGCCCATGGTGGAAAGGAGAAAAGCGGCGAGGAGTCCTGTGGCACCTTACAGACTAACCGAAGTGTGGGAGCATAAGCTTTCGTGGGCAAAGACCCACTGCGTCAGATGCAAGTTCAAATGAGAAATAGGGCGCAAGGGTGTAGCACCAGGGTGAGTTGGATGGTCTCTGGGCGAGAGCCGTGTTTCCAAGGGCAGGAAAGCTAGGACTTTAACTAGAGACGCTCATGGAGAGCAGGTGCAGCAATGGCTATTGGCCTGGACGGGCAGGGATGGGGACCCTGGCCTCTGTTTTGTCGGGGGCTGGGAAGGGGCGACAGGGGAGGGATCACTTGCTGATTCCCTGTTCTGTTCACTCCCCCTGGGGGGACCTGGCACTGGCCCCTGTCAGCAGACAGGACGCTGGGACAGACAGGCCTTTGGCCTGGCTGCTCTTGTGTTCTCATGCCTTTCTCTGCTAGATTAACAGCCCTTTAGCGTCTGAATCAAGTCACCTCTGGACACTGCCTAGCAAAACCATGCTGCTCCCGGTGAGACAGGGACAGTGCACCACTGAATTCACCCTCCTGTCAAGCTGACACTACAGAACTCTGGCTATCCACGGAGCGGCAGTGCCACCAAACCTTTCCAGTGCACCCGAAGGGCCCCTGTGGGAGCGTCTGGCGAGCCCCCGCCCTGCTGCTGCCCTAATCCCGCGTTTCTCAAACTGTGGCTCCCGAGGTTAGAGAGCCCCTTCCCTAATCCACCAACTCTCCAATCGGCTGCTCAAGCAAACCGCGCCCACAAGGGACAAGAGCCAGCTGAGGTCCCGTGTGCTTTGTTTACAGGACACACTGGCACAGGCTCTGTATGCATGCGCAGGAGCGGCATTTCCTGGGAATCAACACAGGGATTCAGAAAGAGAAAAAACAGGAACATTTTCTTTTTTGAGCAGATACTTGAACGCCCCCCGCAGCCCTAGATCAGTCCGGCCCCCGGTCTGGAAAAGACGGATGGGCAGACTTTATTCCAGGATTCCTTTGCAGTCTCGGTAAATCCTACCGAACCTTTTCTCAGTGCGGGGCAGTCTTTGGAAGCAACGCTTCCCCGGGCTCAGACAGCATTCCAATAACGAGCAGAGAGGCACGCCTGGGAAGACAGCAGGAACCTGTTTCCCCCCGTCAGTGAGGAGCACGAATAACGGACCAGCCCATCGGACTCTCCCAGCTGGAACGAATCTTACCAGCAATGTCGCAGAGCTCTGCATCGGATGCATTAGCCAGGGCTTCCTCCAACTCCGGCTCCAGCGTCACTCTTTCCAAAACCGGATCCACTGGCTTCTGCTTGGGGACCCAGACCTTCCCTATAAATACAAAGTGAGGTCAATGGCACTCGGGCAGCTGGCTCCTGTTTGGTGATCATTCCAGAGAGCCCGAGGCCAAGTTCCCTGCAGGGCAGAGGGCCAGCAGAAGGACGTGCATGATGCTTACTCCTGCATGGTGCACACTGCTGCTGCTCTCAGCTGCAGCAAGAGCTCCGGGTGGCCCTCTGCCTCCTCCCAGGGTGAGTTACGGATCCTGGTGCTCTGGGCAGGGGCCACCCCAGCCAGAAGTGGGAGGTTACCTGTGGGCTGAAAGGAGCCCGGCTCCAGATCCAGCTGTGGTCTCTTTGAAAAGCACTCCTTGGGCCTGGATATTTTACATATTTACAGCCCCGTAGGGCCTCTAACTCCAGCGCCTACAAACCGAACGGTGACCATGGAGACACACAGTGCTCGGCTACACCAGAACCCTTCTCTGGGAACCAAACAAAATGGCTTTGCCAGGCCACATGGGGCCGACTGAGCCAACCAGAGACCCAGGAGAAATCAATGGATCTCGCCCAGCCTGGCCTTTTCTAACAATGTTTGCTCAAACCCAGACACAGCATCAAGTACATGCGGCTTCCAGGGCTGTGCAGCTGCAGGCCCCTGGCGGGCAGCACGGCATGCCATGACTGTGCACACTGCTGCTGCTCTCAGCTGCAGCGAGAATGCAGGAGTGCCGGGTGGCAGGACAAGCAGCAGCGAGGGTTGCGGAGAGAGCGCTGATCGGCAGAGCCCATGGGGCAGGCCCCCAGCACAAGCTCCCATGGGTGGGGAGGCCGGGCCGCGACAGAGTGACCCCTCACCTGGGCCACTCCAGCTAAACCAGGGGCTGGCAAAATACAGCCCATGACCCGCCAAGTATTTGGATCTGGCCTGCTGCCACCCAGCGGGCCCTCAGGCAGGATCCCCTCCTGCCGTGGCCCCACATGCTGCTCAAAGAGGACAGCTGCTGGGGCCAGCGTGAGTGTCTCTGCGCAGCATGCCCCTTGGAGGCAGAGGAGCATCCTGACCCAGTCTGCTGTGCAGGGGTGCTGGGGCAGTGTGCACTGGGGGCGCTGAGAGCCAGGGGCCCCAGCTGTAAACCCGGTGTATGATGGGAATCACTTCAAGCCAGGGGCAAAGCAGCTCCCCAGCCCCCTACTTCCAGCGGGGCTGGCATCTCTTACCAGCGAGCGAGTGGAGGAACCCCTCGGCCTGTCCCGCACCTCAAGGGGAGCCCCGCCCCACTGCTGCGTGCGGCGATCCGTGACCTCTGGCGCTGGCCGGAAGGCCCAGTCGCCCTGGAGCAGCCTTGCTTCCAGCACTGCTCACTGAGATAAAGGGGCACGTTTGCAAAGTGCTGCTGCAGGACGGGTTTGTTTCAGCTCTTCTGCTGGAGGAGCTCCAGAGCAGCCGCGCAAGAGGAACAGACACGCACAGCACAGAGAACCGCGCAAGGAGCTCCCGGCACAGAAGGGCACCTCGCGCTATTTCTGTCCCGTCTGACAGCAGGGTCGGCCGTGCCCCCACAACTGAACGGGAGAACAAAGGCCGCGCTGCCACAGCTGCTAGGAAGCAGCGCACGCCTGAGTGTGGCTAAATTTAGGCAGCTCAAAGGAGCAACTGCGCTGCGTCCCGAGATTGCAGCCACTAAGTTGTATCTATCCTATCCTAGCCTGGTTTTTATATTGACAGAGAGAGAGAGAGAGTTGGATAGCTGGCAACGCAAGGAACCTACAGAATTACTTTTCGGCGTGATTGCTTTTAGCAGGAATATGGCAGCTGGTATAAGTTACATTTTATGTCTTGTTATTTTCCAAAAGATGTATGAGGCAAGAGCTTTGCGGCTGAGGGGAAGGGTTATTTTTTAATTCTAATCGGAATCAGCAACAGACTCTGCTCACTTGCCAGTAACTGCCATTCCGTATGAAATCAGACACCCAATTTCCTAGTCAAAACCGCAAGTTCCCACTTCGTCTTAGCCGTTCTGGGATGGACCTCAAGAAAATGTCATTCATGTCTCATGCATATTAATGAACTCCCCCACTATTTCCTCCAATTAGAGAGAGCACCCACCAAAATCTTAGGGTACCACACCCAACTATGGGCCAGGGGTTGAACATCTGGGACCCATTGGCACCAAAAAGAGCATTTAGGCTGCTTCAGCCGTCACTGACAGGGCCTGCTCTGGGGTGTTTATCTTCTCAGGTCAGGAACCAAAGACTTACCTCTAGTCTCTCTTTCTATCTTGCTGCTTTGACTTTGTTCAAGTTTTGCTTTTAGGTATCTCCCTTTCAGGTGAAGGGAGGCTGGTACTTCCACACCCAGCCGTGGGGGCATGAAGAGCCCGTGGGTATGAGATATTGTTAAATGATTCACCTCTGTATACCTAGGCAAGCTTTAGTTTGATTTTGTTCATGGGAAAGAGATCCAATTAATCTGTGTTCTAGTCGCCATATTTGTTGTGGTTATCATCATCGTAATCCCCTCGGCAATAGAATTGTTTTCCGTTTCATTTCCTGAGTTCAAGTGTGGTTGCTGTCGATCGCCTGCTGGCCCTCACGAGGGGGAGTCTTATGATTCCACCCCACTGTAGCCTGGGACAGAGAGGACGAACTTAGAATTTCTGATCAGATTGGTGAGCCTGACCCACTAGAGCTCCTTCCCAGGCTACAAGATGAAATGGGAAAGCCACAAGCGGCTATGCATGGGACTTCTAGAAAGGCCTGTTTGCACTGTCCATCCCATGTGTGATGTCAGCGGAGCAAGGGGAAGGAGTTTTATGGTGCCACTGCAGCTCTCTGGCCATACCAGAGATAGGGTCATGTCTGGTCTGGCACTTCGGTTTAGAGGGTTTTTGATTAAAATGGCTGGAAGGCCCAGAACGATTGACAGTACTGAGCATTCAAACGAATGCTTTTTTCTTTTCCCACTAGCAGTCCGATTCCTACCCAGCGTTGTAACATGAGTCGCATTTGCAGCAACTAAGGTTAAGATTTTCTCACGGTTATTTTTTGTAAGTCACCGACACTAAAAAGATTCCTGGAAGCCCTTGATGGCTTCTGAGATCCCTGTGACATAACCAGAGACTTGGCAAGAATGCTCAGAACGCTTACTGAACAAGGCAATGACAGCTGGCGGGGAAAACGTCCATTGTAATTTGCAGCTCGAAATGCTTCCTGAACCTGGCATACGCAGTGCTGCTGGTGTCACAGGGGTCCTAGGTTACGAGTGATGAGATGGGAGATGTTATACCTTTTACCAGATCAACTTCTGTTGGGCCAAACCATTTCACCTCGAATTTAGCTGCATCCTGAGTTTACAGCCCAGATTTCAAGAGGCACTAGCTCTGAGTAAGCTACAAATCTTGTCTCTCTCACCAACAGAAGCTGGTCCAGTAAAGGAATTACCTCATCAACCTGGTCTCAGGAAACGGCACACATTTTGTCAATTTCATTTTTTAAGAAAGCCAGGGAGAAAAGTGTTCTAACGATGTCAAAACCTCCCATTTCCATTCGCTATTGGGTTGTACGTGATTCTACTGTAATATGAAAGTTTAAAAATGACAATAGAAACAAAACATTTTGACTGATAGGAAACAAATTTGTTTAAGGATTTTTCTTTGCACAGAAATTTGAAATTTTCAGGCTTGTTCCAATCTCAGTCCTTCTCAAAACAGAACGTCTGTCCTCTGACGGTAGTGTTATGTGCCCACCACACACACTCTACTCTTAATCTATGTACGTGTTCCAAGACGCCGCCAGCTTTCTGAGTAACTCACCTCGTTCTCCTGTTGCTAGCGTCCTTTTCAGTGCCATAGGAAGGGAGAATGTGTAGTGTCTGAACATAAGAGCAGCCACACTGGGGCAGGCCAAAGGGCCACCCAGCCCAGGGTCCTATCTGCCGACTGTGGCCAATGCCAGGGGCCCCAGAGGGAGTGAACACAACAGGGAATCAGTGATTCATTCATCCTCTGTTGCCCATTTCCAGCTTCTGGCAGTCATGTGCTAGGGACACCCAGAGCATGGGGCTGCATCCCTGACCAGCCTGGCGAACTGCCATTGACACACCTATCCTCCAGGAACTTATCTAGCTCTTTTTTGAACCCTGTTATAGCTTGGGCCGTCATAACATCCTCTGGCAAGGAGTTCCACAGGTTGGCTGGGTATTCTGTGAAGAAATCCTTCCTTTTGTTTGTTCTAAACTTGCTGCCTGTTAATTTCATTGGGTGACCCCGTAAGTGCTGAAAGTAGGGGTGCTGTGGGTGCTGCCACACCCCCTGGCTTGAAGTGATTTCTATTCAGATACAGGGTCTACAGTTTGGTTGGGTAGCTCGCAGCACCCCTGCAATACAAATTGTCCCAGCTCTCAGAGATGACCCTGGTTCTTGTGCAATGTGAAGGGGGTAAATAACATTTTCTTCTTCACTCTCTCCACACCAGCCACAACTGTATAGGCCTCTCTCTCACACGCCCCTTAGTTGTCTCCGAGAGAAGTTCCAGTCTCTCTCTCACCTCCTCTGTTCCATGCCCCAATCATTTGTGTTGCCCTTCTCTGAACCTTTTCCCACAGCAGTCTGTCTTTCTGGAGAGGAGGCGACCACCTCTGCACGCAGCATTCAAGGGTGGGCATCGCATGGCTGTACAAAGGGGCAATATAGCGATTACGGTCTCAATAGCGAGCCCTTTCCTACCGATTCCCAGCACTCGGTTCGCTTTGTTGATGGCGGCTGCGCACGGAGGGGCTGTTTTCAGAGAACGATCCCCCAGAAACCGATTGCGTGGTAACGGCTCATTTAGCCCCCACTGCTGTGTGTGTGTCGCTGGGATTCTGTTGCCTGACGTGCAGCACTTGGCACTCACCAGTGCTGAGTTTCACCTGCTGGCTGATTTTAGTTCCTGGCTTAGAGCCAGGAACTACAGGCAGGATTGTCCAGCAAGTGCAGGCAACTTGGGGTTCTATTCCTGGCTCTGTCCCCCTGGGCGAGTCACTGAACACCTCGGTGCCTACTGGCAATGCAAACGGATCTCTGCATCCCCAGAGGGGTGCACATGGGAACCAGCTGTAACCTCTCTGCCTGTCCCTGCACCCTTGTGCTCACACCCTTCACGTATTTGCAGGCAGTTCTCACGTGAGCCAAGCGACTCGTGTATCTCACTTAATGTTCCCTCAGCAACACATGGACCCAGGCCCAGAACCAGCCACTCCGACCGCGGCTCTGGCCGGCCCCAGGCCCAGAACCAGCCGCTCCGACTGCGGCTCTGGCCGGCCCCAGGCCCAGAACCAGTTGGCTGTTTTGTTAAACTCCCTCCAGTTTGTCTGCCTCCCTCTGGCGCCATAGCAGCTGTCCCTGGATATGTTACTCCCTGTGCTGGCAGCCCAGCGGCAAGCAGAGACCAACGTGGGCGCTCAGAGTTAGGCTTCAAACTCATCCCATCCTCTCAGAATGGATCGTTAGGAGCGGCTCTTTCTCTGCCAGCCGAGCCCTCGCCTACGGTGACTGGGAAGCCTCAATCCTGGTCCCAAAACCATCGGGACAGCTGATGAGCCAACGCAGACTCGTGCAGCAGTGTGCAGGTGACAGCCAGCTCCCCGTCCCCATCCCAACAGGCGTAACAAGTGCCATCCCTCAGTTCTCGCAGGGGCTGGCTCCAATGGGCGGCCCAAGCAATGCTCCGACTGCTGCCGGGAAGGGCCGAGCTTTGCAGAACCAGAGAGGCGGTGGAGGAGGAGCCGGCAGGCCCTGGCCAGGCTGGAGGAAGGAAGAGCTGATTCCCCTGTGCAGGGTCGCGGTGAAGGGGGACTGGGAGCAGGGGCACTGGACAGGCGAGGCGCAACTGGAAAAATACGGAAACATGCCGAATGGCCAGATGCACAAGCTGCTTGGGGGCCAGCATGGGGGACAGGGTCCAGTGGGGGGCATCCGAGTCATCAGCACAGAGAGTGCTTTAAAGGCTAGTGGGGGGGGGGGGG
>JANRFK010004149.1:119548226-119565357 GCA_030068395.1 Apalone spinifera | reverse complement strand
GGGGAAACACCGTCACCCTCGCTGCGCAGCAAGAGAACAGGCAGCAGCACATGCTCAGCAAGCTACTGCGTCTTCCCTAAGGCCTGGCTCCCGCAAACACTCATGCGCTGTATTGTACACCCGGGGCCAGTGCAGCGAACGCACCCGGGCTGCTTGCAGGATCAGCACCCCCGGGCCAGCTCCACGAAGTCTCTGTGCAAAGCAGGTGGAATATCTCCACCCCCTGGAGCCAGGGGAGTTTTCATGGCCAGCCGGGATTAACTGGATGCTTCTGCCCAGCGCACTGGCGTTCGTTCCGACCTCCCAGCCCGTGCCCAGCAGAGGAGCAATGAATTATCGCCAAGGTGGGCAGCAGGCGTCCGCTGGTTCTTTGGGTCCACGCCTTGTGGGTATCAGTCGGGCTGGGAGGGGTTCTAAACAGGGTGCAAACAGACGGCCAGGTTCTGCCGGTCCTCGCAGAGTAAGCACCGAGAGGTCCCTCTGAAATCGATGGGACTGTAGCAAACTAGCCAGTGCCCGTAATGGTGGCGGATGCTGGCCCTCCCTCGAAGCTGACATATCACCCCCCTCTGCAGAAAGAGACACTGCACTTAGCAGCCCTCTGCTTCGCTTCCAGGCCTGGCTCGGCTTCACCGGCTCGGGTATTCAGAGGAGCACAGAGAGCGCAGCAAGACCTGGTGTGACAGCACGAATGGCTTGTATGGTCCAGAGGAGTACTCGCGTAGTTAGGTCCTCGCCAGGCTCATGACAAGATGACGGCTTCGGGCGATGGGAAGAGTTGAGCAGATTAAAGAAGTAAATATGGAGAGATGCACCCCAAGATATAATTACTCAGAACTGGCCATCTCTGGAGGTCACCGAAAATCTACTTACATCAGGGTCCAGCTCTTCCAGTTCGCTCTCTAGTGTCCGGAGCTCTTCTTCCGTCAGCGCACTGAGGATCTTATCCTCATCCAGATCGCGGTATTTCTCCAGTTCCTGTCGGTACGACATGGCAGCCAACCCGCAGGGCTGAAATTCTCACCGTGTCTGCTGATGCAGGACCTAGAACAAAAACAGGCAACATGACAACTTAGCTCGCCCCACTACCGCTATCAGAACAAGAGACACCCCTAACCAGTGCGGCAGCAGCCCGCTGCTAAGCAAGCAAAGGGCAGCATGGCCTCACGCCCCGAGTTCTGGTCCCACGGGCAGCTGGGGGGCATGTCTGAATATCACTAGAAATTCACCTCTCGAGGTGAACATCAGCACTGAGCAAATGTTACCTTGGGCCACAGTTTTGACTCGAGGGAAAACAGATTATTATTTTCATCAGAACAAAAGCTCCCTGGGGCTGTAATTCTGGTACCAGTGCTCAAATCACGCCACACTCTCCTCTGTGGCTGGCCCTATTGCAAAGCACTGCGCTGGCCCGGCAGAATCCGGTGCTCGGTGGCTGGCCCGTTTGCCCAGCAGCGCTCCAGCCCGGCAGAATCCGGTGCTCGGTGCATTGCCGCTTGCGTTCAGAATCTCTGAAAACCTGGACCAAGGCCACACGTCTCAGAACACGCAGCAGTTTTTCCTGTTGAACTCCCTTTCTAAATGGGAGGTGGGGAGAGGCGGCCGGAAGATGCTCTTACTTACTCCTGCCCCCCCGAGAACGCAGACACACAGCATACGCAACTGGCTTCTTCCAGCCCAGTAAGCGTTGCCAAAGCCAGGCGAGCCATCCTGATGCGCTTCTCTGCATATGTGAGCTGACCTCACAGGATCTACCTCCCGGGGAAACGTACAACTGACCATCTGACTTGTCAGTCAGTTATGAGTCAGGCTTTTTCTCATGCCCTGAATATAAAATAACCGAGGCGACGTCTACACTGCGGAGCTATTTTGGGATACCGGAAATATCCCGAAATAACTATTCCGTGTCTACTGACGCAGCCCGTTATTTCGAAACCGATTTCAAAATAATGGGTGGCTTATTATTCCAACATCCCGGTAACCCTCGTTCCACAAGGGTTAAGGGGCATTTTGGAATAGCGAGTTATTAGCTTATTTTGAGCTAAGGTGCTGTGTAGACTCTGCACCCTGAGAGATTTTCCAGGAGGCGTTCTTGATCAGACAGTCTCTCTAGAATATATAGTCAATGATATATATAGAAAGAGGATACATATAGAAAGGTGGTATCACCTCTCAATGCACTAACTGATACATTTAAATGGAATTAACAAAATAGCCATTAACGGAGAGTTAGCTGTTAAAGTTTAGTTCTCTTAAAATACTACACCTTTGAAAAGTATCATATTGATCTGAAATAATGCCTAATGCATACATGGATACATAGCCACCCATTCCTAAAATATATATATTGACTTATATTTTTCATCTAGAAAGTTTGCTTTTGATACATAAAGTTTTCAAAGCACTTAAGACCTTTCACCCAAGTCCTGTAGAAATTCTATGTCTCTAAACATTGCCAACATCTTCTCCTACCAATTTCAAGAGAGGGGGAGATCTTTTCTTGCCACTGTCATCTGCAGCCTCGGAAAAGGATAACAGATGAGCCCATGTGTTTCAAATACTGCCTCTCTTTCTTTAAGGTAGAATTTTCGTAAGTGACCATTTTTCCTTTTTGATTTTAGCTTCTTCACTTTCTCAGAGTTCTTTTGTGCTTCCCAGTCCTGTCTTCCTAGCCAGACTTCTGCAGCTTCTCCTAAAGTAATCCAAAGCAAATGATGCATTTTCAGGCTCTATTTTACTTTCCCACTATATTTTCCTTAACCCACAGCTTCCTGTATCACAACTGCTCTTCTAATTAGAAAAATAATCTTTGGACCGGTCACAAAAGGGAACATTAACGATACCAAATCTGACCGCACACTGGTAAGTTTGCGGCAGGCAGCTGGTGAAATACTTTGCTTCCCACATTTGTGATCCTAATTCAACTAGAACATCCACTGCTTTTGCTCTCAGTCCGCGTGCCCAGCGTGACTGCAGGACACACCTGTCACACACTCCCATTTACAAGCGGTCACAATGCCCCAGGTCTGACGACATCAGCTCAGGGTTGCTGCAGCAGGGATGAGCCACTAGCAGGACTCATCTGTTTTAAACGGCTGCATTGGGGGCCAGGCATAGCAAGGGCACGAGGAGTATTCCTGGAGCGGCCGGAGAAGGAAGCTCCTGGAGCTGGCCTTTGGACAATCAGAGCGGGAACCGAGCCGCTGCTGGTGGGTTGTAGCACGTGCCGGGTCGCACCACCGCTATGCTAGTGCTAAGACACCTCTCGCCCACGTCAGAGCTGCTGGCAGCTCCCTGGGGGAAGGGGCTCGGTCCTTCGTGCACCCCAGGCAGGCCGGCGGCTCTCGCGGGTTTCGGAGAAGGTGCTGGGGGTCCCTGAAGGGGAGGAGATTCTCAGTGGTGTCTGAGTGGCAGCGCACAGTCTGGCTGCTCCAAAGTGCTGCGTCAACAGGAGCCAGGCGCGCATGGCTGGGGATTGTGCTGCGCCTGTTTCTACGGCTGTGAAAGCAGACTCGCCCCAATGAGCTCGTGGGAGACGCAGCCCCTGCGCCCGGGGTAAGGCCCCTTCCCGAGCCTGCCGGCCTCCCTCTGCCTGGCTCTGTGGCGCTACCCCCGCCCAGGGTGGGAGAGAAAGCCACAGTGGCACCTTCAGGCCCCCTCCCTGCGAGGGACTCGTCTGCGAGCGCCCCCACAACAGGGTGCCGGACTCCCTGGCTCTCGCGAGTGGCCGGGAGCCAGAGCGCAAGTGGCGGCCTGGCGGTGCAGGGGGAGGACTGAGCCGTGAGCGCCACGGGCGGGAATTGGGGCTGCCACCCCCCAGGGCAGACGAGCCCTGTGTCTGGAAGCCCCTCCCTGCCGGCTGAGGCACGTGCTAGCTGGTAGAACCGAAGGGCAGAGACAGCCACGGAGGACAGGCCCGTGGCACTGGCGATAGGCCAGGGAAACAAGAGGTTTGGTTTGGTGGTGGCCCAGTGCGAGAGCCAACAGCCAGGCCCTCGGGGAACCATATCTGCCCCCTGGCCAAATGGCCGGCACTGGCCCCGTGGGGGGCTCTGGGCCCACTGTGAGACTTGTAGCATGGGCTTTGTGGGAGCCTCTGAGTCCCCCCGCCCCAAAGCGAGCTGTGTAAATGGCTCCCCATTTGTAGCAGACAGAGCCCAGAGGAAGGCAACAGTGCGGCTCTCCTACGCCAGCTGCCTGGGCCAGGCCGACCAGCTGGTCTATGCTCCCAAGTTAGGGTCCACCTGCAGTCCCTCTGCTCAGGGCAGGGAGGCCTGGATGATCCATCTGCGGTCAGCCGTCTCCGAGGTGGGGCTGTTCCCTACCCCCCCACACACAGCAAGCCTTACGGGGCGCCCCGTTAGTGCGGGACGAGCCAAGAGGAGCTGGTCGGCCTCCTCTCCCCCAGAGCCAGCCATGATCCTTCACAACCCAATTTTCCACCTTCTGCAACCCCTGGTCCTACTCCCTCTCACTAAGCCACCCACTAGGGGACTGACCAGCCGCCCGCGTGGCACCGGGCCCGGGGGGTGCCCAGCAAAGAGCCTGCTAACTCCGCTCACAGGAAAAAGCAAAGCAGACAGCTATCAGCCGTGCGAGCGCCATCCTCTGGACGCACACAAATGGCGGAGAGTGCCGGTCCTCTCCCCAGCGACCTCCCCTCTACCTGCCGCACCTGTCTACGGGCCAGGCCGCTGTACAATACACGTGCCTCTAACAAAGGGATTCAAGCCCGAGCAGACCGCTCTGCTCACCTCGCCGGGTGGGGGCAGTCTGCCGCCCGCTGGCCACGGGGCCCGTTCTGCGTGTGGCCCGTGGCTTTGTGTTTGCTGTCACCACTGCGCCCGGTTGCCCGAGTCACTTGGTTTCCGGCCATGGCATTACTGAAGTGACGGGCACGTAGAGCCAGGGCCGGTGACGCGAGGGGCAGGCTGATCGCACACCACACTGGCTCCCTCTGCAGCCAATCGTGGCGCTACCACGGTCCCGTCGGCACCGCCCCCACGTTCTAGGGACACCAACACGTTAAGCAAGACTGCCCTCCCCGCAGTCTTGTCCCCCTCTGCTCAGACAGCCCACCCCCTAGCCCAGGCTGTCCAAGGCTGATCTAGCCCCACCTCTCACAAGTCAACTCCACGACTCACGTATGAAATTCCTCATCTCTGCTTGGGCGACCGCCGCTCTTTGGCAGAGGGACTCCCTCTGGACTGAACGACTCCAAGTGCAGGAGAATCGGCCGTGTCCCTCGGGGAGCTGTTCCGCTGGTTAACAGCTGTCACATCGGAACGGACACCCCACTTCCGGTCTGCATCGGAGCAACTTCAGCTTCCGGCCAGTCCTTGCTGGCAGCGCAGCCACCCGAACCCCGAACGCCCACGCTGGGGGCTGTGCAATTTCAGCTCTAACCCACCATCTCCTGCATGGTTCACGTTTCCAACCCGTGCTTGGGTCCGTGGGTAAGATTTGGTTGGGGCCACACACGAGCACACCCAGCCATACACATTCCAACACAAACCAACCGGCCCTCCTGCCCAGCAAAGACCACCAGTCCTTAAAGACTCCCCAGGGCTCTGCTCTAGTACTGACAATTCTGCCGCATGCTCAGAAACCAGAACCCACCCATCCACGTCCCTCCAGGGCCACTCCATTTACACTAAGAAACAACAAAGCATTGCAGTCCCGGGGTGGTCAGCACCGTCTCTTCCTGCTCCTGCCCACGCAGTGACCCTCGCACAGCTGGTCCTTGGCCGGTGCTGCCCGGCAGATCTGCAGCGTTTGCTCTGGTGAAGAGGGTGACATGAGCCACAAGCGCAGATGCCCCTAGGACAGGGGCTCCCAAACATCCCTGCTCTGCGGCTCCCACCTGACAATTGCCACAGGTTGTACCCCCTTAACCGGGACCCCCAGCGCGGCATGCACCACGGATGCTCCTGGAGCGCAGAGTCCAGGGAGGGGGAGGTCTGGCGGCCGGGCAGGAGCGCTGTAAGCGGCACCAGCGGCTCAGCCAGGAGCCCACAGTGTGTACGTGGGGGGGAGGGAAGGGGAGCATGGCAGGGAGTTCTGGCCCCAGCAGAGCTCCCTGGCTTTAGTGGCAGCCAGGGCACTCTGGCCTCATCGCTGGCCACGGCCCTCCGGCCTCGTTCTGGCTCCAGCGGCCAGGGAGCTCCAGCCCAGCAGGGGAGCTCCGGCCCTGTCCCTCTGCCCTGGCTGCGGAGCCAGGCGGCTGCGCAGCTCTGGCTGTGGCGCGGCCAGGGAGAGCCCCAGGGGGCTGAGGCAACAGCGGGGGCAGGCTGGAGCCCTAGCCCGGTAGCACCACGGCCACAAGGGGAGGGACCTTCCCTTGTCCGGCAAATCCCCCTTTTTTGGGACCAGAAGGTCCCCAGGGTGCCAGACCTGTGAGGTCCAATCTGTACACGGCCCCAAGATGGGGACTGAAGCTGGAGCCCGCCCTCTCTAGCCCCACAGCCCTGGCAACCCCATGAATACAGGGCCATGACCCTCTTTGCAGCCCCAATCCACTGAGAGAAACACTGCGTTAGGGTAAACAGGAGCTGGCATGGCCACCTCAGTTTTCCCATCTGTAAAATGGGGATGAGGGTACTGTCCTTGTAAAGCCCTTGGCAAGGGGCTGCTGCTATGCAAGCACTAGGTGCTGGTATTGCCAGAGCCACGGCAGTAGGTAAAGAAATCAGAGCAGCGTGTGCGCCCGCTCCAGCCTGGCTAGAGGGATACAAATAAACAGGGCCTGACAAAAGCCAAAGCTCTACCAGATCATCTCTCTCCAGGCTGCAAATGGAGAAGCAAACAAAGAGTTTCCCCTAACATGACACTGGCCAACGAAATCCTTGTAAGTAAAAGCCCGATCCCAACGGACAAGCTGCCAGCTGTCAGAGAGGTGCCGCAAAAGGCTCCGCTTTCTAAACTGGGCGTGATTTAATGTCACGGGCGGCTTGTGTGAGGCTGGCTCTAACCCATCCCAGCTCTAGGACCACTGCCTCTCAGCGTGTGCAGCGCTTTGGGTTGGACGAGCCTTCGGAAGAGTTACGTAACAGCTGAGTCATTAGAACCATTATTTTTAAGTTAAATAAACTTCACATAAATCACCCTCTTTGCAGCTGCTGCCAACATTTTGCTTTTCCTTCGGCCGGCCTCGTGCTCTGCGAGATAAATCAGACACCCTGCAGCTGCCCAATTGTTATCAGCTAATGATAGCCACGCCTGCTGTGGCCTGTGGCCATTGTGTGGGTAGGGCAGGGTCTGGTGCACAGGGACAGAGAGTAGGGCCTACACGTTCTAATTTGGGCCCTTCCGTTGCAGATCCCAGATCTTATGCAGAGCCCAGTGACTTGCGGGCACTCAGCATTGTGGGAACACCAGGACCTTGGGGTCTTGCATAAAAGGGCCCAGGTTTAGGGGCTGCCCCAGTGCCCACTCGAGACACACCCACTGGATCAGGTCCTGAGTGGGTCCAGGTGACTTGCCCAAGGAGTTACAGAGTCTCAGTGACGGGGCAGGTCTAGAACTCAGGCGGCCCCTGGTTTGAGCCCATTGCACTGATGTGAATCAGGAGCCAAGCTCAAGCGTTTACTCTGGTGCAGGCACATTCAGAAACTGGATTCCCTGACCCTGGTTCGTCCTGCCTTCTACCGTGCATTGTCACTGACACCCGTGCTAAGGGGTGTGAAATGCAGCCACTCTGATGGGGGCCCAGGTACACACACCCTGCGCAGGCCTTAACAATGGCAGCCAGAGCAGGGCCATGGCCGGGGGAGCTATGCTCCCCATCCCCCGCTCAGCCCCATCCACCATGCTCCTCGCCCGAGCTGGGGAGCAGCCTGGGGGCAGTTCACTGTAGGCACTGGCTTTACCGGAAGTGTGCATGCGGAGATGGGGAGCAGGCCTTTCCTGGGGCCGCCTTCCCACACAAGCACGCGGCGCTGCTTTCGGGCTCACCTCGTCTCCCAGTCAGAGAGGAAAGTGCCTTTAACAAGAGCTATGTACGCCCCTCCGCTCTGTCGACACGGCTGCCCCTCTAGAGAAACCCACTGCGAACGCACGCACTGTGCGCAGAACACAGCCCAGTCCTCCCAGAGCCTCGCTCCTCTGACCCCAGGGAACACGTGGGATTACCGGGGGGGGTCTGATCCCTGACCCCCATTTTAGTCACGCACTGCTGCCTCCTCCCCTCGCGTCACTTCCTCCAGCTGCAGAAGCAAACCGAGGAGCGGGGCGAGGGCGACTCTCGCGAGCACAGAGGCAGCAGCACGGAGCAGGAAGAGAGATTTTGGTGGAACTGCACCTAGACTAACTGCTACACAGAGACCCTGGGAAGATGCCCGGGCTGCTCAGCAGGCAGGTCCCAGCGCCTGTTTTGCTTGGCACAGTTGGCGAGCGGCAGGGCCTGCGGGCTGCCGTACCTGTTGCCACCTTCCTGACAGGCCGGCAAAGGCCAGTGCTCACAGGCCTGCTCTCTCACTGCACAGATGGGAGACACACGCTCAAGTTGCGAGGCCGACCCTGAAATTGCCACCCTGAGCGCCATGGGCACAGCATGCACCGACAGGGCGAGTTCTGGCTGAATGGGCGAGGCCAGGGGCTGCGTGAGGGAGGGTCCTCAATCCCCAACAATCCCTGTTCCACACCTCTCCCAGCCGGAGGTCTCACGCCTGCCCTGAGATTACTTCCCTCTCCCTCAACTCCGAGGCCCCCAGCCTTTGCGCGGCTTCGGAGGGAGCCGGGAAATGCAGTGACAGGAATTACCGTGCCGAGTGCTGCACTGGAATCTTTGCCAGAGCCGGTTGGCGCAGAACCCCCCAGGGCAGAGTCTGTGCCAGCCTCGAACCAGCCCCCCAGGCCACAGCGCAGATGAACCCTGGGAAGTGCCCTCAGGGGGGTGTTTATTGTTCCCGGAGGGGGCCAAAGATGGTTGTGATTTGCAAAGCTCAGACACCCCCTCCCAGTTATTGAGCCTGGCTCTTCTTGCTGCCAGTGCCACCCGGCAGGAGAGTCACAGGAACAGCCGGGCCAGGAATCTGCACAGAGACGAGCCCGTTTGCCCATTAAACAGCTGTCTCTTTTCCAGCTGGAACGGCACCGTCAGGGTGAATCACTGCAAAGGGAAAGAGGCAGCCCCGCAGCGGGAAGAGCTCGGTGTCAACGTCAGTGGCACAGCAACAGATGCGGGTCCGACGCAGAGCGTTACTGCTACGTGTCCCAGGCCTGCTCTCCGAATTCAGAGAGGGGCTGTGAGACCGGGAGACGTTTCGTTACAAGGGGTAAGATACCCGTGCAGAGAGAGAAGCTGTGTAAGTGACGGCACCGTTAATTACTGGGATCCCTACATGCCTCCTGCTGCGTCTGACCACAGCCGACAGGCCACGCGGATTACGGCGCTGTGGCAGCACACGCTCTAATTACAGGTGAACTGCAGAACTAAAATTAAAATTCTTTGAACTAAAATAGCTTGTAGGTAATTAAATACAGGGCCTCATTCTCCATCATGTTATGCTGCTTCCATACCAGCACAGTACCAATGAAATAACAAGGAATTCCCCCAGCATGTAACTACTGTAAGGAACAGAAAACCGGGCCTCTAACAGTTAATTAAGCTAAGTCATTAATTCAAACTATAAAAATGGAATATGGATTCAGACCGTATTAAATGTCTGCAAGTGCTTGGAAGAAAAAGAAATCCTGGACAGTGAGCTGGCAATGGATCTGCAATGGATAAATCACAAAGAATTGCTTTTGGGGAAAGAATTATAATTTAGCAGGAGCAGCGAATACAGAGATTGCAATATAACGAGTCACCATACCTAACCTGAAACATTAATTCAAACTGCCTTCAATACGACTATTGGGAAACCGACCAAAACAAGTGCACAAGAACTAATGGGTAATAAACCACAATGCATCATTTTACAAGGGGCGGGGAACCTTTTTGGGGTCAAGGGCTGCTGACCCACAGAAAAATCAGTTGTGACGCTCTTCACATTTCCTTCGCACACCAGAGCTGGGGGAACCCAGGCTAGTACATTTTATGCCCCCCCCATGGCTCTCGGCAGGGGGCCAAAAATGAGGGGTTCAGTGTGGGAGAGGCTTGGGGTCTGGGGGTAGGAAGTAGGGCGCAAGAGCAAATTAGGGGTGGAGAGCCATTTCCTCCCTCCACCCATGGGTTGGATCCAGATCCAGCTTGCCTGACTCTGGCTCGTGAGGCTCAGGGCTTCTCCCCACAGCATGGAGACAGTGCTGGGGCTCCAGCCCTTTGGGGGAGACTGCAGGGGTGGGGGCTGCAGGGCTGTAGTGCCAGCACCAGCTCCCCAATGCAGAGAGGGGAGCCCTGGGCCTCGGGGGCTGGATCCAGACAAGCCGGGGGTTGCATCCAGACCCCAGGCCTGAGGTTCCCCACCCCTGCCCTATGGGATGGTCAGGCCTCCTGCCTCCGAACATTCCCACAGACGTGCCGCATGTTTTGTTATCTTCGTGACAGATAGGTACAATACTAGGAGGTGCTGCCAACGGGGGATGGGATGGGGACTAACCATACAAACAGCGAGGGAATGGAAACGCTGAGCAGGAAAAGGGAAACCGACAACGCGGAACAGGGCAGGGTCGGGGGAGAAACGCGGAAACAGAGACGCCCCGGGGGGCAGCCCTGGGAGCGCAGAAATGCAGCAGAGAGCGAGGTACGAGTCGGCCATGGAACCCAGCCGGGAAAGGCAGCTTTGGGCAGCAGGCCCGGAGGGGAACCGAGAGCCCTTCCCGTGACACTGAGCCATGCCAGAGGTCAGTAATTCAGGGACTAGCGGGCGATTCAAATCGCCATGGAGTTCAGTGGAAGCAGGCCAGAGAGCGTGCAAGCATTCCCAGGGTGCTAGAAATGTCCTTAGGGTCAGCATTAGGGGCTTTGCCAGCTCAGAGCCTAGTGGAGGGGGCGTAATGAGCAAGCAGTGCCAGCGGCCTGGCGGCCAGCCCCACAGGGGCCTGACGGGGCAGCCGCTGGGGCGGGGGAAGCAGCGGAAGGGTTTGGGCTGGCCCGAGGTGGACATAAGGAAAGCAGGATGAAATCGCAACAGAAACCCGGGGCTGACTGAGGAAAAGCTGCTGAGAGACTGAGCGTGTGGGCCAAAGCTGCGGGCCAATCACTGCAAGACAGACCAACACTCTGGCCAAGCGACAGGCCCTGGGAGCCTCCCGACAGAAGGGAGGGGCCGCTTGCGAGGGCATGCTCTGGAGAGCCTTTCCCAATGGCTGCCGAACATCGACCCTCACGCCAGGAGGGCAGATCGCACGGCTCAGCCACTCAGAAGCCAGCGCCTGATTCCAAGTGGCATGGATCTATGCTGGGGATCTACGCGTCCCACGGAGCAGCCACGAAGGCAAGCCTGCTCTCTGCCAGCACTGGGGAACACAACACCCATCCCGCCGGGCTCGCGAGCCACAGCCCCAAAACGCCTCTCGGGAGGAGGCACCTGAGGAGGATTCTCCATCACGCTGGTCACAAGCAGCAGGCCCGAGTCCAGCGCCGGAGCGGTGACTATCAAAGGCGGGGAGCCAGTCCGTGGCCCAGCTGGGCTGGACAGAAATAGCCGAGCAGATGGACGAGCGGGCACCTCTGGGGCGGAGAGGTTCATGGTCATTTGGCAGCTGCCAGGGTAGTCCCTGTGCGCGGCCGACCGGCATGGAAGGTGCTGCTCTGCTCTGCCATTCTGGCTCACACGAGGCCCCGTTATTTGTGGGGCACCCCCCGGTAATAGTTTACCCCACAACCAGCACCGCTTACCAGCTCCAGCCGCCCACTCTGGGGCGCAGGGGAGCCTCCCACCTGGGGAGCATGGGACCTGGCTGACGGTGCCGGGGACGCCACACGAGCGCCCGGGGAGCCTGCATGCTCCTGCCCCAGGCGGAGCAGGGCTGCACCCGCCCGGCCCTGAACAAGCCCGCGCAGGTGGGGTCCAGCCCAGCACGGGGCCGGGCAGGACCAGAGCCGGGCCGGGCCGCTCCCCTGGCCGGCCCTGCTCGGCGCCTCGCGCGCAGCCGGCCGGGCGCTATTTATAGAGCGCGGTCCCGCGCGGGCACAGCCGAATATTTTGCCCAGATATGGGCTGGGGCCGCGGGGAGCCGGGTGCGGGGCGCGCTGGGGCCGGAGCCGCGGGCGCGGCGCTTACCGGGGCTCGGGGCGCACGGGCGGGGCGCGGGGCCAGGGGCTGCTGCGGCCGCGTCTTGCCCGGGCGGCGAGATGCGCTGCCCTGCGTCCTGCGGGGAGGCGGCGGCTCCGACGCCTGCGGCTGCCACTCAAGCGGGGCGGGGCGTTCCCCAAGCCGCCCCCACCGGCCCAGCCCTGAGCCAACCTCTGCCGTCACCGCCCATCCCCGTGTGCCCCAATCCAACCCTTTCTCAGCCCCACTTTTACACCCCCAACTTGCCCCAGTGGAGGCCTGCGGTGTGGAACTAGCACCGGGCCTTTGCTACCTGCAGTGCTACTGGGAAAAGCAAACCCTGCATCCCTCACTGGTCTCTTTTCAGCTCCCCCCACTACTGAAAATACCTCCCCCCCACGGGGCCCCAGTGGACTCCAGCAGGCTGCTGGGGCAGAGGGCCCTGGCAAAGGATGGTGGCTGTTGCAATCATGCAGTGCCAGGCAACAGCTGGAACACCTGGGCTAGGAACAGGCTCCTGCCCCCAGTAGCAGCAGTAATGGCACAGGAGTCAACCCTACAAGGAAGGGCACAGGGGAGGCAGCAGAGCCTCAGAACTCAATAGGGATCCCCAAGCAAAGGACCAGTATGGTATTGCCTTTGCAGCAGACTACCCTAGCAAAGCTACCTGCCCAGCTGAAGATGTACAAAGATTCACAACTTCATTGAATAGCATGCAAGGAAGTTTTATCTTCCAACTCCACCACTATGGCAGAGGTAACAGCATTTAGGCGGGGGGGGGGGGGGAAGAAGAGAGCTAGAAATATGCAGACCGGTTTGAAAAGCACTCTGCAACCCTGCTCTCATTGGCTGAAAGCAGGAGGACAGCACTAACATCTGCAAGAGACCCTCCAACACCAGCAAACTGGAAATCTCGGGGCTTGAAGAGAAAGGCAAACGCTGGCTTAGCTGAGGCGTTCTGCTATTCGCAGGTGTGGAACGTATGAAGGAAGTGCCTGAGCAATTGGTCCAAGCCAGAAGAAATCAGTCCCTGGGAAAGCTATTAAATCCCTTGCTGGGAACAAGGCATTGGGCTGTGCTTCTCTGTGGGAAAGAGGAAGTGGTGCCACAAGATTTCCAAGACACTTGCTTTGTCCAGTTACACAGAGACAAGGAGGAGAGAAGTGAATGATAACTGTGGGAGTAGCAGCTGAACACCTGAGCTGCAATCTCCAGGTCTATCCTGAACCTCAGAGTAGTTTTTTTTCCTCAGGATGCTCCACCACTGATATATTTTTCAGACAAAGCAGCCACAAGAGAGGTATAGGGAAAAAAAAGACATACCACTGTGCGTAGCTTTCATCCATCTGACCAAGGCCTTCGATATGCTTAGACAGGGCCTTTTGATGGTTCTGAAGAAACTGGTAGTCTCCCATCCCTCACCCCAAATTGAACAGCATTCATTCCATCAAGAAACAAGGGCAACTGTACTGTGTAGAAACAATCAAATGCCTTTGACATCAGTAAGACAGTGAAACAGGTACATCCTAGGCGGCATGGGCTTTAACAGCTACTGTTCATTCTTGCTTTTCACGACCGCAAGGATGGCATTGATCTTTGAAGCAGACTTGCTGGAGGCTTGTCCAGCATCACAGGACTTCGAGCAGAAAGCCGATTTTGAGAGATTTCTTGTTTGCGGATGATGCGGCCTTGGCTGCCCACAATGAATCTTCCCTGCAAAAATCTCTTGGGTAGCTACAGCATATCCATTTACAACACATGCTACCCATGCCGTATTGATTGTCCCCAAGAGTTCTCCAACAGTTTTTCCATGTTGCCTTTTCAGATATCTGATTTGTGTCCATTAATTCTTTCCCATAGAAACTGTCCAGTTTGGCCAATATATATGGCAGTGGGACATTGCTGGCATAGATCACAGTATGTGCAGTTAAATGAGCCTCTGATTTGGTGGTTGATGTCATTGGGTCCAGTGATGAAATTGCTTGGGTAGATGTGTGGACAGAGTTGGCACCAGGGCAGATTGCAGGGGTGGGTGGACACAAATCAGATATCCGAAAAGGCAACACACAAAAACCTCTTGGAGAACACTTTAATCTTCCTGGACACTCAATGGATCTCCAAGTCACCATTTTGTTTCAGACCAATTCCACAGAGAAGGATTGGAGCTTAACTTCATTCACAAGTTTAATTCTCATGTCAACGGTCTGAACCCAGATAGAGGATGGCTCGCACACTATCTTCCACCTTTTAGTGACTTAACCAACCAAACAATGGCAGTGCCAATGGTTCTTAAGAGCCTCTTATAACCATTTGAACTATCTACTCACTATCTCTTTCTTCCCCCCCCTTCCCTTATTTATTCTTAGGTCTAGAACTTATACTCCGGTCATCTGAAGAAATGGGTTTTGCCCCTGAAAACTCATGATACCATCTACATGTGTTAGTTTTTAAGGTGCTACTAGACTATCTGTTTTTTAAGATATATGTAGGTTATGCTGCTGCGACCTCTATGCAAAAAAGCACAATTCTTACAGTCTGTGTTCTGGGATATGATATTTCTGAAACTACAAACAAATAAGGAATAATTTCAGATGCGATGTTTGTTTTCATTAAGCACAGGAATAACTGTGAAGCAGAAACTAACAGCTTGTAAATCAACTCAAATTTTGACCAGTCTCAAACTCCAGTAACTTTAAGAACTAAAAAAATAATTCAGCAATAAAAAGACAAAAGCCACCAATAATTTTATTGATAAATACAATTTTACTTAATCTGTATTTTCGCTCCAACATTCTAACACTACACCAGTAAACAAAGTGCAAGTTCTTGGAAAGTCAGTTAAAAGAAAACAGAAACTTGTTAAATCTCTTTTCACAGTCTACTAGCATCAGATTTTTCAAACCTCACATTCATATATTCAAGGCCATGTAAGAACAGTTAAATTTCTCTTTAAAAGCCTGCTACATTTTCTTTTATTGCTGAAGAAACTGAATTAGTTGCAATAGTTTCAGAAACAGTGATTAATTAACCTTTGAAAGCTCCACAAAATATTGAGACATAAAGTCATGAATCCATATATCAGTCTCTGGCAGCGAGGTGTCTACTAAGTAGGTCACTATTTTTCGATCCCAAGAGTTTGTGCTTTCATTAACTGCTTGTATCAGTGCCACCAGTGGTTTCTTCTCTACATGGTTTCGAAACACTATGGATGCATCTTCTGACCACTGTTCGCATTTCACCCCTAGGAAAAAAAAAAATCAAGCAAATAAGGTCATTTAAAGAAAAGACTGATGTAAGTGACAAAAACCCCAGCCCCAAGATTCTTAGTAATTCTAGTCCTTAAGGAAGTGGAAGAAGCTCAAGATAGGGCTAGCAGCTCTGTAAAAGCATTCCAACCCTCAATCTCATTTCAAATGGCATTCTAGCCTCCCATGTAAGGACTGTCAAGTGTGTCACATTGTGAAAAACAGCTACTAACCTTCCAATAACTGTGGTTCTTTAAGAGGAGTTGCAGCCGTCCATTCCAATGCAGGAGTGAGCAGTCCCAAGCATAGCTGCTGGATTTCCCCCCTTAGTGGAATCGGTGGGGTTGGCTCTAACACTATCATCAGTCGGGTTGCTGGATGCTCATAGCATAGGTATAAGGAATGGACACGTGCAGCAGCTCAAACAACAGTTACAGAAAGATTAGTAAGTTTTCTTTGAGTGCTTACACGTCTGTTCCAATGAAAGGACACACAAGCAGTAGTGCAGGAGGTTGGCTCTGAGTTCAAGGACAAGGCGACTGCAACACTGCACATCCAAAGCTGGCATCAGCTCTGGCTGACTGGGTACAGGCACAGTGCACTAAGAATGTGTGCATGGAGGACCAGGTTGCTGCCCAGCAGATACCTTGAATAGGGACTTGAGCTAGGAAAGCAGCTGAAGAGATGTGAGAACTTGTGCAGTGAGCAGTCAGGTTAGCCCCAAGAGGCACTCTGGTGAGTTCATCACATGCTAGATACATGAGATGATCCAAGATGAAATACTCCGGATGGAGATGGGAAGCCTCTTCATACTCTCAGCGACCCCCATGTGATCTGCAGAATGGTTTGGTCCTTTCAATATAAAATGGCTGGGCCCATCTGACATCCAAGGAGTGGAGGTGCTGTTCTCTGTATGTATGTGGCTTAGGCTAGAATATTGGTAGGAAAAGTACCTGGCTGCAGTGGAACTGACACACCACTTTCAGGAGGAACTTTGGAGGTGGGTACAGCTGTACCTTATCTTTGACGAAAATTGTACATGTGGGGGTTCTGATGTGAGGGCTCAGGTCTCTGAAACCCTCCTGGCCAAAGCAATGACCACTAAAGGGCCACTTTCCAGGACAGATGCAACAGTGAGCATGTCACTAGCAGCTCAGTGGGCAGACCAGTCAGCTTTGACAGGGCAAGGTTTAGACCTTAAGGAGGGATTCTTCTGGGGGAACACCCTCTCTAGGCCTTTGAGAAAGAGGACTTCCATTCTGTGTGAAAAGACCAATCTGCTGACCTTAATACGGAAGGCTGAAATGCCTGCCAGATGGACCTTGACTGAAGAAAGGGCCAGACCTTGTTGTTTAAAATGCAAAAGGTACTTCAGATTAAGCTGCAATGAGGACCGTGTAGAAGGATCTCTGTTTTGGGGGAGAGGAGGTGGAAAATCATTTCCACTTTGTTAGGAAAGTTGCTCTGGTACATAAGAACATCAGAATGGCCGTACTGGGTCAGACCAAAGGTCCATCTAGCCCAGTATCCTATCTGCCGACAGCGGCCAACACCAAGTGCCCCAGAGGGGGTGGACCAAATACAATGATCAAATGATTTGTCTCGGGCCATCCATCTCCAGCCTCTGACAAACAGGCCAGGGACACCATTCCTACCCCCCTGGCTAATAGCCTTTTATGAATCTAACCTCCATGAATTTATCTAGCTTCTCTTTAAACTCTGTTATAG
>JANRFK010004149.1:119529013-119548126 GCA_030068395.1 Apalone spinifera | reverse complement strand
TGGATGTTTTCAGAGAACTATCCACGATAACTCCAAGATCTTTCTCCTGATTTGTCATAGCCAAATTAGCCCCCATCATACTATATGAATAGTTGGGGTTATTTTTTCCAACATGCATTACTTTACACTTATCCACATTAAACTTCATTTGCCATTTTGTTGCCCAATCACTTAGTTTTGTGAGATCTTTTTGAAGTTCTTCACAGTCTGCTTCTGTCTTGACTATCAACCAGTTTAGTATCATCCACAAACTTTACTACCTCACTGCTTGCCCCTTTCTCTAGATCATTTATGAATACGTTGAATAGGATTGGTCCTAGGACTGACCAATTTTTTCCTACCCTTTGTTTCCTGTCTTAACCAGTTCTCAATCCATGAAAGGACCTTCCTTCTTATCCCATGACAATGTAATTTACACAAGAGCCTTTGGTGAGGGACTTTGTCAAAGGCTTTCTGAAAATCTAAGTATACTATATCTATTGGATCCCCTTGTCTGCATATTTGTTAACCCCTTCAAAGAACTCTAATAGATTAGTAAGACATGATTTCCCTTTACAGAAACCATGTTGACTTTTGCCCAACAAATTATGTTCTTCTAGATGCCTAACAATTTTATTCTTCACTATTGTTTCGACTAATTTGCCCAGTACCAACGTTAGACTTACCGGTCTGTAATTCCCAGGATCACCTCTAGAGCCCTTTTAAAATATTGGTGTCATGTTAGCTACCTTTCAGTCATTAGGCACGGAAGCCGATTTAAAGGATAGAATACAAACCACAGTTAACAGTTCTGCAATTTCCCACTTGAGTTTTTAGAACCCTTGAATGAATGCCATCCGGTCCCGGTGATTTGTTAACGTTAAGTTTTTCTATTTGTTCCAAAACCTCCTCTAATGACAATTAGCCCCCATCATACTATATGTATAGTTGGGGTTATTTTGGGGGCTATTTTGGTGGAATGCTTTCTACTGTCTAGTAGGGTTCTACGAGCCTTTTCCAAAGGAACATGCTCGTCAGGATTCAACCATGAAGGATTCAGGCTGTCAAATGAAGAGAGAGGAGGTTTGGGAGGAGCAGATCATTTTAGGATCCTGGGTGATCAAGTATGGATACAGTGGGAGCCAGAATGGAGGCTCTATAGAAAGGCACAAGAGTGTGGTGAACCAGTGCTGTCGGTCACACTGGGGCTATAAGGAAGACACATGCTCAGTCCTGCCTGATCCCTGACAGAACCTTGTGGAATAGGGGTGTAATACAGGTGAGTTACCAATGCCAACAGGAGGGGATTAGGAATGGACCCTGGGCTCTGGCCCTGCGAGGAGCAAAACTGATAGCATTTCCTGTGTTACGGTAGGTAACAGGTGCATATGGGGAGTCCCACACCTCTGGAAGATGTCCCTTGCAATGTCTGTTTGCAGGGACCACTTGTGATGAGTGAAGGACATGTTGAGCTGATCCACAAATTGGTTCTGTGTACTTGGCGGGAAAGATGCTTCTTGGTAGACTGAGTGAGCAACACAGAACTCCCACTGCTGGATTGCCTCCTGGTATGGGAGGGGAAACGCCCTTCGCTCTGCCAGCGCTATAGTGGTAGCGGCTGTTGTACTGTCCATAACAAACTGCCTTGTCTGGAACATGGATTAGGAACGCCTGGCAGACCAGAGGGGATGCTCCAACTTCTCTGTTAATGGTATAGAGTGAGAACACTTCTTGAGACCACAGGCCTTGAAATGCCCTCCGTGGGCTCTCCAACCCATCGCCGAAGTGTCAGAGACCAGATATCTGGATGGTTGGGGCCTCAAAAAATGTACTCCCACACAGATTCAACCACCACACCAGTGAGTTGAGGCCTTGAGGTGCATGATAAAAGCCAAGTGCAGATGATGTGAGGGTGAACATACCATGGCCAACCAGGCCTGGAAAGATCAGAGATGTAGACTTAAGGTACGTCTACACTAGCCCCCTAGATCCATCTAGGGAGGCTAATGAGGGTGACAAATTGCAAATCAAGCCTGGGATTTAAATATCCCGTGCTTGATTTGCATGTTCCCAGCTGGTTGCCATTTTAGAAATTGACTAGCCCGAAGTAACTGCCCGCGTCTACACACAACAGTGAACCGGGATTCCGATTTAAAGCCCTAACTTGAATTAGCTGGTATTCCTCCTGCAACAAGGTTTACCAGCTAATTTGAGTTAGGGGCTTTAACTCGGAATCCCGTTTCACTGCCGCGTGTAGACACGGGCAGTTACTTCGGGCTAGTCAATTTCTAAAATGGCGACCGGCCGGGTACATGCAAATCAAGCGCAGGATATTTAAATCCCGGGCTTGATTTGCAATTTCAGTCGCCCTCATTAGCCTCCCTAGATCAATCTAGGGGGCCAGTGTAGACGTACCCTTAGAGTGTTATGCCATGTATGTGCATGTCAGGTAGTCCAGGCTCAAGCATATCCAGGCTGTGGTGACTGGAAATACCTGAAGGGAGCTTATCAGGGTTGAGATTAAGCAGAAACAATCCTGAGGAGGCATGGCCTTTGCCTGTAGAGAGTTGAGAACCCCGCCAATGAACTAGGGTTAAGGATGGATTTCTTATTATTTATTAATAGGCTCAGTGCCCGAAAGGTTGACTGGATGAAAGGGATGTCAGATGCCACCTAGTTCTGAACCAGCCCTAGATTAGCCAGGCAAGAGATATGGGAACACAGAATGGTCTCTTCCTGCTACCACCAGCCACTTGGTGACTACCAGTGGGGCATCCAGACAGACAGAATGACAGAACTGCAATTGTTAATGAGTCTGGTTCACAACAGTCTTATGAACCCTCTGTGCTTTGGAAACATCAAGATGCGGGACCATGTCCTTTAGAGCAAGGGTGGCATGGCAATTTTAATAAAACTGAATTACTAAACTTCGTACAAAAAGGAAGGGTGAAATTATTTTGATAGCATAAACAATGAAAACAATTATCCTCTATTCATTATTTATAAATCTGCAAAATGTTCACTATAAAACAAATGTCTATTATACCACTATCCTCATCATTTTAGTCTGCTATACCAATATTCTTATCCGCTTAATGTCTTCTATTGTTTAGAAGTTTTTATTCAACAAAATGACAAATACTTGCGACCTACCTGCAAGCTGAGCTGTAATAGCTTGAAATGGTAGTTTTCTGAACATGTCCATTAGAGGCTGTACTTTTCTGATGCTGACAAGTTCATGTTTACCATAGTCCAGCTCATATACTGATACCAACCCATTTGTCAGAATTCCTTTTAACACCACCCTGTGCCACCTAATGGTATTTTTTAAAAGGGGGGAAAAAGAAAACAAGAAAGGTAGATTGGTAGTATGAGTCACACAAACTGAATGCACTCAGAACAATGCTTTAAATAGAAGAACGGAAAACAACAGAACGGAATAAAACGAACATTTTTGTTTGAGACTGACAAAAAATTAAAAATAAAAACTTGAGACACAAGGTGGGTGAGGTAATACCTTTTATTGGTGCATTTCTTCATGTCTGAACTGTGTAAGAGCTCTGTACGGTTTGAAGTCTTGTCTTCCACCAATAGCAGTTGGCCCAGTAAAAGATATTCCCTACCCACCTTGCCTCGGGACTAACAGCTACAAGGTGAGCCGGCAGCTGGGAGCCCTGCTGCAGGTGGTGGGATGGGGCTGGGACTCTCGGTGGGTCGGAGGTGGAAAGGAGGGGAGTTGGCCAGGAGACTGGTAGCCAGGCTGGGGGGCCAGAAATTACCTCCCCTGGTCCAGCAAAATCCCTTGTTTGGACTGGTCAGGTCCCAATGGGGCTGGACTAGGGAAATCCAGCCTGAACAGAAAAAACTGAAAATATGAAATAAGAATATTTACAATTTCTGGAGACCTCCCCTTCTCCTTTTACTCCCTTCCCTGACTGGAAAAAAGTGGGATAGAATAGTGGCAAAGTGGGTGGTTTGGGAGGAAAGAAATAACTTTGTTTCTCCCTTTTCCAAACCAAAAAAGAAAACATTTATTTTAAATGGGGGTGGGGGGGATTAGAAAAGAGGAGGAAAAACCTCGCAGCTAAAGCCTCAAAAATAAATCTAAAAATAAAAATTTGGTTTACATTTTCTATTGAAAAATGCAGCAGAAAACCCCATTTTTCAGCCAGGAACGTCTCAGTGAAAATTGTCGATCCATTCTAGGAAATAAGTACACAAATTACCTAGGCAGTAGCAACATTCTCGAGTGGTATTATGGCCAAGGTGAATTTTCAGGAGCGATCCAAAGGCAGACACAGAGGCTCTGCAGACATTTACAAGGCGTTCCATGGGCTGGAGTTTCAAGCTGCTTTGCTGGCCAGGGTGGGGAATGCTTCTGATGACCCCCACTGAGTGACCAGGCACAAAGCCCCCACAGCTGGCTAATCAGCACTCCGCTGGACACTGGCACCCAAGAGGCCAACCAGCACCTCCCCTGCCCTGCCCCCCGGGCCGCACAGTCCCACACAACAACAGGTAAACTGGTTGCTCAGCATAGATGAGCTCTGACTGCTCTACCTCGCACAGGGAATGAACAAGGAGTAACAACTTTAGGAACACTGAAGTAGCTCAGTCGCATTTTTTCACAAAGTGACTGGCTAAGTCTCAGTGAAAGTCAGTGGGACTGAAAAAGTTGTAAAGTGCCTAAATAGCTCGGGTTTAGTTCAGTCACGAAGAGCTTCCAAGAGAAAAACAAGTATATGGTTGATGAGGCTGAGAAGGGGGAGCCAGTGGAAGGGAATAACCTGGATGAAGCAATAAGGGAGGAAGATTTCTGACTGATGATTCAGATGAATAAAAGTGAGCTCATTACGAGAACTCTAGGGACATGTACAAGGCGACTTCTGAAGACTCCCCAATGTGCATTTTGGAACAGCAATAGAATTTCCGTAAGTGCTCTTCCTCTAACTCTTACCTGCCGCCTTTTAATGGCTTACATTAGAATTGTGTGCAACACTACCCCCCAAACACAGATTTTTGTATGGTATAGTTGAATTAAAATAGCCATTTGATAGAGACCATTTGATTAAGAACAGTCTAATGCTCAGCAATAACTAACTAGCAATAGAGGGACAAATAATTGCTGGGAAAAAAGTACTTGACTAGCAGGCTGGTAGCTAAGCTGAGAGCTTCAGATCTGGTGCAGCAGGAACAACAGCACAGTGGAAGCACGTGGAATCTACAACCCCATTCACCCTTTTGCCGCCGATTACCGACAGTCTGAAACAGGGATACTTTCCCTTGGGAACTGGAACAAGGCCAACATTAATGTGAATTACCATTTCTAGGTAATCTAACTCTGAGCAGATTGAGCACCGATTAAGATGCTAGTGCCAGGCATTTGTATGTGGGAATACTTGTGGGATCTAAGAGCCTGCCTCAATACAATACAGAGCTTTTACGAAAGCATCTACTTACTTATTTTCCACTTTAGCAGCATACAGATTGTTCTTCTTAACAGCAATAGGTCTCTCCTCTGCCATACTGTAGTACAGGATCATCTCTTCCATGAGGACTTCTAGGTTGTGTATCTCTTGCCAAGGCTGGATGACAAAGTGACCAGGGTGGCAGGCCACTGAAACATAGACATCCATGTGCTCTCCAGGTTTCGGCAAGGGTAGAAGAGGTGGCATGTCAACAGTAGGCACCCCACTGCTGGGTTCTGGAGTAGGCTTGACTGACCCCTGGGGGCTTTTCTTGAGGCCCAGGCCAATTATTTCGGGAGAAAGGATAGCACCGCTTCTCTCTTTGGTAGGACTAGCTCCACTGGGAGCAACACTCAGGAAGACATCCTTCTGATGCTTCCACAAGTCTGCATTAGTGATCTGCCGATTGATGCTCCGATCAGGGTCTGGGAAGTTCTTGGGCGTAAACAAGTATATATGTGCAATTCCCTTTGAGTCATCCAGTTTAACCACCTTTAAAGAGATGAAATCAAGTAAATGCCTATTAAATGCTTCTGCATCTTCAATTTTGTATAAAACAAAATTAAGCCTTTTATGAGACAAGATGAACAGTAATCTACTTTGAAATACAAATATTTTCAAAGACTTGACACAAATAGTTTACTGCTAAGGTGCAAAATAAGTGGACAAAAGTATTCCCAGTGGCTGAGAACAGCACGCACAGCAAACTACTCAATCTGGAAGCGTCGTAGCAATGCCATAGTTGGGGTTGAGATCCATTCTGCACTTACTGCAAGAGTTCAATCTACTGCATTTTGTATGGAAAGGGTACATCTGCCCCCAAATGTATAGGACAATCTCAGTTCAGAATTTTCAAGTAAATCTGTTAGTTTGACTTCTAAACAATTAAGAGTTGATATTAAAAGTCATTTTGAGTCAGTTTTTCAGATTCCCCCACCTAAAAGCCAGAAAGTCAGAAGTGTGTAATTTCACTAGCATCTAATCACACTAGTACTCATTACAAGTGAATCCTTACATGTAACAGCTGAACAGAGAACACGTTAAGTGCTGACTATAATCATTCTCCGACAAGGTATGCGGAAGCCTCTCTGAACAGGTATGGGGAGGAATGGTTTTACATTGTCACCTGTCCCCGCTTCCTGTCCCCGCCTCCATTCCCAGTACTGTTCCCTGAATTCAAATGGGAGGTTGTCAGTATACAGGGATGCACTTTTGCTGCCTTTTCAGCATTTGTATGATATCATTGACAAAGGAAAGAGGGAGGGGAATCTTGTCCGCTTGTGGCGGTGTTGGAATGCTGGCATCACTCCTAGTTCAGAATTAAAGCTATGATGTTCCTGGACACATAGTGGCTGGGCATCTGTGTAGCAGAGTAGAAGACCCACACTGTTGTCTGAACTTTTCAGGCTTTTTGTTAGTTAAGATTGAGTGTGTTCAACTTACCTAATACACAAATGGGGGGAGGGCGGTGTCCCATAACACTATATAACCACATAGCGCAACTTTACATCAAAGATTTCAGGAAAATTAGTACATTTGTATGATTACCAGAAGTCCAAAGAATGCTGTAAAACTGAATTATTGAAGCTGCTTTTTCCATTCATTCATATTTAGTGCAAAAAATGCAACCACGGCACTGTGAATCTATGCATCTTTCCTGCTTTAAATTAGGTGGCATTAAAAATAGTTGATTGAGTTTCAAGCGTTTGCACTATTTACATTTACCTTAATGCTGCAATCAGGACAGTTTAACACTGTATCTCTCAGCCACAATACGGCATCTGGAGTCCACATGCCAATGTTAAGGGGAAGATCTGCTAAACAGCACTTTGTAGCCTGAAAGACATGAATATATCAATGACAACTGAACTACATGGCACTTTTCCACACAAGATGATGATGTAGTATTCAAGTGTGCCTGCATGGAAACTAGGTAGTTTCTTACAAGCTTAAACTGAGATGAATTAGTAGGATAGATATGGTATTAGGAGAGTGAAATAAATCATTCCAGCCACTAAGAATGCAGCAGTCTGCAGAACAGAGTCCCCTTAAGTATACAGTAAGATTACTGCTACAGCCTCGTACTGTTAGCACACAGGAACACAATCCGTATTTGTTTAAAATTGCACACTATAAAAAGTTAGCACACACACATTGTAAAATTAACTCTAAGGCTAGCTCTATGCTGTGCTGAAGTGTGGTCTACAAGGTGTGTGCAAGCTGCAGAGGCCAAACCAAACGGTTTCATGCCAGCTGCCCTGTGTGGATGTTCCTCGCACAAATTAAAAGGTATCCAAGTTCATATTAACCTAGACCAGTGTGAAAGAACGAGGTTAACGAACTCTGGTTCCTTTCAGTGTGCACCAGCAGTGTTCACAAGAGGCAGTTAGCATACAACACTTCAGCATGCTTTGCAATTCACACTCCTCGTAGGCCACAGCGCAGAACAGACAAGCTTGAAGTAATTTAAACTCGCAAATCATTGCAGAACAGCTCTAAAATGAGCAAAACTCAGACGCGGCCAAGAGAGGTATGGAGGCAATCAGCTTTACTTAAAAGTTGTGTGTGTACCTGGGGTGGTACTGCGATTATTTCTCTCAGGAATTGTGATGGAATCTCTCGAAGCTCTGATACTTTTACGGATGCAACTGTTCCAGTATCCATGAACTGCACATCGAGCGCACGACTACTGTGAACGCTTGTTATCTGAAATGGGAATGAAGTGGTAAGGAAAACTAGACATTAGCAAGAGCTCACGACAGTACCTTTAAAAAGCAAATTCATGTTTTACGGAAACTGAAGATATGTTGTCAATACATTTTATTTTTGATTTTATGATGCTATGCTTGTGAAATGAAATACAGGTTGAACTGCTCTAGTCCAGTGTTTCTCAACCAGTGGTAAGAGTACCCTTAGGGGTACTCAAGAGAAGTCGGGGGGTAGTCAACAACTGAAATTTGGAAAAAACTGAATTTTTGTTTTAAGTTTTACAGTGCTTTATTATTTTTATACTTTTTACACCCAAAAATTTCATCACCTGCCTGGCTACCATTAAGTGCTTTAAACAAATGTGTTGCAATGGTAGAAAAAAAAGTGTGTCTGAAAACTCTAGGTACTGGTGATACTTGTGTGTGCGTGTGCGTGTGCGTGTGCGTGAAAAAAGGGGTACTTTATAAAAAAAAAAAAAGGTTGAGAAACACTGATCTAGTCCAGCAATATCCGTGGTTCAGCATGATTTCAGTGAGCCAGATGGCCACTGATCATGGGTATGGCTAAGTTTCCCACGGTCGCATAAAGTTGGTTTACAGCTACTAGTCCTGGCTCTCAGTGTTTGGTGCTGCTATTTAGCTTTCATTGACCCCTCAATGTCTCCTCAGAGCTGGGTAAGCAGTAGAAATGTTGGAAATGCTGGTGGACAATATTGACCTCCAGTCCTGAGGGTGCTGGACTAGAGGTTCAACCTGTATATTAAATGACAACACAAATGCATTAGGTTCCCATCAGATAAAGTAAAAGATCACATATCTGTGTTTACTATTGGAGTATGTAGCCTATGTAAAGTGACCACACACATGCCATAATCAGCATCAAACAATTAAATTACCTAGAGTTTAGCCAACTGCTGGCCCTGCAAACATAGCAGCTGGTATGTGGGAAAGGACTTGAACATGGTTGCTATTCTTTGGACATATGACAGTTGGTTTAGTGAAGAAAAAGAACCCCTTGTTTCTTACCTCGACACGTGCCCATTTTCCTTTACAATGGAACAAGCAGATTTTGCCACAGAAAGGTAGTGAGATGTAATATTCAGATGCCTGCTGCAATAAAGAAACAGGCAAATAATAAATGGATTTACATTAAAGCCTGAGGGTCAGTTGTCATCTTTCAGACAGTGAAAGTGGAACAGAGCTTTGGTTTGGGAGCCAGAAACAATCAGTGCCATCTATGGCATTTGTTTCAAGGCTAGAAGGGAAAACCCAGCTCTTTATTCTTCCCTTTCTGTTAAATGGGGAAGTGGTGGTGGAAGGGGGACCATCTTGATTGTTTATACAAGCAGGAAACACCTATTGGGTTGATTGTAAATAGTTTTTACCCAAGAGAGGCATATAAGTGACAGACCAAGAGCAGAGACTGCTACAAGAAATGGCTTGCAAAAGCTTCAGCAAACAAACAAACGTTCATCAAGATTAGAATGCCAAGTATCGGCAATATCCCGAGCCAGAAGGGATGACCATGACAGCTCTTCTCATTTCTGTCTCAGCCCAATACCTATTTGAAAACAGACATAACCCACATGCTTTATAATGCATTTGGCTTTTTGGCAGAAAAAGGAATCATGGATTTTGGTCTGACTACTCTGTCTGTAACCTGCAAAGTGGAGGGCAGAGGGACTTAGAGGGCCAGGCACACCCAGAAACAATGTGTGGCATCTGTTACACATACTCACTCATTTTGTAAAGAAGTTGTTTGTACTTAGGGCAAGCAGCCTTGAAGAGCCCATGCTATTTATCATCCGATAGTGAGGCCAGATTCCCAGGGGAAAAGTTATAAATACAGGAGGTAAGCCCTGTGGACTTACTGGCTAATCTATATAGGACCAGGATATGCCTACGGCAAGGGCTGGGTCCCTATTCCTGGACACAGATGAGTGCTATTCCAGCTTTCCTTATTAAGGAAGCTCTCTGCTAAAATAACATTTGGCTCCACTGTAGTGTTTTGATGGACCTACAGGGAGTATCTGGGTAGGGAGAATGTGTCATCTCTAGTGGCTCCAGTGGTTATGGAACTTACATTTAGCTATTAACTAATTCAGTTAAACTGCAGTCTTGCCTTAGGTAGAGAGAGAAGAGGGAAGAGCTCAGCGAGGTGATGGTTTGGATTCGGCTCATAGGGAAAAACACTACAGAATGAGAGTTTTAGCGATCCTGAGACCATAGATACACGGATCTCAATATCTGTACTGGTATGTCAATGCGGACTACAGATTTCACTCGCCAACAAGTGAGCCAGTCAACCATTAACACCAAGGGTTGGGATGCTGCCAGTTGGTAGGATTCTCAGATCTGTGTTTATTGACAAGGCTCCAGAAAGAGTTTTGGCTGCAACTCTTGTTTTTTTCCATTTTTCAAGCTTAGAAGAGTGCAGATGACACCATGCGGGTTTTACCCACGAAAGCTTATGCCTTAATAAATCTCTATAGGTGCCACAGGACTTCTCACTGTTTTTACTATATATTGCAGTTGCTCTATAAAGACCAAAAAAGGTCGCCTGAGAGAACATTATAGTATTTGTGTGCACTAACATACACACATGTAAATGTGATGTTAAAACCTTGCATTTAAATATATAATAGTGGGAAAATCTGTATAAGAGATACAAGGAAATTTTCTACATACAATTTACTAGCTTTTGTTTAAGAAGTTAGTCATACTTATTCCACCTTGAATATTTTAAATAGAAAGGTGAGGTAAAAATATTTAAATAAATCAATAAATTATTCCAAAGACTATTTACAACATTTGTGTTTATTAAATGTTTTGCTAAGAAATTGTATGGTATGCTGAAGCTGGCTGGGAACAGTTATTAACAGCTACATTCTGGATTTTACATAACCCTGATGTTTAACACGAATGCTGTCTGAAAAGTCCTGAAAGACCAAATTCCTGCTGTGCGCCTCTGTGAAGCGTTAGGCTGAGGTGCAGGAGAATAAGACAGACAAAAATATTACCTCAGCGTCTCCCTTCTCATTACACACCTTGTAATGGAAGTAGTCCTCCAGCTTTTGCAAGATTTCGCAGAGTTTGGCTAGGCCCTTCGACGGCACCTGGCAATACAGGGTTCCATCAGAGCAGACGTTGGTTACTCTAACGTTTGTATATAAAGCATCTGCCTGCAACAAAATATTTGAAGGAAGAAATGTAATAAGTTGTTGGTACTGTGCTCCTCTCTCAGGATTTAGCACTTCAGATGCTAGCTGCACAAGTTTTAGATCCTAAATAAAGTTGTACCTGAAGGCACAGTTCCAGTGATTTGTCACACAAGGCCTTCAAACAGGCGACATTCATATTTATATCATCCTCTCCTGAGGTGTCGTAGAGAACCACCAGTGGAATATCACTCTTTTCTAGCATTTCCACAGCAAATATCTTGCCGCAGGTTTGAGATTCAACAACTTTCACTAACACAGGATCATCACAAAAGACTTCCAGTCCTGTGAAACAAACAGACCACAATTTCCACACATTTTCCTTAGAGCTTCCCACAGGGAATATACTAACTCAGCCTGTATTTTGGACATCATCAGCGCCAAGAATCAGAGCACAACTTACATACACTTATTCTATTTATAGAGAGACCTCCCCCTAATTTTCTGTCACATTTCTTCTTTAGTGTATTTTTCCCCCTAAATGCTTTTATATCATATGCCTTCAAGACAAGAAAAGAGACTACGTAAAGGAAAACAGTATGCCAAAGTACAAATATTCTCCCTGGCCACCCATGGCCATTTCCTTATACAAAGATCATAATGCAAGTTATAGTAGGTTTGAAGTGTTAATTGCTCTTTAAAAAGGGAGCACAGACCTGGAGCTCTCACTGTGCAAGACAAGACTGGCTAAGGGTAGTCCATGACAGCGTCCCTGAGGAATGGAGGCGTTTACATTGTCTGCATTTTCTGGACTTTGGGAATCTTGGAAGAAATGGAACTGTTGTGACACTTTGGGGGTTGAGTATCAGAGGGGTAGCCGTGTTAGTCTGAATCTGGAGAAGCGGTGAGGGGTCCTGTGGCACCTTATAGACTAACCGAAGTGTTTGGAGCATAAGCTTTCGTGGGCAAAGACCCACTTCGTCAGATGCATGTCTGACGAAGTGGGTCTTTGCCCACGAAAGCTTATGCTCCAAACACTTCGGTTAGTCTATAAGGTGCCACAGGACCCCTCACCGCTTCTTTGGGGGTTGGGAGAACAGTGGAAGACAAGAACCAAAGCACAGGCAGAACCACAGCCATCCCACAGACGGGTGCTGGGAAGAGTTTACTATAATTTAGGACACAGACAGGCACAATGATCTTGTGGGAAAGACAATAAACTGGGATTCATAACTGGATTCAATTTGGAGGTCCATCACAGGCATGCATCACCTGGATCAAGTCAGACTTACAGACCTAAATAAGTAACTAATGGTGCAGACCTCACCTAGAAGAAGTGATCATGAATTGTTCCAAAAGATTTTTTTGGATGAAATTCCCCCACCCCAGAACATCCAACAACTCAGTGGTTAAGGACACTCAGTTGCATGTGGAAAACCCAGGTTCTAGTCCTCACCAGTCAGCCTAAGCCATGCTATTGGCCATTTGGGGAGATAGGAAATCCCCCCTCCTCCCCATGCTGCATCTGCCTTCTATCCCCCAGACCGCAAATTCAAGGAGTTCCTGTTTTTTCTCCCCCATACTGGAAAAAGAACAAGTGCCAAAACCTCCACACTTTTCCTATACCTGAAGAAATGGTAAGTTACCTTCTCAAAAGTGGCTTTAGACTCACTGCACCTGTCCATTACACTACAGGCATATGCGCACCCTGTTCACTGTGGCTGAAACGTTTTCCTTAGTGGTATGCATAAGGGGGGCCACACCCTCGTACAAATGGCTTGTGCTCTGGAGTGATGGCACAGTTCAAACCACCCCTTCCCCTAGTTCCTTTGCCCAGGAAGTCAATGGCAGACTGATGTGTCTGAGCAGCTCAAGAACAGACATATCTAAGATCTCAGCATAATGATGAGAAGGTAAAGTAACCCTTCTTTTTTCAAGGACCTACATGTGTCCACTACACCGTTTTGTCTCAAGCCATTATCCTGGCAGCAGGGCTTGGAGTCGAATTGGAAGACAGACTGAAGGACTGCTTTCCCTACACGTGTGTCCTCCCTTGATGCACCAGACAGCGGTCCGGTGAATGAACAAAGGGAAGATCATGTTGCTGGCCTGCAAATATCCATAACCGGTGTGACCCCCACAATCATGCCTTCCTTTCTCTCCTCCTGTTTGCCTGTCTTGTCTACTTAGGCTGCAAGCTCTCTGGGACAGGGACTCATACCATGCACTGATACAGTGCCTTGTACAGTGGGCTCCACACTCAGAGGAACAGGGAGACCTGCCCACCAACATAAATAAGTTGTAAAAAGCAAGCGTAATAAAAGGAGGAAGGAAGGGAGGATGAGGGTAACTAGCTTTTTTCCATTAAAAATAAAACACTCAAAGCCAGAGAAACTTGAGCTGATCTCCTTAGTCTTAAATCAAGCTTTTACCATGCAACATACATACAAGATCCTTCTAGAATCCAGAAAACAAAGTGTATTGTGTTCTCATAAAACAAAAGCCTTTTGAAACAATCAAATAACAGATCCAATTACTGTTTTTATTTTAATCCCATTTCTCCCTATTTACCTTCATTTCCCAGGTTTCTCTGAGGTAGGCAGTGAGGACTCTCTTCTGCTCCCACCTCTGTTAAGTTACATGCAAAGTTATTCTACTAGCTGTTCAATAATACTTCTCAAAGTTCTTACCTGCTAGTTTACATTTTGCAGCTTGGAATGGAAGTGAATAGAAATGTCTACCTAGTTTGTACACTTTGTTGTTTTCAATAATCTCACTGAAGCCATAATCAACATAGCATACCTAACGAATGAAAGGGAGACATTTTTCCTATTAGAAGTATATAATATTATTTTCATGCATTATCTAGAACAGGACTACTCAACACATGGCCCATGGGCCACATGCGGCCCACAGCCTGTATGTTTGCAGCCCACAGTGCGGTTTGGGGTTTACACGGGGCTTAACACAGCCTACAGGTGCAAGCCAGTGCAGTTAGGTATAAGGTGAAGAGAAGCCAGGGTAGATTAGCTGCCGCTGCCCTTCTAGTTTTTCTGCAGCTGACACTAAAGCCTTGAAATACTGGACAGATTCCCCTAACTCATGACTTCCCAGCTGAATGGGAACTCACACCTTTTTGGAACAGGTACTTAAAATTGTGCATGTCAACTAGCCTAATCTGTGAAACAGTAGTGTCAGAAATGTATTGAGCAGATTAGTGGAAGTACGTCATGCTGACTAGGGAATTGAAGACTGAAAAAAATAAAACCTACAATTCAGAGTTAGTTAGTATAATTATAAAGTGACAGGAGACATGAAGGACTTGAAATGTTTCTTAAAACCTCTTCCAGTTCAGCCACGTTCTAATTCTCTAAAAATAGAGCCACCAAAAATACAACTGTGGCTACAGAGAATATAGAATGAGAAACTGCAGCAGTGTGAGGAGTTCAGTATCTACTGTCATTTACATTCTACATCTGAAAGATGTAGATGCTACGTCTAAATCTCATAAGGATGCACAGCACGCATCTGGTGGTGTATTAGAGATGCTAATTAATGCAGAAAAACCTATAATAAAAAAATAAGGAAAAATGCAAGAGACCATTTACTTTAGCTGCAATGCTACCATTATTTTTAAAAACCACACATGTACTTTATGTAACAAAGTGCCAAAGCAATTTCTTACTGAGTACTGCAGTGTGAGTCTGCTATGATAAGTGTACAGCTAATATCTGTATTATTATTTATACTACTTTTTCCACAAAAAGTTGCTTGCCTTGATTCTGTTGTCTTCTATTGAAATTATTTGCGCACGCAACCAGGCATCTTCTTCAGCATAAACAGCAACAAGTTGTCCAATGCTTACAGACCTCATTAGCAATGCTGTGGGATTCTGACTATAATATTCTTTCATCTCATCTTCCATTAGTTCTTGAGCAGCAGAATAGTCTTTGCCCACATACCTACAGCAAGGGGTAAACAAACACACCAAAGGGTAAGCACAGCAATAGGAAAGTTGAGCAGATGCAAAATCAAAACAGAAAAGCATCGTGTTGATATTTAGGCAAATCAGTATCTGAACTTCCCTTCTCAAAAAACTGGGAAACAGAAACATTTAGTTTTTACAGAAGTGAAGAATTAGAACTATCTGAAGCTAGGCAAGGGTCTAAAAATCCCATAAAACTGGTTGAGACAAGTTAGATTGATTGTAAATATCCAAAAGAAAAAATTGCTTCTGAATTATTCCACTATCTTAAGAGATTTTATTGCACTCTTTGACACCTGAACTTAAGTTTTAAAGGGTTGTTACTCTACACATTCATAGAAATATTAGTTAGATCATTTCACCAAGGTTAAACTTTATGCAAAGGAAATTTCCACATATGAAGCTCAGAGAAACTAAAGCAGCTTTAGGCATCAACTTGTCAGACCATCTGTTGCAGTATCTCCTTTGGATCTCTAGATTTCAGCCCTGGACAATTTGCTTCCCAGAACAATCCATTCTTCACTGTCTCAGATTCAGATCTCTCCAATTCCCCCTCCATCCATTTCCCTTGGCTGTGACTTGTGGAAAAAGTGAAGTTATTTTCTTTAACTGTATTTAACTCTAACCCTTTACTCTTTATCATTCATGTGCCAGTCCAGCTGTTACTGTACAATCATCTGTCATGCTGCTTCCTTTCACGTGTCAGTGAAACCCTACCTGTGCCAATGCAATCTAGCAGATGGGCTCCTGAAGCAGTCCAGCTATAAAGGCGAAGTTTCATATAAAATCCAAACCAAGGGAGGTAGCATGTCAGTTTTAGTGACAAGCTATTGAAAAAGCCATACGATCATTCAGGACATTCTTATTTCAGTCGTTTCTGGCAACGTTCAAACATCTTATTTTAACAGAGCATGAAATGATTTTGTTGCCTCTAAAGGGCAAACAAAAGCTTTAAAAGTCAGATACAATAGGAAGGTGACATCTGAACAGTATGGTGAAGAGTAAGGTAGTTTGAAAACCTTACTTTCCACAAGCAGCGGAACAGTCTTAGCCCTTCTTTCCTTCTCACTCTAAGCAGTGGCGCTCAAACTTTTTTCACAGACCACATGAAAACTGCTGAGGGTCCAAGCGGACCATGCAATGAACTTTCCAGATTTTGTTTGTACCATTAGCTAAGTACTGGATAAAAGTGCTACAAAACCCCTCCCCTACAATAAACTTTTTTTGTTCTACAACTAAAAGCACACAGGTCACATTTTACTCTTAGTAGAGGTCTCTTGCCAACTGTGGCAGCCACAGAGCTGCGGCTGGAAAGGAAGCATGGTACCTGCAGCCATGGAATTTAGGAAAGTTGCCTCTTTTTCTATCCGCTGCAGTCCTGTATGTCCCCAAAATTACATCCATCCCCCTTGTCACCCCACTGTGGCCTACCTAGCTCCTATTTTCCCCAACTCATCCCACTGAATCCTTCCACCTATCCTCTATTCTTCCCATCCATGTGAGGGTCCCAAGCACCTAATTAAGTGAAGCCATGCCTGTAAGATACTAATTAGGTGAGCAGCCCTTCATTCTCTCATGTGCAGCCACCCAGGCACAAACCTTAGAGGGAACTATCTGCAGACCACCTGAATGGAGCTTGCACTGATGGACCACAGTTGGAAAACCTCTGGTTTAAAGCTTACCCTAAGATGCATCCGTTCAATGAATCTTCACTCAGATTATTTCTGTACAGTTTTGCATTAGCAAACTAAATATTTGTCTAATATTTTAAATGTGTTAGTACTGTTAACTATCAGAACCCTTTAATCCAGTTTTCTATTGTTCTATTTTATTTTGTAAAGTAGCTTTTTGGGAGCAAAGTAGAAAGGAAGTTGACTGTGCAGAACCATCTCTGGATTTTAGAAAAATGGAGAAACTGAAAGACTTGCCTAATAACAACTTCATTAGTGTTGTTCAGTTCTACTACCAATACAGATGGAGATGCTTCTGCTGGAATGATTAAAGGAGGGACCACTGTCTCTTCTGGACTCTGCTCTTTGGTCTTTTCTATTAACTGAGAGCACTCTTGCTCAACCCTTATCTTCAAATCTTCATCGATATGGATGCTATGCACGGTATTCAAATTTTCATCAATGCACTTCTGTGGTTTAGCGTAGAGGATTGCCTTCTTAGGGCTGTCACTTATCTGGTTGACAGTACATACATCAGATAATAAGTCAAGATTATTCAAAGCATCCTCAGGAAATTTTACTTTGTATGTGTCTTCATACACCTTGGGAAGTGCATTAGCCCAAAGACCGTTGGAATACTTAAGCAAAATTTCTGCAACTTTCTGTTTGAAGTCTTTATTTAGTAAAGCTGATTTGGTCTCCGTAACTGGCTTTAACAAAGGATCTACTTTTGAAGTAGTAAGGTTCTGAGATGTTCTTTCATGGTCTATGCCACTCTTCACTAACTGCTGCATTTTCTTAGCAGGATAAAGGAGCACATCGGTATGCCCACCAGTGCACACTTTTTCCACCTTGAAAAAAGGAAAGCACAGTGAGATATTCACCATCTGTAAGTAATCTTCATATTTTAAGAATATAAAATACATTGCTGTTCAGCCTTAGAAAGATATCCACAGGGATTTAAACACAAACTATTTTATTGGGTGTGTGCAGCGACTTCCCTTAACATCCCCTTTTCCCTTTACAGGGAGCATCGACTAGGAAAGCAGGACACACAGCCTTCCCAAAGTGAACACTGGATCTACGTAGTACATTCAGGGGTGCTTAGAGGTAAGCTTCCTTTACCACTCTTGAGATGGGCAGATCATCATCCAATTAATCCTAAACTGATCTTCCTACTCATTTTGCCTGACAGAAAAAATCAGCACTGATCTGGCCCCCTCACTGGCAGTTTTAGCAGAGATAAGGATCAACTCAAGAATGAGATTGCTCTCCTGTTCAAGATTAGCCCTATTCTTGGACTGACTCACTATATCAATGATGGCACTTTGGAGGCCTGTCAAATCTACAGAGACGGGATCTCAAAACCTCAAAGATGCATGAACAGCGGTGTGGTGAGCGAGACACGAGAAGTCATTCTTCCGCTCTTCTCTGCACTGGTTAGGCCTCAGTTAGAGTATTGTGTCCAGTTCTGGGCACCGCATTTCAAGAAAGATGCAGAGAAACTGGAGAAGGTCCAGAGAAGAGCAACGAGAATGATTAAAGGTCTAGAAAACATAAGCTATGAAGGAAGACTGAAAGAATTGGGCTTGTTCAGTTTGGAAAAGAGAAGATTGAGAGGGGACATGAGAGCAGTTTTTAGGTATCAAAAGGGTGTTATAAGGAGGAGGGAGAAAAATTGCTCATCTTGGCCTCTGAGGATAGAACAAGCAGCAATGGGCTTAAATTGCAGCAAGGGAGGTTTAGGTTGGACATTAGGAAAAAGTTCCTAACTGTCAGGGTGGTTAAAGACTGGAATAAGTTGCCGAGAGGGGTTGTGGAATCTCCATCCCTGGAGATACTTAAGAGCAGGTTGGACAGACACCCGTCTGGGATGACCTAGAAGGTGCTTGGTCCCATGAGGGCAGTGGTCTGGACTTGATGATCTCTCGAGGTCCTTTCCAGCTCTAGTGTTCTATGATTTTCAGGCAGCCAGCTCTAGTGTTCTATGATTTTCTGGTGAGGGTCTACTCTGGAGACTGACCACTGCCACAAGGAAGGGAGGCCCTACTGTGGAATAGCTCATTTTCAGATGCCTAGAGATGCACTATGCAGGAAGGTGAAACAAAAGACAGAACTATGTAGCACTTTAAAGACTAACAAGAT
>JANRFK010004149.1:119496749-119518929 GCA_030068395.1 Apalone spinifera | reverse complement strand
CCTCCAGTTCTTCCTGTTTGTTGCCCAGGCTTCTCTCATTAGTGTACAAACACCAGGTAACCAGTTGATCGCCCAATCTTCTCCATTTGTAACAGGGGTCCTCCTTTCTTGCTCGTTCCTCTCTGTATTTCTTCCTGGTATCCGACTTTCCCACTCCCCTCAGGGTTTTGGTCACCGTCCCCCGACGAACCTAGTTTAAAGCCCTCCTTACTAGGTTTGCAAGCCTGCCCGCAAAGATGCTCCTTCCTCTCTTGGTTAGGTGGATCCCATCTCTTCCTAACAATCCTTGTGCCCGGAACAGGGTCCCATGGTCGAAGAAACCAAAGCCCCCTCTGCGACACCACCTACCCAACCACGCATTTACGTCTTCAATTTGGCAATCCCTACCCAGTCCTTTCCCTTCAACAGAGAGGATGGACGAGAACACCACTTGCGCTCCGAATTCTTGGATCCTTCTTCCCAGCGCTACATAATCCGCAGTAACCCGCTCAAGGTCATTCTTGGAGGTATCTTAATTGGAGTCTCTCCAATTAAGATACCGCCACCAGGAGCCAGTTGTCAAGATAGGGGAATACTGAGCAGCCAAGATATAGCATCTTCTGTGAACACTCTTGGGACCATTACGGCGCCGAATGGGAGAACCCAGAAGTGATGGGGGGGGCGTGCCCTTTCTGGAAATGAGAGGAATTTTCAGGGACTTTGACGTGAACATCTTTCATGACAAGAGCTGAGAACCAGGCTCCCCGGAGCAAGGAGGCATAATCGATGCCAACTCCACCACATAGAATTTGGACTTCTTGATAAACTTATTCAGTGACTGAGGTGGTGATGTCCTCCATGCGTTTTGAGAATGAGGATGTATGGTGAATAACACCATCTCCCTCTGTACTGAGGCAGGACAGGCTCTATGGCCCCTTTCCCCTTGAGGAGCAGAGCATCCACTTGCTGGAGAAGATCCAGGAGAGACCCAGAAGGGGGCCAATTAGGTGGGAAGGAAGAGAACGCTACGGAGTACTTGTGATGGATGACCACCAGTACCCAAGTGTCTGGCTTTGCTCCAACTGTTGGCAAACAGAGAAAGAACTCCCAAAGACAACTTTGGTTGCTGTGGGCGGTACTAAAGGAGGGTCATGGGTCTCAACCTATGCAACAAAGCACAATTGACCTTTGGCTGGCGGTTGGGAGAGGGTCAAGGAGGTGGCTGCAGCAGAGGCAGGAAGTGAGGTCTAAAACCATATTTGTCAGGACTCGTGGCACAGATCACAGGCAGATAGGGTACATGCAGATATGCGCAGGCTGTTTCTGCTGCCTGTATTTAGGCACCAGAGTATATCTGGCAAGGGACCATGTTGTTGATCTGGGAACCTTGAGAGTGTGGGAATTTGCCAGTCTTGTTGCTGAAGAGTTTATGTTCAAAGAGAGGTCCTCAATAGCATTTTAGACCTCCCTAGGGAAGCTAAAAGATTGCAGCCACAATGTTCCTTTGCATAACTAATAGGGTAGCTATAGCCTAAGGGTGTGTTGGCAACATTCACTGCTGCTTGGAAGCCCATGTTGGTGACCCGTCTGCCTCCCTCTACCAGTGCCTGGTGTGCTTCTGGTGTTTGAGTGGGAGCTTGTTTGTGATCCTTGCTAGCCTACTTAGTTAAAGTCATGCTTGCTAATGATCAGGCTTTGCGTGCCATGCAGAACTAAAGTCCTACAGAGGAACAGACCTTCTAAGCCAGCAGATTTAGCTTCCTACCAGTCCTGTCTGAAGGGGAGGATTTTTGTGGATGCTGTCTTGCCCATTCTGCAGATGCCTGGATACCCAGGGTATGTCTACACTGCAAAGTTTTTTCGGAAAAACGACGGTTTTTTTTAAAAAAACTTCACTTACGTCCACACTGCAATCACATTCTTTCCAAAAAAGAGAGGCGGTTTTCTGATACTGGTAAACAACATTCTACAAGGAGGAAGCCTTTTTCCGAAAGAGCTCTTTTGGAAAGAGGCGTGTGTGAACGGGAAAGACTGAGTTATTTCAAAAGAAGAGGAAAGAGGAAAAAGCACAAGTGCCCTGGTGGCTACTCCATCCATAGTAATCACAGCTGAAATGCGAGATAGAGCATCCACACTGAATGGATGCTCTCTTTCAAAAAAGCAGATCGCTTTTCCGATGCGCTTTTGCTGTGTAGACGCTTTCTTTCGAAAAGTTTTTTCAGAAGATCTCTTCCAGAAGAGCGTCTTCCGAAAGAAGCCTAAATCTAGACATAGCCCCAGGAAGCTCAGGGGAAGGTGAATGTACAGGAAAGCTGGCCTGCATGTCCTTACGTGTGTGTATGAGAGACTAGGTGTGTGCCACACTGCACATACTGGTTCCAGGATAGCTTAATTGATAAGAAGGCCCACACTGGATAGCCTTTGGGGTTGGAGAATGTCCTAAAGTAGATGCTGTAGGTCCTGAACCTCCTCCAACCTGATTTCCAGGTCCACAGCCACTCTCGGTAGCAAATCCTGATATTTCCAGTGATTATCCAGCGACGAGATCTGGGGGAGGAATGATCACATCCTGCAACAAGGATGTGCTGGTCAAGACCGACAGAGCAGGAGCTGGTATTAAGGATCCTAGATCTCTTCTAATGGGATTCACAGATCATTGGTAGCTGTTTGCAACAGCTCCTGACACTGCCAGTGCTCATCCAGCAGAAAAGGTGAAGGAGCAGCTGATTCCTCAGGAGACAGAAGAGGCACCTGTCAAACTGTCGGTACCTCTAGATCTGGTTCTTTCCTCCTCTTATACCGATGGAACAAGTGGGCAAGAGGGAGAGGAACAGTACAACTTTTGAGAAGGGCCTAGATGTCTGCATCTCATGGACCCCAATAAGGCCAGAGAGGGGAAGTATATCAGTTGTGGTGGACCTCAAGGGAACTGGAACCATTAGTGCCAGTAGAAGGGTCATATCCAGAAGAATGAAGAGTGTAACCCCTGAACTGTCCGTTGGGGCTTAACTGTGTCTGTGGGGATGCCAGTGACTGTGGGGTTATCTCCCTGACTCATCCAAAACTGAAAGCTATTCTAGCAGTAGTGCAAGTCTCATTGGTACCCAGGAACTCATAAAATGGTTCACTGGACTGTGATGCAGACTCCTCCTTTGATTTAGGACACCCCTCAGAAGGCAGGGCCAGAAAGAAGTGGAGACCGTGGATAAGGAATACAATCTCCAGGTTGTACGTAAATTTCAGTATGCCCTGGTGTCAGAGGGGTTCTGACATTCAAGTCTGAAGGACCAAGTGCACCTGCAGCTGGCGGATGGTCTTTAGATGAACGAGGCAGTTACTGACAATGTATCCCAACTAGCACACTTAATGGAACTACTGAATTTCTGTTCTTACATTTCACTATGGAAGTGACCGAAGGAATTGACAGATCTTTCTTTTTAAGCTTCTCTCTACAACCTGGGTGTCTTCAGTGGAGCCAATTCTTTAAGTTGTATACCTGACATCACATCTGACCAGAACAGGCTTGGAGTGGAAGCCAGTTTCTTAAAGACAATGGGCCATATCAGAGAGAGGTCTCAGCCTTCCCCATGAGATGCTTTCCTAGGCTTTTCCTGAGCTTCTCAGGCTCTGGGTGGGAGGCAGCAACAGATACTGCAGTCTGCAGAGATACGTACCTCACCCAGACAATACAGGAAACACTGATAGTCGTCACCGATGGAGGTAGAGCAAAGGCAGCAGATGCAATTCTTAAATCTTGGGATTCCGGGCATAGGAGAGCCAGGGAGAGGTCCCAACAGTGGTGGGGGACGGCGGGCCAAGAAATCACTCTATACTATAACCTTTTAACTACCAAGTATTAAGCAAAGAAATAACAATTTACAACTGTTCATTTTCTTTGCCAATTACACAAGGAAAAGGAAAAAGGACAAGTCCATCTCAGGTCATACGGCAGTAAGAAGGAACTGGAGAGGCCTCAACCCACACTGTCTCTCACATTTTCAGTCAGGAGCATAAGGAGAGCTACTGTGCGTCTGTGGGCCAATGGGCATGGCTTTGAAGACTTTTCAGACTCAGAGGCATGGCATGCGTGCGTTCCCACGTGTGGGCTATATACAGAGCTCATCACTTAAGAACCATGTTTCCCTCCCCCCACTGAATATACTGGCCATATACTAATGATGATTTGGAAACCCTCACCCATGCAAACCCGAGCAATAATCTCAGGCTTTATTAAACAGGGTGGACAAGTCAGCAAGGGAAATCTCCAGGGTGGGAAGGCAGCAATCCATGATTCAGCAAGGCGGCTCTCTCCACTCTTGCATTAGCACTGAGGCAGTGCCCCAGGATGAATGATGGGATACTGCTGTGTAGTAATTAAGTCTTTTGTACTAGGCATGAAAATGAGACTCTGGCCATAGATAACTATTAAAGTGATCTATGCTTGTCAAAACAGATGTCACCAACTGTATAGGAACATGCACATCTTTCTTTGCACTGAGTTAAATTTGTACAAAACCCCGTAAATGCCACTGTTAATCCATCCACCTTCCTCATCTCTTCCTTTGCTTCAGAAAAACCTTTATATCCATGCACCTAGCAACAAAGCCTACAACCTCAGAGAGGCAGTCTTCAGAGCAAGCCAACAGATGGTTGAAACATTTCTGCCAGGTATGTAGCAGTTAAACAATTGGGAAGCACATGCAATTTGCTGGAGAAATAACATAGTGACTCTGGGGCCCACACTACTGGCTACTCATTCAATTGTGGTTCCAGAACTAAGTTCTGATTATAATCAGACTCTGAAAACTTAGTGTTTAAGACAGGGGTGGGGAACCTCAGGTCTGGGAGCTGGATGTGGCCCTTAGCTTGCCTGGATCCGGACCCTGAGGCTCAGCGAGCCTGCGTTGGTGCTGCAGCCCCCCTGCTGCCATCCTGGGGGCTGGAGCACACAATCTACTAGGCTGGGCCCCCCCAGGTTCTGGTGTGCAAGATAACGTGGGGAGTATCTTTCTCCTCACTCAGGGGCCACAGTGAGGGTTCCCCCCCCACTTACTGTGTGGGGCCCCCCCATCTGATTTTTTTGTGGGTCAGTGGTCCTGGACCCAAAAAAGGTTCTCCACCCCTCATTTAAGTGAATAATACTAAGGATATTATGAAAGAAAATTATAGTAAGAGGCACCTAACATACAAAATGATGGGGTCTAAATTAGCTGTTACCACTCAAGAAAGATCTTGGGAGTCATTGTGGACAGTTTCCTGAAAAAACGAAAATTGCTCAATGTGCAGGAAAAAAAAAGGATAATGCTAGGAATCATCTGGAAAGGGACAGACCAAAATCATGACAAGCCCATACTTTGAATACTGTGCAGAACTCTGGTTGTGTAATCTCAAAAGTATCAGAATTTGAAGGACAACAAAAGTGATTGGAAGTCAGGGACATCTTACATACAATGAGATATTAAAAAGACTGGGACTGTTCAACTTAAAAAAAAATCTGTTATTTACTTCTTTCCAAAACATAACAACGAAGGGGGTTGGGGGGTGTCACCCAATGAAATTAATAGACGAGTTATTAATAAGCTTAACAAAATAAGCAAGTACAGTGAAATCTTTGTTATCCGGCACTCCTGGAAAATGAGGGTTGATGGTAACTGAATGTGTCAGATAAAGATTATTACTCTACCCCGTTCCCTACTGACAAACTTGGCTCCCGGCAGCTCGAGGCAGGCTAAGGGAGGGGGCGGCACCTGTTTGGTGACAGCTAGCAGTGCCATCTGTCAAAAGCCCAGCAATGCCTGACAGGCAGGCGTGCCAGAAGATGTGGCAGTATTGTGATTGGGGGCAATGCCAGTTAATAGTGTGTCTGATAACAAACCTTTCACTATACTTCATACCAGGCAAAGTCAAACTGTGACACTCGTTCCCATGGGAATGTTGAAGGCCAAAAATATAACAGGGCTCAAACTTCATGGAAAGTAAGCCCATCAATGGCTAGTACCAAGATGGTCAGGGATGCAACCCCCATGTTCTGGGTATCCCTAAACATCCAGTTACCAGAAGTTGGGAATGAGCAACAGGGAGTGGATCAACTGAAATTGCACCGTTCTGTTCATTCCCTCTGAAGCATCTGGCATTGGCCACTGTCAGAGACAGGATACTAGGCTAGACAAACCATTGATTTGATCCGATCCAGGATAGCTGTTTTTGTGTTTCATTAGTTTAAGTTTTTTTTTTAAATAACTACATTACCAATTAAGCAGGCTTCCTCAGAACAGAGATTGGGTGGCATATTGGCTTTATCAGTCTCTCACCTCTTAAAAGTATTATTCTATGTACAAAATAAAAGGCTATAAACACAGTTCATGTTATGAATACATGCCTAACCCAAAGTGACAATTCCACATACCACTTAAATCCACTGAAGAGCTTCTAGACAGATGCACTTGAAGTTCTTTCTGAAAACGTGGTGGAAGAGTTAACCTTTTTTCAGGCCTGAAAGATCAAAAGAAACTTCTTTAACTATTTCTAGTCTAACCAGTATTACCTCTGCTTGAGAAAATTCTATAAAAATAGTCATTTGTTTATAGTTATCTCTTTATTCAAGGTTAGAATTAAGGTAGCAGCCTCATTTAACTTTAGAAGATGGATTAGGAGTTCTGTTTGGAAATAGAATCTCTTGTGGCTGTCAAGTTCAAACAGCAAGAGAAAGGGAATTCACAGTTATTTTTAAAAGAGAGAAAAGAGGAATGGAAGTTACTCAGAAAATTGTGGTACTCTGAAGAACCATGCTGGGAAAACTCACTAATCTCAGTTCACTGGGACAAAAGGCTTCCCAAGATTGAACTGTTAATTGTAGCAGGGAACGTTTCACGTCACCCTGATGCTGAATGGGCCAGGCAAAACTGCTATCCCCACTTCTCCTCAAAAGTGTTCCCTTATGTTCTCAAGCTTCTGTTAATAACCTCTCCCAAGGGAGGCTCAAACTGTTGATATCAAGATCAAAGGTGGATATTATCAAAATACAAAAGATGCTTGCACTTGATATTTATTTATTTTATTTTATTTTATTTATTAAAATTTGTTACCCCGCCTTTCTATTTAAAATATTCAAAGCGGCTTACAAAAAAAACCCCACACAATACAAATATATATAAAAATTTAAAAAACGAGACCCCCAGAGGGACATAACCAGCTAAAAACATATAGAGAGGAGGAACACACACATACAAACTCAAACATAAATAGAAGCACGAATAAAAAGGGTGGCTTTAGCCTGATGCCGAAACAATGCTAGCGTTGGCGCCATGCGAATATCCCGAAGAAGAGAATTCCATAGCCTGGGAGCAAAAGCTGAGAATGCCCTGTTCCGCGTAGATGTTAATCTTATCTCCACAAGTGGGGGAACAGGAAGCAAAGTCTCCCCAGCTGACCTCAATCCCCAGGCAGGTTCATATGGTAATCTCATTAAATAACCACATACTGGACTGTATTCATATTAGAGTGATCAATCTCATCTAACACCTACAATTGGCTGAACACAAATTTAAAGCGTTCATTTTTAATGTATTATCGCATACCTGTAAGTAGGGCAGGAAGCTTTGGAGGTGGGCGGATGGGCAGGGCTGAAGCCCAAGCCTGCAGCTTTCTGTGCCTTCAGGGTGGCTGGAGCCACAAGCAGGACTGAAGCCCAGAGCCCCCAGCCCATACTCTATATTTTAAATATATAGAAAACCCCAATACTATTTAAACAAATGGTATTCTAATATTGCTTAACACTGATTAAAACTGATCAGTTGAAATTCTTAAAAATCTCATGATTAATATTTTTAAGCCACTTGACAGCCATAATTAATATACACGGGCAGATTGTGCTATATTTTTCCATACATCTTACTGATTTAGGGAAAAATCCCAACTTCCAAGCAAGCTGCAGATGCTCAACAGATCTCAGAATTTGGCCCTTTGTCCATTTATCCAGTACACTGCATTCTCACAAACATGTTCTTACAAAGATGTACATTTTACTAGTTTTGCCACTACACATAATATAGCTAAAGTTTTGGACAGAGCCTACAAACTGGATGGGAAATTGGGCATACTTTAAACAGTCTCTCTCTTGCAGATACTAGTTAACTTGTTGACGTGCATCTCAGAAGCTGCTTCTGAGAGAAACAGTTCCACAATTCTGGGGGACCAGTGGAAAGCACCAGCAAACAGGCTGTGCTAAAGGGAGTTCTGATACAATATTGCGCATTACCTTGAGGGATCACTCAGTGCCAGTAAGTATCCAGTGGAGCTGCCTCTGCCAATGCTAGGGGGTTTGCTTACCCCGTATTTTGATTGTAGGGCATTAGAATGGCAAAAATAATGAAGCTGGAACAGAAGTTCTAGAAGAAGCAGAAGGAAGGTGGAGAGAGAAGGGTGAAGGAGAGATTTAGGAGACTGAAGAGTCAGGAGTGGTAACTGGAGAAAGAAGAGAGGAGAAAAAGGACGACTTACCATGAACTTCAGATAAACGAGCAAGGAGGCCGTGATGGTAAAGTAGCATGTTTGTGGGAGAAAGAGTAGGTGGGAGAAGAGAGATGATGTAGTTGATGGGAGTAAGAAAAGGGAGAGGTGAGTCCTCCTTTAATTAGGAATTGAACCCTCTACACGACATCTCATGCAATCAGGACTCTCGCCCAGACACTTATGGCAGCTAGGGGAAAAGGGTCACTCACAGGCATAAACTTGTTACATGAGCAACAGCCTTGAAGCCAGGAGAACGAGGCAACAGGCCAGTACAGAGACCTGTACCCAAACAGGGGACAAATAACCCCATTGTAGTAAAGCACTGTTCTGAACTGGACAAACACTACACGAAACTAACATCTAACACAATAGATATTATATACATTAAAAGAGGGAAGACTCCCAAATACAAGAACTGAAGCAAATGTCCCTTGCAGTAGGAAGGCATCAAGGAAGTTCTCAAGCAGCGTGGCCCTTTATGCCACCATGCAGTGACACGAGGCACCAGAGGGCATGAGTACTGCACAGGGAAAATATTTCCAACAGCTATGCGTGAGGCATGCACATACCAATGGTAGAATGGGGACATGTGCAATCATTCAAAGAAAACGTAACTGGAATGCCAGGCTAATGTATGGGAACTAAATAAACAGAGCTCATTTAAGCAGGCAGCAATCAGTGCTGGAGGAGGATCAGCTGCAGAGGCTATGTCTACACTGCAACTACAACCCCATGCCAACTCACAAGGTTCGGGCTAAGACTGTTTTATTACAGACCAGATGTTCTGGCTCAGGCTCTAGTAGCCGAGAGTTGGAAGGGTCCCAGAGCTGAGGCTGCAGCCCAAACCCAGCCTTCTATGTTGAGCTTATGCAGCCCCTTAGCCCAGGACATTCGAGGGCACTAATGGCCGTGCAGACACACACGCAGTTACCAAATTTTAGGGGAGCCAGCTGAGGAATGACGTCCATGATTTTAAGGATACTCCAAATACTGTAGCAAACACCCTGGGCACATGGGGAGCACTGATGACCTTTTCTCCTTTTCAACTTCGTTTCTCTCATGTTACAACTTAAAGTTTTCAGAGGTGAATTGCAAATTCTTGCTCAAAGGAATCGGAGCAATAGCGACATCAGTCTACATACAGTAAAAGCAATACCATGTCATTTAATAAAAACACCGATAACGAGCTAATTCTAAATCTAATTCTAAATTCTTTGTATTCCTTACCACTTACACTTTATAAAGGTTTATAAATGCAAAAGATAGGCCCTGGCATGTTCAGACCATGTGAATTTATGAACTTTCTTTCCATTATCCAAGGAGTGTTTCTGCTACATATTTTGGAGCAGCTCTCCAGCAGGTGGCACTAGTACTCCATATTGTTGACCTCTAACCCTATCTTACCCTGCTGTTTGGTATTTGGATGACAAATTAGGTGATAATGCTGACAGCATTATGCTGCTTATTAGAGCGAAATATGCTGGAAAGCAAGAAGGAAGTTTAAAATCAGAGTGTTGGGCTTTGCTATAGTATAAAAGATAATGTTGAGAGTAGTTGGCCTAACAGTTAGTTGAAACAGTCCTGAGAGTTTGACCCAGCTCCAAAGAACAATGTCACAGCGTAAGTACACAAAGTTAACCACAGAGAAACAGGTTCATGCATAATTATGTTTTTTAAAAATGGAGTTTTTGGTGTTTCTGAAACTAGAGGATTGCATTGATTCACATGATTAAAAATTAGCAAATAGCTTGTGTTAATAGGGATCACTTAGAAACCCTCTCATGAATAAAAGGCAAAGCCCAGGCTGTGTTACATTCAATGAAATGTGTTATTGCCATTGTTTTTAATCTATAAATATACAAAATTCTATGTTAGGAAAGGGCAGAATGAAGAATGTTCATGCAACCCTTAATTCTGCCCCCTCATGCATAAGCATTATGACAATCTTTAATTACATGATTACCACATCCTTTTTTTCCCATAAGACCCCCTGCCTCACTCAGAGCGCAGGACGGACAATCCTCACTGAATGTATAATCGTTTAATATTGTTTATGATGTGCCCTTTTGGTCCCAGGTCTTTGCCCATTCCCCTTATGATGATCCTCTCTGTCTTGTTCTAGTTACTTTCTCCATGCCTAGCCAATCTGGCTTCTCCTCCAGCCTCGCCATCCAAATCCTAGCCCCCTCCCCCACTATCAGATGCTTTGTCCAGCCAGTCTCCTTTCTAGATCCTCAGACAGTAAGTTTCTCTGTCCTCCATCCAAGTCCTGGCCTCCAATTGTCTCCCCACCTCCTCCTAGCCCCTCATACCCATTCCAGTCTCCTTGTCCATCCATGCATCTCTTGTGTCAGCCTTCTTGTCTTGACAATTCGGTTTATCTTTCCAGTTCCCCCCACTCCAGTCCCAGGCGTACCAGATTCCATCCTAACCTACTGCTTTGCCTTGCACTCTAGTCTAGCCTTCTACAATTGAGGACAGGCAGCTGACTCCTCCCAACTTCCTGGGCTCCAGCAAGCAGTCACTGAAAACAGGATAAAAAACTCCCTGATCTTGGTTCTGGTGCCCAGCTCCAGGCCATCCCAGAGCAGTGGTTACAGAGAAAGAGTCAGATTAGTCCCTCTAGCCCTGGACCAAAGCATGGCCAGTCACCCTGTGGGGACAGGGTATTCAGTATCTGGTCAGTCCTAGAAGTTGTGATGGGCTGGAGCACGCTCACTGTGGATGGAATCTGAGATTTTATCTAAATTTTAAAAAGGCTGACCACATGAACATTTTTTCAATGGATTGTAACTTTACCAAGTGTGGGCAGATTGTTATGGTAAGAACAGAAGACAACCCCTTGCCAAACGTCAAGTTCCTGACCCAAACACGATGGCATACAACTTTTCAAAGAAACGGTTTATATTTATTTTAAACACTGACAAGACAATTTGTTTTCCCCTGACATCCCTGGAAACAACTCAACTGTTAGGGTTAAAAAGAAAATCCAACACACCACCACAAACAAAAAGCCCGGCCTGAGGCAGACACCCAGCATAGGAAATTCCAACTTTAATGGTTCATGTTGACAAAGTCATGAGCAACTGAAAGGTGTCTTATGTGATCTCCCAGGCAACTGCAACAGATGGTGATAGTCTTGCCTACAAAAATGCTACAGCTGACATGACAATCTCTGGGTGCACTTCACTATGTGGCTCTCTGCATGGACCTTAACGCGAGAGTCGGGATTAGATAGTTTCACTCTTCAGAGAGTGAAACCCTAATTTCTGCTAGTTTCTCTGTTTCCCTGACACACACAGGACTTGCATAAGTAATCTGAATTGATAAAATCTTGTGGGTTTTGAGTAAGATTAAGATGCCATACTGATATGTATCGTTAATGTTTACGCCTTAGCAGAAAGTAGCATACAACTCATTTTGCTTGAAGTTAATGCTTAATTATAAACTAACCAAATTATATATGGGGGATTATCAAAGTAATCAAAGCTATTCTGAGGCTAAGTCCCACCACAATGATGGGACGAGGATATTCTCTGTATCATCATTTGATGACCCAGTTCAGCAATAAACATTACATAAAGAGAAGTGATGGTGCAGCAGTTGTTTTAGCCAAGTTGGATTTTAGATAGTCAAAGAATAGCTGAAAACCAATGTATAATGCTAGTCCAGCAAAAACAGCAAAGAACTCTCATTTGAATTCATCCAGATCTGGCCATGCAGTTGCTGGATTCAAGTGCACAAAAACTAAGCCAAAAAAGGCATTGTACTGCATTAAAAACATATCAGCTTTTAACAGTTAGCTTTTCCTTTTCAAAAGGTTCATTTGAATTCTCAGCTTTCAGAGCCAGTTCAAGCACCAGCATTCAAGCAAAAACACCATTCGTCTCTAGTTGTCTGACAGTTACCCCAAAAGATGAACTAGCATTGTTTCCTATGAAGAAGGTTGTAAGTCAATTTTCATGATAGTTTAGCAGAAGACTCAAAATTGTGGTAGATACATATACATTTCATGTGGTGGTTTTCTAACAGCAGAATGAAAGAATGGAAAACTGAAAAGGTTGACTTTTTTCAGTTATATGCTCTTATTAAAATTTTAAAATCTATTTCTATGCTCATATTGCAATGCCAAGGGAAACACTTTCATAGACTATCAGTATGTACTAACAATATCATGGAGCAATTAGTAGGATAATATTGCTTGACAGACACTCCCATTTTTATTTACAATCCTCCCAGCCACACTTCTAAGTACTGAAGAAAAATTGATATTTCTATAGTGTAACAGCTACTACATATATATGGGTTCTTCAAATACAGCTATCAGTTATCATCCCATACAGAGATTAAAGATATACATTTAAAATTCCAACACTACTTTATTGCCTAATTTCCAGCAGTACCAATTTCAAGAGGTGATGAGAGTCATCCATACCTCTGAAAATGTTAAATTTTCACTAATTAGAAATACGCACATGTCCACAAAGTTACCAATATGACCTGTCTTCATCTTAGCGCTATATTTCCATTTTGTCCCCAAGGTGTTCAATACAAACAAACAATCTATTCTTTACTCTTGTGCATCTTAAAAAAGCTACCTTCAGTAAGCATAATCATTTGAAGTCTAAATGCTTTCACAGCAACATGCATAGATTAGAGCACAGTTCTAGTTCAGGTCAGAAAAGACATCTGGCAGAGGGAAGAGGACCAAAGGAACCTGACTTCTATTTCTAGGCTTTGCCACTGACTCACTAAGTAACCCTGAGCAATTCAGACAGGTTCCCCTGTATAAAATGGGGGTAAATAATACCCCTTCCTATTTTTGTAGTGCACTGTGAGATCTACATATGAAATCAATAAATATTATTTTTAAATCTGCACCCTGTATATAATCCTAGCAATATATGTTTACTTTTTGACAATACAACTTCATTCTTCACAGTACTTTGCTCGCTCCAGCCTTCATGTTCTGACTCCATCAACAGAATTATTAACTATGTTCCTAATGCTGAATCTTTTACATCTAATTATGCTTAAACAGAACAACAATCAAGCCAGGTTCTCATTCTTAGACTCTCTTTGCAAGGCTGGAAAATAGCAGGATCAGTGACGGCCTGTGACTATAGGCGGACTCAGCCGCTGCCTAGGGCACCGCCTTCAATGGGGAGCCTGATGATGATGTCAGTCCACTGACGGCCCTGCAGGCAGGGGTGCCGACTGCGCGTTCTGCCAGCTGCCACAGCCTGCCTCGGGCCGCTCCTGAGCAGGATGGAATCCTCTCTTGCATTTCTTGGCAACTTTAAGCCACACTCCCAAACTATAATTCATCTCCAACACAAAACATGGCATATTAAGATAGTGGCATTGTGAAACAGAGGAGAAAGGTGAAGTGCTTTCATCACACATGCCAGAAGAGTATTCTGGTACAATCTCACTTGGTCAGAATTGTTGCACTTAGACTTTTTATTTTAAAAAAGTTTCAGAAATGTAGCCAATTCAGCTGTTCCCTGAATGTCCACAATTAAAACTTTCAGCCTATGGATTTTGGTTTTTGTTCAGCACATTTTATAACTAGTATACTATACACACTGACCTGTTAATCATTGTGACATGCCTCTGCATTAGAACCTCTTTGGACAGTCCACATCCAGGTGCTGGGAGCAAACCATAGTGAGCGGTTTCTACGCTGGGTTTCACAATTCCATAAAAGCTTCCTTTGCTTTTTGGCAAGGGGGGTGTAGGCCTTCTGCTCCCTTCTGGTGTGGCCCTTAATCCTGGCTGTCTCAAAGTTGCTTTTGGCTTTCCTATAACATGGGCAGATATATAAAAACCAGAAAAGGCTGTTATCTCAATCTGAAAAGTTCCCTCACCCAAGCCTACACTTTACCAATGGTAAAAATATCTCGCTACAGAAATTAAGCTTTTAATGCTCTGTTTTTAAACTTTTTAAATCTCATGCTTAAAATGTTCATTCATAGCCACAATCTTTGAGCAATCAAGATCCAGCAAAACCACCATAACTGATATCCCTCATCCAAAAGCAGAGCAAGATTAGTTAGGTAGTTAATAGGGCAATAAATTGTGCGCTGTATTTTGGTGAGAAGTCAAACCAATTCCAGGCTAACATTTTTGTGAAATGTGGGCTACTGTATATCATTACAGCCAGCATGGCTATGGATTCAGCGGTAGCAGGTTTTCATAAACCCATTTCATCAGACAATATGTAACTGCTGGCTTCAAGAAAATGCTCTTGAACCTTTGTAGCTTTGTTAAAAAGGATTCTCTCCTCTAAAAACTATTCAACAACATTATGTGCTATCCATAAAACAATTTTTACAGAAACTTCTCATTTTACTCTATTTTGAGACCATGTCAGCTTTTGGAGGGAGGAAATATTCCTAAGACATTTCAAAGTGCTATTCTACTGCAGTACAGTCAAACTATTTGAGCAAATATGAGAAAAATGTAACATTAATTCCAGCATCAGTTAAGATAACCCACAATAAAAGTTAGAAACTCAAGAAAGTATGTACTTTTAATTGATTTGCTTTTAAAGCCATTTTATCTTTTCTGGGATCAAAAAGCTTAAACTATATTGGCTACAAAACATTTTGCTATAATGTATAAAAAATCTTTATACACTGAAGGCTTTATGCACCAATTTTAATAACCAAAATCAATTTTTAATGTTGAAACACATTTGGACTGTAGAGCTGCCAGCTGCAATGCTACAAAGTCATATATTCTGATAAGCTATTATTTTGCTAGAAGTACAGCCAAATAATGTTTAAGATGGCTCGCTGCACTATATTTTAAAGTCATATCTTCATAGTTTTATTATTGCTATTAACATTTAAGTATAATTAAATAATTATTCAAAACCCAATTACTGCATTATTTTTCATCTACATGCTTCAAATGCCACTAGTCTATAGGTCATGAAAGCTTTAGAGATTGAATGAAATGATGGGGACTAATCATTCAAGAGAGATCTTGGAGTCTTTGTGGATAGTTCTCTGAAAAAGACCACTCAATATGCAGCAACAGTCAAAAAAAGCAAACAATGTTAGGAATCATTAAGAAAGGGATAGAGAACATGACAGAAAATGTGTTATTGCCTCTACGTAAATCCATTGTATGCCTACATAAATAAAGTAATGGAGATTGCCTATCTCCTAGAATTGGAAGGGACTTTGAAATGTCATCAAGTCCAGTCCCCTGCCTTCACAGCAGGAGTGGGGGTATCTTGCTGGTTGTGCTTGACCTCCTCTGGCTGCTGGCTGCAGCACGGCCCAGCAGGACAGCTGCTGAGTCAGTATGCAAACGACCCCCAAACCTGTCTGACCAGTTACCCCCCCAGGGAGAGACACAAAGGAAGGGGGAATGCTGGGGGGCAGGGCTGGAAGTGAGTGAGTTAGTTTCTGGCTGGGTATCATGGAGGAAGCAGCCGAGCCAGGGGCTGGGATTTGAGGGCCCAGTCCCCCTCACCCCATCTCAAGGGGGGGCTGAGGCATCCTGGGGCATCCTGGGCCTGGCCCTAGAATTGGATTGCATCTATGCTGTGCTGTATCCTGGAGAAGCAATAAACTCCCTCTATTCTACTGGCTGGTGGAGTCTGTCCATGCCATTACGGGGGTGCAGGAGACGAGAAAACCCTAACGCGCCGTCACACCATCCCCGACAAATTTTTGCCCCAAATCCCTAAATGGCCTCTGCAAGGATTGAACTTACAACCCTGGGTTTAGCAGGCCAATGCTCAAACCACTGAGCTATCCCTCTCCCCCCAATCTTGAATATTGCATGCAGATGTAGTCACCTCATCCAAAAAAGATATATTGACATTGGAAAAAAGTTCAAAAAAGGGCAACAGAAATGATTATGGGTATGGAACACCTGGCCTCAGAGACGCAATTAAGAAGACTGGGGACTTTTCAGCTTGGAAAAGAGACAACTGAGTGGGGAATATGACAGATATCTATAAAATCATGACTAGTGTGGAGAAAAATCAATGAAGAGTTAATTTACTCCTTCCCCATAACACAAGAACTAGGAGTCACCATACAAAATCAATAGGTAGCAGGCTTCAAACAAAACAAAAGGAAGTACTTCACACAATGCACAATCAACCCGTGGAATTTCTTACCAGAGGAGGATGTCGTGAAGGCCAAGACTATAAGAGGGTTCAAAAAAGAACCTGGTAAGTTCCCGGAGGATAGCTCCATAATGGTTATTAGCCAGGATGGGAAGGGATGGTATCCCTAGCCTGTCAGAAGCCGGGAATGGATGAGATCACTTGATTCCCTGTTCTGTTCATTCTCTCTGGGGCACCTGGCATTGGCCACTGTCGGCAGACAGGACTCTGGGATAGATGGACCTTTGGTCTGATCCAGTGTGGCCGTTCTTATATTCTCTCCCCCACACCTACCACCTTTATCCTAATATTTGAGGTAGTAAATGGTTAATTCTGCTTCTCTAGATCTTTTGGCTCACAGGCGTAACAGCTCCTTGGTACAAGGCTGGCAGAAGAACCCTAACTCTTTAGGTACCCCTAATAGCTGCTATATGACAGCTTCTGAACATCCCAGCCACTACCTTCCATTGACTAGGGATGTTAAAACAGTTAATCAGTTAAATGAAAGTACTTAACCTATTAACCATTTTACCGTAAGTGCAGCCGCCTGGCTCACTACCCAGCCCTACTGCAGTCGGGGGTCCCATCAGCCTGGTGTGGCTGGTTGCCACTGGAATTCACTGGCCAGGGCAAGTTAACTGCTAAGCACACTGAAAGTCTCAGAGGGGTAGCACTGCTAATCTTTAAAAAAAAAGTGGTCCTGTAGCACCTTAGAGGCTAACATTATATATAAACAACTCGCTTCCATGCATCTGAAGTGCGTTGGGCCCATGAAGGCTCATGATACTATATATGTATTTTTTTTTAGTCTCTAACATGCTACAGACTACTTTTTTGGGGTAAACCTTATGCTTACCAGTTAATTGTTTGATATCCCTATCATTGACTAGAATAAAAGCTCCCAAAAATAAATTCAAGTTCATCAATGCTAGCCCAAAAGTTGCATTTCAAGTACAAGAAAAACCTCCCAACTACTGGGACACACACAAGCAAACTGAGCATCCTGCAAGATTGTATCTTCAGTGAAGCAGTTACAAAGCAAACAATTTTCCTACCTCTAAGGCACCGTTATAAAGGATTCACTCTCAGAATACAAAACTTGAATGATGTCCCCAGGGGAAAGTGAAAAAAACAGATATCCTTTTTTTGGCATCTAAACTCAGATTTCAAGGACAGAAGGGACTCTCTGGATCATCTAGTCTGATTTCCTGTAATAGATCCATAACCTCTGGCCAAGTTGCTGAAGTCCTCCAGTCATGATTTAAGGACTTCAAATTCCCAAGAATCCACCATTTACTCTAGCTCAAACCAGCAAATGGCCTGCACCCCATGCTGCAGAGGAGAGCAAAATAAACCTCGGGGTCTTGGCCAATCTGAGCTGGAGGGAAATTCCTGCCTGTCCCCACATCAGTTAGATTTAGAGCCTGTACATGTCAGTGAGGTCCACTAGCCAGACATCTGGGAAAGAATTTACTAAAAATGTAAAATCTATTTCTATGCTCACACCGCAATGCCAAGGGAAACACTTTCATAGACTATAGTAGTAACTTGGAGCCCTCCCTATCTAGTGTCCAATCTCCAGCCTATGAAGATATTTGCTATTAGCAGCAGCAAGATGGGCCACATGCCATTGTAGGCACTTCCATACTAGCGGCAGGTTTTTAACTGACTTTTAGACATACTCAAAGACAACTGTCCTTCAATTGTTTCAGTTACATCACCGCACATTCGTAAGCAAAAGCACTGTCTTCCTATTAACTTCATGTACATTCTTATATACTTCCTCAAAGTACTGGCAAGCACAAATATATATTTCAGAATGGTTTCCTTCTAATGTGAATTGATTAAGAGTGCATACAATTCATTGTAATCAGGAGGTTTAGAAGAGTAAGGCTCTGCTACAACAGACTACAATTTTAATGACCAGTATATCATATGTCTGTTTTCCAGTTTATCAACTCTTACCAACTAACGTGAATGGAGCAGTGTTCTTTAACCTCATCTGGCAGTTCACCTGTCGTCCCATTTTTCTTTTTGAACTTCTCTGGCGAGCTACCAGTTGAGCAATTCGCACAGTCTCAGCACAAGCAACAGCATGGCAAGTCATCTGCTCCGGGGGGGAAGGGAGAGGAGAAAATGGGTATAAGGAAAACAAGGTTCAAATATCTCTGCATTCCATGAAAGAAGCTTATTTCTTACATTTACTTAAACTCATTACCTTTAAATTGTACAAATCCTAACATTTATAGAAAGACTACAGTGAGCTGTTTTTTTCATGCCCAAGATATTTACTCCATATCGCATCTGGCCAGGAACTGCCTCTCCTTCCATGACCTGCCTTGTGAACTCTGAAAAACCAGCAAACCACTACTGGAAGAGCCCAGGGTCAAGCACAGACACAGAGCCTTTCTACGACAGAGTCCTACACTATAGAATGTCCGACCAAAGGAGACTAGGGTAAGTCCAAATAAACATTGCCAAATTTAAGAGATGCAAGAAAATTTTCTTTGCAAATGTGTCTCCTATATAAGGAAAAGAGATTTTTCTAGAGAGCAGAAACTAATGACCAGAGCATGGAAAAGGACTGAAGCAGTATGGTCCTCTATGCAGACACATTATCCTACTAGTCTGTACAACATCTACCCAATTTGGATATGTGATAAATAAGTAGAACCAAAATCTACCTTCAAGACAGAAAGTGCTGTATATGGTCTTTTTAGAAGTGAATGTGTCTCCACACACACTCACGCAGTATAACAAACAATAAAAGAGATTAATTCAGTGAACGGGGCTACTACCTCCCAAGTGGAGCTCTCATTTCAGAAGTTCTTACTTTAAATGATCTATTTTACCAACAGCACCTGTATTTCTACTTCCTTGGTTTACCAAAAGCAATTATTCTTGGCTTCTAGATCCTCAGCCATCCCTTCTCTTGAGCAGAGACCTACCTCTCTCGTGCTTCTTGAAAGGGGATTTTCCAGGCTGCACAGTTCCCTCAAACTGTGGTAACATCAGCAAGTCAGACTGCCTAAACAGGCAAGTAGCTGCACGTGGCCTCCTCTGCAAAGGTTTATGAACTGTATAACTACCTAGCTACCACAGTGCTCTAAGCAAGCACGTTGATTCTTAAGGTGAAAACATTCCAGAGAAAGCATTACAAATAATCAGTGTTCTATATGCATACTAAAAGCTTACCAGAGGTCACTCATCAAGTCTTATGAAGCCTCCACAGGTCAAAGTCCCCCCAACCCCTACCAGAAAGGATAAGGCCCTCTCATTGACAGATAATCCTGTCCATTTGTTGGATCAAAAATAAGGTCCTGAATCAGTTTAAACTCAAGTTATTTACTCAAAAGTCCTTTCTTTGTTAGTCTCTGGGAAAATCCAGTCCAAACCAGTATACATGAATTTCTCCAGGTGTTGGTACCTTTCTGGAAATGTTGCATCCTAAGTGAATTTGCCTAATTATATCCCCGTTCTTAGTTTCTGAACAGTGGTGGTCTTCCTTCCCCATGCAGTTCAACCCACAATGCCCAAGATGAATACAGTAAAACGTCCTAAAGATTTTGCTGGAAACTATATTTGTCCTAAACACATATTGTCTCAGAACAAGACTAAGCCACATGATAGATTAAGACACTCGCACTTCCACTATTGCTACCAATGGTAGGAAATACCATTGCTAAACCAAGACTGCAAGATCTCTCTAAAATCTTCAGTACAAAGTTAGTCCCACAAACCTTAAAATGAATTCCAAAACCACTTTAACAAGCATCTTGAGAAAAGCTCCCGATTGTATAATTTGTTACAATTCCCACTCCATGGTTATGAAGCTTTTCTTACCTCACCCATTTTATTAATTTCTATTTTGACAACTCCTGGAACTGTCTTCAGGTATCCTTCCAAAGTAGAGTGTCCTAGCTGTTTGAAAGGAATCCAGTCCCCAGTCAAGGATTTGTACTCCCCCTGCAGTCGTGGCAAAGGTATTCCATTTTTATTGGACTGGAGTACAGCTCGAAGCATCTTTGCAACTAGGTCAGCTTCTGGCATCTTTATCTGTAACCAAAAGTGAAAGCTCAAGTGCCAACCACGTTCCCCCTTCCCTTTTCCATCCTACAACCCCCAAAAAGCATTCCTGCATCCTCCTCCCCCTGCAGTTATTTGAAAGGCTGGTTAGAGGGAAAGAGAGGAGACTTATTGCCAGGATGTCACCTAGGCAGTACCCTAACATCTTTTCATTAGCCACCACCTACTAAACACCTGGTAAGATTTTACCTAAGTTAGGCTTTTAGCAATTACAGGCTTCAAGATGTTTAATACAGTCTAGCTCAGCTCCGTTAGACAGCAAGCAGGGGGTACATATTAGTCTTTGCTTTAGTGGAGGGCAGGGAATGTGAAGTTGTCCATTAATGTTCACCAAAGCCTGCAGTACTTCCAATTAGAGGACCCCCTCAAAGGCAGATATATGTGTTTTTTTATGGAGACATTACTTAACTGAGATCACAAGGATTACAATGCAGTATGCTTTTCAAGTTAAAGACATAGTGAGTTTAAACTCTTAAATATGCCTTTGTCAGAAAAGGGTCTTTGATTTTACTGTTCACATCACACAATTTCTTTTCTAAATAATACAAAATGAAAATATCAGTTTAGGAAGAGGTTTAATGTTCGCCGTTCCTATGAAGATCTAGAGTCATACTGTACTGAGAGCCATGTAATATTTTGTGTAATTAGCATCACTGACATAGGGTTGCAGTGCTCTATTTGTTAAAGAGGAAGAACACATCTCAGGGTTTCCTGCACTAGCAGATTTTGCTTCCCAAATTTCTTGGGGCAATAAAAGGATGCCATGTACATACTGTCACAGCTCCTGGGGAGGAAGAGATAGTCAGGAAGAGCTGGACCAAGACAGCTAGACACCAACTGAGGAGATTTAACGCTTTAGAGAGCAAAGTGCAAGCAGGCAACAAACCAGGACATTTAGGACATGTCTACACTACAGAGAAGATTGAAGCTGCCTCTGTCAAACTTCCAGGGGTTGATTAGCGGGTCTAGTTAAGACAGCTAATTTGAAACGAGCAGGTTTCGACCAACCCCTGATTCCACTCGCCTGTGGCGAGTAGATTTCAGCCGGTCGTTCCGTGTGCCCCATTCACCGGCACTGCACGCATACGCAGTGCCGATCTGGCGTATGTGCAGTGCAGGGCTGGCGAGAGTTCTCGCCACGGTTTGTCAAGCCCTGGAAGTGAGGGGGCGCTCCGGTCGATGTCGGTAGTCCTGCTACCACAAGGCGTAATGGAAGCCAAAGGAAGAGTGCTCTCCCTGCAACTTCCTGCGGTGTGGACTGAGCCAAAAACCAAGCTAAGCGACTTCGACTTCAGCTGGGCAATTCATAGAGCTGAAATGATTCATCTTAATTCAACCCTGTCCCATAGCACAGAGATACCCGTAGTGACTGCAGCTTCCCCACAGGAGCGCCACGGTGGTGCACCGTTTCCCCTCCCTCCCCGACTGTCCTCCCCCCTCCCCCCCCCGAATGCCCAGCCCCACTGAGCATAT
>JANRFK010004149.1:119443365-119455843 GCA_030068395.1 Apalone spinifera | reverse complement strand
TGAGGGAGGAATGGGGCACGAGCCCCCGATGGGGAGGACCAGGGAGGCTCTGAGGGCTCTTCGGGGTGGACACTCTCCCTCAGGGCCTCCTGAATCCTGACAGCCCCCCAATGGACCCCCCAGATGGCAGCCTGCAGCAAGTGCAGCCGGGCTGTTGGCAATGACCCCACGAGACGCACCGACATGCCCAGGGGCAGCTCTGGCTCCATGTGGCTGAGTGCTGTGGTGTCCCGAGTGCGGGCACTCAGGGCACTCCAAGACAGGACTGCTTTGCTGTCCCTCATCGAGGTAGACAAGCAAGCGGGGAACCCTGAGAACTGTCTGTCCGGGGTGGGGGTCGGGTCCCTTTAAGCATGGAGCTCAGTTAGTGTGTGGAGCTGCTGCCTGAGGCTAAGTCCTAACCTGATGTCCTTAACTTCGGTTCAGGGTCCTCTCAGTGTGGACGTGCTTTTCCGAAATAGTTTTTGTGTCTAGATGTGTTAATTCTAATTAAGCTAATTTGAAATAACTATCTTGAATTAAATTAACTCGAATTAACGCTGTAGTGTAGACGTACCCTCAGGGAACACTGAGAAAAGCCCAAGCGACAGCAGAACTGCCCTCTCCAGCCTGCCCCGAGGGGTGGGGTCCATGGCGGGAAGGCCACGGACCTGCGGCATCAGCAGGAGCGGATCCGGCCCCGCGGGCTGGCCACGTTCCCCGAGCTCGGGGGCAGCAGTGCTCCAGCTCCTGCCATTGCCTGCTGGGTGCCTGGCTAGAAGGAAATGACCGACCGGCCGCTCACAAAGGCGTGGCCCTAACAGCAGCTGCACAGCCAGTCTTCTCCTGCAGCCTCCCCACGCACCAGGCTCCCTGGCTCGGGGGCGCCGCGCCCCCTAAGTCATCGTTACATCCCGCGCTCACCCGCGGGGCGCTACAACCATGACACCTGCCAGTCAGCAATGCAGGGATGAGAGCCCAGGGCCCCCGCCTGGCCAGAGCTCTCCCCTGCCCATCCCTGGCACCAGCCTTCTGGGGCTCTCCCCCTCCCGTCCCCGGCACGACACTGCTCAGCTCAGTGCGTACGGCTGCAGCGAGCGCTGCGTTGTTCGCCTCGGGGAGCTGGGGCGATGGGTATGCCGAAGACGGGACTCCCCTCCCCCCCAGCGCTGCTTTGCAGGGTCTCGGCTGGAGTGCGGACAAGGAGGGTCGGCAGTTTCGGATGCGATGGAAGGAAAATCTCAGAACGCCCTCACTTGCTCTTTTCGAAAGCCCTGAGCCATGGCCTGAGCACTGGGCCCGCGCACGCAGGAGACACGAGGGGCGGGCTGTCGCCAGGGCTCCTACCTGCCAGGGCTGGGATGGTGACTTTGTTCCATTCCCAGGGCTGATCGTACTCGTCGGCAGGCCTGTCGTCATCTTGCGGCAGCTTGCTCTCGCGCGCCCGCTGGCTCAGCAGGCTGTCTGTGTCCGACTCCACCCCGCTGCCCTCTGGCTCGTAGGGTGTGTCGTAGAGCTGCATGCCCCTCCGCTGCGACGTCACGCTGTCCTGCCGCTGGAATTCTGCAGGCAGAGAGAGACCGCTCGCGTTAGGGCGACAGCGACTGTACCGCTCCCCTGAGCGTGGCCACAGCAGCCCCGCCCGGAGAGACGCTGCCGCAGACAGCTGCCACGGTCCTCTCTCTGCTGGGCCGCGGACACGAACCAGACCCGAGTCTCCACCATCAATATTTCACACGCGCTCCAGGCAGCCACTGTGCGAATTTCGCACGGCCCGGCGGCGAGACGTGCCGGGACGCGACCGCGCTTGGTCGAGCAGTGCTCCCAACGGGCCTGGTTCTGCCAGCTCCTTTGAGCTCTCCGCCCGTCCCACGTCACCGGACAGGCCCCGCCCACAGAGAGGCCGTGTGGCCACAGGAAGGGGTAAGTAGAGGCGTTCGGAAGGCGATGGACGGAGGCCAGCGGGGCTGGTTTGCTCGCTGGGACAAGGCCAAGCAGACGCTGACACGGCGCAGAAAGCTAGGAACGCCCCCGCAGGGCAGAGTTAAACCAGCCGGGGACCTGACGCCAGAGCGGGCATCGCATCTCCCGACACCGAGCTCCCACATCGCCCCTCCCATCAGCAGCTGTCCAAGCGCCCTACCACGCTGGCCATGTGTCGCGACCTCCGCGTGGCAGGGCCGGGACTTGTCACGGGTCCCCCAGCAGCTGTGGCAGAGCCAGATCCAGTCGCACTTCTGTGCTTGGGGCCCCACTGCCAAGACACAGCCCACAAGTGACACCTTGCGGCTACGCCAGCATACGGCATCGTCAGTTACGGCGCGTCTCACTGGACCCCGCCCGGCACGGCCTCCTCGCCAAGCCGCAGCACCCCCGGGCCACCCGCTCACCTGCAGCAGCTCACAGCGTGCCACAGCCCTTCCAAACTCAAAACAGCCACCAGTCTGCCACGCAGGGCGCTATCCACTAAGCACGAGGGCTACCCATCCGGTCACTGGTCAGCTGGCCCTTGGCATTTCACTGCCAGCTGGAGCAGCCCCGGCCACGGTGGGACCCGTGGCGGGCCAGGCAGCGGGGCCTCGGTCGCAGCTAGCCTGCTAAGCGATGTCGACTAGCCCTGCTGGAAAGGGGCTGTCTCCTGTCGCACCTGGAGAGCGGGGCCTGGTGCAAAGAAAGGGCCGGTGGGGGCCAGGGTTAGGAAGCGCAGAGACCAGTCTCACTCCGGAAGCCTTCCCTGCCTGAGGACAAGATGGCTTGCCGGGCCGACTCCTGCCCATTTCCTTGCAGCGGCCAGACTGCCGCGGCCTGCCCCGACATACTGCAGGGGCTCTGCCCTGCCCGCGAGTCCAGTCTAACGGCAGCTGGGAGCCCCTCTCTGTCGGGCCAGACACAGCAGGCCCCAAGAAGCTGCCTGCAGCCATCAAGTCACAGCCTGACGCACTCTGCTGCTAGCCCAGCAGCTCTTGCACAGACCACAACACCCCAAGCCGGCACTCGCAGCGCAAACGCGGCAGCAAACACAAGAGCCCTGCAGTTACCCTGTTTGGAAACAGCCCCCCGGCCCCTCCAAGAGACACCGAGGCCAGCGTCACTAGCCACCGGCGCAACGTACCACAGGGGGGCGGCTCGCCGTCACCAGCAGCCTGCAAATCGAGACGGGCTATTTCTGGAAGCTGTGCTCTGGGAAGCACCGTGGGGCAGGTCTCGCCTCTCGTACAGAGCAGGGCCGGCCGGCCGACCACAAGGGTCCCGCCTGGCTGTGGAGTGTCGGGCGCTCAGGAACCCAGGGTCATCACAAGCAGCTGTTGCCGAATTGCAGTTGTATTTATCTGTAAGAACGATTACTAATGCATGCTTATTTCAGAGCACCCTCTATGGCTACCGGACACTGCAGGGCTGGGGACAGTCAGACAATTCGTTACAGGAGAGATTGAGAAGTGAAAGGTTCTTAGTCATAAACACAAGTTATTAACATTGAATCAAAATACGCAGCATAAATACCCTTACACCAAAAGCGCACGTTCTCAAGCAGCATTTTCTGACTTTGCCGATCTGTAAACTTTAATTGTTATTCATCTGTTTGTGTGTGTCCAGTGAAAGCAAAGTTAATCCTCATTTACGGATACAAATGTAACCCTCCAAAGCCCCATCAGAATTTTGGATTTATCTCCAGCAAAGGGATTATTTTTAATAGATCATCAAAGACCTGCGAACACCACCCCCCCACTGCATAATCCAATTTTCCTTCATCCAGAAAGAAAACGGATTAAGAGTTAATTGTTTAAAAACAATACTTCCAAATAAAGAATCTGAACTTCCTATAAAAGAACAAGCTCAATCCTGGGCAGACGCATTTCTACTGTTATCGTCTACAGTAACGATGCAAATTAATGTGAAGAAAATCCTGTGAAACCCAGTGATGCAGCTAAACGACACGCTTCCAAATAATGCACAGGCGTGGATTTCAGATTCCACTCCCACTTCATACAGTAACAAAGCCCAGAAAACAGGTCTCTGACTAGCTCTTCTGCAGCATCTTCAGGTGTATGAGAAAAGCGCCCTTCCACACAGTGAAATACCGAGACTCTTCCGTGCCTATATTGAAAGTGTCTTTATGAAAGAATTTTGCTCCAAGGCAGGACTCTACATTCAGAAAATGCTTCTTGTGGAAGATCACACAGGCCACAGCCAGCTATAGGCTGTTAACACTCTCCTGACCCTTGCTCCATCAGAACCACAAGCATCAGCCCCCTTTTACATCACAGCCATATTTAGCCTCTCTGGTAGTTTACTAAAACCAGCGCCCCGCGGGGAAACACATTTGATGCGCCCACACTTCCCAGGACAATCTTCCTAAAGCCAAGAGTCCCGCACTCCCAATGAGCGGAACCCACATTTCGCTGGACACCCCGTTAGCCCCCCGCAACCCAGGAAGCGCAGGAGGCAGCAATCTTATGTTCAAGTCAAGTTCTTTTTCCAGAGCATCAGCACATTCACAGGAGGACCTTTCAGAACGAACGTGGCAGGTTGCTATTTCATGCCTCCTACTCTGTGACCATGAGCATCAAACTGCCCCTGAAGCAGAAAGGGCTTCCCTGGGAAGCTAGACGCTAAGGCAAGCGGAGAAATATTCAGATCCATTTCATCTGTTTGAATGTCAATCTTTAATGACCATGTCGCACGGATGCGAACACGGACGCAGTGCATCTCATGGGCGAGCCACACGCCCTTTCCCCGTCAGCAGCAGCAGCAGGCCCTGAACTGACACGCTTCCACACACGCAGCACCTGCAAGATGTATGCAGACAGCGCCGCCCAGCCCCCCCCAACGCTCGCTGTCTGTGGGACACGGACCGACTGTGCACGGGCACTTTAGAGGGATTTACACAAAAGTGGAAATCACCAGAGCTCTAAACACTGAAATAATTCTTGGCGTGACCAAGGAATCTGGCATTGAGGGTTACAAGGCCATGGGTCTTTTCATTCCAACAGAAGCAAACACAATCGAGAATGCACTGAACAAAAGGCTGCCAAAGCTTCATACAGACTATTTTCTGCTTTCGTTGAAGACCAAGTTTTATTATTAATTTTATCCTTTGATCTCTGGGCTGAAGTGCATTTTTCTGGAATTATGTTTATCAAGTGAATAAAATTCAGCAGCAGTACAGGGAACTGAAGTTTCCCAGGAAGAAATTTACTATCACTTCTGTTGCTAACAGGTTGCAAGTCATCACAATGGGCAGAATAAACTTCCCTGCAGTTCTAACTAAGGATGTTAAATTGCGTTTAATCAGCTAATCAAGTAGTCAGTGGAAATTAGGCAATGAAGGGGGAAGCTGCAAAGCCGCAGTGGCTCGGCCTTTTCAACGTAGTTTGTCTGGGACCAAGCGTGAGCCGGGACATCTGAGTCGTGGCATGTGCCCGGTCCACCGCTGCGTCTCTGCCTCCCTTGCCCCTCCTGTGGAGACGGTGCTGGGGGAACTGGCTTTTCAGTTGGCTCCCCCAGCACCAGCCCTTGCTCCCCCCACTTGCTGACAGAGGCAGCAAGGGGGGGAAGCGCTAGCTGAGTAGTGACTCGACTACCAATAAGCCTAGGCTTATCGGATAGGCGACTAGTCACTTCTAACCCCAGTTCTTATGCTCTGCAAGCCGTGGTTGTAAGAGCCAGGCTCAGGGTTTGCAGGCTCCCTGTGAAAGTCAGAAGCTGACCTGCAAGCTAAAAGCATGTAGAGCTGTTGGGACTGTCAGGCTATGCGACCCAAAGGCTGCGCTCAAATGTCATGGCTTCCACCTGCCGGACTCCCCTTTGGCAGTCAGACAGCCTCCAATACCGACAGCCACCCGGCGAAGCAGGAAACGGCTGCAGCACTCAACTGCTCTTAACGTTTCAGTAGCCTAAATAACTAAACAACATTGCTGAAGGATTTGTAGTCCGGGCCGCCCCCGCTCCAAGTCCAAGGTACGTTCCAAAAAACTTGGACTTTCAGCGACACAACGTGCAGTGGGGACGCCCTGTATTCCCGTGGTACCCTCTTACTCGTGGGAATCCCTTTGGCGTGCAATAGGGTGGCAGAAGGTGCCCTGCAAACACCGAAGTAACGTTCTCTAAAGGAGACGGAGATGGAGACGTGGTGTTTGGTTCTGCGCTGTGCCGTCTGACCGGCACGCTCCTCCTCCTCCCAAAGGCAATGCCGTCGATTTGAACAAAGCTAACCAGCGCCCGACCCACGCTGACAGGAGAGCTCTGGAAACTGCAAAGGGTCAGAGCAAAGAGTGCAGCCCCACCCCAAACTTAACACCTTCCTTCCCAGTGGGGGAGAAGTGAAATTGCCTCCTGTCACCACCAGCCAAGTATTTCCATCCGGTAACTGGCTATAGCTCGATCCAGCCCGGCACGCTGCTGCCAGACATGAATTAAAACCCCTGGCAGCATTCCCAGCTTGCGTCTGACTGGAGCACACGTCAAGGAGACGTCTCACCTCCCATCTCTAACCCGGCGACGTGCAGCGACTCATCTGAATATCTGCACGAGGGATACAGTGCCCGGAGAGGAACCCTGCAGACAGCCGACGGTGCTGTGCTCCAAGAACCAGCGAGTGCAGAGCTGCAATAAACGTCCCGTCGGGCCTTTAATGCATCTCGAGGCCTTAAAAATATCCCATCTGGACTCTGGACGCTTCAAAGGACGGACCTGCCAGGACCGAGAGCGCCAACCCCTGTGCCGATCGACCGTTCCATCGGTGTTACTGCCACTGCTCGACACAGAAGGAACACGCATACCCGGTGGGGCCTTGGGGGGGGGGACGCACACAAATACCCAATGGGGCCTTTGGGGAGGGGGAATGCATGTACACCCCCGATGGGGCCTTTGGGAACACACATATATCCCCGATGGGACCCTTGGGGAGCAATGCACATCTCCCCCCAGTGGGGTCTTTGGGGGGAGGGGGAATGCACATACACCCCCAATGGGGCCTTTGGGGGGTGCACACATACCCGATGGGGCCTTTGGGGCGGAGGGAGATGCACACATACCCAAACAGGGGCTAGGGGGGAGAGAACAAGCAGCTAGGTGCCTTGCCACCTGCGGCCCGGCTCGCGAATGGGGAACACACAGGAACAAGCCGCAGCACGAGCAGGCGGGCCGCCAGACAGCAAGGTACAGCAACAGAGCACCGTGAGCCAAAGAGCTGCTCCAAAGGCCAAATTTGCAACTCCGAGCTGCCGAGGCAGCTGCGCTCCTCTGGGCCCGAGCACAGCACAAAGGCCAACGCGAGGCGTGCGAGAGCTGGGGACAGAGCGCGCTCTCAGCCCAACGGATCCCAGAATAAACCAAGCTTGCAGAGACGACCAAGGCAAACTCTGGCTGCCCCTTGGAAGCTCTGCAGAGAGCGCACAGTGACACGGGACCCTGTGTACTCACTGAAACTTATTGTTTAACCAGGTCACTGTTCACAGTGACACGGGCCCTCCTGCTCCAAAGCGAGCCAGCCCAGCCCTGGAACAAGGCAGCCCCTAAAGCTCAACACAAGCAAATACAATTGAAAGACAAACCCAAAGCAGAACCGTTTCCTGTGGTAAGGGAGAGACTCACCACTTCCCTGCAGCTCTGGATTTTACACTGTTGCTCCTGCTCTTCCATGGAAGAGGCTCTGACACCGGGATCATGGGCAGTAGCAACGCCCTCTTGGCTGGTTACAGACTTTGTCCGGTTCAAACAGGGCTACCCACTCACTAGTGAGGCTCTCGCACAGGTGTTCACGTGGCACTGCTGTAGTTGTGCATGCAGACCGAGGTGTGCCTGCATGCTTCAAACACCACTCCCCAGGACGTGCCTCCATGCCAATCCTGGATCTTGTCTGACAATTCAAACATCCATGGTTATTTTCATCATCATGAGTCAGATGCCACCAGCTGAAGGTGGGTTTTCTTTTTCCGTGACTCGGGTTCTGTAGTTCCTGCATGGGAGAGTTGAAAGCTGCACCACAGCTTGTCCCTCTCCGATGCTGAAAGGCACTTAACCCTTGGGCTGAGCGCCGTAGGGGTCTTCAGAAATCTCACACTGGCACTTGCTTTGTGTACTGTCAAATCTGCAGCGAGAGTGCTCTGAAAACGAACCCGCGCTGAGATATCATCTGAGACTGCACGAAGTATACGGCAGAACAAGTGTAAAGCAGAGATGGATACTTGCAAGTCTCTCCCCCCCGGAGTTCAATCATCTATTTAAGTAATGCGGGTTTTTTAATGAGTGCCATCAGCATGGAAGCATGTCCTCTGGAACAGTGGCTAATGCATTAAGGGGCATATGAATACAGGCAGCAAAAGTCCCATGTGAACACCTATTCTCCCTTTCAGGTGACATTGTACATAAGAAGCAGGCAGCGTGATCTCCCGTAAATTGTTTGTCCTACCAATTGTCTGAACAAGAAGTAGGACTGAGTGGACTTGTAGGCTCTGAAGATTCGGATTGTTTTGTTGAGTGAGGTCATGTAACCAAAAACAATAAAATCTACACTTGTAAGTTGCCTTTTCAAGACAAAAATTATATTACAGTACATGTAAGAGAGGAATTAAAAATACTCTCTCATTTTTACAGTGCACATGCTTACATTCAAATATAAAAGTCAGTAGTGTACATCGTTTGTATTCTATGTTGTAACTGAAATGAATAGATTTGAAAATGTAGAAAGAGATCCAAAAATATTTAATTAATTCAATTGGTATTCTATTGTTATCAGTGCAGTGAATCACAATTTTAATCACAATTGAGTTAATCACGAGTTAACGGCGATTAATCAACAGCCCTGGTGTACATGCTGTGCCCTCCAAACTTTCCTGGTGGAAATGCCTGCCTGAGACACTGCCACTGCTAATGGCTCGGCTGTAAGAATGCCACACAGACCCATCCGCTTTCTGCCACCGGGCCCCGCATTAGCACATCCTTTCCAGCGCCACTCGATCGGCTCGTCTGCAGCTCGCCAGCTGCTTTCCCAACCCCCCGGGCAGCCAACTTATGGGGCTCCAAACGCTCCCAGGCACAAGTCCCTGAGCAGTAAAGCGCCCGGCTGCTGTTTACGGCTCTGGGGCGGCTAACACAGCAGGGAAACAGACGCTCTCGGCGGGCGTGAGACACGCCGAGGAGGAGTTACGTCGCCAGGACCCAGGCTAACATTCCTTGGCAGCTGTTCGCTGTCCCCAGCTTCCACGCCCAAACCCGAGGACAGACGTTGGCCTGACCCTGGGGGGCTGCTGGGAAGGGATTCAGCTACACAAAGCACAGCCTGGTGACTGCGCTGCCAGCTGGCAATACCCTGTGACGCGCTGCGGCTCCTTCCGGTGAAGGCTGCTCCAGCCCCTCTTCCGCAGGAGGGCGCGAGACGGGCTTGGGTTTGTGCCGGGCACCTGCTTGGAACTTGCGCCCAGCCCGGGCTAGGTGTGAACCAGGGAGAGGCGCAGGCCAGCCGACGGGGAGCAACGGGCCCAACTGCCCTGGGGCCTGAGCATTCGAAAGGGCCGGGCCCCAACCCCAATGCCACTACCGCAGCAACAGCCCGAGCCCCTCAAATCGCCGTGGAGCCCCCAACCCCACCCCTTCCACCTGAGCCGTGGCTCGGAGCTGGGCCCTCCCCTCCCCGTCTCGGGGCCCAGCTCAGTGCGGGGGGCTTTCTGGGTCACACCACCCGTCCACTGAGCTGCTTCCTGCTCCGTTTGGTGAGAGCCAGCCTCGGGTACTTGCTGGGCAGCGCCAGCCACTGGGGGGGGCATGGTCCCTGCAGACTTTGCCCCCCAGCTCTGAGCTGTGGAAGCAGGAGGGCAATTCCCGCGCGTGACCGTGGCCTGAAGGTGAACGCTTGTTCCAAGTTCTCCCCGCCCCATAGCCACCTTTCCCTTAGCGAGCGCTAGGGGAGACCTTCTACCCGCCCCCACCGACTGTCCCTCTCCAGAAGGCCAGCGGGGCAGCTCCCCCCGACCTGCAGCCGGCCCTCCCCCAAGCCAGTCCAGGAGGGGGCAGGAGCCCTTCTGGGTGGGAGGGGTCTGGTTTCAGAGACTGGACGCGCCACCTGCTGCCCACTCCCCGGACCCAGCTGCAGCCCACTGCGTCGTGACTCCGCCCCCCGGCTCGCCCGTGCTTTGGCTGGAGCCACGCCAGGCGGTACCCCCACGAGGACTCCCCGTCAGGCGGGCGAACACGAAATTCAAACAGCAACCAGGACATCATCTCGGCAAAGCCCAGCACAGCACCCCCAAGCCCCACAACCACGGCAGCAGCCACAGAGCCGCGCCGCGGGAGTCTGGGCCCGGAAACCCCGAGACAGGTGAGGTCTCCGGGCCCGCGCCGACACCCACGCTGCTAGTCTCACACACGCCCCAGTCTGTTGGCCTGGGCTCAGTCTAGCGATCCCTGGGCTTTGGGGGATGTTTGCACCCTCGCTGCGCAGAGCCCCAGGGCCGATTTCCACTTCGGCGCCATCCCCAAAGCTCAGCCTCGGTGCACCTCCCTCCTACCTGGCTGCCGAGCCAAGTGTGTCCTGCCCCAGCCTGGGGCCAAGGAGCCAGCTGTGCAGTCCCTGAACGTGTCTGCAGATACCTGCTAATACTTTAAGAGTTCACGCTGTCTCCGGCAGCCGGCCTGTGCCTGGGCCAGAGCAGCCACGTGTCCTTTGAAGCAAGGAAATCTGTTCTAGAAACCCCTCCAAGATGGACACAGTCTGGCACGCAGAGCATGGCTGGGCCTCCTTTGGGAAAGGGCTGAAAAATGGAAGTCCCCCACCAGAAGTCGAGGCACACGGCATGTGCAGGGGCTGCTCAGCCCAACCATTTGCCTCCCTCCGTGCTACTTCAGCAGCAGCAATTCCTCAAAAGCTGGGAGCCCCACGCAAGCCACGGCAGCCATGCTCGTGTGCCTACAACGTGCAGGCGGTGCCCACGGGACCGTGGCAGCGCTGTGATTGGCTGCGGAGGGAGTGCCCGGCTCCCACAGCCAGTGTGGTGTGCGACCAGCCCGCCCCCCACGTCACATGCCCCGGCCCTACGTGCCTGTCACTTCAGTAACGCCGGTAGGAGAAACCTACGTGGATGGGAAGCAGTGGAATCTGGCGACCCCACACGTGGGCAGCAGTAGCCACGGTGCCCCGGGGCCGCACCCAGAGCCCGGGGGCCACATGTGGCCTGAAGGTTGCTCCCGCTGGCTTGGCGAACACTCGAGTTTCTTTTTCAGCTGTGCAGACTAGGCGCCAGAGCACGTGGCTCAAATCCCTGACCAGTTTCCTTCCACACCTCAAAGCCACGTCCCACATGGGCAGGCCGGGGGTCAAGCGCGGCTCCATGGACGCAAGCAGAGCTCCCTGCTGGGCGCGCGCCGACTCGCTCCTAGGCCTGCGGGGAGCCAACGGGAGCAGCCGGGGACTCTGAGGCTGCCATGCAAATCCAGACCCCTGGGGCAGGGAGGCAGCCGCTGTGAGCGTGACACTCCCCCGGCAGCGTCCTGCCGCTCGTCTGCGGAGAGATTCCAATGCCGCCCCGCTGACGAGACTGGTGTTCCTGCGGGTGGTGCACAGCTGCACATTCTGTGGCGCATATAAAATGCCTTCCGCACACGGCGGGAAGACATTAGAGGGAACACGGCCTGGGAGAGGCTGCTCCGGCCCAGGGCCAGGGGACGAGCCTAGGCACTGAAAGCTGCTCCTGGTTCTGGGGCTGGGCAGAGTCCCAGGCAGCTGCTTCTCCTGAGCTGCACCCGCACCCCTCCCCTGTGGCTCCCACATACGGCGGGCAGTTTGCAGGGTGGCTGGGTACCAGCGAAGGCCCCCCGCTCACGGCCGATAGTCTGCCGGGCCCCTCCTGAGGCACTCAGCAGGGGGACCCTGGGACAAGAGCCCCCTCCCCCCCCGGACAGTCTTTCCCCTAGTGCTTTGTGCATTGCCTCACTGCCACCTGCGCGTCCCTGCAGCCGCACGGGGTTAACCTACAGCACTGCAGGAGCAGGGTCTAGTCACACAAGCCGTGTGCAACACACACCCCTCCTCCGGGGAGCGCGGCTTCCGACTGGCCAGCTGCCCCGCGCCGCCAGAGAGCTTCCAAAGCAGCCGGCAGCGCGGAGCCGCGAGCCGGAATTCACATGCAAACGGAGCAGCTGCAGCCACGTCTGAACAATACCCCCCCAGCGTGGGGCTCGCGTGACACGGGTCCCTTCCCATGCGGCTGGAGATGAGCCACGGCCCCTCCGGTTTGACAAGCGCGGCTGTCCCACGCCAGCCCGTGTCGCTTACACCCTAACCCTTGTGTCAGCCCCTCAAGTGCCACCCGCTCCTGCCCCCGGCTTCTCACCTCTGTTCAGGCCCCTTCCTGTACTCCGGCCCCTGGCAGGGCCAATCGCTGTCATAGGCCGGGGATGGCGAGGGGAATTAGCGCCATGTCCTTTCCCTCCCCAGGACAGGCCACGGGAGCTAACCTGGTTTCTTCTGGCTGCCAAGGGGAGAGCAGCTGGCTGGCGGGGAGAA
>JANRFK010004149.1:119402892-119415591 GCA_030068395.1 Apalone spinifera | reverse complement strand
TGGCTGTTCCCTCAGCGCCTGCTCCAGCACTCGCCTGGCTGTTCCCTCAGCGCCTGCTCCAGCACTCGCCTGGCCTTTCCCTCAGCGCCAGCTGCAGCTCATGCTTGCTGGCCTCTCTCACACTCTGCCCACCCCTGATGGGCCTGGGGATGCCTCCAGCCCCCATCCCTGTCTGCTCCTTGCCAGTGACCGTCCCTTGTGAAGCGCAGCCCCTGTTGGAGCCGGATCCATGGCCTGGCCCCCTTGCAGTCACCTCAGTCATTGGCGGCTCCACACAGTGCCTCTCTACCCAGGGACAGCCTGGGCCCCCCTCACCCTCTGGCCTGCCTGGGGCTGGCCAGCCCCACTGCCCTGGAGCCCAGCCCAGGGAGAGTCAGTGGCCTTTGGAAAGGCCCAAGCTGGGTCCGTGTTAGAGGCAGAGGAAGGGTGGGAGCAGGGAATGGCCGTGGGGCTCTGCTTGTTCCCAGTTTCTCTGGGAGGAGCTCCTGGCACACGGGGCAGGCAGAGGGGCCTTCTGGTGTGGCTCAGCCCCGGGCCCCTCTGAGAACAGCGTTCCTGTGCGTCCCCCTCGCAGCTACAGCGTGCTCACCCCCAGCCCCATAACAATGCAATTTGTCATCGTCTGCCTGGCTTGCCATTCAGGCGACAGGCACTGCTGGTGGGAATGGCTTCTTGTATTTCTCAGTCATTCATACTGCTCATTAGGCCAGGCCCGCCTCGGCTGTGCCAGACCACATAGCTACAAGTTCCTGAAGCCGGTGAATTTGCATGCATGTGTGTTTGCAGCACTGGCTCGTGAGCGCAGGTTCCTGGCACGGAACTAATATCCACCGTGGGGCGACGGTCTGCCTGCCCCTAACGGGGAGTCGGCATTGTTAGCCCAGAGCTGGGCTGTCATGCCTACGGCTGGCAGCCGGCCCCGGCCCTTGGAGCATGTCAGCCAGCTAACAGGCTGCCCATACATATCTGGGCGTGTCTACGTGAGCCCCAGCCTGCTCTACGGGGGGCGGGGGCGCTGGGCAGCAGGCCAGCATGTTGGACTGTAGCGCCCCGTGTGACCCTGCCGCAGCGCTTGGAAGTCTGCCTCAGACAGGACTAGCTCCACGCACAGTACGAGCCAGCAGGGGCACGTGGGAGAGATACAGAGCAGCCCCGCCTGCAGGCGAGCTCTCCAGGTCACAGGACTGCCGCGCCACAGTCCAGGAAACCCTCCTGTCCGGGGGGACCCGCTTGGCCATGTTCACCAGGAGCCAGCGCAGCGCGAGTCTGGTGGAAACTGGCTTGTGTCCCGGCGAGGGGACGGGCCCTGAGCAGCGCTAAAAGAACCTCGGTGCTGAAGGACAACAGCAGCAGCCACATCGCCATGCCTTAGCTTCAGCAAGGTCCATCCTGCAGCTCCTGGGGGCGGAGGGAGGGCCAGCCCTGAGAGGAAGGGGCAGGAGGACGGACAACAATTTAGGATAATGGAGGAGAGAACAGGTGATCCTCTCTGGTAGCCATCATCTGGGATCATCTGCGATTACATGGGGGTCATCGCAACAACCCTGGCTACCTTATTACAGATGGGGAAACTGAGGCACGGAGCAGGGAAATGACTTGCCCAAGGTCACCCCGTAGGCCAGAGCCAGGATTAGACTCCAGCCCCCTGAGTCCCAGCCCAGGACCGTACAAGCACGTGTCAACACATAAAGAAAGGTGAAGAGAAGTGCAAGCGAGAATGCAGAGCCTTGAAGGAACGAGATGAGGCGGCTAAAGGAATGACTCACGGTCTGAGAGCAGACCTGGAGCGAGGTCTGGACAATGAGGAAGCCAAGGAGCCGTGTGGCACCTGCCAGGGTCGCAGCAAGAGCAGGGAGGGGTGACCAGAGAAGCCGCGGATGGGGCCGAAGGTGCCGCAAAGGGGCCTCCATTGAAGTCAGGGGGGTTACGCCAGGGAAGAGGCGCCCGTCCTGGGAATGGTGCAATTCCCGCCTACGCAGGCCCATGCCCGTCTGTGAAGGGAGGAAGGAGTTTGCAGGAGTGGGGCCAATTCCGCACAGGGCAGGAACGCAAGCCAGAGCCAGACAAGGGCAGGCTGGGAGCCAGGGGTGCAGGAAGAGGCTTCGGGGAGACAGACAAGAGTTTGCAATGCTGCCGTCAGAGGGGCTGAGCTGCACATGCCCGGCAGGTACTGCCCAGTGCTTGTGCAGCCTGCTGACAACCCCGGCCGTGCTCGGGCTGAGGCCTGGGAATGTCCCTGGAGCTGGCGGGTGTTCCCCGGGATGGAGCGGGGCGGGATTACGCCTGGCCGTGGCGTTCTGGGGAGCTCTGCGAGATCGGGGGAGCAGTCTGTGCCCTTGTGAGGCGCAGCCCCCGTCTCCTGTCAGAGAACAGCTGCTCTGGCACGGCTGGGCGGGCAGGGGAGGAGCTGGAGAACCAAGAGGCGGGAAGCAGAGGTGAGTAACCTGGAGGAGGGCCCTGAGGTTACTAGCGGGCTTGCCCCCCTCGGGGCGGGGCGGGACTCGGGCGCCCTCGGACAGGCGTCCGGTCTCCCTGCTCACGGCAGGAGGTCGGTGCGTGCTCACAGGTGGCGCGTACAGACCCTGCTGCGATGCCACACATCCCCTCTGGCAGCGCCCGCCCGGCACAGCGCGCCCACCAGAATCAGAAACTGCCCCTCACTGGCGCTGCGGAGCGAAGGGCCCTGTGCACGGCCCGGCCCCCCCGGGAACCACGCCCTCAGGCCCGAACCGGGCGGGAGAAGGGTGCCAGGGACCCCGCCCTGGAGAGGCCTGTCCGGCTGGTCGCCTAGGACTGCTCCCCTCCCCCGCTAGCAGTGCACCCCTGCCCGGCATGGCAGCGGGGTGGAATGGCAACATGGCCCGCCTGGGGTGGGCAGGTTCAGGGCTGTCTCTGCCGGCCTTGGCATTTATGCCGCTGTACCAGGCTGGCCGCCGGCTGGCTCTGCAGAGCAGGGTGCGAGGGAGCCGGCTCTCCACCCGGGCCCAGGCAGACAGACCCCCGGCCCTGGAACCTCACGCCTGCCATTGGAAGCACCCTTTGAACAGAGTGGGCCTGTCGTGGAGGCTAATTTGAAGTGCAGACTTTTAATTCCCGGGAATAATATGCAAGAAGGAAGAAATTCAGCTGAACTCTCCCAAGCCAGGCAGTTAACAACACTCCCATTCCTTTCAGTGGGGCCAGAAGTCCTGCCTGCTGGTTTGACATGTAAATTGAGCAGAACTGATAGAGCCACATGTGAAGGCTGCCCCAGGGGGCACGTTTAGAGTCAATCTCCAGAGTAGGGCCAGAAAAAGGGATTCTTTTTAAAAGAATGTGTCATTTAAAGGGATTGGGTCGCCCTCTTCCTTTTCCCCGCCTGGCCTGAGCCTTGTGGCGTGCTCCCGCCCTCTTCTACGCAAGTGTTACACTGGCAACATTTTGAAAATTCATCCTCTTAGGGGGGAGGAGAGCGGGGATTTTTAAAGTCCTTCCCTCCATTTCTCAGGCCTGGGAGTGTGCACAGAGTCTGCGAAGAGACGGGGCCAGAGATCCGGGTCACTTCTTTGCACCATCTTGGGTTTGCTCGTTCTGATACGGATCACAGTCTCCTCTTTTAAACCACTGAAAGTTCAGTCCGCTCGCCTTTCCCCAGCGAGCGTGGTTCCGAGTGTGTCTCCAGTGCATCAATCGCCTCCACAGCTGCAAACAGAAGCGGCTAATCCATTATCGAAAGACTCCAGAGTCTGCGGCAACACCGAACGTACACACCATCAATACAGGCTGCGAGCTATTAGAGCCTCGTCTTTCTTGGAGACAAGGGTTTGGTTTTCTTTGTGGCTTGCATGCAGATGTAGCCCTTGGAAACAGGCTTGCATCCCAATAGCAAGATAAAGGGTGCAGTTAGCCATGTGCAAAACCAGATGCTGAATGAGCTATTTCTAAACTGTAACCCCCCAAATGGAGACTCCTCAGATCGCCCCCCCAGCTCATCAATAAAACATTGGCTCCCTCCTGGCAGTGGTTCTACGGCTTAGCACTTCCGTGGGAGCACAAGAGCTGTGGTGTACGCGTCTTTTGGGAAAAGGCCCATTTGAAAGCACTACCTGCCGCAGGAAGCATTCTAGCGCAAGATTTCCTCTCGCCCTCTGTGACACGCTGTGCTTACATCTCAGGAAATAAGAAACACAAGGCCCAGCTTTGCAGCGGACAGTGAGTCTTAGCCGAAGGAGGGAAATAAAGGCAGGCGCTCTACAGAAAGGCAGGTTCTCCAGCCCTGCGAAGGAGCCCTCAGGGCTGCAAGGACTTTCTCTGGCCTGCGCTATGCGGGAAACCGGAGGAGATGGTCGGAATGGTCCCGTCTGGCCCGGCGATGAAAGGGGGCTACCTGTGGGCATAGGGATGCGCTTGTGCAAAGCAGGATGGGGTCAAGTGGGACCCATCGGCTGGGTTTCATACTAGGCACTAGGTCTGGGCCTATCTCGGAGGAAACTTTGGACCTTTAGTCTCGCCTTTGTCATTGAACGTGTTCATTAAAAAGCTCCCCTGCTCCCCACCAGCCCGAAGGTTGTAACTAGGACGTTGGATTTGTAGAGCCAAGGTTTCCGGTGTTCAGAAAGTGGCTGAGAGAAATGAGGCGCATAGCCGGCCTATCGCCACCAATTCTGAATGGCCTGTGGCAGCCCTCAGAGGTGTAACACTGCCATTGGGGCTGGCCAAAACTTGTCCAGTAAAGAAAAGGCTCTGGCACAAAGGCTCTTTCTTTGTGCTTTGAAAGAAAATTGGGGTCTGATGAAAGTTTATTTTCCCCCAGAAAAGGCTCCTTCCTCAGCAAATTTGGACTTTTTGTCAAAAACCCAAGCACCACATTTGATTGGTAAATTGTGGATTACGTCCCCCATGGGATGCGCCACCTCCTTGGGACTCCCAGGACGCACCGGCTCCATCCCTGGAACTCTCGGGCTGCCCGGAGGTGGCTCAGTAGGAAGGCAGACCCTGGTGTCTCTGGGGAGATGCAGGCCGGGCAGGTAGCCTGACCCAACAGAGAAGGGGGGTAGCTTGAGGGGTGTACCAGGTACTAGAACTACAATGGCCACGATGCACTGCGGCAGCATTTCTGAATCAGAAGTTTTCACCTGAACATTTTTGGCTTTTCATGGTTAGGTTGCAAATTTCCACAGGAAACATCCATGAAACTTTTTTTGTTTTGTTTGCTGTTGGGAGCTTCTCACTGGATCCTTCTCCCCGTTTTTTGGCCACCTGGTCAGGAGAGCAGAGCTCTGAACAATGCCCCTTGCACGAGGAAACTCAAGAAACTGATTTGCCGAAGCCAGCTCCTTCCCCCTTCAGCATTTGAAAGCCCACCGGAGACCGGTTAAAGTCATGAGCCGCCACGGGAAGGAATGCAGGGCAAGCATCACGTGGACACCAGGGGTCAAAGGACTGACCAATGGGGCCATTGCATGCCCAACAAGATGCTCGCAACAAAGACTTCTCGCTGCAAGGCCTGCCTGCCTGCTAGGGTGGACGTGCAGGAAACAACCGCCTGGTCCCCAGGGCTTGTGGTGCTGGCATGAGGGTGTCGGTGGACACACAAAGATTCAGCCTGAAAAAAACTGTACAACAAAAAATAAGCCTGGACCCAAGCTTCATGCCCCAAGCTTTTCATGGAGGAAGGCACGGTCACTAAGGACTAGAACTTGTTGGAAATTTGGAATTTCGGTCCCATTTTGATATCTTTTTTCCTCCACATGGGGACGAAGCGTTGAAATGTCTCCCTTCCAGAACTGAACGTTCCAAACAATTTCCATGTGGGAACATTGAAAGGTTTCATTGCCACTCAGCTCGGAACTGAACTACCTCGCTCTGCACCCTGACTTCCAGGGTGCACTGTGGCACTTCCCCAGGGCAGAGACTCTGGCGCTTCCTGGCACATGGAGTTCAGCCACGGGCCCTGGACCAGAAAGGAGAATGGACACCTTGCCTTTGTTGAAAAATCAGTTTGCTGGAAAGTTCCCAGCTCGCTCTACAAAGGACACCACGGTCCTGCGCCTGCCTCCCTCTCTCTGACTGTGTCCCCCACAGCCTGTCAGTGCGGGCACAGGGCACGAGAGAGTCTCCGTTTACCAGCGGGCTACTATGAGCTCTCTGGCCCTGACATCCCATGTTCATCCAAGTCCAAGACCAAACTTGCAGGCGACCGTTCAAGAGGTATAATTTTAAAAGCAGTAAAATAAAATCTCGGAGGCTTCCGACAACAATAAAGGAGCAAGAAAACCATTCCCCTTGCTCCCATCCTATTTCCAGTTTTGTACAGAACAAGCAGCCTCGTTAATGAGGAAACGCCCCTCATTTAATGAGTATCACTTTTCATTATTACAGAGCATGGGAGTTTCGATTCAGAACATTACAAACGACTCCCAGATTTGCTGGAGAGCTTGGAAACCATTTAGCATTAAGCGACTGCAGGCTCAGAACGGTGAATTACTCTTTCCATTGGAGGACAAAGAAGATCAGGCCCTTTAGACAAGCCATTAGAATAGTCCAATCACTCAGTACAATTGTCAAGAAAAATGCTCCAAGGAATTATCTCTGCTATTAGCGACCCGCCGCTAATGGAAGAGGGATGCGTCGGCTTGGAAGCCAGGCGCGTTTTCTTAATGAACTGTTCACAAAACTGGTGCAATTAGAGCACACTCCTATTAAGCTCTTTGAGCTCAGCTTACCTCAGGCCCTTGCTTAGCCTGCGCCCGAAGAGCTTCAGCAGTGTCCTGTCGTCAGCCCAGCTCCGCTGGCAAACCCTCCGCCAAGATACAGCTTGCAGAGGCACAAAAGTTCTTTTGCTGGTGTAGCTTGTACCAGTTCCCTGAAGACAATTAACTACATTGGCAAAAGCTTCCTCCCCCCCCCCCCCCCCCCCCCCCCCCGGTATAACGACCTCTATGCTAGGGCATTTGCGGGATTAAAACATCAGAAAAAATCCCCACCTCTAGCAGACATTACAAGAGCAGCAAAAGTTTCTAGTGTAACCTGGCCTAAGTAAAATCCACAGGGAACTGAGCGAAGAGGGAACCCTAAAAGCCCAGGAGATCAAGGCACTGGTTTGTATTAATCCCTCCTCGAGGAGTTGGGCATTGAGGGAGTTTCCTAGCACAGGTGCTAGATACAAGTCAATCCATTAGATCCAGCAAGCATCCTCTGGGATTTCTCCAGGGGCATGGTCAGAAGATCAGTATGCCTTGCTGAGTCAGACCAATCGTCCCTCTAGCCCAGGGTCCGGGCTTCCAACAGTGGCTGGTGCCAGGTGCTTCAGATGGAATGAATAGAAGAGGGCAATTGTGCCACTGACCAGGTTGGCTAATGGCCTGTCCTCCATGAACTTATCTCATGCTTTTTTGGAAGCCAGGAACAGTTATACATTTGGCCTTCATGACATCCCCTGGCAAGGAGTTCCACAGGTTGACTGTGCATTGTGTGAAGAAATACTTCCTTCTGTTTGTTTTACACCTGCTGCTATTCATTCCATTGGGTGACCCTGATTCTTGTGTGATGTGAAGGGGTAAATAACACTTTCCCATGAACTTTCTCTACTCCAGACATGATTTTATGGACTCATATCATGTCCATCCTTACTTGTCTCTTTTCGAAGATGCGCAGTCTTGGTCTTTTTAATCTCTCCTCATATGGAAGCTGTTCCATACCCTTAATCATTTGTTTGCTTTCTCTTTTTCTTTCTCTATGGCTAAGATATCTTTTCTAACATGAGGCAACCAGAAATGTATGCAGTATTCAAAGTACAGGCCTATTATTAATTTATATAGTGGCATTTTGAAATGTTCTGCCTTGTTATCTGTCCCTTTCCTAATGGTTCCAAATATGTTGTTAGCTTTTTTGACTGCTGCTGTACACTGAGTGGACATTTCCAAAATCTCTTTTTTGTGTGTTAACAGCTAATTTAGACCCCGTCATTCTGCATGTATGGTTGGGATTATGTTTTTCAGTGTACATTATTTTGCATTTATTGCTATTGAATATGTTCTGCTAATTTCTTGCTGAGTCACCCAGATTGTCTGAGATCAATTTGTAACTCCTGGCAGTCAGCTTTGGACTTAGATTTCTTGAGTAATTTAATATTGTCTGTTGGGACAGAGTCGGGCCAGGCGGCTAGACGACAGTAGCAGAAAGCAGGTATATTAGCCCAAGTTAAATAACTCCCTGTTTCCCTGATAACCAAGCAAGGTCTACTCCAGGTCAATTAAGACACGTGGAGTCAATCAAGAACCTACTAGAACCAGTTGAGACAGCTTAATTAGACACCCATGGCAATCTAGAACCTGATAGAACCAGCTGAGACAAAAGGTTTGATTAGGACACCTGTAGCCAATCAGGGACCAGCTGGAGGCCCCCTCTTTAGTCAGTTTAGTGGTGTGCCAGGAGTGATGGGAGGAGGAGGTGCTGCAGGAGAACAGGAACTGTAGAGATGCTGTCAGGTACCAGGAAGGAACCCTGCAGATAAAGTAATGAGGGACAAGGAGAGTCCTGCCAGGGGAACAGCCCCTTTGGGATCTAAAAGCCTGAGGGAGGTAAACCCCTGCAAGATGGTAAGGTGCTAGATAACAGCCAGCATGGATTTGTGAAGAACAAATCATGTCAAACCAATCTGATAGCTTTCTGTGCTAGGATAACAAGTCTTGTGGATAAGGGGGAAGCGGTGGATGTGGTATACCTAGACTTTAGTAAGGCATTTGATACGGTCTCGCATGACCTTCTTATCAATAAATTAGGCAAATACAACTTAGATGGGGTTACTATAAGGGGTAACTGGCTGGTGAACCATTCTCAGAGAGTAGTTATTAACGGTTCATAGTCACGCTGGAAGGGAATAACAGGTGGGGTTCCACAGGGATCTATTGTGGGACTGGTTCCTGTTCAATATCTTCATCAACAATTCCAATAATGGCCCAGAGAGTGCACTTATAGAGTTTGCAGATGATACCAAGCTGGGAGGCATTGCAACTGCTTTGGAGGACAGCATCGAAATTCAAAATATCTGGACAAATTGGAGAAATGGGCTGAGGTGAACAGGATGAAGTTCCATAAGGACAGATGCCAAGCACTCCACTTAGGCAGGAACAATGGGGGTCACCCCTCCAGAATGGAAGTGACTGTCCTGGAAGGTAACAGAGAGGTAGCCATGTTAGTCTGATCTCGGTAAAACAAAAAACCCAGGAAAGCTCATCACCTAATAAACCGTCTTGTTTGTCTTTAAAGTGCCACATGACTGCTTTTCTTGTCCTGGAAGGAGCACTGCTGCCCGGGCAATTCCCAGCTGCTGGTGCTTTGTGGGAGAGGGTGTGGCAGGGGCCGAAGCTCCTTGTGGCATCTGTGGGGAAATACCTGTGGGAATTCTGTGTGGCTGAGGGAGCTCAGCACCAGAGAACCAGACCCCAACTCTGCCCCCAGCAGCACTGAATCTCCTATGTGTGCACCTTGGCTTTGCCGGGGGGGAGCAGCTTGGAGCCAGGCAAGGTGATTGCAACACGGGTCCAATGAGCAGAAGCCCTCCCTGCCCTGCCCCGCCCCGCCCCACGGCCCAGCCATGGAGCTCAGCCTGGCTGCAGCATCAGAGCGCCACGGGGCTCGCCCTGAGGCACACCCCGTTCCTGGTTTCCCCAGCTGAGTGGAGCCCACACAGGATCTAGCGCCTTCGGTCTAGACTCCAGCTCCCGCATGACGAGTCCGGTCTGTCGTCATGGCCAGGGCTCTGGGGCAGGGACTGCCCTTTTTGCTCCATGTCTGCCCAGCCTCGGGAGCTGGCACAGCGGGGCCCTGCGGCATGTCTGCAGCACCCAGGCGTGGCCCCCATGCAATGAATCCCGCAGACAGAGCGAGAGGGCTTGCAAGAGGCACTGTCTGTCCCCCTGCAGTCACTGCACCATGCACAGGCTCGTGGGTTTGCTTGGATCGCCTCGGCCACTTAGAACAAGGGAAAGGGGGCAGAGCGAGGCAGCTCCTCTTCCTCGTGCCCTGGCAAATCGCAGCTTCACTCCAGCGCGCGGTCAGCAGATGGGCCCGGCGCGTGAACGCTGCCCCTGTGTGAGTGTCACAGCAACACCTCCCGACTGCCAATGCCAGCATCCCGGCTCAGCTAACGTGGCTGTATCACAAGCTCCTGCCATGGACGCACGCTGGTTAATTACAGAGCGCCAGCAAAGACTTGTTGGGATTTGTCACCCCCTGAGCAAGCCAGGCATTTCCAAGGTAAAAGCTGAGATGCAGTTTTGCTGCCCATTGTGCCATGAAGCATGCGTGGAAATCCTTCCTCCCCCACGCTCCCTACAAAGCAGCAAGCCAGTCGCCCAGGCGTGGCTCCTGCGCTCATGCCCAGCTTGCTTTGCTTTTAGGCAGACAGCACGGCAGCGGTTTGTTCTGCCCCTGCTCCGGCCCTGTGGCCTGATGCGCATGGTAGGGCTACAGGCTGCCCTCTGCGGGCCGGAGACCCCAGCCGGGCACTGCTCCGCGTGTGAGGAGGCAGAGCCAGACGCTGCCCATCTAGCTCGCCCCTGCCAGTGGCGCTGAGCCGTGGGGCAGCCCTGGCTGGGGCTGAGCACCACCCCTCCCTCGCTCCAGGTGCAGCTGGGCTGGCCCCAGGACCCTGCCCAACATGTCAAGCGGGGTCCGATCCGAGCGCTAGGTAGGAAGAGAAACCATCGGCTTTCCCGGTGGAATGGGAACATTCTTGACAAGCCTGGTCCTATGTGTGCCCCGGGCGCGGGCAGATAGCATCAGTGCCGGCTGCAGGAGGCCTGGGCCCGGCCAGGGCAGCGCTCCACCCCTTCGGCACCGGGAGACAAGCCCGGGGCTGAAAGCGGGGGCCAGGGTGGAAGGGATGGAGAGAGGGGGAGCCCCCATTACTTCCCCTTCCTGCAAGCCCTCCTCCCCCCGTGGGAATTCCAGCAGGCCCTGCCCAAGCGCTCTGCACCCAGCCCTTCTCCCACAGCAGACAGGGAGCAAACAGGCACACATAACCCCAAGTCACCCCCTCCTGGGCTCAGCAGCCAGCCCTGCCGCACAGCCAGATGGGGGCCGGAACCAGGGAGTGAGAAGGAAACAAAATGGTAAGAAAAATGGACCATTCCCCAGCTGTGTCCTCAAAAGGCCCAAAGAGCAAAGTAACCGATCCTCAGCTGTACACTGGTGCTGCTCTGCTGAGCTCAATGGAGCAAGAGCTGATTTACACCCGCTGGGGATCTGGCCCCACTGCCCGCAGTGGAATGAGCTGGATTTACATCAGTAGGGGATCTGGCCCCACTGGCTGCAGTGAAACGAGCTGGATTTACACCAATGGGGGATCTGGCTCCACTGCCCGCAGTGGAACGAGCTGGATTTACATCAGTAGGGGATCTGGCCCCACTGGCTGCAGTGGAAGGAGGTGGATTTACACCAGGAAGCAGAGCAGGCCGCCCTGCCAGACCTGGAGAGAGCTTTCCTGCACAGGAATCTATGGCCCCAGTGTGTGTGTGATTTGCACTGCTGAGGAATATGCGCCCCTACTGCTGTTTTACAGGCCTTTGGCCTGGCACTGAAGCTGCTTCCTGTCCTTCATGAGGCCATGGTGCCCCCCCGCCGATGGTGGGCTGGGCTTTCTGGCTGTCCCTGGCTAGCAGCTGATCCATTCCATCAGTGTCAGCCAGAGGCTGACTGCTCCCCATTTCGGCAAAGTCCACCAGCGTTTAGCAATCGCGTCTTTCCAGGATTGCATGGCCAACAATCTTCAGCATGGATGCAGGAGAGTTTAAACAAACCTCAACCAGAGGGGATCTAGCTTTGTGCATGCTTGCAGCTCGTTATAAGCACAGAAGAAACTTAGTCAAAAGGCCAGCATCTCCAAAATGAGATGGACAGTGCATAACGGATCTGGAAGCCAGAGGTCCCAATCCTAGAATCCTAGGGCTGGAAGAGACCCCAGGAATCACTGAGTCCAGCCCCCTGCCCAAAGCAGGACCCACCCCAACTCAATCAGTCCAGCCAGGGCTTGGTCAAGCCAGGACTGAAAAACCTCTAGAGATGGAGATTCCACCCCCTCCCTACGGAACCCATCCCAGGGCTTCCCCACCCACCTAGGAAATAGTTTTTCCTAATATTCAACCTAGACCTTCCCCACTGCAACTTGAGCCCATTGCTCCTTGTTCTGCCATCCGTCACCACTGAGAACAGCCTCTCTCCAGCCTCTTTGGAACCTCCCTTCAGGAAGTTGAAGGCTGCTATCAAATCCCCCCTCACTCTTCTCTTCTGCAGACTAAACAGACCCAACGCCCTCAGCCTCTCCTCGTAGGTCATGCGCTCCAGCCCCCGAATCATTTTGGTTGCCCTCTGCTAGACCCTCTCTAATGCGTCCACATCCTTTCTGCAGTGGGGGGCCCAGAACTGGACACAATACTCCAGATGTGGCCTCACCAGTGCAGAATAAGGGGCAATAATCACGTCTTTAGATTTGCTGGCAATGCTCCTCCTAATGCACCCTAATATGCCATTAGCCCTCTTGGCTACAAGGGCACACTGGTGACTCATATCCAGCTTCTCATCCACTGTAACCCCCAGGTCCTTTTCTGCAGAACTACTGCTTAACTAGTTGGTCCCCAGCTTGTAACAATGCTTGGGATTCTTCCGTCCCCAGGGTAGGACTCTGCACTTGTCCTTGTTGAACTTCATCAGATTTCT
>JANRFK010004149.1:119377673-119389599 GCA_030068395.1 Apalone spinifera | reverse complement strand
CACTGTGGGTATTTTGCGGAAGAGGAAATGCAAATGGAGTGCTCATTTGCATATCTCGCGCGCTCATTGGCATATCTTCTTGCGACCCGTTTTGCGGAAGAGGTTTCTGCGCTAAGAAGCCCTGTGCCGACGGGGCCATTTGTCGGAAAAGCCCCTTTTGCGCCAGAGCCTGTGACCCCCATTTTCGGGGGAATTGGGGCTCTTCCAGCCAGAGGCGGGGTGGGGCTGGGGCAGAACCTAGGGTGGAGCGCCCCTTGGCACATGAGGGGGTGGTGCCTGTGGTGAGGGGTGTAGCTGGAGTGCTCCTGCCTCCCCCGGGCTGAGTGCTTTGTGTCATGAAGGACAATACACGCAGCGGGGGACCATTGTCATTCACATCAAGTGCTGCCGCAGGCGGCCTCTCTGGTGGCTGGGAGCGCTCCGGAGAGCAAGCTGCCAGCTGGTGGTTTCCATGCTGCAGGGCGGGGGAGTGAGACAGTCAGACATTTCCACTGGGAAATGGCAAAGCGTCCCACGCAGTCACTTCCCTGTTAAGCAGCATGTGAGGGGTCGCAGGGCCTCGCGCCGCCATTCTTCCCTCTGGCCTGGCGCTGCCGGCCACACTACGTCTGCTACGCCGCACCACCGCCCAGTGCCGGAGTGTGGGGCATCATGGGAACGAAGCGCATGCCGTGCCTGAGCTACGTCTCCCGCAGCTGAGGCACATGCAGGTGAACGTCTCACTGACCGGAAACCCTTCCATTCGGCCCATCCATCGGAGCCAGTTCTCTCTGGGCCCGCCCCACCTGGAAGGAAACACTCCGGTCCCGCTTGCCCGCAGTGACGCATGCAGACGACGCTTTGATTGTGCAGACACTGCGTTTTTCATTAAAAAACATTGCAAAGGAAGAGTCCAACCCTCTCCACCGGCCTTTAGGAAGCCAGTGTGTTCCCGTGCCGTAGCTAGACCTGAAACCCAACTGACAGGAGTCCAAAAGCCTGGGGAGTCAGATGGGCCCACAGCTGCTCTGGTACAACGTTTTCAAGAGCTTTTCCCACGGGGAGGCTTTGGGCAGGGAGCTAATTGGAGAAGTCATTCACTTGAAGCCCCGTTTTCCTGAGGAATGGTCTAGTCGCTGCTTGTTTCGGGTTGCGGGGGAGGTCGGGGCTTGCCCTTTGGGACAGATGTGCTCAAGCGAGAGCCCGAGACAGGCACCAGCCAGGAGGCAGAACAACCCGCTGCATGTCTCCAGGGATAGTTCTTTGGGACGGTACCACACGCTCTTTCACACCGCGGCAAGGGGTGTAAAACAACAAGTAGCAGTAGGTTATGTCACTGGTTAGACGCATCCTGCTCAAAGAGCCCTCCCACTGCTATGGTTCTTCCCACGCAGCCTTGAACTCTGCTGGCCTCTGGATCAGAAGAAGCAGCCCTCGAGCTACTAACTGGTTTACTGATAGTCCTCCAGTGCCTTCCCACAATGTCCCCCGTGCCCAGACGGACGGACAAGTTCCCCACAATTCTCATTGCACGGCTCTGCTTACATCACCAGGGGTGGTGCCCCCAAAGCATCTTGTGACACCCAGGGAGGACAGCAAACAGCTGGAAAACGGGGCAAGACTCCTTCCCCGACTCACCGCCGCACTGTGAGGAGGAGTCGTTTAACGCCTGGCAGTGCCTGTATGCCGTGGTGACGTGGGCTCTATCCTTTCCTAGACACGCTTGGCGTTACTATTGCAGTGCATGTGTGAGATGTTCTGAGATTTCCTTTCTTACTTCAAATCTAAAGCAAAAAGTTCCCACAGTCTGGCCCAGAAATGTTCAAAATAATGCACAGCTATATTTACACACAGTAGCTACGGTTACAAATAAAACAGAATTACCAGCTGCTATCACAACTGTTTCTATTAGCTTCTTCTGGCGCTCGGCTTCCTCTTTTCATAGATACGGTTTCGTCTCTAGTAATTTTCATATGGAGATCATGCATGTGATTGGCTGTAATCTCCTCACCAGGGTGTACTAGACAATAACCATTTGCAAATGCATGTATTGTTGAGACGGCAGGGAAACAGGATTGTCTTTGACTAGAGCATCAATTAGCATATTGTAGAAAAAGAAACAGGATTTGTCTTTTTCGGAACTTCCTCCCTTTTGCTTAGTTTCAGAAATGGAAGTTGAAGCATCTTAAATACGTCAGGGTTCCCCGTGGCCACTCCGTAGTTCAGACATTTACTTACACTGATGCTCTTGCACAGCTAATCGCGCTGTGGCCTGAAATCGCCATGCCCAAAAGCTAGTAACATTTGAAGGCAGCGCAAAGCGCAGGGAAACAGCTAGTGCCCCACATCCGCTCGCACCCTGTGTTTTCCCCCATCTCAGCATGCAGCCACCGTACGCAAGTCACCTCGCACACCTCCTCTGGATAAACTGCTTACGTCTCCAGCTGGGAGGGGGGAACTTGGACATTTCTCTGGCTCTTGAAAATGTGGTTCACAAACTGGAAGTCAAATAAAAAGAGCCCAAGCTGTGCTAGCCCCCTGGTGTCCCACCAGTTCTGCTCTAGCGAACTGGGCACACTCAAGCGGCCAAATAGCCACATGTGGCTAGTGGCTCGCGTACTGGGCTGCACAGTGCTGGGCGGTCAGCTCTTTGGGGTAGGCTCTTGGACGCACAGCGCTGAGCGCAGCAGGGCCCAGGTGTCCCCCTGGCAAGAGCAATGCCAACGGGAGCTCCCGGCGGCCCGCAGGAAGGCAATCCCTGGTCACAGAGCTGCTCGGTTCTGTTAGCGCCGCGGTAAGCAGGGAAGGAGCGACTCACCAGGGCCACGTGGGCGTCACGCTGCAGGCTGGCACCACCACCCCCGAGCTGATGACTCTCCAGCCAGCCTTCAAGGCTGTCAGCCGGGCCCGTCTCAGCTGCAGTGGGTTAGCCTGGCCGGTCTGCGCGTGCAAAGTGCTAGAACCAAAAGCATGCAGTGCCTGCCAGGCTGCAACGCGCTCAGCCCCCTCCCAAGTGTCTCCTGGCGCCTGTGCCACATGGGCAGGGAGGAGCCTGGGGCGGTAGCGCCACTGCAGGCCGGGCGTGCGACGGGTGGGCACGGTGCGATGGTCCCGCTAAGCCCAAAGGCGGATGGGAAAGGGCAGGAGAAGTGCCTGGCTAGGCACACTGTTTCTAAAAGTCAGTACAAGCTAACAAGAGAAAGGCACAAACTCCTTGGGCCTAGCTGGTGGGCAAGACAATGAGAGGCCGCGCTACCGTGTCTGTCCCGGCTCTTTGGGCACTGGGGAGGAGAAGGGTGATCTATGGAGGGATTCCCGGGGGAGGGAAAGCCGTCAGGCCTCTGCTCCGCTCCAGAGACTTTGTCCTCTGCTTGTGGGTCTCAAAAGCCACCACAGCCTCAGGAACGTCAGATCATCCGTCTACCCAGGACGTCAAATGTTCCCCACTTACCCTCAAATGGAGCCCAGCAGCTTGTGTCTGGCTCTAGCATCTCTTCCAGAACAGCATCCCGTCGTGAGCTGAAGGCATCCAGAGATGGTGACTCCCCAGCTCCCCTGGCGGAGAAAGCGCCTGCAGGATTCAGTTTGGTGCCACGGCCTGGGCCACGCTTCCCACAAGTGTCTAGTGATTTGGGCAGCTGGGGCCAACCCGCAGCTCGTGAGCCGCACATGGCTCTTCCCTCCCCAGGGTGCAGCTTGTGAAGCTCCTCCCACTCCGTGGCTCGTAAAGTCACCCCACACCTCCTCTCCTCCCGGCTTCCTGTGCTCTCTGGGGCAGGGGAGCCGTCCAGCGCAGCCATTAAAGATGGAGTATTAAAGTTGGTGCTGGGTGGCGGGAGCCTGATGTGTCCAAAAAGCCTCTAAACGTGTTTTCTTAAAGGGCAGTCCTTTTGTCCTTTTTTTTTTTTTTTTTTTTTTGCTCGATAACTTTGCCCTGGCTGGATCCACTGATATCTTGGCTCTTTGCCCGGAATGGGTTGGCCACCCCTGGATTTGGGCGTCTCGGTTTCCACAGGCCCCACGTAGGACAACTTAGACCAATCTTTACAAAGTAGCACTTGTTCGCCAAGGGCTAGGACCCTTGGAAGAATCGCTCATTGCTTTGGAAACTCGTGGCCTACAGTTACCAGGGTTCAAATTAACTAAGCATACAGGTCTCTGCCTGAATGCCCAAGCCAGGCAATTAACATACCCAATCAGCTAACCTCCAACAAGTCTTAGAGCTCCACAGGAAGAATTGTTTCCCTCTGGCTGGCATTTTTAAGTGAGACCCATAATCTGATTCCCAACCTGCAGAAACTGTCCATAGTTGTTAACAGAGGGATGGTTGGCTAGATCTGTCAAAGAGAGTTATGTGATTTGTCTACAGTAATGTTAAGAATTACTTCCGAGACATTTCAGCCCATTACCTCGGTTGATGAGGGCTCAAGGTACGAGCTCAGCCAGCCTGGAAGTAATTGCTAGCAGCAGTGAAGAGATAAGAATATAACTTCTCCCCCCGGGGAAATCTCGTGGGCCACTATGTGAATCTTTGCTCAGACAAAAGCCAAAGAGCCTGAGTTTCTGGAAGGGAGTCCAGCTGAACAAGACCTCTCTTCTCCTTACACTTCTGGGGCAGTAGACATCCCAAGGGACTTCTGATCATTCTTCTCCAAGTGATTTGTAGGAGAATTCTTGTTCAGTGAGAGATTTCTCCTCTCCCACCCCCACCGGGGCAGTCACCAGCTACAACAAATCTATCGGATTACTTAAATTAGGGGCCTGCCATCTAACAATAGGGCAGTTTATCCCCAAGATAAAGCCTCATAGCTCGGATGATGATGCCAGTTTACAGCAACTGTGAACTGCTGTAATGCTGGCAGAAATTAAGGAGATTGCTGGGAAACCGGAGAGAAAGAAAGAAAGAAAGAAAGAAAGAAAGAAAGAAAGAAAGAAAAAGAAAAAGCTTTCTACTTTCCACCCATATTGTCCATAGAACAGTATGTGGATGGTCCCGTGGAATACAAAGAAAACGTTAACTGGACAAGATCAGTTCCTCTGGGAGGGGGAAAGGGAGTCAATTTTCATGTCAGGGTACTGGCAAAGCCAAAACGTACTTCCAATTCAGGGCAGCATGAAGATGAAATATGAACTGTTCACATTAACTTAATGACGTTATCCAGGAACTGCTCTCCTAATGAAATTACTGACCCAGCTCTCGTTAAGCAAAGGTCAGCGCTGCACACCTCAAGGAAGCACCTGGATCTCAATAAAAGCGCCACTGATGATGGAGCACCAAACGACCCCTGCAATATAATGGACTTGCAAACGTGGGCCAGTTTACCCCAGAGGAAGCCAGTACGTGCGGTTCTGAAACGGAGCACTGAGGAGGGCTTTTCTGAATGGGCCATCCTGCAGAGAAGCACGGCAATTATTACAAATGCCCAGCTGGTCATTATACATGCATTGTGGGGGGAGGGGTCGTTTAGCCCGTAGCCGATCTCATTCAGCGGGCTCTTTGTTTGGAAGTACAAAGTGCTTAGCTGAGCTTTAAAGGTCTGCGGGGAACCCTGTAATTCCTACTTCTGAAAGGTGACCTTTAAAGGCCAAAAAATACCGTGTTTGTGCTTTTATCTTATTGTCTTTTATTGGCATCAAGAAAGACTGAAAAGTTGCTTATGCCGTGTGGGAAAATCTCCTCCTCCTCTGTTGACATTAAGAAAACTAGGTCTTGTCTGCCTGGAGTTTGCTGGGCCTCTCGGCGGCTGGTTGAAGAACTAGTGACGTCACCTTGCAGGTGACAAGAGGCTGACGCCTGGGTCACGTTGGGAGGGTTGCTGCAGGAACCCTGCTTCTGTGCACTTTGGGACCTGGTTCCTCTCCTGCCAAGGGCGGACTCGCAGCGCCTGGGCTGGGCTGGGGGCAGCTGGCCTTGGCCTGCTCCTACGGACGTGTCGTCACTGCCGAGTTAAGCAGAGCATGAGCATGCGCGTTGCCCCAACCCGCGTCTGCCCCCCCAAGCCCTTCCCTGGAAGGTGGGGGGCTGTGAACTGGAGCTACAGGGTACAGCTCAGCGCCTCAGCTGCTAGCAGGCCCGCTGGCGGGGCCCAGGCATTCATCTCTGAGCTTGTCCTGCTGCTAAAGGCAGAGCAGCTCACGAAGACGGCAAGAACTGGAAATGTCCAGCTGCCGGCCTTCCACTGCCCCGCTTCGCATCCACGCAGCAGGGTCACACGAAGCCCCGCGGCCCCCCCGGAGACGGTTGTCGCACCACGAGTGTCTGCCCCTTGCAAGCCACCTGAGGCGCTGCCTCTGACGCGGTCCAGACGCTGGACAGGGCCCCAGCGGGCGGAGGGGTGAACACTGAGCGGGCTGTAGCCTGGAGTCGCTGGCTGTCACACACCCCTTATCGACGCAGGATGGACAGAGGCACCTCCCAGGACTGAGTGTTGCAGATGTTCTGGGAACAACAGGAATCTGTCGTCTTGTGTAAACCCTTCCCCCACACGGTCCGATTTCTCGCACTCCCGCTCAGGACGTGTTGCTGCGGGAGAGGCAGGAGACAGCAGCATATTCTGGCACCTTCCAAAGGCTGACAGCCCGGAAGCTCTCAGGCATAAGATTGGGAAATAGGGACGTGCCCCATGCTTCTCCTTGGACCATGACACTGGAGATAAACACCTTTACCACACAGTCCAAACAGCCGGGCTCAGGCGTGGATTCATTCGCGTTGTGTGTTCCTAGCTCATTGACAACTGTCACACCTGAGCAGACCGACCGGCCCCGCATTTCCAGGAACTAGGAATGACTCTGAGCAAAGTTAAAGCGGAGGCATCCCAGCCTGAAACCACCCCCAGTCCTGCAGGGTTGGACTCGGGGCAAAACTTCCCCTGCCTTTCAGAGCAGATCTCTGGAGTCCGGCAGATCTGCGGAGAGCCGCTTTGGGCCCCGGAGTATCCACGGCCGCGGACGTGCCTAGCCGCAGCTGGGTTTTGCAGCTGCTGAGGTGGGTACACGTTGTGTATCCGTGCGGGACTCTACAGATCTCATGGGACTTGTGAGCAACTCACATCCCCTCTTCCTGGCGCCAAGGCTTTGCAGCTGGGCTTCTAGGCTAGCTCCTCCTAACAGGAGGCAGTCTAGGCCCAGCCTTGGACTCTGCGTTCTGGTCTGGCTCTGCCACTGGCCTGCTGTGGACCTTGGGCAAGGCCCTTCACCTCCCTGCCCATCACTTGTCCCCTCTGTAAAATGGGGACGAGGGTGCTCTCCTTCATAAAGCACGTTGGGATGGGCGGATGAAAGGTGCGCTAGGCGGCCCGATTCACATGGGGCAAGGCGCAGGGACGGGCCATGCTCTGCTCCCAGAGGCCGTGGGGGGACCGGGGACGGACTAGCGCCAGGCCCGGGAAATGCCCCCTCTCCTCCTGCCAGGAGCCCCGCCCCTTGGTGCACCCCTGGGAGCAGGCTAGGCACAGCAGGTTAGCCCCGGGGCTTAGGGCGGTGTTTGCCTGTCAGGCCGACAGACCTCTGAGAGGGGGCCAGAAAGCCTCCCATGGGATGGCTTCCCCCAGGAAATCCAGACCCCACCAAAGCAAATCACTGCCAGCTTCAACAGCAGCTCATTTAGGACCCTACCGAAGGGGCTGGGGCGCTGCAGCAAAGGGCAGGGCGTTCCAAGCCCCCTGCTCCGCGCAGCGCTGACGTGGCGTTCCATCCTGCCTACTCGTAAAACATCGACATGGGATGGACCCCGGGGGCAGTTGCCTTGGAATGCATTGGGGGGGATTCTGAGTTGGCGTTCCATCGTAGAAAGGAAAACAATTCCAAGCGATGGACTGTCACGCCGTGGAAAAGCTGGCGCGTGTCTCTGTGCCCGGGGGCAGGCTGATGTACACAGTCTGTCCCCCATTCTCCAGACGCACTGCCCTCGGGTACCCGCATTCCCCATGCTGCAAGGCTGACTGGCCCGCTAGACGCAGCCTTGCAGTCCTCCAGGCCGGCCCCGCCGACCTCAGCCTACCCCACCGGGCACCACCACCTTTGTCCTGCATTTCAGTCCTGAGGAGCATTATGTTCCGTCGCCATCCGTGGCCCACACTAACAGACCCAGGGAGACAATTGCAACAGCTGCTTCTCCGAAGAATGGGCCCACGGTTTGTTGCTCTCCGGTTGTGCTGGCTGGACCGAGGAAGCTAGCCACTGTGTTCGGGCACCTGCTCCGTCCTCCCAGTGGACCTGCACCCGATAGACTGCCCTGCATCGGGAAGAAAACGCCAACTGCATCGTGTCCACCATAAAAACCAACATGGAGCAGTGCGGACAGGAGCGCACAACTCCGTCTAAGACGTGCCGTAAAGAAGGGACCAAAAAGAGCGCTTAGTTTAGAATTATGGCACAGTTAATGAAATATTAATTGACTGCAGCAATTACTAAAGTTTAATAACTGTGAGAAATAATCCCACTGTGACTTCAAATTGCAAAAGTATTGACGGTCTAATTAATAATGCATATGCTAGTAATGACCTAATTAAACAAAGGTACAATTATAAACACGTAAGAAAGATGAATAGCCGTCTGAGTGCACAGTCAGTGCCTTTGTAACTTTATTTGAAATGGTAAATGATGACTGATGATCTTTAAAGCATCCCCTAATTAATATTTAACTTGTACCTTATTTGAAACCGGAAGGCCCATGGCTCAGAGCTAGCTGCTGGGTGGAGAAACGGTGTTTTGTCTGTCTGGGTGACAATTCTACTACTACTGGGAAGGATGTACTAGCTGTTACCTACGTAGTACCTGGGAAGGAACCCACAGCACGAGAAGGATTTAAAGAGCTGCCCGATTACTGCTGTCAGGACGTTGTAAGGCAAACACGCCCCCTCTTCCTACTGGGACTTGCCAGCAAAGTTTAACACCGGGAGAGCAGAACAGCTCTCATGTAAAAAGCCTAAGGCCAGATCCCACCAGGGGTAGATGGGTGGGGTTTGGGGTAGGCGCAGAGGCCTGGCCGTAGGGTGCCAACAATGGGATGGAGGTCTAAGCTGGCCTGGACTCGGGCCCAGAGGAGCTGCCGGTGGGCAGAGATGTCCCACGGGGCTGCAGGGCTCCGAGGAAGCCCAGCCATGCAAGGCACTCTGGTGCGCGGGATGGGAATTCCGAACTCCTGATGCCTGCGGATGGCTGGGCAGAGGAGAGCGGTGGAGACCTGCAGAGCAGAAACCCACTCTGATCCTGCCGAGCATTTGCAGTGGCGGCCTGGCGCCTGGCCCGTGTCGGGGTCAGGGCAGAAGGGGAGGGGAGGTGGGTTTTTGCGCTGTACGTCTCTGCTACTCTCCTCTGTCCAACCAACCACAGGCATCAGGAGTTCGGAGGGGGAGGGCCCATCGTGTTGATGGACAGGGCAGAGCCTCACTCTTGCCGCTGCTTGCAGGGCGACGGAGTTTCTCCCTGGTGCCTGTGGCCCTGGATAAGGAAAGGTGGCTGGGTGATTACTGTCTGATGCACTCCTCCAGCGCAGCTCTGGAAAAATGTCTCCATCTCTGGGACCTCTCGGCTGGCTCCCTCAGTAGCCAATCCCTCCGCACAGCACGGCTGCCTGTGATTTTCCATTACCCATTACATTGCCCTTCGGCGCAGGCCCCAAAGGCAGCACAGTGTTTACTTTCTTGGCAAGGAGACCACATCCATTTCCTCGATTTAGTAAATGATTTCCAGGGATCCCATCCCGCCGTTTGGACAGCCAAGACTGCAATTGTGGGAGCGGATCCCTGACAAGTATCTGTAGCCCCAGGAGTTGAAAGGGGCACAGAATCAACCAATAAATCCATTCCGCAAACCCCACTGGATGAAGCAGCAGGTGACAGGCTGGGGAATAGCAGCAAGCAACAGGCTGGGAGCAGCAGCAGGCTGGGAGCAGCAGCAGGCTGGGGTGTAGCAGCAGGCCGGGAGCAGCAGCAGGCCGGGGGGAACGGCAGGCCAGGGGGAGCAGCAGCAGGCTGGGAGCAGCAGCAGGCCGGGAGCAGCAGCAGGCCGGGGGGAGCAGCAGCAGGCCGGGGGGAGCAGAAGGCTGGAGTGTAGCATCAGCAGGCTGGGAGCAGCAGCAGGGAGCAGCAGCAGGCCGGGAGCAGAAGCAGACTTCCCCAGATGAGGCGTAACATGAGGGGCCCAGGGCTGCTCACGCATGACCAACGTGTCTCTGGGCGGGTGAGAGCAGTATCGGCGTGCGTGAAATGGGCACAGAGGAGCACCTTGCACTGCTACTGGGCTGTCTTCTCTGCAGAGTTCGCTGGGGCACACTGGGTGTCGTCAGACTTTGCCAAGAGAATTCTTGTTGCTTATGAAACTCAAGAGGTGCCACCAGTTAATCAGATAAGCCAACACAAGAAGTGGCTTAGTGATTTCTCGCCCTGGGCTCAGAGCCCCTACAAGATGTCCCTACAAAAGGCCTCATCCCCTTCCGAAGTCCCTACTTGCGTAGTGATGCAAACGCAGCCTGTGTTTGGCTGGGAAAGCTCTCCAAAGCATAGCTCTCTGCTGTGACCGAGCTGGCTAGCAGATAACACCATACGGCACGTAATTGAATGGACATAGTGGCTGGGAGCCAGCTTGTCATGCTGCTGGCGAGGAGGCTAGCCCCCAGCCAGGGCAATGTTATTGACAACCCAGCCATGTGGAACTCTGGGCAGCCATTCATCGGCAAACCTCTCCCGCACCCTACCCGAAGCATCGGCAGCCCCTCCCGAACTTGCCCCTGTCTCCCTTGGTTTTGCTGCACAGGGGCATGGTGCGAGCCAGGAGAACTGGGAGGGAAATGACAAAACAGGCTCATCAGCAAATCTAGCCATAGAGGCTCTGGAAATGGGAGCTGGACTGAAGCCAGGGTTCATTCCGTCCACCCCATGCAAGACGGTTGCTGCTGGGCCAGCAGCATTCATCCTGCCAGCAAATGCTCTGGAAAGCCTGCAGCCCACATTCGGACTGCGAGGGCTTGGGTCAGGAATGAAACCCGCGCAACCCCCGGAGCAGCATTGCAATGGGGAACACCAAACAGGTCCGGGTCGGTGTCCTGGACGAGAGAGCCCGTGTCCACGCAGCCCGGAGTCAGGTTCCAAGGAATCCTTTCGGAAAAGTCTGCCCAGTCCTCTGGCCCACAAGTGTGACCAGTTCTCCAGCAACGTCCCACGGCCCTACGCGGATCAGATGGCGCGTCGCTGGCCCGTGCGCAGCTTTGCGCCAGGCACATTGCGCAGAAAGACAGGAACCCGGGTCCCGCATCCTCAGTCCGTCATGGAGCTGCCGCGTGGTCCCTTCGGTCACATGGCATTGAGCCCAGAGCTGGTGCACCTGGTTCTGAATGACACAAAGAGAGTGCAGGGCTGGCGTGAGGACAGCGCTGTGTGGATGGGCCCCATGCTCCGCAGGGAGCTTGGGAGGCCCATCTCCTAACCTCATACGCCCACTGCTCCAGCAGCAGGAGGAACGGGGCTGTCACTGCAGCAGCAGGGCCGAGAGCCATCGGCGTGCCAGGGCCTGCTCGGAACAGCACAGCTCACCAAGGAAAGGCAGTAACATCTGCTTGGAGGAGAGGTCGGCTTCTCCGGGAGCCCTGAGTGGGACTGGCCGGAGGTTCAGACATTGCCTCGGCGGTTCCTCCTGCTCCAGAGGTGGGTTTTGTTTGTTACATCTGCTGAGGACCTGCACCGGTGAGACACGGATCTGTAGCAGCAGTGTTAATTTCACCCTAAAGGGCCCCCGATAGAAAATACCGTGTCATTTAAACAGGGGGGGCCGCAGGACTGTGGGTCGTGGAGGGGCACAAGTGCCCAAGCCTGCCCCAAACGCTGACTCTGTCTCCATTGCAGCGGATGGACTGCTCAGCCAGCCGCAGGTAGCACCGGGATCCTGGACAGCAGCAGGAAGCGCCGGGAGCCCGGTCAGCAGCGGGGGTAGCTGGGAGCCTGGCCAGCAG
>JANRFK010004149.1:119362244-119377573 GCA_030068395.1 Apalone spinifera | reverse complement strand
CCTGGGGCCTGGGCTGTGACGCCCGGGCGCTGCGCCGACTGTGGGCTGCGGTGTAGTAGCAGAACTCTGGCTCCGCTTCTCCGGGGCCTCCCTCAGATCCCCTGGGGTTTCCCACAGGAATGAGAGTCTCAAACCCCCGGCGCAGGCAGCTGGATTTGGGTGCGTAGCTGTCTGGGCTCCTGGCGCCATCCCGCCCCGCGTGACCGGGGCCGACACATGTCTGCACGGGTGCTCCCCCACCTGCCAGGGCTGCTGCTGGGGGTGAGCGACTCACGCCCGGGGCGGGTATCGGAAAGAGGGAACCAAACCAGAGCCTCTTCCTGCCGGCTGTGCTGGGGGCCGGGCTGCGGTGCAGGGCGCAGCGACCGAGGGATCCGGTACCCGCATTGGCTTTTGTGTCTATTGTGTGTGTCAGGCTGGCCGCCCCCCCCCCCCTCGCGCAGGAGGGTGGCACAAAGGGAGATTGAGACACAGAAGAGCTGGGGAGTGGCCAGCTGCCCGTCAGGAGCGTTCTGTGCAGGCGGGGGCGGGTAATAGTGCTCCCAGAGAGTGGGGCTGTCCGGGGCCCAGCGGGGCGCAAGGCAGACATGGCCAGCCGCCGCCTTCTCCCCACCTTGCCTTCCTTTCAGACACAGCCCCATTGGCAAGCAAAGCTGTCTGGCACGGCAGCTGCCTAATCTGCTGTATGGCGCGCAGCTCGGGAAACCCCAGCCCATCCTACCTGCTGCTCCCCCACCAAGACGCCCCCAAACAGCTGGTCCGATTCACCCTCGCTTTGCTGAATCGCCTGCCTCCCAGCCCCCCGTGCACTCCACGGGTAACTGCCTTGCGTGGGACAAGGAGCAAGGGGTTGAATATGCAGCAAGGGAGGTTCAGGTTGGACATTAGGAAAAAGTTCCTGCCTCTCAGGGTGGTCAGACACTGGAATAAATTGCCGGGGGGAAGGGGGGAGGGGTTGTGGAATCTCCATCCCTAGAGATATTGAAGAGCAGGTTGGGTTGCTCTAGCTGATGCCTGGCCCTGTGTGAGGGCAGGGGACTGGACTGGACCGGATGCCGTCTCAAGGGCCCTGCCAACGCCAGGGTTCTAGGATTCTGTGCCTCCCGATAGCACAGCTACAGCGTGCAGCCATGAGAGGGCTGAGCAGTGTAGCGAGCAGGCTGCCGTATACTGTTCGTGCCAACAGGCCTGCGAAGGTCACCGCGCTGTCCCCCGGCCAGCCCCGGCCTCTGCAAAGTGCCACTGACCTGGCCCCGAGGAAAACTCTCCGAGCAACACGGGAAAAGGGAGGAGAGAGAGGACAGATGGGGAGATAAAGGGACCTGGCGCCGTTAATAATTGTGCACAGTGTTTCCCAGCTAATTACTGAGAGGCATGAAGAGTGTGCTCTGTCTGGTGGAAACGGGGGCTATCGTGTGCCAGAAATCTGCTGTTCAGAGTCTGGAAGGACAAGGCTGTCCCATCTGTTCCCTGCGCTAAGGAGCTCTAATTAACGCATTTCCATCGGACACGCTGTGCCAGCCTGGTTCAGGCAACAGCAGCACAAAGCAAGCTGGGCTCGGGCCTCCTAGAGACAGGGACTTAATTGGGCCTTGCCGATGAACGGAGCTGTCATCTCCAGCCCTGAACAATGCACCCAACTCCGAGCTCACACAACATGTGCAGCAGCAGCAGCGCACACTCGAGGGGCTGGGCGGGAGCCGGGGGGTACGGCTCTGGAAGGGCAGACCAAGCGAGCATGCCCCCGGCCCGCTCAGCAGCACCAGCAAACCAAGGGCGCAGAGCTCTGGGCAAACGAGCACCAGCAAATCTTGGCCTGGCTCCTCTTTGTGTGTGCAGGTCAGAGCCAAGGGCCCTTTCAGCGGGCAGCCCAGAAACCTCGGGTTCCCGGTGGCCTGGCCCACAGCCACTGGGGGTTAACGGGAAGAAGTGACAGGCCGGCCCTGGGATTCTATGGCTCGGCCGCTCCGGAGGGGCCGTGCACGGTAAGGCCCAATGGTCAGGGCGGCGCCCGGCACCCCAAGGAGAGCACGGCACAGGCGGTCTCCAGGTGTCGCCGGGCGCCTCTCCCTCCTTTCGCAGCACTCGAACTCCACCTTGCTGAGAAGCCAGGCAGCCGATTTCACGCCTCCTTCTGCTCCCCTAGGCCTGCGGGAAATCACCCAGCCCAGGCAGCTGCTGTGTGTGCTGGAGCCTCGGCCCCCCCGCACCCTGCACCCCTGCCGGGCTGGGAGCCTTGAAATCAGCCGACAGGAGCTGGGGCCCAGGGCAGAATTCAGCCCTTGTCTGGCGCCGCTTGGCCCTGCAGGAGGGCAGGCCTGGCAGCTGCTGCCAGGTGCACACTGGGCTTTCAGGCACACAGCGTGGGGGTGGCATTCGGGACTTGGCTTCAGCTGTTTCACCCCGCGACCAGCCCCCAGCGGGTGTAAATCCGGGCGCTATTGACTCCAATGGGTCAAAGGCAGCCGTGTTGCAAGCAGGGACCGACCGGCAGCTCCCCACCCCGGCTCTGAGTCTGGCTCAGTTTCACCAGCTTGCATCAGCCATCCAGCCCGGTAACACGGCCGGCACTGTCATGCAGACGTCTCGATTGGTCACAGCTGACACTGACGTTTCTCCTGCCCCTCCGTCTGGTGCCAGCCCCCACGTCTACAGCAAGCAGCTCCCCCGGGCCGAGCCCCTGCGTGGGAGAGACCAGCCGGGAGAAACCGCCCTCCGTCACCAGTGGGCTGAGCCCGGCTCCCCAGACTGCTCCGGCAGCCCCGCGGCAGCCGCACGCCCTGCTGGACTCACTGCTGTCTCTCTGGGCACCGGGGCTGCCAGGCGCTGGTAACCTCCTCGAGTGGGCTCCCTGCGCCTGCAGCCGTGCCTCCAGCACTGAGGCCGAGCGGGGGCAGAGCAGTTTACTGACCGGAGGAGGCAGAGGATGGGGGGAAGCGGGGCCAGCTGAGAGCACGGAGCCCCACCGGCCAGAGCAGGGGGTGGCCCGGAGAAGAGCCCCACCAGCAGGCTGGGCGCAGGGCCGTGGCCGGGAAGGGAGCCCTGGGAGAGCCCAAGGCCTGACCTGCCCTGGCCCAGCAGACACCCTCCTTCAGGACCGTGCTGGTCCTGAGGGTGCCAGGGCAGGGAGTCCAGCCTGTGCTAGAATCCGACCCTGAGCAATCGGGCCCGTTTTGTAACCGCCCCCTGCAACTCAGGCGGGGCTCTCGCCAGCTCTCTCCTCAGCCCCACAAGCGGCCGAGAGGTGCCTCCGCGAGACGTCCCAGCATACCCCGAGAGGGCCGGAGCAGGACAGGCCACGGCCTGGGAGAAGTGGGGAGGGCTCGGGGGGAACTTCCCCCCACATCAGGTTGGCACAGACCCTATGGGGGGCACTTGGCTTGAACTGGAAGGCACGGAGGCTTCGCAGACGTGGCCAAGCCGTGATCTGGGGCGTCAGCACCTCAGCCTGAGCTGACGGGCCTGTGGCGGGAGCGGGTGGGCGAGGCTTGTGGGGTGATGTGCAGACGCTGCTCCACGTGGCTGGCCTGCCCTGACAAAGCGCAGCTCCAGGGTGGGACCCCCGGGGGAAGGAGCCCCTGGGCCCTCGTGGTCACGAGCCGCGGTGGGATGGACAGCCGCCCTCGGCATGCGGTAGGCTGCGACTCAGCACCAGACTTGCAGGCAGCGGTGCCAGAGAAAGGGGAACAAGACGGGGGCTTAATAAGCCCTTGGTGCCCGGGCCCGGCCTGCCGGAGCCGTGCCAGAGAGGAGCAGCCTGCAAGCGACGTTTCGCTGTCCTCGCCTCAACACGGGCTTTGCAGAGGCGCCCGAGAGGAGAGGCGCCGGCCGGCGGGAGACGGGCCGGGCTGCTCACGAGACGGAGCCGCCAGGGCACGTCCAGGGGCTGGGTCGGGGGCTCAGCCTGGCCTCCAAGGCAAACTAGAGCGAGGAGCTGCAAGGGCCGCTGGGAAAGCGGGACCATCAGTCCTAACCGCTGCAGCCCCCACTCACTCCGCCCCGGACAAAGCCCCAGCGGCTCCCAGCCCTGGGGCAGCGGGAGAGGAGGGGAAGGTGGCAGGCGGGCCCGGCGACTGCGTCTGGAAGGGAGCAGAAAGTACCAGCTCAGGCTGCTTGGCAGGCCGGTAATGGACTGCAGAGCCCAGGTCCCTAGCGCGACTGCCATCTCGGGCTGCCCTAGGACTCGCGGGAGGGTCAGGGCTGTGTCACGCAGACGCGCCAGCCAGGACCGTCCTTCTGGCTCTGGCTCCTCTGGAGGAGAGTGGAGAGGCCCACAGTAAAACCCGCGCCCTCCGGCGGCCAGCCTGAGCAGCCAGGTGGAACAGGGCACGCGGGCCTGGCTGAGCAGGGCGAGGCCTGCTGCTGGCCGAACGGTGTGGGGCAGCCTGCACCGCCGCCCCCTCGGTGAACTCGGCTATCCAGCCAAATCCAGACCTGGCCTCCCGCCGGGCAGGGCACTGGCAAGCACTCGGCTGCAGCCATAGCTGGGACAGGGTCTTGCTCCGATAGGGCGTGGGGTTCTGAGCTGCGGCTATTTTCGAAGCGCTGCCGCGGGAAGGGGAAAGGAGCAGCACCAAGCCCCATCTGTGCCCCCCACGTCAGAGCTACGAACGTGGCTAAGTGTTGAATAAAACCTGTACAAAATCTGAAAAGGCTCCGTCTTCCACTCGGAAAGGAACAAAGAGCGTGAAGCGGCCGCGGGCCGCGTGCAGGGAACCGATAATTCAGCAGGCGGACCAGAAAAATAGGCTATTTTTATGACATGAAAATAATGACAAGAGTGTTTTAATTAAATTCCCACCTGGGCATTGAGGCAGATGAATGGAAGTTGCCTCATGAGCGATCAGGCAGCAGGCCAGGAGCCAAACACTATGAATAGGGCTATTCTCTGTGTGAATCACGCCACTCAGCCTGCCTAGGGAGCTGGGTGCCGGGAGGGCGGCTGCAGAGCGCTGGAAGGCACTGCCCTGATAAGGTCTGGATGACTTAACCCTGCAAGCACGCAGCAGGGCAGGCTCACAGGCTCCGCATCGTACTGCAGGGGTCGCTGTTCCCGGTACCACACCGGATGGCCCTCGCCCACAAGGGACTCGCCTCCCTGGCTTCTCCCGGGACTGGCTCTGGGTGCGTCGACCTTCGGGGGGCCCAAGGGGAGGGCAGGGAGCAGGCTCACCCCTCAGAGGTATTTAGCTACCAAAGTCCCATTCGAACAATGAGAGTAGAGGCCAAACCCCTTCCAGGCTCTGGACACCGGCTTTCCAGCCCCCCTGCCACAGCTGCCACGAATGCGACGTGGGTGGCTCACTGTTACGCTGGGTAAAGCAGAGCCCGGCCTGGAACAGCAAAGGGACCTTCAGCCCCGCAGGCCTGGGCGTCAGCGGGCGGGGGGCTGCCAGGACCGCCCACCAGCGGAGCGGGGCGACCGGAACGGTCCCCGCGCCCCCCAGCAGCACTCTGCCGCTGACTCGCCCCGCGCAGGACGGGGAGCGCGCACACGAGGGCACAGCGTGGCTGGTCACCGGAGAGGTCCCCCGCTGGGCAGTGGGGCTGTGGGGCCACCTCCCGCCTGCTCCCCAGAGGCCAGGAGTTTGCAGTGGCTCCTCCTCGTTCCCTGTGCTGGCAGAGGGAGTTCTCAGCCTGCGTACAGAAGCCAGCTGCCTGCTCCCATGGTGAGCTAGGCCACAGCCAGGAGCTAACTGGGCTGCGGGTTCAGAGCCATGGCTCCAGAAACTCATGTGTTTTGCTGGGGAGCTGTCGGATTTCGGCCTGGCCGATGTCTGAGATGGAGACGGGCACAGCAAGGCTCCTGGGACCACAAGCTGCCGCCCGGCGTCCAGCATTGCAGGGTCTGGAGCTGCTCCTAACCCTGCTGAAGACATGGTAGCTGACAGGCTGAAAGGACCCTGGGCTTGGGCCCTGCAGCAACCTGCAGAGTCTCACCACAACACAGCCGCTAAACTCCGGCCTCTGGAGCTGCCTGGCTAGACCTCATCACTAGGCTCCAGGGTTTACAGGTGGATGAGGTGAATGGACAGCTCCCGTTTCTGGATCTCCATCTGCAGCCTCGGGGAGACAGCACCGCACCAGTTCCCAAGGAGGAGGGTCTCTTACAAGCATGCAGCCTCCGATGAGGTCGGCAGGGTTATGCTCAGTGATGGGAACTGCTGGCGTCCGCGGTTTTATGCGCTGGCGTTCTTCTGAGGAGAGGGGAGTGAATCTCTCTGCAGAACCAACTCAAAGGGGCACAGTGCAGTTAGCCTGGTCGCTCAAGTCCTGGACTTGTGTTTTGCTTGATCCCTCCCTGTTTGTTCTGTTCTTAGGCCGGCCGTTGCCGAAGTAGCCGTGGGGACGTCTGGTCCCGTTGATCCCCGATGATGAAATAGGGTTGTCACAGCCAAGTGCCCTAATTGGTTCCTGGGAGTCCTGCTTTGCACGTGGTTAAGGGGGCGGGGGTGTCGGAGTGGCCAGAGCCCTAGGTACCACAGTGAAGCCCAGCTCAACACAGAAGGCTGGGTTCTTTGCCCCGAACGCTCCTCTGCCTCGCTGCGTTCTGCGTGGACTGAACGGTGCGGTTTTACTGTCGGTTTTCTCTGGGCTTCTTGGAGCTGCCGACAAGGGCGGTGGGTTAGACAAAAGCGCTGTTCGGCTGTAAAATCAGATTGATTGTTTCTTCATCTTACGGCTGCATACAGCTATTGCATCCAAGTCATTCTTTAGTGCCTTTCGGGACTTGCCAGAGGGGAGGCTGGCCTTGGGCACTCCTTAGGGACTGAACTCTGCGTCTCCAGCTACTGTGCCAGGGCAGTTGGGGTTTAAGGCACTGGAGAAGGGCAGTGACGCCTAGCCCAGGTTAGCTTTACAGACCCTCTGAGCTCTGCCTTTTGGGTGCTTTCCTGAACCAAGCCTCCCACCTCTCTGGGCTAGCCCATCACCAGGCCTCCCCAGCGCTCTGTTCTGGGAGTGGGAGATTCAAAGCCCACCCCCAAATCAAGAAACTAAGCCCTGCTCTTCCTCTGACCGACCGCCACCTGCTCTTCCATCCATCTTCCGGCTCGGCACGGCTCGGCTCGGCTCGGCACGGCACGGCACGGCACGGCACGGCACGGCACGGCTCGGCTCCCCTGCCCTGCCCTGCCCTGCCCTGCCCTGCCCTGCCCTGCCCTGCCCACAGACCTCCACTAAGCTAAACTTTCCACCTCACTCTTCCCCCACTTCGATTGTTACACCTGCAGCTTAGGTGTCGGGGCTATTTAAGCTGTACCCGATGTGTGTGTAACTCCCTGTTGTCATGGATACAAACACCTGAAGGTGTAACAGTGGCCCACCATTATCTGCACCTGTCATTTGTGGCCTCGGGAAGGATCCTCAGCTGGGGTGGATCAGACGGTGCCAGAAGACCTTCAGCTGGTCCATACATCTCCGTCTCTGCGCTCCCCTGCCCCCAACACACCTTGCAGTGTATCAGCAGTGGCCACACAAGGCGGACTCCGGCCACACTGTCAAATATTGACCCCTACACTTCACAGGTGTAGGCAGAGAAGGCTCCAGGCAATCCACAGTAAAGTGGCTATCAATAAGGCAGTCGCTAGCTCTGTTTGTATGCCAGCCGTCAATAGGCTGCTGTCTTCTGCATAAATCCCTTACTGCAGAGCCCACTAATTAAACTAGAAAAAAAGAACAAATAAAGCAAGTTGACAAAGCAGAGCACAAAGCCCATCTTTCTTTCCACAAAGCAATCAGTAAGCAGCCTCCACTGACAGGCCTTTCAATTTAGAGACGCGCTCCCTGTCAGAAAGCCCCCAGACATAACCTACTTCTGTCTCGCAGCTATATGCAAACTCCGTGTAATTCTTTATAGACAGCTCTGGAAAGCAAATACGCGCTTTAATGATCTTTATTTCTAAGAGCAAAATCAATGCCTCTCTCCCAGCACCAGAGGAAGAGTGTGATGGAGGGAAACCATTTCGTTAAGCAATCACATTTCATCTTCAAGCTTCTGGCGATTTTAATCATTACAGATGTTAAGAAATAATTATTGTAAAAATACGATTGACTCCTCTGAGTCACACTATTACAAGCTATTTTGGAGCAAAATATTCTGTGATTATTACTAGTGAGGTTATTCTGTAGCTTGATCTAAAGCCGTGAAAAGATCACAAGATATCTCTCGGCATTATCTTGGTGAATTTAACCCTGTTGCAAACTATAAGAAAAAGTTCCATAACACTGAACTGTGGCAGATGGTCATGGGACTCCCATTGGTCATGTGGAGTACATTTTGGAGGCCAGATTATAATCATTCAGTCCTGCTGCAGGCTTGGAAAGATTAGATGTGTGTCGGTAAATGGCGGCGAACGCTGATTTCACCAATCTGCACACAAGCCAGTGAAAATATTTTCCTTTCTAACAGCTGAAATGTACGGGTGGGCAAAGTGGAACGAAACAACACTACCGCCACTCCCAGCTGTCTGAGAACTCGTCCGAGTTCGACTGAAGGCTATTTACGGTGTGTGTTTCGACGCGATCTTGACAATTTGTGTTTCAATGGTTATAAAGTTTGACAAGCTGAATCTCAGCAGCGGAACCGACAGCCACCACGGGCCTGGGGGCAAGGTGTGTGTGTGGGGGGGGGCAACTCTGCATCTCTGAAAGGGGCAGGGCCTCATGTGAAGGGATGGGGCTGAGGGCAGTCAGCCCTTTGCGCCACCCAGAGCGCGGTGCTGGGCCCTCCCCCCCAGCCCTCAGAGCTGTGGGGAGCGGTGGAGCTGCGCTCCTGCGGCGTTTCAAAGGGGCTGGAGCTCCAGGTGCTAACACTGCTACTGCAGCGGAAGGCATCCAGGAGCTCCGGGCCCCTTTGAAATGCCTGGTCCCTGTGCAACTGCCTCCTCCCTCCTCCCCGTTGGTGGGCCTGAATCTCAGCATCGGCTGTCGCTAACTAATTATTGTCGGCTTCCTCACTGTCCCCCCAGGCTCCCCACCGCTGTGAGAGCTGAAATGATTCACAATTTAAACTGCTTAAAAATAAACATCCCTATTAGCCATCCAGACTGCGAAAGCCAGAAACGGGATTCTGCCCAGGCTGGCGATGCAGGTCGGCTCCCAGCTCCAGCCGCAGCCAGCCCGGGCGCGGGGAGCAAGAGAAGAGCCCTCCCCGGTGAGCTGACAGCTGGGGGCGACTGGAAAGGCCCGGCCTTCCGCACGCTGCCCTGCGGGCAGAACGGGTTGGTGTTAGCTCCGACCGCCCCTGCCGCCTCTGATGCGGGAGCCCCGGGTGCCAGCCGCTCCTCTGGCTGATTGCGAGCCGCCTGCACCCTGGAGCTCTCTGGACTCTCCAGACCTGGGCTGAGCCTTGCCTTGGCGGATGCTGTTCAACTGGATACAGGGTAAGCCTGGCTCTGAAGAGAGCAGCTCTGGGGCGTGACACTGACCAGGCAGTGTGCTGCTTTACTGTAGAACAGTGGAGAAAATGCTGCATTGAGCAAGTCCTACGGGCCCCAGGCCCGTACGGTATTTAGCTTAGGGCCTCGGGCCTGAACCTGACTGATTAATGCCTGGGACCTGTAAAACCTTCATCTCAGCACACAGATGTGCTGCCTGCTGGCGTTTAGAAACATGCTGCGCACCAGGCCGCTTACAGCTGGCTGGGGTATTTCTGGGGCTTTGCAGACACAGCACCAGCAGCAGGCTAACCAGCAGTACATGCTAGTGAGCAGGAGGGGAGCTCACAGGTTAGCCTGTGAAAATGGGGCGTGGGGTGCGGACGTACAGACACCAGAACACGCCTGACGCCCCGCGGGCACAAGCAGTGCTCACGCTAACAGGCGGGGCCTCTGGGAGTGCTGTGGGAGGAGCCGGGGTGACGAGGGGGACTGACGCTTGGGGTCGCTAACCCAGAATACGTGACTGGTGCCTGTGCCAGTCTGTGCCATCGCGCTAACTCCTGCTCCGTGTCGCGGCCGGGCGCTGTGCATCTGCCCCCGGACATTATTGCTGAACGGGCATGCACCCCGTTCCCGCGGGCTCCTGCGGCTCTCGCTCCGGCGCTACTGGCGCTAATCCATTGCTGCGGCTCAGGAGACCCCCCCACACAAGCACGTCACCTCCGTGGGGTGAGGGACCAATCACCCAGCCATATGGGCAGCCCCGCAGTCCCAGGCCGGGCCCCCAGGCAGCCCAGTGCTGTGGGGCACGGCCCAGAGGGGGATCACAGACGCACACTCACCCACGTGCATAGTGCAAAGCCCCAAGAAATTCACCCTCCCTCCTGCCGAGCCACGCGGAGCAGCTCGGTGCTCGGGGCTGATGCCGCTGATGGCAGCGCAGATAGCCAGAGCTGGCCCCTGGGCGGCGGGCTGTGCTTCTCTCAGACGGGGGCTGGCCTGGGTTTGCTCGGCAGGGCGTATGCTGAGAACACCGCTGACTACCAGAGCCAGAGGGTGTCATGGCACACGCGGGGCTCTGCGCGGCAGGGCCGTGGCAGAGGGAGCAGGGCGAATGCCGGGCTGGAACAAAAGCATCCCTGGATTCTCGGCTTCTCGGGGCCCCGGTACAAACACCGCAGGCAGGCGGGCGGAGAAGTGCCTGGGGGAGCTGGAGGTTTCCTCTGTACCGAGGCGGGAAGCCCCGTCCTATGAGCTCGGGGGCTGCTGTCCCTCCGCGGGCAGCCCTATTGTCCTGGAGAGCAGCTGAGGGGAGGGGGCGTGACTGGGGCGACAGCCCCGCTCTGCATTCAAGCCACGGTCGGGTTGTCTCAGCGCCAGCCGGCTGAAGGGAAAATTGGCCTCTGCTCTCAGTGACGGACAGGCCCATTCTTTCTGCACACGTGCCCGCCCAGCCAGGCCCCCTCTGCCTCCTCCTCCCGGCTTGGCCTTTGCCCTGTGCACCACAGCGTAATCAGGAGGGAGGCTCAGGAGATGCTGTGCGGCCTCTCCGATGCATCCCAAGCCTGAGCGGAGCTGTGGCCCCCTTGGGACTGGGCGAGGGTGTGACGGCGCGTTGGGGTTTTCCCGTCCCCTGCACCCCGTAATGACATGGACAGACTCCACCAGCCAGTAGAATAGAGGGAGTTTATTGCTTCGCCAGGATACAGCACAGCATAGATGCAATCCAATTCCAGGGCCAGGCCCAGGATGCCTCAGCCCCCCTTGAGATGGGGGGGACTGGGCCCTTAAATCCCAGCCCCTTGCTCGGCTGCTTCCTCCATGATCCCAGACAGAAACTAAACTCCCTTCCAGCCCTGCCCCCCAGCCAGGGGCGGCATTCCCCCTTCCTTTGTGTCTCTCCCTGGGGGGTAGCTGGTCGGACAGGTTGATAGACCCTTGCCTAGTGACTCATCCCCTGCTGGCCGTGCTACAGACAGCAGCCAGCGGGGTCACCCGCAGCCCAGCACAGCAACCAGCAAGGTACCCACACTACGTCACAGAGGGTACCCGGGAGAAGGTGCAAATTCCCTCCTGGCCCGGCTGCCTCCCTGCCGAAAGGAGCCGTGGCAGGGCAGCAGACAGCTTGCCGTGGAGTCCAGGGAGGCCCGGGAGCGGGCGAGCGGCCGACCGCGCAGGAGCCCAGGCCAGAGATGGAAAGGTTTGAGGACCGTGCGTGGCGGGGGGACCTTTCAGGGATGTGTATCGCCAGTTTTCTCTCCACTCACTTTCTTTTTCACTCCATCCGCCAGTATGCAAATCGCTGGGCTCCCCCAGAACACGCATGGCTCCAGCTGGGCAGCTCAAGGCCCTGCAGTCGCCACAAAGAGCGCTCAGAAAGGCCCTGCCCGCCACAAAGCTTTGGATAATGGATTTGAAGAGTTGCGCTCACGTGCATTATGGAGCTGCTGTAATATACTAGAGCCTCGCTTCTGATCAATAATTTATCTCCGGCTTCCTGCTGCTCTTTTCTCTGATCATTATGCTTTTCTGCAAAAGGTGCTGGCCTCGCAAATGTTTGGAGAGAATCAATTGCAATCTAATTCTGCGTACAATATTCTGTGAACCCCCGCATTTACCACGCAGAGGTGAGCCGATTCGCTCGGCTAGATGCAGATTTCAAAGCACTGCCTTCTCTTCCTTCTGAGCTTTCAAAATGTAACAGCATCTGCTTAGGTTTTAACCCTGTCTTCAACCCAAACGTCATTCCGAATGGCTCTGTGCAGCTGGACTTTGTGTGCCGCGAAAGGCGGCGTCCTGGAGACCAGAGATGCGAGCTCAGCTGCTGAAGACGCCAGCAGGTTTCCATGGGCCAGGGGCATTGTGGAGCAGAGCTGTGCAGTGCTTAGTACATGAGGTGACCCGTGCCCATCCCTCGGGTGCAGGTTGCTGCTGTGTGCTTTGGAGACTCGCCCTCACAGGCCAGCTCAGAGCAGGGCATGGGGAGCAGGGCTGCCTTGTAGCGCTGGGCTCACTGCTGCCGTCCTCACGCCTCCCCCGCTAGCTGAGAAGTTGCCGACCACTTCTCTGAGCCCCCCGGCGAGTTTCGTGCTGCTGTAGCGCGCACAGGAGAGCCCAGCTAGCGTCTATGTAGCCCAGTCACCAGCAGGGCAAGCGTCCCCTGCACTCGCCTTCCCAGCGCCAAGCCCGGCGGGTGCTTCCCTTGTCCGCCCAAACCCCACCGGGGGGGCAGCTGTTTCATTCCCAGAGAGATGGGTGCAGGTGAACACCCGGCGGCCACGGCTCTCTCCAGGTGGCTGAATTGCTTCCAACTACCTCCCCGTGTTCCCTCTGCCACTGGTGTCCTGCCCAGAACTCTCCCTCCAGGACCACGGGAGCTCTCTGCCTCCAGCCCCACTCACCGGAGGCAGTGGGGTTGTCTCTGTGGAGCAGACTGCTTTTCTCTGGGACGCAAAGCAAGCCCAGGGGACCGAGCCGTCATCAGATGGGCCTGTTCTGCAGTCCCCTCCTGTCTGAGCTGGACGTGAACGGCTGGGACAGAGGTGAAAAATGATACCTGTCGTTACCCTTATCCCCGCCAACACAAGACACTGATTGGGTCCCGCTGCGGGGAGACCTGGCGTGGCCTAGGATCCATGGGGTGCTGGACTACATGGTCTGATGGCACCTTCTGGCCATGAACTGTGTGCCTTGACGGACTCTTACGAGACAAGCAGCCGGCCAGCGAAGGGTTATTCTAGAGAGACACTCGAATGGCTTCCACCTCTGCACATCCAGGGTAATAGCGAAATAAGCCAGCGGGTGGTGATTTCATTTGGCGTTGACACAAAGTGCTGAGATGCTGGGGTGACGTTCTTGCTTTCTGACCATGATATGCCACAGCCATAGCTCGGCACATGGCTAGTTTCTATAGGCGCCTCTCTTGCTCCTTCCCCATCAGCCAGAGTTCCCTCGACGTATTTGTGGGACGTAGTGAGCTGCGCAGCCGCCACGCTGCTTACATACTGCAATGGGCACTTAGAAGTGGGGGCTTTATTCCTGTCCAGAAAATGCTTCTCAGACCAAAAAAGCGGCTCGGTGCAGTTCACCAGTCAAGGGGCCTGCACGTACTCCGATGCATTTCCTGCGCGGATCAGTTTGCCTTGGAACTGAGTGACTGGTTTTGAGGCGTATTGAAAGCAGACGCGTTCCGATCATATAGATCGGCAACTCACATGACGCATTGTGATTGCCCTCCCAACAGTGCCTGGCTCAGTCCGCCCGACTATATGTACAGTCCAAAATTCCCCTGCCGGAGCGCCCCCTCCCTTCCCCGTCTCTCCCTACGGCTCAGAACGCACGCTTCCTTTTTTCTGCAGTCCGTGACTGGCTCAGGAGGGCCCGGGCTTTGTGAGGCTGTCAGAGGACGCTCAGTGGCCTTACATTGCCTGCGGAGGTCCCTGTGCAAAACAACAGCTGTGTTACGTGAGTGCTTGTCACGCACAATCCGTCTCATCCCCGCTGCCGGCCCGTTGCGGGGTGACCCGTCCCAAAGAGCAATGAATCCCGCCCATGGTGCCCCCTTCAGTGCCAGCAGCAGGCTCCACCCGGCCGATCGGCGTGCAGCAGCCTCACGGGGCACTAAGTCGCACGGAGACGGGCTCCACGGAGCAGGGCCCATCGCTTACTTGCTGTGGCACCGATGGGGGCGGGGGTTGGCACCCAAATGGATCCCTGTGAGCGAGCGCAGGGAAGAGAGAGGAACCGTACAGCGCTTCCCCCCGACAGCTGGCCCCTGCTAATCCAAAGTGCTAATGTGTCTAAACACGGGGAGGAAGAGAACTGGGGAGGTGATGGGAGTAACATACAGCCGGTGGCATCGGATCATTATTAAGCTGTCAATCAAAAGCTGGGTATATGTAGCTGGGGTGACAGATCCAGATACAACCAGCTGTAGATGGCTCTGTCGCGCTGAGCGTGCCTCCGTGTGCGGTGCTAGGGATGCACACGGCCATGGCTTATCGCAAAACCCTCGGTGGGGAGGCGGCGGCTTCCTTCATGGGTGGCAGCGACAGCATTGGGAGGGGTTCCCTGGGCCAGCGAGCCGGAATTCATCCCCGCCTCACACACCGGCTAGTGGAGACGGTAGGCCAGCGGGGGCTCGTGTACATTTCGAAGTGCCTGTCGAGCAGGCGATGGAAATAGGCCATTAACCGCGCGCTAACACCCGTAGTGAGACTACAGGAAGGGGGAATTGCTGTCTGGCGTGAGCTAGCCGCTCCCCGTCTCTCTTCACAGCCTGGCGGCGTGAGGCTTGTGAATTCCAGCTCGGCCCTTTCCCGCTGCAGTCTGGTTCTCCAGCGTCTCTGCTCACGTCTGGCACTGAGTGGACGTGCTCTCCTGCTGCTTTCTGACCGGTCCTGCCCGAGGTCTGATGTGCGGCCATTTCTCGGGCACCGAGCCAGTGCGGTCTGGCCAGTGTGCATGGCGGAGGGGCAGTGCTGGCCCACGTCAGTGGAGGGGATGTGTGGCTAGGTCCTAGGGCGGTGTCACGAGGCAGAGCTGGCAGCGGGGGGCGTTGCAGGGACTGGTTCCTGGCTTAGTGGCTGGGCTGTGCCGTGTGGCTGCTGGGCAGTGCTTGCTTCAGGCCGGCAGTGTGACCGTGCTTTCCTGAACACCAGCGCATGCTGCACTGCCGCAGGTACTCGTGTGTGCACTACTCTTGTGCGTTCCCTGCTGCGCAGAATGGAGCTGAGCCCACATGGGACGGGGCCACAGCCAGTGCTGAGATGATGGGGGAGGGGGCGGCAAATATGGTTCAAAAGAGAATTTTATAACACGACCGTTAAGCCCCCTGGGGTCCCACTGATCTCGCTCCGCCAGGCAAACACAGCGCGCAGAGCGGGGCGCCGCCTTAGGGGGCGCAGGGGGACGGTTGGGGGAGGGGCGGAGATGCCAGGCAGCTCGGGG
>JANRFK010004149.1:119345076-119357265 GCA_030068395.1 Apalone spinifera | reverse complement strand
GGCCCATGCAAAGCCTAAGCTCTACCCCCACGCCCGGAGCCCCAGCTGCTGCCGCCCCCGGGACGAAGGTCGGGGTGGGCCGGGTCCCTGCTCCCACCTGTCCCTGGTGAGATCATTTCCCAGCTGTCCTAGAGAAACGGATTCATCTTCCCTGTTGCCCCGCAGCACCAAGTCGGCCGACGGCTAGAACCCACGGAGCAAACCTGAGTGCTGAGCGAATCCCGGCCCTCTGATCTGACAGCCGCCAAGTGGGAACCTCAGGAGATGTCTCATTGGAGCCGCATGGCTAATTCAGCACGAGGGCACTGTGCGATTGACATCAGCTGAAAGCACAAACCCTTTACTTCGACTGTGTGTGTTACACACACACACACACACACACACACACACACACACGCACCTGTAAGGTTTTGCTTCAGTTTCCGTGGAGAGAGGACGCTGTTCTTCAAGAAGGCATTTGGGCAACAAACATGAAGCAGTGCCGGGGTGTGTCTCCCTGGATCACTGCCTGATGGGATGTGCTCTTGCATTCTGCCCGTCACGCCCAGTGGAACCGTGGTTTTCCTTTGCTTTCTCCGCACCGATGCGTATTCCTGAGCAGGGTGGATGCGTAAAGCCACCCCAGACAGCTTTACTAGGGGAGCGCTTCGCGTGGAAGGGTCATTTCATTGAAATACTGGCCACTGGCGGGATTCTGGTGGCCAGTGTTCAGCTGAGGGAGGCCAAATTCAGCAATGAGTCAAGGGGTGTCAATTACAGCTGGTAACTGAGCGAGAGGCTCCGCTGGCAGATGCTGCATGCTGGGAGGGGGGGGGGGCAAATAGGTCCCCAGGACCAGATGGCACTCACCTGCCAGCCCTGAAAGAACTCGAGCGCAGGATAACTGCTGGCAGCACGCTACCAGTCACTTAAATCAGCCTGTGCACCAGGTGCCTGGAGGACAGCAAATCTGACACCGGGTTTTGAAAAAGGCTCCAGAGGGGATCATGGCAACGCCAGGCCAGCAGCTTAACTTGCGACCCAGGCCCACTCGTTGAAAGTAGCGCCAAGACCAGAATCGCTGGCACAGCAGATGGACGCAATTGGCCGCGGAGCAGTCAGCCTGGCCTGTGGAAAGGGAGCTGCTGCCTCCTCACCCTACTAGAGTTGTCTGGGGGTGGGAGGGCAGCAAGCGCATGGCGCCGGGGGAACCCAGTGGATATAATGCAGCTGGGCTGTCCGAAAGCCTCAGACACGGCCCTTCCCCACAGGCTGCGGCGGGAGAAGAGGGACCACAGCTCTGCGCCCGGTTAAAGGACAGGGCACAAAGGTAGGAATGAATGGCCCGTGTTCCGAGTGCAGAGCGGCGTTCCCAGGGTCCTGCACCGTGCTGTTCCACGCGTATGAATATGATGAAATAGAGGAAAATTACCTGGAAAAAGGGGTAAACAGTGAGGTGGCAAAATTTGCAGATGATACAAAATGACCCGAGACAAAGCAACCTGATCTAAAATTACCGGAGCTCAGAGAAGACTGCAAAGAGCTCCCAAGGGAGCTTAGAAAACTGGGTGACTGGGCCACAAAATAGCAGAGGAAATTCAATATTGAGCCATCCAAAGTAATGCCCATTGGAAACCATAATCCCCACACGCCAAACAAATCAATGGGGTCTCATTTAGTGTTACCCCTCAGGGGAGAGACATTGGAGTCATTGGGGACGGTTCTCTGAAAACACGCCCTCCGTGTGCAGCGGCAGGCAGAAAAGCAACCCGAGTGCTCAGAGCCATTAGGAGAGGGATAGATAAAATGCCACAATGCCGCTATACACCCAGCCCTTGAATTCTGCAGGCAGTGCTTGTCTCCCTACCTCAAACAGAATACATCCGCATTGGGAAAAGTACAGAGAGCAACGAAAACCATCCGGGGTCTGAAGCGGCTGCCACGTGGGATTAAAAAGACAGGGACTCCTCTTGGGAACAGATGAGTACCGGGGGCTGTGACCAAGGCCCATAAAGCCACGCCTGGCGTGGAGGAAGTGTTATTTACTCCCTCACGCCACACAAGAACCAGGGTCACCCCATGGAATTAAGGGGCCGCATGTTTAAAGCACGCAGAAGGCAGGATTCCTTCACACAGCGCACAGCCAGCCTGTGCAGCCTCTGCCGGGGGTGCTGGGAAGGCCAAGCATACAAGAGGAGTTTTAGAAAAGAGGCACGTTTGTGGCACACGGGTCCATCGATGGCTATTGGCCCGGATGGGCAGAGCCGGGACCCTAGGTCCTGCCTGTCCCTGGGCTCTGAGGGCCAGCAGCTGGGAGTGGGCAGCCGGGCGGGCTCACTTCATGATTGCCTGCCCTGTTCATTCCTGGGGGCACCTGCCGCTGGCCGCTGATCCAGGTCTGAGCCAGGCCCCGGACGCCATGGTACTGCACTAGATCCCGTGTGGCTCCCTTGCAAGGGGATCTCACCTGGCCAGACTGCTCTGTCGGGGCAGGGACCAGGCCTCCTTCTCAGGGCCAGCTCCCCCCGACTTGTTCTCTTCCCCCAGCTGTTGACAGCGGCCCCCCGCCATGGAGGCGCTCAGAGCCTGCAGACGGCGAAAGGCTGGGCCTCTGCCGTGCAGGTGGCAGCCTGACGCAGACAGACAGACAGAAGGATGGGCAGACAGCCAGCGTTCCACGGGATTCATAAGCTGCACGGACATATCGCCAGCTCGTCAGGGCCGTGCTAGCAACGCAGCGGCAGCCTCGTGCTTCCGAGCAGGGCTGCCCCATGCCAGGAAGGGGCGGTGCAGCGAGAGCCGTGCTAACCCGAGCGTCCGGCCCAGGTGGCCCGGCAGGTGGGCGGGCCTCGGTTCCTAGCCTGACAGCAGAGCACTCTGCTACCCTGGGAGCACCGCCCAGGGGCAGCTCAGGCAAGCGGCCGGCTGGGAATTGTGTGCTGGGCTGAAGTAATGGGCATTAGGCAGTGACATTTAAATGCTAGCTCCTGACACGGGGCTGCTGGAGTCAATGGAAATCGGCGCGTGGCTGCATGGCCTTCGCCCAGGGATGCCGTCCGTCGGCAGCCCATGGCTCCCTCTAATCTCGGGCTGGTGGGGTTTCAAATTCCACCTCGTGTCGAGTTAATGAAACGGTTTGAAAACTTACCACCCCCCCACAGGACTGTGGGCCAACCGCTGAGTGGCCCCAAGCCGCACGCGAGACGTTTAATAGTCATGTTATGACCCTTCAGACCTGTCCGATTCCATCTCAGTCAGCGGGCGCGTTTGTGTGAACTTGAAATGACGCGTCCCCCGAGATGGCTGCTCTTCCATTGCGCTCTCCCTCGGGACAGGCAGCTGTTTCCATTGGAAACTGGCCTCAGCGCTGGGCCAGAGGGCAAGCCAAAGGTCCGTTCGGCCAAGTTACCGCAAGAGCCCGGAGTTTTCAGCGAGGCTTAGCGAGAATGGGCCCCTGCGGGTTTGCCTGCCCCACCGCCGTGATACTGGGCGTACGTGTCCTGGGGGTTTCGGGAAAAGGTTGTTAAAGCTCCAGTTATAAACAGACCCCTGGATGGTTCCAAAGCCAATGCCCACCCCTTCTCTTGTTGGGAGGAACAGCCCTTTAAAAACACGTTTGCGTCTCTGGGAACCAGTCCCCGTTTGATCCTTCTTAGCGTATCCCTGGAGTCACCTCTCGGGGCAAACCTAAGCCAACCCAAAAACCCCCTCTGTGTTACAGGGAGAAATTCCGCGTCCCACAAAGCTGTGCTTAGTCGGGCCCGTCGGATTGGCTTTGACCTTAACGTGCTCATTGTGAATGCTCCCCAGACCAGGGTGGATTCAAAAGCAACAGAACAGAAAATCTGCTGTGTAAGAACCGTTCATTCCCTTTGTGTGCTGGATCAGAGCTGCCCTTAAACAACACGGCTTGGCTGGAGTTGGAACAAGTGTTGCTCATGCAGCAAAAGACAGGTACTTCATATGTGTACGCTGCAGCAGAAGGCCATAAATCACAGACACTAGAGCTGGAATATTATTCACACTTTCCTTTCAGTCCCATTCATTTGAGAGACAACAGATGAGGAGCATTTTCCTTTAGGCCACACAGATCTAAAATCTGGTGCAGCTGCAACAGAGGGGCACCTGGCATGTAACCAACTTCCGGAAATGGGGGTTGAAGGCAGGGCCACATGGGCCAGGAAGGGCAGGTTTCAGGACTGGCTGGAATAAGTACTTGCCAGCAGAGAGGGGAGGGGGCAGAGGTGGGTCGGACTGCTGCAGGAAGATAACTTTGGTAGAAGTTATTTCCAAGTGTGCGTGTGCCGGGAAGTACTGTATGGTAAGAAAACAGCTGATCACGAGCCCAGCAGCTGGCTTGTCCTCACCCTGCTCTGACTGCACGCCGGCGGCTGGGACGGGAGCGGGCGATCCACTCCCTGCACTGGGGCCTGTGGAAATGAAGCAGCGGCTGGGGGTCGGCCTGGGGCTGAGGACAAGCGACACTGGGGCACCGTGTGGGCAGGCAGCACCCAGAGAGAAGCTGGCACGAGGCGCGGCACGGCCAGGCCCGCTTGCATTCTCCACTCCTGGCGTGGGAACCGCACGGCGGCCGCTGTAGCCCAGGGCGCTGCCCCCAGCTGCTCCGTCTGAAGCTGCTGCTGGCAGTGAAAGCAGGGAAAGGGCTCTGCAGCGTTTGCTACTCAGGCCACCTCGTGACACCAGCAGCAGAGCAGCTCCTGCCTCGGTTGCTCTCCTGCGATGCTGTGCGCTGGCGGGGCATGGCCCGGCATGGGGGTCCCGGGGCGAGATGTGTCCCAGGGAGTAAGGCAGGAAGAGGATACAGCTCACCTCTCCAGGCAGCCCTACAGGGGAGTTTGCTTTCCTAAAATCTAGAGCACAAGGAAAAGATCCTGACCTACCCAGAGTGGCCGAAGGGCAGGAGGCTCTGACAGCTACGATCGTCTAGACACAAAGCAACCAAACTCCGCAGGCAAAGAAAACCATGGAAGCAGCAGCCCGTTCAGCTGCACACGGGACTGCCCAGAGAGCTCGGGTCAGCTCCCGCTCCACTGGCTACAGGACGAGGTGATGAAACCCCACAGCACAGATGGGCAAGCACTGCCGGGAGAACAGATGGGCAGGTCTCACCATGGTGTTCTTCTGGGGGGCCCAGGCGTGGCCAGAGAATGCTGATGCTTCAGAACTTTTCTTCGGAAAAGGATGATTTCAAATAATTTTTCAACTGAAATTTTTGGGGGAAAAAATAGAAATAATTGAAACATTTTGAAACGAAAAAATCCATGTTTCTGGTGCAAGACGACGTTTCATTTAGAGATGGGAGTGGGTTGTAGTTACGTACGTTTAAATCAGAATGAAACGGTTGCGAATGATCCAACTAGACTCTGCCCGATGACCCAAATCGACTTTCTTTCCCCTTTCTGGTTTACAGATGGGGAAAATGGTCAAGACGTTGAGTTTTTGTCTCCATTCAAGGCAGGACTGGGTTCTGAGACCTCAGACATGCGCACAGGACAGGGAAACAGATTCCCAACCGGCTCCAAGCCAGGAGGAACAAGAAAGGCTTTCCCGAGCACACTGTCCGGGGCCTGGAGGGGTTTCATGCTGCCCTGCCCCTACGGCGTCTGTGCCAGCTCCGTCCTCTGGGGCTGCTGTGATTTACAGCTGGCCGGGGCGCAGGACAGGGGCGAGAAGCCAGCTCCAGCTGAACCCCATCGGGGAGCACAGCGAATTGGGGTGCTGGTTCTTAGCTGCGGTGCCTTGGAGCCCGCCCTGCCCCGGAGCCTTTGTTCCAGGGCTGAACAAACCCAACCCTAGGGGCTGACACTCTGGCTTCCGCACAACCGGCACGCCCCGGGCACGCTGCCCCCGCAGGAGCCTGTGCAGGGAGTCTGATTTCCTAGACTCCGCCGGGCTGCTCTCAAGGTAGCTGCCGGGGGCTGCCCATCGTGGGCCTGGGGCAATTAGCCTCTTGCACCGACCAGCCCCGCGTCAGACCCTCCCTGGCGGTGCCAGAAGCCGGCCTAGCTGAGCCTGCGGGCAGGGTGTGGGGCCCAGGCCCGGGACCCGCCCGGCTCGCCGCACACAGCCCGGGTCTGCCTCTCTTCCTCAGCAGAGGGGCCCGAGAGCTCTCAGGGACTCAGCTGAGCTCCGCGCACGTCCGCTCTACCCTGGGGATTTGTCAGAGCCCGGCTCCCGCTGGCACTTCACTCATCAGACTAATGCAGCCAGTAATAAGGCTGGGGACAGCAACCAAGATGTATCCCTGGGAATCAATACGGCCCTACAGAGCCCCTCCCTCCCGCCCGCAGGACGGCCGCCCTCCGATAAGCGGCTCGCATGGATGCTGACGTGGCACCGGAAGAGTAATGACACCACGCAGGCTCTGGTCGCTAATTGCATGCCAGCTTTGTCGGTGGCAGCTGGAATGACAGAGCCAGGTGCAAACCTCCCCCGCCTGACCCTCCGCGCTAGGACTGCTGGCTAAGTGTAGCCATGGTAGCCCCATTCCCTTACCAGCTCATGCGCCTTCCAAACCGGTTCTGGGTTGAAGGCCTAGGTGTGCCTCAGTTTCCCCTCTATGCTGCATGGTTACGCTGTGGGGACAGGGCAGGCCACAAGATATGGGCATGAATGTCACCCAGCTGCCTGGGCCTTAGGCCCCATATCAGTGACTGGCAAATCCAATCACCAGAGCACTGGCATCTAGCACCCAGCCCCGCAGCGGGAGGTGGATTCAGCTGAGCAGCCCTCCCCGCTGGAGAGCAAAGCGGGGAGCGGTGGGGGCTGGGAGGAGTCAGGCCTCACAGCTGGAGTGTGGCCGAGGCACGGGGAGCTGGAGCCATGGGGCTCCCTCCAGCTGGTCTGGGCTCCAGGCTGGCCAGACCGGGTCGTGCTTTGCCCGCCAGTTCTCCCCAGCCCTAGGCCGTGTTCCATGCTGACAGCGCTGGCCGTGTGTCTCCGCAAGCACCGAGAGGTGCCAGAGGCTGACCGTGGCTCACCCTGTGAGGCAGGAGAGCTGACAGCCCTAAGGTGCAGTCTCAGGAGGGGCCAGGCCGCGTGGCTTCCCTGGAGGGAGCGTGAGCCCTGAGGAGGTCTGGACGCTTCCTGGGCCGGGGCTGTCGCCCGGATCCTGTACCCGGGGGGCAGCTCTCAGGTCCTTTGCTGAGGGCTCACGCACAGTGCGCTGTGGGCGGTAGCGGGGCTATGGCCTTGCCTGGCAGAGCGCGCTGTGGGCAGTAGTGGGGGAGCATTAGGAGGAGCGTTGCCAGCAGATCCAGAGAAGTGATTATTCCCCTTTATTCGGCCCTGGTGAGGCCACAGCTGGAGTATTGAGTCCAGTTCTGGAGCCCCCCACTACAGGAAGGATGTGGATGCATTGGAGAGGGTCCAGTGGAGGCAACCAAAATGATTCGGGGCTGGAGCATATGACCTATGAGGAGAAGCTGAGGGATTTGGGTCTGTTTAGTCTGCAGAAGAGAAGAGTGAGGGGGGATTTGGTAGCAGCCTGCAACTTCCTGAAGGGAGGTTCCAAAGAGGCTGGAGAGAGGCTGTTCTCAGTAGTGACAGATGGCAGAACAAGGAGCAATGGGCTCAAGTTGTGGTGGGAGAGGTCCAGGTTGGATATTAGGAAAAACTCTTTCCCTAGGCGGGTGGGGAAGCGCTGGGCTGGGTTCCCTAGGGAGGGGTGGAGTCTCCATCCCTAGAGGTGTTTAAGTCCCGGCTGGACACAGCCCTGGCTGAGCTGATTGAGTTGGGGCTGGTCCTGCTTTGGGAGGGGGCTGGACTCCGTGACTCCTGAGGTCTCCCCCAACCCTAATCTGCGATCTCCCAACAAACATCTAAAGTGCATGTTCCTGGATAACAAGGACACTCCACCCCCCGGCCACAGACTGACCCCAAGCCATGTCGACTAGCCTGGTTAACGTGTTGGTTTGCTGCACCCAGTACTACGCGGGGGTGTCGATAGGCAGACCTGGGCCAAAGCCAGGCGCTTTGTACGGACACTGACATGTTTGTACTCGCTCATTACTATCGTCAGAGGCATGTTAGGGATTAGCGGGGCCCGTCTCACCACAGGTGGCCCTGCTGGGGAAATGGGGTTGGGGCCTTGCCCTGTAGGACTCCCCCTTCCCAGGGCTCCTACCAGGGAGCAGGGGCAGCGGGCTCCCATTTTTCCAGGGCTCTCCCAGTTGGCCGGGGCTCCTGGGCACAGGCCCAGTTGGCCCAGTGGTTCATGTGCCACTGACTATCACTACTGTTGTTGTCAGTATTATTTGCTCTGGAGTCTGGACCTTGCAATGTAATCGATTGCCTTGACGCACCGGCCCGACCTCCTACCGAGTGCGCTGGGATTCGTTCCCGGGTACACACCTTGTGTGTGCTTCATTTCAAACCCGCAGAAAGGCTCTGCCCAGTTTACAGAAAGGTTTGTTTCAGTTGAGTAAGTTGGTGCCAGAAGCTCGGTAGCGCAAGGAGCCACACAGAGCGGAGAGGCTGTTCAGCATTAGGCAGAGAGCGTCACGCACCATTTGGTTTCATTCTCCTGCAAGCTGCTAAGCATGAAAACCCCTTGCAAAGGACCCTGACTGCAGCAGTGGGGAGCTGTGAAGGAGAGAAGCATTAATACAATGACAGGGATCGCTTATTCGCGGCTTGGGGGCTTTGACGCGCAGACAGGGTGTTTTAATTACCTGGGGAGACACATTCATTTTACAAGTCAGACATCTGAAATGTGTTGGGGTTTCTTGGTTTCTAACCCACTTTCTGCAGCGACTAGCCCCTAAGATCACTGGAACTGAAAGATGAAAGGGGAAAAAATGGGTTTCTAGGTTCCTTTGGGCACTTGAGAGCATTTTGTGTACAGTCAATTTCATTCCTTCCCTGGGATCGTCAGTTTTCATCATCTGGGTAGGTCTGTCTTGCAGCAAGCAGGGCAGAGGAAGAAATTGCAAAGAACAAATCCCAGCGGACGTGGTTGCAGAGAGAGACTGGGACGGGTGTAGTATCAGAGGCTACTTTCTAGTCACTTTCTTCTTCCCACCAATTAGATTTCCTGCGGGGTGTGCCCTCTAACCATTGTGATGGGAACACCCCTGAGTGCAGCGCCTGACCCCAGAGAAAGCCAGGGCCCGACCGCCAGCTGCATTGTGTGCCACACAGAGGTGTATTAAGCAACTTACACTTGGCTGTGTGCACGTTCTTCCCTAGAAACATTTGCATGATAAAAATCGGAGCGGGCCTGATGGCTAAACAATGCCAGAGAAAGGTTAAACTCCCACCAACCGCATCCGTATGCACGGGCCCCAGCCCGGCTGTGATAACGTGTCTCTTTAAAGGCCCCTCCGGGCTCGTGTTTTCTCCTTTTCCTCAGCTAGCGCGAGTCTGAGGTGCGTGCGAGACGGATGCAGTGGCAAGGCAGATCCAATCGAGTGGCCAGTAAGAAGTGACCAGAATTTGCAGGCGTCATTTCTCGTTGCCTGTTTGGGAACGTCTTGCACTCTGCTCCACGGATACTTGCTTTGTGCAAATGCACACAGGATGTTGCCAGCGTTAACAGTTACAAAGATGTGACGTTCTGATTCCGCATCTTGCCATGACAATTCTCTGACCTGCATAGTTTTCCCCAACTGATTGACACTGATAAAAACCAAAAAATGTTTAAAAGCAAAACCCTGAGCTGTCTCCAAATGAAAAAGGGGATTCTGTCCCCCATGCATGGCAGGCCACTGCTCAAGGCCACACTGCCCTCTCCTGGCCATTACAGAAATCCCATTGGATCCCCGCTCAGTTAAAGGAGACTGAACTAAAAAGTCACTTTTGAAAACGTTTCCTTGCTCTTGCTGTAGCCCAGAGATGCGGGCGCCCATATCTTCCGGGCGTTGTCTGTTTATTTTGCACATGTGGCTGCGCTCTGCGTGCAGCTTTCAGAGAGGACCTGGGTATCATATTTTCAAGAGCACCCAGGACAGTGATTCCCAGAGAGTTCAGCATCTAGACGCCCCTGAAGCCCTCTGGACTTTGGGTCACTCTCCAGCTGCTCCGTGCCTGAGTCACTTGTGAAGATGAGACATGGGAGCCTAAGTCAGGCGGGTTCTTTTGAGAATTGGATCCTAACTCCTCTCGGAAAATCCCGCCCTTTGCCAAGGCTCGTTATCGGGGCCTCGCGCCGCTGACGACCGTGCCCCTGCTGCCATTGACGTCCGTGCCTGCAGAGGGGAGGCGGCGTGTTATTAGACCCACTTCAGCTGGCCGGAGAGACAAGCTTCCACGCTGCCCAGCGCCACGTCAGCATGTAAGGCCACGTCCTGCACAGACTCCGCCCTAGACGGGCTAGTCCCTCGCCTCTGCAGGGCTTGCCAGCAACAGGCCCTTCCGAAAGGACCCCCGCCCGTAGCATGACAGCAGCTTGCAGCTCCGCAGGGGGGTCCAGAGAGGCTGTTCTCAGTGGGGCACGTGGCAGAACAAGGAGCGATGGGCTCAAGTTGCAGGGGGGGAGGTCTAGGTTGGACATTAGGAAAACCATTTCCCGAGGAGGGTGGGGAAGCCCTGGGCTGGGTTCCCTGGGGGGGGAATCCCCAGCCCTAGAGGTGTGTAAGGCCGGCATGGCAGGCTCTGGGAGGGTGTTTGGGGTAGGCATGGCGCTTACCTCGGATAATCCTGAAGGCAGCCAGCACAGCCCTCAGGCAGCGCCTCCCTGGCGGAGGGATCAGAGGGGCTCCAGGTGTCGCTGCCCATAGGCAGCAGCCCGGCATCAGTTTCCAGTGAACCCCATTTTTTGACAGAAAAAGAATGACTTCAGATGAATAATGGCAGCCAGCTCGGCTGCCCGCCCTGCGTCTAGCTACAGGCCCCTGCCCCTCGCCTGCCTGGCGCAAGGAGCTGCCCCAGGGCCCCACGGGCAGCGGGACCACAGATGTCGGGGCTACTAGGCATTCGGGGGTGAGAGCAGGGTTACAAATCTGGGGCATGAGTGCCATCTAGTGCGATTGCTCTTTAAATCCCACTTCACTGCACTCACACCCAGCAGGGGGTGACAACCGAGTCTATTTCTAGGTCTGCAAATCCCCCCCTTTCCGACTCTATTGCTGGGCTGTCCCGCATCGCCGCTGCCAGAAACTCCCCTGAACTAGACCCGGGATCTGCCCCGCAGGCAGCGCACCGACTAGAATCTGCAATCGCAAGCCGTGCTGGAGCAGCCACCTTCGGCCTGGAAAAGCAGTGCGTGGGGGAGAGGCCGATGGTGGTATACGGACCAGCGGACCTAGTCTTGGCTGGGCTCCAAGCACTACTGGAGTAGTAACAACAATAAAACTGTGAACTCTTGGTTCGTTTTCCTATCGCTCCCCCTGAGTGTCCACTTAATACCAAAGGGGCAAGGCTCCCAGTCGAGGTAAAACACACCAGCTGCCAGCTCCTCCGCCCGTCACTCTCTGGTCCTCTGTTCCTTCAAAGGGTAAGGATTTCGGTACGGTTGTTTCCCTGTTTGGACTGGTCTGCGCCTTTCCAGACTGTATTTCTCTCTCAAGCTGAACGGTCATTCTTTCAGCAGTGAGCTCTAAAACGCCAAGCCCATCCTGGCTGGAGTAATTATCATTTTTACTTTTATTTCCATAGTGTGGCATTCTGCATTATTTAAAGTGGTACATTCAAATATTATCCTTCTAGAATATAAACTTAGCTTGTATTCACCTCAGCAGTGCCAGTGTCAAGGGGGAAAGCCATCTCTTTAGCTAAGCAGATAACCTTAGGCATTGGGCAGATAAAAGTCATCTATTTCAAAATTATATCTTCCATTATATCTGTAAAATAACTTACACTTTATAAGAAAATACATGCAAAGGCCCAAGTCTGACACTAATAGCAAGGATGGAGTTAGTGAGTCCTATACGTGATTGTGGCGGGTAAACATCAATGCCAAAATAATTCAAAAAGTAAACTCCTGCTCTTAAGAGACAGAACCTTAATTGCATATGTCAAAGCCAAATAAAGTCATTTTAGTGGCATGAAAACACAGTTGACTAGAAGAGAGTGGATACTGGCCGTGTCTGTTAGAGAAAGTAAGCAGATTTTATTTCTCCCTATTAAAGGTAGTGTGCAAGGCATCAAACTTGTGCTACTGAGATCTGTCTTATGGCTCCCAAGCTGACACCTCCATCTTAGAATCATAGAACCATAGAGCTGGAAGAGACCTCAGGAGTCATCAAGTCC